>CM061748.1:300100708-300700708 GCA_030979885.1 Lolium multiflorum | reverse complement strand
TGGACGTACGTGGCAAGGCCGATCCCTGCGATCGGCCCCAAAAAATGAAAAGCAAATGGATGCAGTTCATGGAGCCAGATGATTGGAGAGCCGATATCTTCAATTACTTGAAAGATCCGGCTCGGGGGCACCTAAACGGATAAGATACAGGGCCATGAAGTACGTCCTGATTGGCGATGACATGTTCTACAGGACTTTGGAAGGGTTACTTCTCAAATGTTTGGGACCAGCCGAGTCCAATCGGCTCTTGCATGAGGTGCATGAGGGTGCCTGTGGAACTCACCAATCGGCTCATAAGATGAAGTGGCTGATCAGGCGATCGGGATTTTATTGGCCCACCATGCTTGAAGATTGTTTCAAGTATTATAAAGGGTGTCAAGCATGTCAGAGGTTTGGGAGCATTCAGATGGTACCCGCATCAGCAATGAATCCTATCATCAAACCTTGGCCATTCCGAGGTTGGGGCATGGATATGATCGGCAAAATTCATCCTCCATCGAGCAAAGGCCATGAGTGGGTTCTGGCCATTACAGATTACTTCACTAAATGGGTGGAGGCCGTCCCTATGAAGTCAGTAGCATCGAAAGATGTCATCAGTTTCGTGTTGGAACATGTCATTCATAGATTCGGGATTCCCCAGACTATCACGACCGATGGAGGTTCGGTCTTCGTTTCTAAGGAGTTTAGAAAATTCTGCGAGGATATGGGAATCAAGCTGATCCGATCGTCTCCATACTATGCTCAAGCAAATGGGCAGGCTGAAGCGTCCAACAAGAGCCTGATCAAGCTGATTAAGAGGAAAATCGACGAGCACCCTAGACGATGGCATGAGGTATTGTCAGAAGCTTTGTGGGCTTATCGCATGTCGTGTCATGGAGCAATAAAAACCTCGCCATACCAGCTGGTCTATGGACAAGAAGCTGTGTTACCCTGGGAAATCAAGGCTGGGTCGAGACGGATTACATTTCAGAATGATTTAACTGCTGAAGAATATGCAGCCCTGATGAGCGACAGCATTGAGGACGCAACGGAACTCAGACTATGGTCACTTGAGAAAATCAAGGAGAATAAAGCTAAGGTGGCTCGCGCATATAATAAGAAGGTGAAGCCAAAGGAGTTCCAGGTTGGTGATCTGGTATGGGAAGCTGTATTGCCGTTGGGGACTAAGGACAAAGTGTATGGTAAATGGTCTCCAAATTGGCACGGCCCGTACAAAGTCGATCAAGTTTTAAAGGGGAATGCATACATGCTTGAGCAGTTGGATGGTGTAAAGTTCCCAGTGGCCGTCAATGGCCAGCATCTCAAGAAGTATTTCCCAAGTATGTGGGATGATGGGCAGTGAGATACGGGGGCCGATTTTAAATCGGCCAGTAAAAAAAATTTCATTAACTTGAGCAGTGGAATATGGGGGCCGATGTATGAAATCGGCCGATAAAAAATCTAAACAAAAGCATAGCCGATGCACTGACCATCGACTTTAGAGCTGAAAAGCCGATGCGGAGCCATCGACTATAGAGGAACAACTGTTATTTCAGGTCACCATTCAATTTTACATTCAATTGGGGGACTGGCCTTGTTGGCGTTTTGGGCAAAGACCGATGTATTGCCATCGGCTTCTCGAGCAAGGATTTATTTTGACGATCGGAAGAGTTAAGCATGGAATCCTTCTTCATTGATTTAAAAGGGGATTTTTACAAGGAAGAGTCGATTGCTCAGGAACGGAGGAACAAAAGGAGGACAGATTGCTACCACTAGTCCTATGCTAAGTGGTCCCTATTCTAAGGACCGTCGCTATCCTCGCCGTCACCGCTGTAGCCGCCGCCGGTGCTGCTGCTGGCGAGCTCCTCGTCGCTACTGCCGTAGCCCTCAATGGGGGCTTCTTCCTCCTCATCATCATCGTCTTCGTCGTCATCCGACCAGGCCCAGCCGCGGAAGCGCTTCGCCGGCGGCTCGTCGGAGGAGGTGTCGCCCTCCTCTTCTTCCTCGTTGGAGGAGGCGTCGTCCTCCTCATCCTCCTCTTCTTCCTCTTCGTCGGAGGGGGTGAAGCTACCCCAGGAGAGGAGGTCATCCTCACTCTCCGCCACCAGTTCCCCGTCGATGAGGAACCGGAGGTCGTCCTCCCCATCGGTCAGGGGCAAGTCGCCATCTGACCCGACGAGGCCTCGGGTGGGCCATCTGGCACAAAGTCGAAGTCCCACTCCGGCTCATCCCATTGGTCGGGCTCTGGCATCGGCTCGTCTAAGGAAGAAGATTGGAAGGAGAGAGCCAATGCAGAGGAGGAGGATGAGTCCATGGTGGAGGAGGGCTTTTCGGTGGCTAGTACTGAGGGAGGGGATGAAGAAGCGAGTTGCTCGACGCGGTTAAATAAAAGGGGATATAGTGGAGATTTAATGCTATAACAGTTTCCGAGGAAGTGGTGCCAAAGAACTGTCAAATCGTGCAGAGAAGTTGAGAAGGCAAGGCATCATGATGAAGGATACTGCGACGGTTCTGCTCTGCCACGACATGACCCTACGGAGGAGAAAACAGAGTGGTTTTGAAATTATCATTACCAAAACCAGGGGGTGATACGTCCAATTTGCATCACTATTTTATATCATAATTTGTTGTTATTCATTGATATATTTCATATTGGGACACAATACTTATGTTATTTCATCTATTTTGCATGTTTCATCATTATTGGAGGATCAAGCACCGGAGCCAGGATTCTGCTGGAAAAAGCACCGTCAGAACGCAATATTTCGGAAGATCAACTGTGGAAGGAAATTATACCAAAAATCCTATTTTTCAAGATGACGAAGGAAGCCAGAAGGAGGCGAGAAGGCCCAAGGTGGGGCCAGACCACAGGCCGGCGCGGCCCATGGCCTGCCGCGCCACCATGTGGTGTGGGGGCCCACAGCCCCTTTCGCCTCCTTTTCTTCGCGAAACCCTTCGTCCCGAAAACCTAAGCTCCGAGGGTATCTCACGAAGAGTTACAGCCGCCTGCGGGGCGGAGAACACCAGAGAGAAAGAGCTCTCCGGCGGGGGAATCCGCCGGGAAATTCCCTCCCGGAGAAAATCGACGCCATCGTCACCGTCATCGAGCTGGACATCATCTCCATCACCATCATCATCATCTTCATCATCATCACCGCCATCTCCATGCACACCGCTGTAGCAATTTGGGTTTGATCTTGATTGTTTGATAGGGGAAACTCTCCCGGTATCTATTTCTACTTGTTGTTGATGCTATTGAGTGAAACCATTGAACCAAGGTTTATGTTCAGATTGTTATTCATCATCATATCACCTCTGATCATGTTTCATATGATGTCTCGTGAGTAGTTCGTTTAGTTCTTGAGGACATGGGTGAAGTCTAAATGTTAGTAGTGAATTATGGTTGAGTAATATTCAATGTTATGATATTTAAGTTGTGGTGTTATTCTTCTAGTGGTGTCATGTGAACGTCGACTACATGACACTTCACCTTTATGGGCCTAGGGGAATGCATCTTGTACTCGTTTGCCAATTGTGGGGTTGCCGGAGTGACAGAAACCTGAGCCCCCGTTGGTATATCGATGCGGAGGGATCGCAGGATCTCAGAGTTTAAGGCTGTGGTTAGATTTATCTTAATTACTTTCTTGTAGTTGCGGATGCTTGCAAGGGGTATAATCACAAGTATGTATTATTCCTAGGAAGGGCGGTGCATTAGCATAGGTTCACCCACACAACACTTATCAAAACAATGAAGATTAATTAGCCATATGTAGCGAAAGCACTAGACTAAAATCCCGTGTGTCCTCGAGAACGCTTGGTCATTATAAGTAATCAAACCGGCTTGTCCTTTGTGCTAAAAAGGATTGGGCCACTCGCTGCAATTATTTCTCTCGCATTTTACTTACTTGTACTTTATTCATCTGTTACATCAAAACCCCCTGAATACTTGTCTGTGAGCATTTACAGTGAATCCTTCATCGAAACTGCTTGTCAACACCTTCTGCTCCTCGTTGGGATCGACATTCTTACTTATCGAAGATACTACGATACACCCCCTATACTTGTGGGTCATCAAGACTATTTTTGGCGCCGTTGCCGGGAGTGAAGCGCTCGGTAAGTGGAATTGGTAAGGAAAACCTTTACTGTTTGTGCTGATTTTATTTCTGCCTGCTGCTATAAGTCATTATGGAGAGATCTTCTCTTCAATTTCTATTTGGGAAATCTACTACTACTGCAACGGTAGTGGATGAGGCGCCAGGTGAGGAAGTGATACCATATAAAATACCTATGAAAATTATTGAACGTGTTATGGATAACCGCTATGAAGGGGATGGAACTGTCCATCCTGGTGATCATTTACTATTTTTGCATGAATTATGCGGTTTATTCAAGTGTGCAGGTATTGCTATGGATGAAGTGAGGAAGAAACTATTCTCTATATCGCTGTCTGGTAAGGCGGCGCATTGGTATAAATTATTGGATAATGGGGATTCTCTTGAATGGAATGATATTGTGCCCCGGTTTTATTCTAAGTTCTATCCTCCAAGTGAAATTCACAAGGATCGGAATCGCATATATAATTTTTGGCCTCATGATGGAGAGAGTATTGCCCAAGCTTGGGGAGATTGAAGTCTTTAATGCTCAAATGCCCCATTCATGAGCTTCCTGGTAATGTTATTATTGATAATTTCTATGCAAGACTTTCTTTTCAAGACAAGACCTTGCTGGATACTTCTTGTTCTGGATCATTTACACGCAACAAAGAAGAGTTTAAAAGGGACCTTCTTGATCGGATCCAAGAAAATACTGAAGGTTGGGAGAATGACAAGGATAGAGAATCAGGTATAATTTATGATTATAAATGCATTGAAGCTTTTATGGATACTGATAAATTTCGTAATATGAGTGCTACATATGGTCTTGATTCTCAAGTTGCTGCAAATCTTTATAAAGCTTTTGCCTCTCATTATGAATTGCCTAAGAAGAATTTTGATAAGTATCATGAACCGTATAAAGATAAAATTGATTCATCTATTAATAAATGCGTTGTAGTTGAAACTGCTGATCATGTTATTCCTGAAGCTTATATTGAAAAAACTCCTTTCCCTGCTAAAATGAAGGAGTACTCTGTTATAAATAGTGCGGTTCATAAAAGTGAAAAGAAACCTGTAGAACCTGAAGAACAAATAAAAGTTGAACCTGCTGTTGCAATAGTTAAAGATCTTGTGACTGAAAATGTGGAGGATGGTCATATTATTTTCTGTGAAGATGCTTCTAATATTGTTTCACATCCTAATAAACCCAAACAAGTTAGTGTTCCTATGCTATCTGTTAGAATTGGTGATCATTGCTATTATGGTTTATGTGATATTGGTGCAAGTGTTAGTGCTATTCCTTATGAGCTTTACACGGAGATTATGCATGAAATTGATTCTTGTGAACTTGAAGATATTGATGTGGTTATTCAGCTGGCTAATAGAGAAACTATTTCTCCAATTGGTATTGTTCGAGATGTAGAAGTTCTATGTGGTAAGATTAAATATCCTGCTGACTTTTTGGTACTTGGTTCTGCTGCTAGTGATTATTGTCCTATCATTTTTGGTAGACCTTTTCTAAATACTTGTGGAGCTATTATAGATTGCAAGAAAGAGAAAATTTTGACTAAATTTGCTGGTGAATCTTATGAGTTTAACTTCTCTAAATTTACCAAAACTCCTTATAAAGCTGATTTGCCTAGTGATGATTTTAAAATGGAACAGTGTGCATCTATTGTTCTTGTTCCTAATAATCCTTTGCAGCAACATTTGGAGAATAGCGAGAGTGAAGTTTTAGGAAAGAAAGAGATGAGCTTGAGGAAATTTTTCTTCGCCAACCTATTCTCAAGCATGATTTACCGGTGGAAGATTTGGGTACAACACCGCCACCAAAGGAAGATCCTGTTTTTGATTTAAAGCCTTTACCTGACAATCTTAAATATGCTCATATTGATGATAAGAAAATATATCCTGTTATTATTAGTTCTAAGCTTTCAGAGATTGAGGAAGAAAGGTTATTGGAAATATTGAAGAAACACCGAGGAGCTATTGGCTACACTCTTGATGATTTGAAGGGATTTCTCCTTCTATTTGCCAACATGCTATTAATATGGAAGATGATGCAAAGCCTGTTGTTGAACATCAACGTCGTCTAATTCCGAAGATGAAGGAGGTGGTAAGGAATGAGGTATTAAAACTTCTTGAAGCTAGTATTATATATCCTATTGCTGATAGTAGATGGGTTAGTCCTGTGCATTGCGTTCCCAAGAAAGGAGGAATGACTGTTGTGCCTAATGATAATGATGAGCTCATCCCTCAAAGAGTAGTTGTAGGGTATAGAATGTGCATTGATTTTCGAAAAGTTAATAAAGTTACTAAGAAAGATCATTACCCTTTACCATTTATTGATCAAATGCTAGAAAGATTGTCTAAAAATACTCATTTTTGCTTTCTTGATGGTTATTCTGGGTTTTCACAAATTGCTGTTAAAACTAAAGATCAAGAGAAAACCACTTTTACTTGTCCCTATGGAACTTATGCTTATAGGCGTATGCCTTTTGGTTTATGTAATGCTCCTGCTACTTTTCAAAGATGCATGTCTGCTATTTTTCATGGCTTTTGTGAGAGTATTGTGGAAGTATTCATGGATGATTTTTCCGTCTATGGGAATTCTTTTGATAGTTGCTTGCGAAACCTTGATAAAGTTTTGCAGAGATGTGAAGAAACTAACCTTGTTCTTAATTGGGAGAAATGCCACTTTATGGTTAATGAAGGAATTGTATTGGGACATAAAATTTCTGAAAGAGGTATTGAAGTTGATAGAGCTAAAGTTGAAGCAATTGAGAAGATGCCCTATCCGAGGGATGTTAAAGGTATTCGTAGTGTTCTTGGTCATGCTGGGTTTTATAGGAGATTTATTAAAGATTTCTCCAAGATTTCAAAGCCTCTTACTAATCTTCTTCAAAAAGATGTACCTTTTGTTTTTGATGATGATTGCAAGGAAGCTTTTGAAACTCTAAAGAAAGCCTTAACAACTGCTCCTGTAGTTGAACCTCCCGATTGGAATTTGCCTTTTGAAATTATGTGTGATGCTAGTGATTTTGCTGTAGGCGCTGTTCTTGGACAGCGAGTAGATAAAAAACTGAATGTTATTCATTATGCTAGTAAAACTCTTGATGCTGCTCAAAGAAATTATGCTACAACTGAAAAAGAATTATTAGCTGTAGTCTTTGCTTGTGATAAATTTAGATCTTATATTGTTGATTCAAAAGTTACAATTCATACTGATCATGCTGCAATTAGATACCTTATGACAAAGAAAGATGCTAAGCCGAGGCTTATTAGATGGGTACTTCTTTTGCAAGAATTTGATTTACATATTGTAGATAGGAAAGGTGCTGATAATCCTGTTGCTGATAATTTGTCTAGATTGGAAAATATTGCTTATGATCCTGTTCCTGTTAATGATAGTTTTCCAAATGAACAATTGGCTGTAATAAAGGTGAGCTCGCGAGACAGTCCTTGGTATGCTGATTATGCTAACTTTATTGTTTCCAAGTACTTGCCTCCAACCTTTTCAGCTCAGCAAAGGAGGAAATTCTTTTATGACTTGAGGCATTATTTCTGGGATGACCCACACTTATATAAAGAAGGAGTGGATGGTATTATGCGAAGGTGTGTTCCTGAATATGAACAACAAGAGATATTGAGTAAATGTCATGGTAGTGCTTATGGAGGACATCACGCCGGAGAAAGAACCGCGCAAAAGGTTCTACAATCAGGTTTTTATTGGCCAACTCTCTTCAAGGATGCGAGAAAGTTTATTTTATCTTGTGATGAATGCCAAAGGGTTGGTAATATCTCCAGACGTAATGAAATGCCTATGAATTATACTCTTGTTATTGAACCATTTGATTGTTGGGGATTTGACTTCATGGGACCTTTTCCGTCTTCAGAAGGTAACACTCATATACTTGTTGCTGTTGATTATGTTACTAAATGGGTGGAAGCCATACCTACAAAAAGTGCTGATGGTGAGACCTCTTTAAGAATGCTTTTAGATATTATTTTTCCTAGATTTGGAGTTCCTAGATATATTATAACTGATGGAGGTTCTCATTTTATTCATGGTGGTTTTAGAAAAACTCTTGCTAGGTATGGTATTAATCATAGAATTGCTTCCGCTTATCATCCTCAAACTAGTGGGCAAGTAGAATTATCAAATAGAGAGATTAAATCTATCTTGCAAAAGACTGTTAATAAAACTAGAAAGAATTGGGCTAGTAAATTGAAGGATGCACTATGGGCTTATAGAACTGCTTATAAAAATCCCATGGGAATGTCACCTTATAAAATGGTTTATGGGAAAGCTTGTCATTTACCTTTAGAACTAGAGCACAAAGCTTATTGGGCTGTTAGAGAATTAAATAAAGATCCTAAACTTGCCGGTAATAAGAGGTTGTTGCAATTAAGTTCTCTAGATGAATGGAGAAGTGAAGCTTATGAAAATGCTAAACTCTTTAAAGAGAAAGTTAAAAAATGGCATGATAGAAGGATTATCAAAAGAGAATTTAATATTGGGGATAAAGTCCTATTGTATCGGTCTCGTCTCAGATTCTTTGCAGGGAAATTACTCTCGAAATGGGAAGGACCATATGTTGTTGAGGAGGTGTATCGTTCAGGAGCAATTAAAATTAGCTCTCTCCAAGGCAATGCTACGCAAGTGGTGAATGGACAAAGACTCAAGCATTATATCTCGGGTGATTCCTATAATGTTGATGTTGATATTATTCGAGTGGAAACACCGGAGGCTTTCATCAAAGGACAAATTGACAGTCCGCCAGAACTCGACTTTGAATAGGTAACAGTACTGGTAATGAAAAGTTCGCAATTTACTTTCCGAACTATATTTTTGCTGTTTTTGGAAAATATGAAAAATTACGAGTTCGAAACGGAGTGGAAAAGACGCACGAGGGCGTGCCACCATAGGCCGGCGCGGCCTGGCCTGGGCCGACCTATGGTCTGGCCGCCTCGTCGCCCCTTTCCGACTCTAGTTCGATCTGGTACTTTCCTTTTGTCGTGAATTTTTTTGCTATATAATCCCCCGGACCCCTGGAGGTCCGTATATCGTTTTCTCGACGTGTTTTGTTTCGAGCTGTTTCTGCCAGGATCTGTTTTCAGTTTAGAAGCACCATGGTCTCCAAGAACAAGGGCAAGGAGCTTCCGGATGAAGATAATCAAGATCGTGAGTGGAAAGAGGAGGACAAGAGCGTCAAGGAAGAGGATGAAGAAGAGGTGGAGGAAGACTCGCGCGCACACCCGCGTGCTACCATCGCAAGCATCAAGGTGGTGGACAACCCTTTTAGTGCAAACAAGAGCGCAAGAATTCGCACTGGAGGAGGGGTTCCACGTCATTACCTAGCTCCGAAGACATCTTTATCAGGCACTCACCATCCCTTCCGCAATCTAATTTTCAATAATCAAATTGAAAGGACTCCCAGGGCAGCATTGCCTAGCAATTGGGATATAGATCGTTCTAACACTGCAGGAAGGACGAAGCCTGAGGGGGAAGAGTGGGGAAATAACTCCAAGAATTGGGACTCGCCGTCGGACATACTTCTTAATCGCGTCGAGCACAATTCGGAGATGATTCGCAACCTCACGTACAAGATTGATGAGCTTCAGGAGCTTGTTGAGAAGCTTGTCAGGAATTCATCACCACCATCACCGAAGGAGTAATTCATCATCGGTATTGGCATCCCCTTGGTTTGTTCCAAGCTTGGGGGAGTGCCGCGGTATCACATCATCACTACCTTTTACTTTTTATTGTCAAGTAGTGTCATATCATGAGTAGGGAAGTTATCATATAAGATGGGTTGCGTTTGGAAGTATCTCTCCTTTAGTTGGTTATCTATGTATCCCTTGGTGTGAGTTATCGTTATGGAATATTAATGAGAAGTCTTATCATTTACATATTGCACATCTTATTTTAGTTTGCAATCTCTACTATATGATTTACCTTGTTGTTAGTATTGGTATCACTTTGGGAGCATTGAATAAATCTATTTGGTTTTGGCAAACTTAGCATTGGTCAATAGCAACAACACTTTGAGGTTTAAGTAGAAAAGAGAAATACATGTAGTTGTTTCATTGTCTTTCTTTCTTGTTAGCTCATAGCTTATTATTCTGAAGTTAAAATTGTTTGTGCTTATAAGGAAGATGCATGATTGTTTCTATCACATGTATATTTGTTTGTTTCCCTCGACTCTTATGCTTGCTAATTAACCTTGCTAGCCAAAGACCTGTACTGAGAGGGAATACTTCTCGTGCATCCAAACCTTAACCCAAACCTATGCCATTTGTGTCCACCATATCTACCTACTACATGGTATTTTCTACCATTCCAAGTAAATACTTTATGTGCTACCTTTAAACAATTCAAAACTTAGTATCTCTTATTTGTGTCAATGTTTTATAGCTCATGAGGAAGTATGTGGTGTTTTATCTTTCAATCTTGTTGGGCAACTTTCACCAATGGACTAGTGGCTTCATCCGCTTATCCAATAATTTTGCAAAAAGAGCTGGCAATGGGATTCCCAGTCCCAAATTAATTAAACTAAAAAGACACTCCTCCATGGTATGTGATTGATGGATGGCACCCGAAGGATTCGGTTAGCCATGGCTTGTGTAAGCAAAGGTTGGGGGAGTGTCATCATCATAATAAAACTAAAATAAAAAGGCACTCCTTCATGGTATGAGATTGTTGGCAGGCACCCGAGGATTCGGTTAGCCATGGTTTGTGAAAGAAAGGTTGGAAGGAATGCCACATAAAATGAAAATAATATGGGAGCCGCTCTTTGAAGGTTTGCCTGGCAAGGGGGTTAGAGTACCCGCTACCAGTCGTTGACAACAACAAACACCTCTCAAAATGTTACTTTTATTATCTCTATATGATTTCAAAACTGAAAAAGCTCTAGCACATGATTTAATCCCTGCTTCCCTCTGCGAAGGGCCTGTCTTTTATTTTATGTTGAGTCAGTAAACCTATTTCCCTCCATCTCAAGCAAGCATTTGAGTAGTTGTGATCAAACCATTATATTGTGATTTGCTTTATCATGTTTTTATTCTTCCTTGTTTAGTACAAGTTTTATCTGAATGAATATAGCTTTGCAAGTTATCAATGATCATGAGGAGACCATTATGATTGAGTATGCCAGTTTACCATAAGCTTTAATATGAGAGCGCTGCTCAATAGATAAGTATAATCTGTTAACTGTTCTCTGACCAAGAACAAAGTTTGCCATCACCAATTATGATTTCTTATGCACCTTTATTTGTGATTACCTTATACTTGTTTCAAGATTGAGTTATATGAGGAAGTTGTTTACTATAATGTCTTGTGTGAATGAATATGATGCTTCTTGTCCGTATTTTATTTATCGACTCTTCACTCCATAAACATGTGGTCTTGTTTATCGAGTTCAGTTTCGCTTGGGGACAAGCGAAGTCTAAGCTTGGGGGGAGTTGATACGTCCAATTTGCATCACTATTTTATATCATAATTTGTTGTTATTCATTGATATATTTCATATTGGGACACAATACTTATGTTATTTCATCTATTTTGCATGTTTCATCATTATTGGAGGATCAAGCCAGGATTCTGCTGGAAAAAGCACCGTCAGAACGCAATATTTCGGAAGATCAACTGTGGAAGGAAATTATACCAAAAATCCTATTTTTCAAGATGACGAAGGAAGCCAGAAGGAGGAGCTGAGAAGGCCCAAGGTGGGGCCGGACCACGAGCCGGCGCGGCCCATGGCCGCCGCGCCACCATGTGGTGTGGGGGCCCCACAGCCCCTTTCGCCTCCTTTTCTTTGCAAACCCTTCGTCCCGAAAACCTAAGCTCCAGAGGGTACCTCACGAAGAGTTACAGCCGCCTCTGCGGCGGAGAACACCAGAGAGAAAGAGCTCTCCGCAGGAATTCACGGGAAATTCCCTCCCGGAGGGGGAAATCGACGCATCGTCACCGTCATCGAGCTGGACATCATCTCCATCACCATCATCATCATCTTCATCATCATCACCGCCATCTCCACCGCAGCACCGTCACCGCCGTAGCAATTTGGGTTTGATCTTGATTGTTTGATAGGGGAAACTCTCCCGGTATCTATTTCTACTTGTTGTTGATGCTATTGAGTGAAACCATTGAACCAAGGTTTATGTTCAGATTGTTATTCATCATCATATCACCTCTGATCATGTTTCATATGATGTCTCGTGAGTAGTTCGTTTAGTTCTTGAGGACATGGGTGAAGTCTAAATGTTAGTAGTGAACTATGGTTGAGTAATATTCAATGTTATGATATTTAAGTTGTGGTGTTATTCTTCTAGTGGTGTCATGTGAACGTCGACTACATGACACTTCACCTTTATGGGCCTAGGGGAATGCATCTTGTACTCGTTTGCCAATTGCGGGGTTGCCGGAGTGACAGAAACCTGAGCCCCCGTTGGTATATCGATGCAGGAGGGATCGCAGGATCTCAGAGTTTAAGGTTGTGGTTAGATTTATCTTAATTACTTTCTTGTAGTTGCGGATGCTTGCAAGGGGTATAATCACAAGTATGTATTAGTCCTAGGAAGGGCGGTACATTAGCATAGGTTCACCCACACAACACTTATCAAAACAATGAAGATTAATTAGCCATATGTAGCGAAAGCACTAGACTAAAATCCCGTGTGTCCTCGAGAACGCTTGGTCATTATAAGTAATCAAACCGGCTTGTCCTTTGTGCTAAAAAGGATTGGGCCACTCGCTGCAATTATTTCTCTCGCATTTTACTTACTTGTACTTTATTCATCTGTTACATCAAAACCCCTGAATACTTGTCTGTGAGCATTTACGTGAATCCTTCATCGAAACTGCTTGTCAACACTTCTGCTCCTCGTTGGGATCGACATTCTTACTTATCGAAGATACTACGATACACCCCCTATACTTGTGGGTCAGGGGGGCATGTGTTATCACCAGATTTTGGCCAAATCAGGAGATGTGCCGTAATTAAGATGGGCTTGAAGGATATACACGTGGAGCGTCTCTGAAGCGGCCTTGCACGAAGATTTTGGGCTAGATTGCCCGTGTATATGTATAATGTTAGTAGATTGCATCTTAGTTTAGAATTAAAAAGATAGAGTTTAGCTCGTACACGGTTAGGTGTACTTCCAAATTAGAAAGTCCCTTGGACTATAAATATGTACCTAGGGTTATTGAGAAAGGAGGACGAACACGTTCACAACAAATCAATCTAGGCGCATCGCCACCCCTTGTTTCGAGGGTTTCTCCCGGGTAAGCAACATGCTGCCTAGATCGCATCTTGCGATCTAGGCAGTATCAGTTTATTCGTTATTGGTGTTGCTCGTGCTGAAGCCTTTTTGATGGCGAGCAACACCCTTATCTTAGGTGTTTTGGGGTTGATCACAATGCTTTCACGATGCACTTGTTTAGTTACGCTACCCCTCGATATCTAGCTGCCCTTACACCTATTTTAGGTGTAGGGGCAGCATCTTGCTTAATCTTTATTTAGTAGATCTGATCCGTTATAGTTGCTCCTTGTTCCTCAAGGATTGGTTTGATATCTGTATGGTTAGGCCTTATAAACGGGTTGAACGATCCGGTAGTGCGTGAGGTGTGGTTTATTAAGCTCTAGAGGGATTGTTCCGGGGATCAACTTCACGTTGGTTTTTAGGCCTCTTTAGGGCTGGTTTTCCATTATCTTACGTATCTGCTAGGCTCAACTACGCATAGGATGTTCCGATTATACGGTGAAAACCCTAGACTATCGTAGATTAGTTTAGCTTGATATTGATAAAGCATGATCCCCATGTCCTTATAAATCTAACATGAACCATGGGGCAATCGGCTCTTTGAGCCGATCCACAGAACAACTTAAGAGCCGATCGGGGCTCGTATTTAATGTTTACGTGTTTGCCATGCAGGAAACTAGTCGAAGCAATCCATCACCTTCCTGACCAGGTATAGGTCAGGTGGCACGCCCTCGTAAGCACCAGGACGCGTGTGCCAGAAGGCTTTGCGGGCCGTCGCCCGAGGGACCAGGGTCAGCCGCAATCCTGGGAGCCTCCCGGCTCTACGGTGTTGCCCGTCGCTGCTCGCCGGTGGGTTTCTGACCGCAACACCTTTATAGACGCCTCCTCGCACTCTCTCTGTCACTCACACTAGCTCATGCAACGCCTCCTCTCACGTCCCATCATCTTCTCCAAAGCAAAAAACCCTCTCCCTCTCTGCCGGCGAGATGTGCAAGGAGAATGCGAATCCCATCGTCCATGACGCCGTCGGCTCCAAGCGCGACGCCTCCCTCTTCGACGTCGTCCCCTCAACGGCCGTCGCCGCCGCCGGTGGCGGTCGGATCCCGCCGGGATGGGACCCCTATGAGGAGGTGCCGTACATCTCGCCTCCGAACCCCTACGACACCTGCATGGACGACCCATGGAACGAGGTAACTATGGTTTGCTCCCTTTTTTGTTCCCCATTCCTCTTTGAACCCTATTTTTGCTGGTTCCCTAGTAACTATTAGTGCCGATCTGTAGATGGTTGAGTATTGGGTTAATATTTGCGCCGATTTTATTCCATTTTGCTTTGATCCCTTCTTGATTTCGTTTAAGATTTGGAGTTCGGCCGTTCGGTTAATTTATGCAAGTAATAATGGGATCTCAATCAGTTAATTTATGGGATCTCAGTCAGTTATTTTATGCACGAATCAAAAGATATCAACCGTTTAATTTTGCAAATATTCTGGAATCTGTTCAAAATCAGATCTGGAATCTGTTTCTTTGCCTATGATGAATCGTTGGGCACAAATTTTTACAGAGTGGGTTCAGCGAACCATTGCTGTGTACAAATCTGTTGTGCATGAGCTATGGTTCGCTAACACCATCCCTGTAGACATATAATCGTGTCCACTCTAACTGAGGCTGGCTCTGTTTTTCCTTACTTTGTTATCATGCACGTTAGTCATCGTTGCATCTCATTCACTAATAGTTCCCGTTTGATATGGATCAGCTGTCTGGCAGCGACGTCGGCAGCGACGACGAGCACCATGACGTCAAGACTCGCCAGGTGCTGCGGAGGCTGCAGGTCGGCCAGTACGTCTCCTACTTCGCCAAGGGTGTCTACAGGTGCCCCTTCTGCACTAGGAGGCTCGGCGGCACTGACTTCAACTGCCTCCTCACGCATGCCGAGAACATCGGCAACACCAACCCCAAGGTCGGCGCGTCGGTGAACCCCCACTCCTTCCGCGCCAAGCACATGGCGCTCGGCATGCACCTCCGCAGCATCCAGCGGGTGGAGATCTCCGCCGGGCGCATGCCTCCGCTCAAGCCCAAGGCTCCCAAGGGGAGCAACAAGTGGAGGCAGAGGCAGATGGGGTAGGCGGAGTCCTGGACGTGTGCTGCTGCTGCAAAGCAGCTTCTATTTTGTTGTTAGCTAGGGATCCCTTGTTGTTATGTTGTTAGTATGATGGTGTTGTGAAGAACCTCGAACCTGTTACTATGTTGGCTGCTGTGTATGCAGCTTATTATCTAGGGAGGGATCCCTATTATCTATCCCTATTCTACTATATTTTGTTGGCCCTACTTTGTTTTCTCGATTTACTATGACTGTGAATTTGTCGTACGGAGTACATTACCCTGGAGATTTGCTTCTAGATTTAACTACATACATATGGACCAGAGGGAGTACTAGATTTGCTGCCATATTGGGCAAACAACGAGGGCCAAAAGGCACAAATAATTGAAGAAAGACAGAAATGCAAGCTTCTCTAGATTTGATACTAATTTGGTTAAAAAAGACAAAGAGACAGAGGGGGAAAAGGTGCTCTTAAAAATGCCAATTCGCGCCGAGAGAGACAGAACCCAGCTCCTGCTCACGTACAACCAAACGCGGTCTCGTCCTGTCCCACGCGGTCCCTTTCTACTAGCCCCACACGTCAGCACGGAACGGTCAACTAAACTGGAATCCTCCCGTCTGAGCTCCTTCTGCGGGTTACAAATAAGGGCTTGGCGAAAACTGAGGAAAAACATAAGGCAATCTTATTGACTAATATAGCTGCTTAATTAATAAAAGGATTAGCTACAACGTGCTCAGTTTGCCCATTTATTAAGGTATAAGACTGGCAGGAGAGAAAGTAATCGCTAGTTTCCTCATTTTGCCCCTGCATGCTCGCACGATTAAAGCACCTTCCGCACGCGCTGGACTCCTCGTTTCCTTAAACCTCCTCGTTTCTCGGGATAGACCAACAGTTTTTCAGGATCTTGGGTTAATGTGGCCAGGTTTCGACTTTCGACTAGTGGAAACGGGAAAGCAGGTGCAAATTAGGGAGATAACTGAACCACAACCACCCGCGCCTTAAGCATCGAGTAATATCGGGAAAAAATGCGCCTTTTGGCTATGATTACGATTTGACAAGGGCTCCCATCAGTATGGGGTGAACAAGCCCTCCCATCAGTATATCAGAGGAATTTGACAAGGGCTACAGGACGACTAGATACATCACCAAAAAAGGTGATGCATGTCTCCTTCACCAAAACAGCTGAAACAAGTACATGAACGCAAGTACACCACCATAATAATACTACTACATTAACACAAGTACGAGTAATATAATAAAGTAAGAGTACTACTCCCTCTAATCTAATTTAAACCAAAATAAAACTTAAACTTCATCCTAAATTTGAACTAGTGCCTCGTCCTCGTTCTTCGCTCATTTTCTGATCCAAGACGGCGCAGAGTGCCAGAGTGCATGGCACGGAACTCTTCATCGGTGGCATGCCATGGGCATGTCACCGGATGCATGATTTTTTTCGCAATGTTTAAATTTGAATTTAGGCCGCATGTCACACGGTGACATGCAAAAGGTGCATGTCACCTGGTGGTGGTAGGCAACTACCCTCATTTACGGCGGCGTAGGCGACTGGACGCCGCGTGGCCAGCCGCTGCCTCGTGGCCGCCTCGGTTTCCACGCGGGAGACCATTAAACGCCGACGACCAACCTTCCCGCGTCACGGTTAGCGACTATGACTATAAGGGCAAAACGCTAAACTCTCTCGTTCCATTCACTTTCTTCCTCTCTCCACCTAACAAACATTTGTTCGTCGCTCTCTCCTCCAGCAATGTCTTCAAAATTCAGGTCGTCGGCGGTCAAGTACGCGGAGAAAAAACGCCGGCTCGAAATTTCGAGAGACGCTTCCAGAAACCAAGTGGGCTCGCCGTCGCCGCCGCCGCCGCCGAAACGCGTCCGTGCTGTGCTCACCGGGTTAGTTTCCTTCGCCATGTACTTTCGTTTCTTTCGTCGCTCTCTCCTCCAGCAATTAATGTGTTCAAACTTCAGGTCGCCGGCGGTCAAGTACGCGGATAAAAAACGCCGGCTCGAAATTTCGAGAGACGGTTCCAGAAACCAAGTGGGCTCGCCGTCGCCGCCGCTGCCGCCGCCGCCGAAACGCGTCCGTGCTGTGCTCACCGGGTTAGTTTCCTTCGCCATGTACTTTCGTTTCTTCTTGCCCGGGCTCAAGCTCTTTAAGAGTCTCTATGGTTATACATCTTAAAGGGTTGGAAGTTCCAACGACGCCCGTACTGCACCAACTTCCACGACCAAGGAATCATCGTCGTCCGATGATTTCAACCCGGCCCTACCCCGGCGAAATGAGGTAGCACCAAGCACTGTGTAGTTATCTTCTTCTTCTTCTTCTTCCTTTGCGCTTACTTGCTACCGATGATTTCGCCCTGAAGGAAGCGGCGCCGACTATCGACACCACTGTCGCCATCTTGATGGAAAAAAACGAGGAGCTCAGCTTAGAGTGTGATCGCCTCCGAGACGATTTGGCTGCCAAGAAGAAGAATTCGAAAACTCTTGTGGAGCTCATTTGCAGCCTTCGCAATGAGCGCGACATGTTGAAGAACGAGCTGATTAAGCAGAAAGAGAGGAACATTGCATCAGCGGAGAAAGCCAGCAGCATACTCAAGACTGTGTGCCTCGAAAGAGACAAGTCTGATATAGAGTACAAAATCCTTCTTCAGGATAAAGTACAGCTCCAAAAGTTGAACCTTGAATATGCTGACATCGCCATCCTTGCCCTTCTCGAGAGGCAGAAGGCACAAGATAAGTTGATGCACCTGATGTTGGAGAGCTGCAGTGAAAGAGAAGAGACATTGAAAGAAGTGAGCAGTTTGGTGGGATACATGAGTGACGTCGGGCGAACTTCGCAGAATCCGCCCCGGCTGAGCTCAAATTCCAGCGGAACCAGCTTTCAGCAATGCATGTTATGCGCACCTACAACTTCTACTCATTGATTAGAGGTCGCACGACATGGCATTTTCCCTCGAAATAGTAGTACTGTACTAATAGTTGTACTACTTAATATGTACCTTTTTGTAAAATAATTTCTTACATGTATTAGAAACTACCCCTCTCCTTTCTGGATGCACCCGGGACATTGTCATCCGGCCCTCTTCTGGACAAACCCCCTCGGGAAGGACGGTATATTTTGCACATTTCGCTACTAGTACTTCTAATTCCACCGCTTATTTTTCTAATCCGTTAAATCGTTAATTAGATGACCAACTGATGGAAGCTGCGATAGATTAGACCAACAAGTGGTGAATTGTGCAAAAGATATGTCCGTGTTTTATGCAAAAGAGTGATATGGGGATCTGGTGGAATCTTGAATTTCCTCTTCAGTGGTAGGCATGCTTCACTTATAGCTGGAGTACATTGCGGACCTGGTGCATTTCGTCAGTACCGATCAGCTATTTTTGCTTATCCGGGAAGAAAAGGTAGTACTAGCCTTTTCAGTGAGATGTCTTTTCAGTGCTACGGAGTTGTCTGTTCACTGCTTGCTTTGTCTGTCGGTGACTTTGCCAAGCTGACTTTGCCATGACTTTGGGTGACTGATATGTGGACCACAGTTGTAAGTGACTCAAAGTCACTGACTTTGGGGACTCCTGAATGCTTCGTATATTTCTGACGGTTTCTGAATTATGTACTCCGTACAACTTTTGTAATATTGGTCAAACTAGTTTTGACCAGGGTTTGTGTAGGGTGGTTTTTTTTGGTTGGTCCAAATGGTGTTGTGTGGTCCAAATGTGATGTATCATCACACCACCATGTGCCCCCCTCCCCCCACCCCACCCCTAGGTTTTGGTAATGCCATTCTGATACATGCTTCTTAGAAGGAGTACATTTTTTCCGTTAGGGCATGACAATTTTGAAAAATTCAAACAAAAATGGGAAGACAGAATGGTAACATCATTTTCCATGTGATGATGCACCCCTGTGCCAAATTTTGGTTCATTTTAAGAATGTAAGGTGACAAATTACTCGAGGAAGCTAGTTGGAGTAGACGGGCATGATCGGATTGGCATAGGGGATTTATTTTTTGAAGGATGTTATTTTTCATAGACAATATCTGACACAAAAAATAAAATGTTAAGGTCTCATATTATTCTGAATGATTTTGAATTACTTATGACGTTTGGAAGTATTGGTATACATGAGTCCCACATGAAGTTAAATGGTCCAAAAAAAAGTTTCGTACACGTCTCCCAGAAAGTGGAAAGTCGAGTACATGCATGACTTCACGCGTCCACTACTGGATACAGAGAGTCAGAGGCTATAACATAATCGGCCTCATCATCTCTCGCGAGCTCGTCCTCTCCACTCCCCCAACTTGCCTCCCCCACACTGTGAAAACCCCCATCCACTCACCGCACCTCTGAGGCATCGACTTTCCCGTTTCCAACCGCAGCAGCATGAAGATAGGTATTGCATACGAGGCGGAGCAATAGGCGACCGCCCACGCAGAGGATGCCTCTACGGTAGTGGCCGTCGCGGTGGGTGAGGCTTCACCGGGCACCCAGGCCGCTCGTCTCCTCTGCTTGTCGGATTCTTCGACCTCGGTCGAAATGGGCGTCCTGGCCGTCACGACGGGTGAGGCTTCACCGGGCACCCATGCCGCTCGTCTCCTCTGCTTGTCTGATTCTTCGACCTCGGTCGAAACGGGCGTCCTGGCCGTCGAGCAGAAGGTGGATACCAACGTTGTTTATCCCGCCGAAGATGTGCACGGCGTTGCAGGCCACCACGGCGAGGTCTTCCTAGGCCCGATGCTGGACGCGAACCTCGACCCCTTCGACGATTTCGGCCCAAACGTTCAGTTCCAGGAGGATGTTGAGGGTGATGACGAGGAGGTACTTCTCTTTTACCGAAACTGTCCCAATCCTCTTTGTGTCATATTGCTGTTCACATGGTTTGCACGAGCCTGGTTCTTGATTGATTTGATATCCTACCTTGTTCTTGTAGATGTAATTGATTCTACGATTCGTAAGATCAGATTCTAGTTTAATTTCGACTAATCTGCCATGTAGTCATATAATCAATTTATGTGTTCATACTTAGTGGACTTGCAATTGTTGTGGCTTATGTTCATGGTTGTTCATAGGGTTTCTCATGATTTATTACGATTTCTTCTGCCATTTACTTGTTCTACACATTTAATTTTAGGGTTTCTAAGGTTTGATTATGTTAGTGGAGTATTTATTCGATCTGTCATAAAAAACCTGATTATGTAGTACTTAATAATTCATAGGAGTATTCTGATGACATGGACAACAACAAGGTGCGCAGGGACCGGAAAAGCCGCTATGTTCTCAAGCGGCTGAAGGGTGGTGAAATTCGTTTCTGCATGCGCGGGGAGCTATTTTGCCCATTATGTGGCAAATTTCTCTAGAAGGACATCCACAGCCTGATCCAACATGCGATGGGTGTAGGCCTAAGTACATAGGGGAAGCACCGCCCTGCAACCAAGGCCAAGCACGCATCATATGGCCTCTTCCTCCAGAATTACGTCTTGCCTAGCTTGCTCCACGTCAACGCCCCTGCTGCTGGCCCTCATGCTCCTGGTCATGTTTAAAGTTCATATGTGTAATCTTAATCCCTTTGGAAGTTCAGCATTAAACTCTACTAGTACAACCGTGGTGGTCTTGTGATGTAGTACTCTTTTGATGCATTTGTGATGTAGTAGTACTTTTTTTGAAATGATATAGTACTATCTAAGAAAAGTACTCCCTCCGATTCACATTCATTTCACACCAAGAAATATGGATCAGAGCGAGGGAGTAAATTAAACATGGCATCTCGTGCATGAAGCTTGACATATCGATCAGGTTGGCTAGAATAGCAATACAATGCTGCTCATTAGGCAAATGCATGCCATGTACGATAGTATACATCCAGTAAAGAAGTCTATACTGACATAAAAAACTACTTTGGGGATGAGAGTCAATTGGGGCATCTACAATATAGAAAATCTTGCTCGTAGATGATTTTGGCTAAGAGGGTTTTACTCACATTACACGTGCCACTTTCCTTGTCTGCAAAACAAGTTCCAATAAAGGGAGAGGAAAGAAGAGGGTATTGTGGGCGAGATTGAACACCTTTTTTATGTGTTAAGCTGAGGCCTGTTTAGACGTCCGTTGGGAAAAGAGGAAGGCTGATGCACACCCGGCAAGTTTCCCTCTAAGAAACCAAGGTTTAATCGACCAGTAGGAGTCAAGAAGCACGTTGAAGGTTGATGGCGGCGGGATGTAGTGCGGCGCAACACCATTCCGGCGCCAACGTGGAACCTGCACAACACAACCAAAGTACTTTGCCCCAACGAAACAGTGAGGTTGTCAATCTCACCGGCTTGCTGTAACAAAGAGTTAACCGTATTGTGTGGAAGATGATTGTTTGCAGAAAACAGTAGAACAAGTATTGCAGTAGATTGTATTTCAGTAAAGAGAATTGGACCGGGGTCCACAGTTCACTAGAGGTGTCTCTCCCATAAGACGAAAGCATGTTGGGTGAACAAATTACAGTTGGGCAATTGACAAATAAAGAGAGCATGACCATGCACATACATATCATGATGAGTATAGTGAGATTTAATTGGGCATTACGACAAAGTACATAGACCGTCATCCAACTGCATCTATGCCTAAAAAGTCCACCTTCAGGTTATCATCCGAACCCCCTCCAGTATTAAGTTGCTAACAACAGACAATTGCATTAAGTATTGCGCGTAATGTAACTAGTGACTACATCCTTGAACATAGCACTAATGTTTTATCCCTAGTGGCAACAGCACATCCGTAACCTTAGTGGTTCTTGTCACTCCTCCAGATTCACGGAGACATGAACCCACTATCGAGCATAAATACTCCCTCTTGGAGTTACTAGCATCAACTTGGCCAGAGCATCTACTAATAACGGAGAGCATGCAAGATCATAAACAACACATAGATATAACTTTGATAATCAACATAACAAGTATTCTCTATTCATCGGATCCCAACAAACGCAACATATAGAATTACAGATAGATGATCTTGATCATGTTAGGCAGCTCACAAGATCCGACAATGATAGCACAATGGGGAGAAGACAACCATCTAGCACCTGCTATGGACCCATAGTCCAGGGGTAGACTACTCACACATCACACCGGAGGCGACCATGGCGGCGTAGAGTCCTCCGGGAGATGATTCCCCTCTCCGGCAGGGTGCGGAGGCAATCTCCGGATCCCCCGAGATGGGATCGGCGGCGGCGTCTGGAAGGTTTTCCGTATCGTGGCTCTCGGTGCTGGGGGTTTCGTCACGGAGACTTTTTATAGGCGGAAGGGCAGGTCAAGAGGCGGCACGGGGCCCCACACCACAGGCCGGCGCGGCCAAGGGGGGCGCGCCGCCCTATGGTGTGGCCCTCCGTGGCCCCTCTTCATCTCTCCTTCGGACTGAAGCTTAGAAAAAAGGCCCTGGGCTTTGATTTCGTCCAATGCCGAGAATATTTCCTTACTAGGATTTCTGAAACCAAAAACAGCAGAAAACAGCGACTGGCACTTCGGCATCTTGTTAATAGGTTAGTTCCAGAAAATGCACGAATATGACATAAAGTGTGCATAAAACATGTAGATAACATCAATAATGTGGCATGGAACATAAGAAATTATCGATACGTCGGAGACGTATCAGCATCCCCAAGCTTAGTTCTGTCCCGAGAGGTAAAACGATAACACAGATAATTTCTGGAGTGACATGCCATCATAATCTTGATCATACTATTTGTAAAGCATATGTAGTGAATGCAGCGATCGAAACAATGTATATGACATGAGTAAACAAGTGAATCATATAGCAAAGACTTTTCATGAATAGCACTTCAAGACAAGCATCAATAAGTCTTGCATAAGAGTTAACTCATAAAGCAATAATTCAAAGTAAAGGCATTGAAGCAACACAAAAGAAGATTAAGTTTCAGCGGTTGCTTTCAACTTGTAACATGTATATCTCATGGATATTGTCAACATAGAGTAATATAATAAGTGCAATAAGCAAATATGTAGGAATCAATGCACAGTTCACACAAGTGTTTGCTTCTTGAGGTGGAGAGAGATAGGTGAACTGACTCAACATTGAAAGTAAAAGAATAGTCCTCCATAGAGGAAAAGCATCGATTGCTATATTTGTGCTAGAGCTTTGATTTTGAAAACATGAAACAATTTTGTCAACGGTAGTAATAAAGCATATGCATCATGTAAATTATATCTTATAAGTTGCAAGCCTCATGCATAGTGTACTAATAGTGCCCGCACCTTGTCCTAATTAGCTTGGACTACCGGATCATCACAATGCATTGTTTTTACCAAGTGTCACAAAGGGGTACCTCTATGCCGCCTGTACAAAGGTCTAAGGAGAAAGCTCGCATTGGATTTCTCGCTATTGATTATTCTTCAACTTAGACATCCATACCGGGACAACATAGACAACAGATAATGGACTCCTCTTTTATGCATAAGCATATAACAACAATTAATAATTTTCTCATTTGAGATTTGAGGATATATGTCCAAAACTGAAACTTCCACCATGGAGCATGGCTTTAGTTAGCGGATATGGTGGTAGATCTCTCTTACTTCAGACAAGACGGACATGCATAGCAACTCACATGAAATTCAACAATGAATAGTTGATGGCGTCCCCAGGAACATGGTTATCGCACAACAAGCAACTTAATAAGAGATAAAGTGCATAATTACATATTCAATACCACAATAGTTTTTAAGCTATTTGTCCCATGAGCTATATATTGCAAAGGTGAATGATGGAATTTTAAAGGTAGCACTCAAGCAATTTACTTTGGAATGGCGGAAACCATGTATATAGGTAGGTATGGTGGACACAAATGGCATAGTGGTTGGCTCAAGTATTTTGGATGCATGAGAAGTATTCCCTCTCGATACAAGGTTTAGGCTAGCAAGGCTTATTTGAAACAAACACAAGGATGAACCGGTGCAGCAAAACTCACATAAAAGACATATTGAAAACATTATAAGACTCTACACCGTCTTCCTTGTTGTTCAAACTCAAAACTAGAAATTATCTAGACCTTAGAGAAACCAAATATGCAAACCAAATTTTAGCATGCTCTATGTATTTCTTCATTAATGGGTGCAAAGCATATGATGCAAGAGCTTAATAATGAGCACAACAATTGCCAAGTATCACATTACCCAAGACATTTATAGCAATTACTACATGTATCATTTTCCAATTCCAACCATATAACAATTTAACGAAGGAGAAACTTCGCCATGAATACTATGAGTAGAAACCAAGGACATACTTGTCCATATGCTACAGCGGAGCGTGTCTCTCTCCCATAAAGTGAATGCTAGGATCCATTTTATTCAAACAAAACAAAAACAAACCGACGCTCCAAGAAAAAGCACATAAGATGTGATGGAATAAAAATATAGTTTCAGGGGAGGAACCTGATAATGTTGTCGATGAAGAAGGGATGCCTTGGGCATCCCCAAGCTTAGACGCTTGAGTCTTCTTAGAATATGCAGGGGTGAACCACCGGGTGCATCCCCAAGCTTAGAGCTTACTCTCCTTGATCATGTTGCATCATACTCCTCTCTTGATCCTTGAAAACTTCCTCCACACCAAACTCGAAACAACTCATTAGAGGGTTAGTGCACAATATAAATTGACATATTCAGAGGTGACACAATCATTCTTAACACTTCTGGACATTGCATAATGCTACTGGACATTAATGGATCAAAGAAATTCATCCAACATAGCGAAAGAGGCAATGCGAAATAAAAGGCAGAATCTGTCAAAACAGAACAGTTCGTATTGACGAATTTTAAAATGGCACCAGACTTGCTCAAATGAAAATGCTCAAATTGAATGAAAGTTGCGTACATATCTGAGGATCATGTACGTAAATTGGCTTAATTTTCTGAGCTACCTACAGGGAGGTGGACTCAGATTCGTGACAGCAAAGAAATCTGGAACTGTGCAGTAATCCAAATCTAGTACTTACTTTTCTATCAAAGACTTTACTTGGCACAACAAAACACAAAACTAAGATAAGGAGAGGTTGCTACAGTAGTAAACAACTTCCAAGACACAAAATAAAAACAAAGTACTGTAGTAAAATAACACATGGGTTATCTCCCAAGAAGTTCTTTCTTTATAGCCATTAAGATGGGCTCAGCAGTTTTAATGATGCACTCGCAAGAAATAGTATTTGAAGCAAAAGAGAGCTTCAAGAGGCAAATTCAAAACACATTTAAGTCTAACATGCTTCCTATGAAGAGAAATCTTGTAAATAAACAGGTTCAAGAAGCATAATGCAACAAGCGTAGAAAGATAAAACAAGTGTAGCTTCAAAAATTTCAGCACATAGAGAGGTGTTTTAGTAACATGAAAATTTCTACAACCATATTTTCCTCTCTCATAATAACTTTCAGTAGCATCATGAGCAAACTCAACAATATAACTATCACATAAAGCATTCTTATCATGAGTCTCATGCATAAAATTATTACTCTCCACATAAGCATAATCAATTTTATTAGTTGTAGTGGGAGCAAATTCAACAAAGTGGCTATCATCATATATAGGAGGCATATTGTAATCATAAAAGAAAATTTTCTCCTCAATGCTTGGGGGACTAAAAAGATCATGCTCATCAGAAGCTTCCCCAAGCTTAGAATTTTCCATAGCATTAGCAACAATGGTGTTCAAAGCATCCATAGTAATAACATTCCCATTAGCATGCATATAAAGTTCCATGGGTTTTTTAATTCTCTCTTCAAACACATCATGTCCTAATTCAAGATAAAGTTCATAAAGATCTCTCATATTTTTGTTGTTTTCCATTATGCTTAACTAGTGAAATAAAAACATGCATGATATTAAGTAAAGTAAAACAAGTAACTAATTTTTTATGTTTTTGATATAGCAAACAAGATAGCAAATAAAGTAAAACTAGCAACTAATTTTTTTGTATTTTGATTTAGTGCAGCAAACAAAGTAGTAAATAAAACTAAGCAAGACAAAAACAAAGTAAAGAGATTGAGAAGTGGAGACTCCCCTTGCAGCGTGTCTTGATCTCCCGGCAACGGCGCCAGAAATTTGCTTGATGCGTGTGGTTGGCACGTCCGTTGGGAACCCCAAGAGGAAGGTGTGATGCACAGGCAAGTTTCCCTCAAAGAAACCAAGGTTTAATCGGACCAGTAGGAGTCAAGAAGCACGTTGAAGGTTGATGGCGGCGGGATGTAGTGCGGCGCAACACCAGTATTCGCCAACGTGGAACCTGCACAACACAACCAAAGTACTTTGCCCCAACGAAGTTGTCAATCTCACCGGCTTGCTGTAACAAAGAGTTAACCGTATTGTGTGGAAGATGATTGTTTGCAGAAAACAGTAGAACAAGTATTGCAGAGATTGTATTTCAGTAAGAGAATTGGACCGGGGTCCACGTTCACTAGAGGTGTCTCTCCCATAAGACGAACAGCATGTTGGGTGAACAAATTACAGTTGGGCAATTGACAAATAAAGAGAGCATGACCATGCACATACATATCATGATGAGTATAGTGAGATTTAATTGGGCATTACGACAAAGTACATAGACCGTCATCCAACTGCATCTATGCCTAAAAAGTCCACCTTCAGTTATCATCCGAACCCCTCCAGTATTAAGTTGCTAACAACAGACAATTGCATTAAGTATTGCGCGTAATGTAACTAGTGACTACATCCTTGAACATAGCACTAATGTTTTATCCCTAGTGGCAACAGCACATCCAACCTTAGTGGTTCTTGTCACTCCTCCAGATTCACGGAGACATGAACCCACTATCGAGCATAAATACTCCCTCTTGGAGTTACTAGCATCAACTTGGCCAGAGCATCTACTAATAACGGAGAGCATGCAAGATCATAAACAACACATAGATATAACTTTGATAATCAACATAACAAGTATTCTCTATTCATCGGATCCCAACAAACGCAACATATAGAATTACAGATAGATGATCTTGATCATGTTAGGCAGCTCACAAGATCCGACAATGATAGCACAATGGGGAGAAGACAACCATCTAGCTACTGCTATGGACCCATAGTCCAGGGGTAGACTACTCACACATCACACCGGAGGCGACCATGGCGGCGTAGAGTCCTCCGGGAGATGATTCCCCTCTCCGGCAGGGTGCCGGAGGCGATCTCTGGATCCCCCGAGATGGGATCGGCGGCGGCGTCTCTGGAAGGTTTTCCGTATCGTGGCTCTCGGTACTGGGGGTTTCGTCACGGGGACTTTTTATAGGCGGAAGGGCAGGTCAAGAGGCGGCACGGGGCCCCACACCACAGGCCGGCGCGGCCAAGGGGCCGCGCCGCCTATGGTGTGGCCCCTCGTGGCCCCTCTTCGTCTCTCCTTCGGACTTCCGGAAGCTTCGTGAGAAAATAGGCCCCTGGGCTTTGATTTCGTCCAATTACGAGAATATTTCCTTACTAGGATTTCTGAAACCAAAAACACAGGAAATGGCACTTCGGCATCTTGTTAATAGGTTAGTTCCAGAAAATGCACGAATATGACATAAAGTGTGCATAAAACATGTAGATAACATCAATAATGTGGCATGGAATATAAGAAATTATCGATACGTCGGAGACGTATCATTAAGCTGAGGCCTCGTTTAGATGAGGATTTCGACTTATGCCTAACAGCTCAACACACCCACAAATAATTCTGCTTGCGCGCACCACCGTTCATTAAAAATAACAATATTAGCTCGCAAGATTAAGAACGAAGTGAATTTAAGTAACTTGGTAAGCTTTTCAAGCAATATATTCAGAGAAAGAGCACACATGTTCGGCTCAAAATAATCATAAGAGAAGAACAATAAATCTAAGGCACCCACTTCATCGGCAGAAGGGGCGCGACACCACATGGATTCATACCTTGAGTCGACGCTGGCTCGTAGAAGGGCGGCCGCGCCTCGAGGATGCCGGGGACGTCTCCACCTCGGTCTCACATGTGACTGCTTATCGGCGGGTGGTGCGCCGCGCCATGTAGAAGATCTATCAAGAGAGGAGAGCCCGATGACGCTACCGACGCCTCAACCTTGATAGCACCGACTTGTTGCTCCGCACCGAGATGCGCCACGTGCAAGATTTAGCGGATGCACCAATTTTAGAGATATGTCATGATCGTTGTAACAAATTTCAACGTGATGATGATTTGATCTTGTACTCGACCTTGAACATAAGAACTAGTACAATCTCACAATTTTTTTATCATTATCCTTTGCGAGATTTAGCGGATGCGCCAAATTCAGAGAAATATCATGATCATGGTAACACAATTTTCAATGTAATGATGATTTGATGTTGCACTCGACCTTGAACATAAGTACTAGTACGGTCTCACAAATTTGTATCATTATACTTTGCAAGTTTTAGTGGATGCGCCCATTTTCAGAGGTAGATCATGATCATGGTAAGTTGGTAACAAATTTTCAACGTGATGATGATTTGATGTTGCACTCGGCCTAGAAGAGAAGTACTAGTACGGTCTCACAATTCTTTTTATCATTACACTTTGCAAGATCTAGCGGATACACTAATTTCAGAGATAGATCATGATCATGGTAGTGACCAATATTCAAGATGATGATGATTTGATTTTGCACTCGGCCTTGAACAGAGGTACTAGTACGGTCTCACAATTTTTTATCATTATAGTTGGACCTTAGCCAAATTCAAAATCTCATAGCGGCAAAACTTCCCGCCCACAAAATACAAAAATTTCACACGCTTCCAAATTCCCATTCTACCCCTGTGGAGATGACAGCAAAGTCGGTTGGTGGGGGGTCTGCCCGTCATTTTTTGGATCACCACCTCCCTAGCCCGGAAACCCTCCCAAAAAAATTCATTTCCCTCAGACCACCCACCGGAACTTCCCAAGTCCCTCTCTCCCACCTCCACGACCACCGCACCGGAACATCCCCGCCGGACTTCCCTGGCCTACCCGAGCCCTCGCGATCCTCGTCATCCGGCTGCCTGCCGGAGCCGCTTCATCGACGCCTTCATCAACCGGACCGGATCATCCCCGCCGAACCTCGAAACCATATGCTCATCCAGCAGTCTACCGCAGTCGCTTCAGCTGCGGTATCGTCCACACCGGAGCCGCTTCGCCGGATCCGTCTTCCACCGCATCGGATCTTGCTCACCGACACCGCTGTGCATGAACCGGATCTGCTTCACCGGCGCCGTGCATGATCTAAACTCTTCTACTGTCGCTTTTCTATTGCTTGCCTGCAAGTTCTTGTTTAATCTTGGGGGAACCTGTTTGTGCTAACGACGCGCCGTTACGTTTTTGCAGATGAGATGAGTAACCATGAAGTGTAATGGCCGTCTCTCCAACCCCAAGTAGCACATGTAGCGTACTTCATCACCGGATCTATCAACCCCAGGAAGATCTGCTGTGACTCCCACAGAGTGCTTCTCCTAATGTAAGTCCCTTGTTTTAGCGTCATGTTCTGGGTTCAGATGCTTGTTTGTCTGAAGCTCTTTTAGTTCATTCCTAGCTATGACCGTAACACCTTGCTATTTTCTAGTTCATTGCTAACTTTAAGCGATTGAACATTTTGGTTTGCATTCCCTGCTCTGTAGATGTAGCCATCATAACTTCTATCTTGCTCAGTCATTGTTACAAAAATTATAGGTATTATAGTAACATCCTGCTATTATTTAGTTCATGGCCAATTTTAAGTAATTGCACATGTTGGTTCGCATTCCCTGCTCTATAGCTTTTGGCATCGTAACTTCTATATTTGGTTTACATTGCCTGCTCTGTAGATCTAGCCATCATAACTTTATCTTGCTCAGTCGTTGTTACAAAAATTATGGCCTGCTACTATGTTGTTTGTGCCAATTTTTTACTCCATGAACATGTTGGCTTGCATTCCCTGTACTACAGGTGATGCCATTGTTTTGTATCTACTTCATTGTAAGCTAACAAAGTAAGAACTTAGTTTGGCATGCTATCACTCTGCTATCTAGCATGTAGTACAAATAAACTTGTCATACTACTAGATAATAATTTTGCGTGCCATCTTGTTCTTCAAAAGCTGCATTATTGACTTGTTTCTCTGACTTGGCATGATGCTCACATATGGAATGCTGAACATATTGGTTTGCATTCCCTCTTATACAAGTTCACAGGTGATCCCACTATATTCTGTATCTGGTCCATCCTAAGCTCCAACATTAACTATCCTCTATGTGTTGCTCATTACAAGTTTATATCCCGAAACATCTTGATTTGCATCCCCTTCACTATAAGTTCAGGAGTATTATTTAGTTCACGGCCAAAATGAAGTAATTGCACTTGGCACATGTTGGTTCACATTCCCTCCTCTTTAGCTTTTGCCATCGTAACTTCTATTTTTGGTTTACATTCCCTGCTCTGTAGATGTAGCCATCATAACTTCATCTTGCTCAGTCGTTGTTACAAAATTTATAGCCTGCTACTATGTTGTTCATGCCAATTTTGTACTCCCTGAACATGTTGGTTTGCATGGGACTCGACAGTAGTAAGTCTGTTGTTTCATTCTAACATGCTCTGTTATATTGGCTGTTGGTATGCGGCATGCACTCTTTGTTTGCTTATTGTGCGCATTACAATGATCTTGTTATAATGACGAAATGATGAGTTCCAAATTCTTTGGCAAACAATATTGTAGTGTCTTTGCCTTTCCATTGTTGCTGTCTTAACTTGTAATGTCTTTGTTTCAGATATAGGTGCTGCATGGACAACTTAAAAGATTGCCGGATCGCTTCATTGTATTGCTAGGTTTAATTACCATTCAATTTCTCTGGGTTCTGTAATATTTTTTCAAAGCCTTGCAGCTGATGTAATATTTAGTTAGTTTTTATAGTTCTTTCGCGCATTTTTTCTTTGGTGCTTGTGGTAAGTGAGGCTATCCGACAGAAATCAATGCTGCGTAAATATTCTCAGTATCTAAATCACGAATTCCCATCCCTTAAACGGTCCAATTAAGCGAAATCACATATGTGCCGGCCCGCAAAATCCTAAAGCGCCTATTATGCCGGCATATAAACAACAACTAAACGGGCTGGCCCACTTACTTATTGGGCCAGCCCACTTGAATTACGGTGGACCCCACTCTAATTGGGCCGGCCCACTTGATTTAAGGTGGACCCCACCCACTATTGGGCCGTCCAACTAAGTAGTTGGGCCAGCCCAATTGCTTTTGTGATGGACCCCACGTACTAAATGGGCCGGCCCTTTAAGAGGAAAGTGGGACCCAGCTGTTTTTTGGCCCGGCCCACTATCTTGTTGGGTCGGCCCACTTGCTACATGGTGGACCCTACATACTAAATGGGCCGGCCCTTTAACTGGAAAGTGGGACCCACCTATGTTTTTGGCCCGGCCCACTATCTTGTTGGGCCGGCCCACTTGCTACATGGTGGAACCCACATACTAAATGGGCCGGCCCTTTAACTGGAAAGTGTGACCCACCTATGTTTTTGGCCCGGCCCACTGGCTTGTTGGGCCGGCCCACTTGCTATATGGTTGACCCCACATACTAAATGGGGGCCCTTTAACGGGAAGTGGGACCCACGTGTTTTTGGGCCCCTCGTCTTGTTGGGCCGGCCCACTTGCTATATGGTGGACCCCACATACTAAATGGGCCGGCCCTTTAACAGAAAGTGGGCCCCACCTGTGCTCTTGGCCCGCCCACTGGCTTGTTGGGGCCCATTTGATCTAATGTGGACCCCACGTACTAAATGGGCGGCCCGATAGGGAAAGTGGGACCCTCATGCTAATTGGGCGGCCAATAACTTCTTCGGCCGGCCCAGTTGCTTTAAGGTGGACCCCACTTGTTAAATGGGCCGGCCCGATAACAGAAAGTGGGTCCCACATGTCTTGTGGGCCGGCCCTTTTGCCTGTTGACCGGTCAAATGAGTGCATTCGACCGGCCCACATGCTAGTGGGCCGGCCCATTAATGTTTTGACCAGTCAACCTTAGAGGTTAGGCCCTGCCCACGTAACTAATGGACCAGCCCAGCTATATAGTTGACCGGTCAAACTAAGTCAGCTGGCCCGGCCCGCAAACTTAATGGGCCGGCCCGCTTAAGACGTGGCAGGCCTCGTGTGGGCCTACCATCTACCACGGGGTTTCAGCCGGTTAACGCCGTTAATCGCGCTAACTGCGTCCGCCACGTGTCGCTTGCATGACGTCAGCAGTCAACGGGCTCCCGGAAACACTTGGGCAACGGTCCGATTTTTCGTGGCGGAAGGGCGATCAAGCGCGACGGACCGAAAAAATCGTCGTAGGACTTTGCCTGACGCAGTTTCCACAACAGAACCCATATCGTCGGGTTAGGCCCATATGCGACGAAAAATACCCCTTAGCGGACGATTTTGAGACGTTGTCTATCAGAACTTTTCTTGTAGTGAGAGGAGGATGATATACTATGATCAAGAAGAGTGAAAAGTCTAAGCTTGGGGATGCCCCCGTGGTTCATCCCTGCATATTTCAAGAAGACTCAAGCATCTAAGCTTGGGGATGCCCAAGGCATCCCCTTCTTCATCGACAACTTATCAGTCACCTCTAGTGAAACTATATTTTTATTCAGTCACATCTTATGTACTTTACTTGGAGCGTCCGTGTGCTTTTATTTTTGTTTTGTTATTTTAATTCTCTGAATAAATTCATGCTTATGTGGGAGAGAGACACGCTCGCTTTTTCATATGAACACCGGTGTTCTTAGTTTTATTTTAATGTTCATGGCGGAGTTGAAAACCGCTTCGTTAATTGCTATTTGGTTGGAAACAGAAATGCTTCATGTGGTAATTGGTATAATATCTTGAATAATTTGATACTTGGAAATTGTTGTGCTCATATAGATCATGTTTAAGCTCTTGCATCATGTACTTTGCACCTATTAATGAAGAACTACATAGAGCTTGTTAAAATTTGGTTTGCATGATTGGTCTCTCTAAGTCTAGATATTTTCTGGTTAATGTGTTTGAACAACAAGGAAGACAGTGTAGAGTCTTATAATGCTTGCAATATGTTCTTATGTAAGTTTTGATGTACCGGTTTATACTTGAGTTTGCTTCAAACAACCTTGCTAGCCTAAGCCTTGTATTGAGAGGGATTACTTCTCGTGCATCCAAATCCTTGAGCCAAAAACTATGCCATTTGTGTCCACCATACCTACCTACTACATGGTATTTCTCTACCATTCCAAAGTACATTACTTGAGTGCTACCTTTAAAATTCTATTCTTTGTCTTTGCAATATATAGCTCATGGGAAAATAGCCTTAAAAACTATTGTGGTAAAGAATATGTAGCTTATGTATCTTATTTCTTAAGTTGCTTGTTGAGCGGTAACCATGTTTCTGGGGCGTTTACACCTTTGTTGAATATCAAAATTTTAAATTGCATGTATGCATGTTCGTTTGTCTGAAGTAAGGGCGATTTTCATGATCAAATGGTTTGAGCATGCATATTGTTAGAGAAGAACATTGGGCCGCTAACTAAAGCCATGAATCATGGTGGAAGTTTCAGTTTGGACACTAATCCTCAATCTCTTATGAGAATATTATCTGTTGTTGAATGCTTAAGCATTAAAAGAGGAGTCCATTATCTGTTTTCTATGTTGTCCCGGTATGGATGTCTAAGTTGAGAATAATCAAAAGCGAGAAATCCAATGCGAACTTTCTCCTTAGACCTCTGTACAGGCGGCATAGAGGTACCCCTTTGTGACACTTGGTTGAAACATATGTTATGCAATGATAATCCGTGTTAATCCAAGCTAATTAGGACAAGGTGCGAGCACTATTAGTATTCTATGCATGAGGCTTGCAACTTATAGGATGTCTTATACATAACACATATGAATTATTACTACCGTTGACAAAATTGTTTCTATGTTTTCAAATGAAAAGCTCTAGCACAAAAATAGTAATCCATGCTTCCCTCTGCGAAGGGCCTTTCTTCTACTTTATGTTGAGTCAGTTTACCTTTCTTTCTATCTTAGAAGCAAACACTTGTGTCAACTGTGTGCATTGATTCTTACATGTTTACTTATTGCACTTGTTATATTGCTTTATGTTGACAACTATCCATGAGATATACATGTTACAAGTTGAAAGCAATTGCTGAAACTTAATCATCCTTTGTGTTGCTTCAATGCCTTCTACTTTGAATCTATTGCTTTATGAGTTAACTCTTATGCAAGACTTATTGTCTTGAAATGCAATTGTCTTGAAAGTACTATTCATGAAAAGTATTTGCTATATGATTCAGTTGTTTAGTCATTATCTTTACCATTGCTTTGAATCACTTCATTCATCTCATATGCTTTACAATAGTATTGATCAAGATCATGTTGGTAGCATGTCACTTAAGAAATTATCCTTGTTATCATTTACCTACTCGAGGGCGAGTAGGAACTAAGCTTGAGGATGCTTGATACGTCTCCAACGTATCTACAATTTCTTATGTTCCATGCTAGTTTTATGACAATACCTACATGTTATATTCATACTTTATATCGTTTTGATGCATTTTCCGGAACTAACCTATTAACAAGATGCCGAAGCGCTCGTTTCCTGTTTTTGGTTGCATAAATCTTACAAAGGAAATATTCTCGGAATTGGACGAAATCAATGCCGAGTATCTTATTTTTCCCGGAAGCTTCCCGAGCACCGAAGAGGGGCCGTAGGAGCTGTGGGCCCCCACCCCACAAGGCGGCGCGGCCAAGGGCGCCCCCTATGGTGTGGCCCCACCAGGACTCCTCCGAGGCTGCCCTTCCGCCTACTTAAAGCCTCCATCGCGAAAACCCTAAGGGAATAAGCCACGATACGAGAAAAGTTCCAGAGCCGCCGCCATCGCGAAGCCAAGATTCGGGGACATAAGTCTCTCGTCGCACGCCGCCGGACGGGGAATTGCCCCTAAGGCATCTCCATCGACTCCATCGCCATCTTCATCGCCACGCTGTCTCCCATGATGAGGAGGAGTAGTTCTCCCGAGGCTAAGGGCTGTACCGGTAGCTATGTGGTTAATCTCTCTCATGTACCTCAATACAATGATCTCATGAATTTCCTTGCACGATTGAGATCCATATGATGAGCTTTGTATCACTATTAATCTATGTGCTACTCTAGTGATGTTATTAAAGTAGTGTATTCCTCCTTCATGATGTAAAGGTGACGGTGTGTGCATCATGTAGTTCTTGGTGTAGGTTATGATTGTAATCTCTTGTAGATTATGGAGTTAACTATTACTATGATAGTATTGATGTGATGTATTCCCCCTTTCATAGCTTAAAGGTGTGTAGGCTATGTTAGTACTCGGTCTAAATTGCAATGATCTATTATGCTCTAAAGGTTACTTAAATATGAACACCGAATGTTGTGGCGCTTGTTAACTCCGGCTTGAGGGAGCTCTTGTAGCCCTACACAATGAATGGTGTTTGTTATCAAACAAGAGTATATGTAGCACAAGTGAGGAGAAGTTATTTATTTATTATGTGATCAATGTTGAGAGTGTCCACTAGTGAAAGTAGGATCCCTAGGCCTTGTTTCCAAGCATTGAAACTCCGTTTATTTACTGTTCTGTTGCATGTTTACTCGCTGCCATCTTTATTTCAGATTGCTATTACCACTCATATTCATCCATATCACTTGCATCTTACTATCTCTTCGCCGAACTAGTGCACCTATACATCTGACAAGTGTATTAGGTGTGTTGGGGACACAAGAGACTTCTTGTATCGTAATTGCAGTGGTTGCTTGAGAGGGATATCTCACCTCTACCTCCCCGAGTTCGATAAACCTTGGGTGATTCACTTAAGGGAAACTTGCTGCTGTTCTACAAACCTCTGCTCTTGGAGGCCCAACACTGTCTACAGGAATAGAAGCGTGCGTAGACATCAAGGTGTAGCAACATTTTCATTAGGAATTTCAGTACTTTCAATTTGTCTAGACCTAGCAATCGTAGCCTCTAGAAAAGATCCTAATGAACCATCATTATCAAGCACAACAGAAGCATCATCAAAATTATAAGAGGAATTTTCAGATTCAGCAGAAGTACCAGCATTTGAAGCTTGTGGTGGTGAAACAAGTTTACTTATCACAGATGGTGAATCAAGAGCAGAGGGTACTCAGAGTTGTACCTTTTCTTGTAGTGGATGGTAATATGGCGACTTTAGTATCGCGAGGTTTACCCATGATGGAGAATTTGCAGCGAACAATATCAATCCAAGTGAACTTGCAAATAAAGCTATGCTCCCCGGCAACGGCGCCAGAAAATAGTCTTGATGACCCACAAGTATAGGGGATCACAACAGTCTTCGAGGGAAGTAAAACCCAATTTATTGATTCGACACGGGAGCCAAAGAATATTTGTAAGCCTTAACGGAGTTGTTAATTCAGCTGCACTGGAAACAGACTTGCTCGCAAGAGTTTATCGAGTAACAGTTTTATAGCAGTAACAGTAGTGAAATATCAGCAGCAGAGTAACAAAGGCAGCAGAGTGATTATAGTAAACAGCAGGATTAAAATATTGTAGGCACAGGGATGGATGAACGGGTTGCATGGATGAGAGAAACTCATGTAACAATCAAGATAGGGCATTTGCAGATAATAATAAAATGGTATCCAAGTACTAATCAATCCATAGGCATGTGTTCCATTTAGTCGTACGTGCTCGCAATGAGAAACTTGCACAACATCTTTTGTCCTACCAGCCGTGGCAGCCTCTAGGGAATCTATCGGAAATTAAGGTACTCCTTTTAATAGAGCACCGGAGCAAAGAATTAACACTCCGTGAACACATGTGATCCTCATATCACCGCCTTCCTCCGGTTGTCCCAATTTCTGCACTTTGGGGCCTCGGGTTCGTACAGCAACATGTGTATACAACTTGCAGGTAAGATCATAAAACAATGAATATCATCATGAAACAATAACATGTTCAGATCTGAGATCATGGCACTCGGGCCCTAGTGACAAGCATTAAGCATAACAAGTTGCAACAATATCATAAAAGTACCAACTACGGATACTAGGCACTATGCCCTAACAATCTTATGCTATTACATGACCAATCTCATCCAATCCCTACCATCCCCTTCAGCCTATAGCGGGGGAATTACTCACACATGGATGGGGGAAACATGGCTGGTCGATGGAGAGGTGTCGGTGGTGATGATGGCGATGATCTCCTCCAATTCCCCGTCCCGGGGAGTGCCAGAACGGAGTTTCTGGTCCCGAGATGGAGTTTCGCGATGGCGGCGGTCTGGATGTCTTCTGGCGATTTCGTCTTACCCCCGTGCGTTTTTAGGTCGAAGACCTTAAGTAGTCCAGAGAGGGGCACCTGGGGCTGCCCGAGGCGCCGCCACCATAGGCCGGCGCGGCCTAGGGGCCTGCCGCGCCGCCTGGTGGGGTGGCTGCCTCGTGGCCCCCTCCTTCTGGTCTTCTGGCTCCGTTATTCTTCTGTGAAAATAGGCCCATTGGAATTAATCCCGGGGATTTTCCTGAAAGTTGAGTTTCTGCACAAAAACGAGACACCAGAGCAATTCTGCTGAAAACAGCGTTAGTCCGTGTTAGTTGTATCCAAAATACACAAATTAGAGGTAAAACAATAGCAAAAGTGTTCGGGAAAGTAGATACGTTTTGGACGTATCAATGCTCAACTTGAACTTGCCCAACTCAACCTTGATGACGATCACCACTTGATGTCATCCTCTCATGGGCTATATGAGATCTCACTTTTGATGCATGCCTATGGAAAGATACCTAACACACATAGACAAGAATAGGGGCAGAGCACATATATGATGGGTTAGTTCATAAATCATAATTGACAAGGCTTACCATACCACATGAATTCATGTGGCACATTCTTCATGCTTCATGTGTTGACCAAACTTGAATCTATTCTTCACTCTTTGTATTGGTCAACCTTGTATCTTCTCATGCTCTATAATACTATCTTGAGGTGTATAAAGAACTCTTCATTTGTTTGCATGCTCTAAATCTTAGTCAGCCATAGCTCTAATCATAAGACTATCATGACACCGACTTAGAGCCATATCTTGAATTCTTCACATGGAATCAAACACTCAAGATCTTGATCATTCATTGCTTAACACATAAGATAGAGCATGGCTAATGTTGAGTTCCACATAAGAACTCCACCTCCATTTCTTCTTCTTGATCATATCACATATATTTCTTCAAATTGATGATCTCGATGCCAATACTCAAGGTATATCTTTTATCTTCATGGCATCCATACTTGAATCCAACACATGGACTACAAGTAATACCTATGGAATATATTCCTTCATACAAACGCAATGCAAATATTAGTCCATAGGGTTGTCATTGATTACCAAAACCACACATAGGGGAAATGTACCCTTACACCAGTCCTTGCCGCCGACTCGCCGCCGCGGCCGTGGATTTCACTCGATACGGGCAGCCTCTACGCGTGAGGATTCCACTCCAGCTTTACCAGCTGGGTGCCCCGGTGGCGGCCTTCCTCCGGCGTTCGTCCTCGGCAACCCTTCTTCTGTCCACCCTCATAGCTTGGCCGCGGGCGCGCTCCTCCTCATGCGACGTCATGGCCCGCTTCCCGCACAACTAAAGCTCGCGTGCGGCGGTGCGTTCCACAGAGTTCCGTGTCTCGACGCGGGCATGGTGGGCGTCCCAAGCCTCCTTGTTCGCCTGCTGGCGATCCTGCCGTTGTTGCCGGCCTTGCTCCGCCTCCGCAACCTCCTCACGGGCGCGCCGGTCGGGCGAGGGCATCTGGACGAGGCGGCGTGCAACCTTCTGAGCAATCAACTCGTTCTTCCGCCCGATGAGGTCGCCTAAACGGCGGCGACCGGCCCGGACGGAGGCCTTGTGCTCCCTCATATCGCGCGTGAGCTTGGAGAGAAGCGTCTCGATGGCGGCGTTGAGCTTCACCATCTCCTCATCGGTGTCCGCGACGGCATCCCCCGGGGCCATGGTGGCGGGGTCAGGCCCCTCCTCCGCGGCCTCGAACCAGCCATCATAGGCCTCGTGCCAGTCAGCCGCGGCCCCCTCCACCAGCTCTGCGTCCTCTTCCTTCTTCGTCGCCCCCTCAACTATGACACAGATGGCCTCGTCGTCGGCGACCCACCGCGCATCCTGCTGCTCCTCCTCCGCCGTCCGCGGGAACCTAGCACCGGCGGTGAGCGAGAGCTTCGCCCACGTGCTCTGCAGGGTGCACGGCATGGCGATGGAGGAAGAGAGGATGCCAGAGAAGGTAGAGGGGAGAGGGCGGTGGAGCGGGTGAGGTCTGCGAGGCCACGCGTTCTCGTCTTCCATAGCCGGCAGCCTTGGCGGGAAACTTGGGCGCGAGCGCACGCCCTAGGTCTTTTCGCGCGTGCGGGAACTTCCCCGCGCGTTCTCCCGCCCTCCATTGCTGTCTTGTCGAGGCCTGCCATGGCGCAGGGCCGCCCAGGGAAGACGAGGCACATGTCGTCTTTTTGGGTCGCCGCATTGGGGGTAGCGTGCAACCCAAACGGACACGCAGACGTGGGGACCCAAATGGCCCAAAACGGACGACCCACCATGTCCGTTTGGGAGGCCGCGTTGGAGATGGCCTTAGTGAATGTTTCATCCGTGCTTGCCGTGGTGGATTCCCGCCCACGGCCAAAAACTTCACACACCCTACCGACCGTTTTTCGTCCATGCTGTGGTCTATAAAAAACACCATCTGACGCAATGAGGAGCACCACCCAAGTGCCACCAAACACGAACCATTATGCCTTGCCCTAAAATCGCAAACTAGACCACAATCAGGAAGATGTGCCTCGCCCGCTTCCCACAAGCCTCCCAGGAGGATGTGGAGTTGCATGCTAAAGAGCTGGCCCGAAATTATGCAAAGGAGGAGGTGGGCAGCTTCAAGCATGAAGGCACGATTAGTGCATAATCAACTAAAACTTGTGAGACTTTAGTTGTAGATAATAAATAGCTTTTCCTTCTTGCTCTTGCGGATCGATACTCTACTTCCACATTGAGAGGTGCTACAGTGATTCCTTGATCTTGGGGGTTATCAGATAGCAGAATCCATACGTCATTCCTCGCAACCCTCATGTGGCAGATTTGAACTTCTATACCAAGACACAAGAGGACATCTACTTTGATGTGTTTCTCCCTTTCAAGAAGAAAGTGATCCCTCACCATACTATTGATATTGACAATATGGCTTTGTCCCGGAGTACTTTGGTGAAGCCTATGATATGTGTGAGGAGTTTGGGCTTTTTTCCCTCAAGAGGTTCAACAAGAACTATGATGAGATGCTGATCATGCAATTCTAGGCAAGTTTTGAAGTCGCTCTACATCAAGGGTTGGGATAATTCAGACAAGAGTGCGAATCTTCTCCCCACTTGGGACATCATGCTAAGGGTCTACTGTGATACCATTGGGCCCAAGGGTGGCAACTTTGATGCGATTCACACATATGAAATGAACCTCATGTAGAACTCGCTCCTCAAGCAAGGCAAGGGCGAGAAGCTCGATGTGATGGACTACATCTATGTGGTCATGTGTGATGGAGAAGAAGTTTCCCGCATTTGGCCTTTTCATCACCAAGCTCGTTGAGGACACTTGCCTTTCTCTTCGTGGTGCTTCTCTTATGCACTCCATTCATCTCAACATAACCATTCGTGAGATGAAGAGGTTGGGGATCAAGACTCACTCCAAGCCTTTGGAGGATCAGCCCATTGTTGAGGAGAAGACCCTGAGTTGGGTCAAGAAGCTCACACGCTGCATTCAACAATATTTTTGCCTCAAGGTCACCATCCACAAGCGTCAATATGAGAAGCATTGCAATGAGAAGATGTCTCGTCGTCGCGAGAAGTGGTAGGGTTCGTAGCATAGAAAACAAAAAATCTACCACAAAAATGAATAAAACCAAGATCCAATCTAGGAAAAAAGCCAAGATCTAATCTACTAGATCTATGCAACGAGATAGATGAGAACATTACCCTTGAAAATCCAAAGCGGTAACAAGATCAGATCTCGTGGATGATGTAGTTGTACACTTGCCAAACTCAAGTTCGCGATGAAGTCCTTCCGGTGCTGCAAGCGGGCAGCACTTCCGTACTCGGACACACTTACAGTGTTGATGTAGACGTACTATCCCCATTCCAGTGGGTAGCGGATGTAGTAGATCCTTCTCGGAATCGCAACAACATGACGATGTGGTGGTGGTGGTGGAGAAGAAATCATGTAGGGCTTCGCCAAGCCTGCGTAGGAGAGAGGGGGGAGAGAGGGGCGGCTAGCTAGGGTTTGGGAGATGTTGAGCTGCGCCCTAGCCCTCCCCTCCCTCTTTATAGGCGTGGGGGCTGCACTGGCCCCTCCTCCAAGCCCTAGGGTCAGCCAAAAGAGGGGGCTTTCCCCCAACGTAACTCTCTATTTTCAAGGGATTTGAACCTATCAACGTGATCCAACTGCGACCCCCTCCGGTACATGTTGTTCGTCCGGGACATGTGGGCCCCACTATGGTACAATACCGAAATATCCTGAACTTTTCCGGTAACCCTTTAAATGACTTCCCATATATGAATCTTATTCTCCGGACTATTCCAAACCTCCTCGTGATGTCCTGGATCCAATACGAGACCCGAACAATATTTACTCTCTATCTCATATTCCATATCTACTTAAAACAACATCGAATCTTAAGTGTGTCACCCTACAGTTCGGAAATGATGCAGACATGATCGAGACACCTCTTCGATGAATAACCAACAACGGGACCTGGAGATCCACAATAGCTCTCCCACAAATTCAATGATGACTGTAATATCCCAGGTATTGGGGTTACAAAAATAGAGGAAACAGATGTGTGCATTGCATTCATGCATAGAAAATCAGGGAAAAAAGCAATCACAGTAACTCAAGTTTCACTTGACCTTGGTGGAATTGAAGTAGCTCATCAAGTCAAGCGCTATAAACCTCAATGTGACTTTGTTAAAACCTTGTTTTGGGTAAAGATGATTTGATCTAAGGGGTTAGATCAAATGAAACTAATAATCAACACAACAACACTTTACTCAATGATCAATTGCTTGATCTTATAAAAGATCATAATATGGAGTTCCCTGCCATAACATATGAACCTACATCTATTTGGAAATCAAGTAACCATAAAATCAAGAAACCATTCTTCATCTATCTTTTCCATGTCCTAAGACTAATCCTTGATCCTACCATGAACCTCATGGTATTCAATTGACTTCACTATTGGAAACAAGACAAGGAGATCAACTCCAGAAATATATATCCTCCTCTATTCCAAATTATTATACATCAAACCTAGAGAGAGGAGAGTTCTATATTATTTATTAGATAAGCAATGACAAACCTTGAGGCAAACCTTGGGTATAAATATCCATATGATCACAACATCATCTTCAAGAGGAACCCTAGATTATTATTCAAGTCATTCCCAAATGAGAGTGACCATTCATACCAATTCTAGATTTACCTATTTAAGAACCAAGAACAAATCTTGAACTAAAGTATTGGTGGTAAACCATTTCCTTTGGAGTGGTGGGATAATCTAATATCAAGTGGAACAAGATTATATCCATGAATTGATAAGGTGAGGAAGAGACTAACCCAATTAAGCTATCAATTGAATGTGAGGAAGAGAACTATCCATATAACCAGATAATAAGATCAACATTGTTTAAGTAGAACCCTAACAGAATATCTCAGGCATTCTCCTGCTGGGATATAAACATATTGAGACAACCATGATCATGTCAACCCTAGAAAATAAAATAGAAGTGCTATACCTTGATTGATCAAGACAATACTTGATCATGGAAGAGAGAACTCATTTAATGAGAGATCCCTAGGAATCCAAACCTTGATCATTATAAATTGAGTGATGATCATAAACCTAAGAACTTGAGGTAGAGATATTAATAACAGGTGGATCATGCCTAATCCATGACCATGCTTTGGGGAAATAGGAAAATAATTCAAATGCTAACACTTATATGATTAGTAGATATTATTCCCCACATGAAATCATAGGGAGGTAACTAGTAAACAAACCTAGACTTAGATCCCAACCTTAACTTGTGAACCACTTGGTGATCACAAGTAGAATCCTACCATATCTATATTTCATAAATGAATGAACCTAAGAAAACCTTAGAGTTAAAGCCTATAATTCATATGGTGAGAAAACCTTCACCAATATAACCAAAGTTAACTATAAAAAGAAGTATAACTACTTTAGTTACTTTAATAATAGATTAAGGATATAAAAGAAGTCTATAGGAATAAGATAGAATCAATTCTCAGATCCTTAACAACTAAATGAGAACAATAATAATTAAAGTAAGTAACCACCCTATTTTGGTTGGAGGAGATTAAGCCCTAGCAATTGCAATATAATGTCATCTCAACTCTACAGACAAGAATTATATCTCAAACCTAGTTTATGTATCACTATGGTGATCATAATATAAACCTAGGCCATAATTGAGACTCAAACCAAATGCCCTTAGGTAAATATCATTAGAACCCTAATGGTTCATTAATTAAATACAATGTATCAATTATAAAACATAAGAGCCACCTAATGCTAAATCCTATAAGTAAACCATATGTGTAGTGATCAACCATTTACCTTTGTAACCAAGATAAACCATGATGGAAACAATCCCTACTGAGATATTTTCAAATGTAGTGATAGTATTAACCTTAACAAGGGGGTTGTACTAGAAATGATAAAACCCTAATAAATCTGTGCTCACATAAAATCATGATTATTTTCAATTTGTAATAAAGCCCACATATGTGAAATGTTTAATCAAAACAATTGAGTATTACAATAATACTTTTATTAGTCTTCATAAAAGACCAATTGTTTAACACCTGCAAAATAGAAAATAGTTAAAACATGAATTATAAAAAGAATTCAACACAAAGAATAAAGCAGAAAATAGAAAAAAATACAAAACAGAAAAGAATAAAAGAGATAAAGGAGATGGGGCTTACCTGGACCTTACCAGCCAAAGCAGCCCAGCAGCAGCCTGCCCAGCAGTCCAACACCATGGCCCACGTCACAGCCCACACAACCCACTTACCCCTTCATTTAAAAAAAACTGGGGAGGCGTCGTCCTCATCCCTTCCTGGCGCATGGTGGACACCACGACGCCGTGGCCGGCTTCTCCTCGCGCTGGCGCCCCCTCCTTAACCGACAGCGTGACGAGGCTTGTTCCGTCGCCCTATAAAATCCCCTGGACGAACCCTAGCCCGAATTTCTTCCTCCTCTGCTCCATTTTTCCCCCATACCGACACACGGTCTCCGCAGGTTACCATCACCGCCGGCGATGGAGGCCTTCCCAAGCCAAGATAAGCACACCATAGTCACCACCGTGCTCTTCTTGCCCATCCCCCACAAGGAATCGAGAAACGGCGTGCTCAAACGGGAGAATTTGCCCGTTCCCTTTCGTCGGAGCCCGCCGGAATTCATGTCCCCGAGCTCAACTCCGACCACCCTTGCCTTCGTCGAGCAGCCTATCAGCCTCAGGGTGAGTGTGCGCTTCCAGAGAACCCTTATTTGTGCATTTCCATCAATCGTAGCCTAGGATTCGAGATTTCGCCGGAGATGCTCCGCCGCGGGTTTGTTCTCCGGCGACGCTCCGGTGGTCGTTTGAGAAACCCGCCACCACCACTGTACTCAGCGTGTCGAGGGGATTCACAAGAGCCTAGCTGCGCGTCCGGGGGTGCCGTAAATCGGCGGCGCCGCCGCATGCTGGCTCGCCGGCGTTTAACCGTCAGCGAGGTCAAACGCCCGGTCAAACTTGACCAGTCTTCGCCACGTGGCAGCGACATGGATCCCTGGTCCACCAGTCAGTCACACGGGTAGAACCCAACCGGTACATTAAGTCATTTCCTGTTTAAATTTAAATCCAGAAAATTGCTGCAACTTCAAATAAATCTAGAAAATTCAATTTAAGTCAGAAAAATGTAAATAAGATATTAAAATTCTTAGAAAAGAAAACTCTATCCAATAAAAATATAAAATGGAATTTTTAATTTTAATAAAAATTCAATTATTTAATATTTGTTATTTAAGCCTTTAATTTTAATTCTAAAATCAATTAAAATTCAAAAATTAGGAAAACTATCCAAATTAAGTAAAAACCAATAAATAAATAAAGAAAAACATGAAACCTTATTTTCTTTATTTATTATTTGTTAAATCTTTATTAGAGAGATTTAAACCCTAATTAATAATTACCTAATTATTAATTGTTTAAAAAAAAGAATAAAATGCCAATTTCAATATTATTTTTATTTCCAAGTTACTAATAACTTCAACTTTACCATGAAGTTATTAATCATTGAACCATAGGGTAAATAGCAAACCCTAATTCATTATGAAATGATGTTACAACCTTATCATTTCATGTGGAACCCTAAAACCCTAATTCAACTATGCACTAAACCCTAGTTCCATTATTACATGTGAATCCTAATTTGCATCTAACCTAAACCCAAGGTTAGAACAGATGATCATGATACTTTAATTCAAATCATAGAGCTACCATTAGCAACTAAAAGACATACCTATGTCCACATAAAATGTAAAACCCTATCACTAGCAATTTAGTATCCCATGTGTTCATCTTCATCAGACCTAACTAATCAAGTAGAGTCAACCAAGTGTAAACCCTAGATCCTATTACCAAATCCATCATCCATATTCATTCCTACTTAGCATCACACCAATGTGATGAACCTCAGGAGCAACTATGCCAAACCCTGAGCATTACCCAACCATATTCCACTAAACCCTACTAGTATTGGATATTTATCAACCATCCTATTCAGGAGCCAATTACTCCTTACTTAATAGAACCAACAGTAAAACCTAGACCACTTCAACCCTAATTGATATACTTCTTATTTAAGAAGTATGTTCTTCAAAAGTTATTCTTTTGAAGAAAATAAGGAATCATCATCAACCCTGCTTATAAGGACCTATAAACCCTAGCCAGCTATCACTAGCAAGATAAACCAACCTTGATAGCAACCATGTATAAATACTTGCTCAAGATGCTTAGGCTTAACTCAACCTTACCAACCCTAGGTGTTGATGAATCCAACATTGTTGGGATACATCTAATACTTACTCCAGAAACTAAATCAAACCCTAGTCAACCATAGAACCCCATCAACCTAATTACCATACTTGTTCTTTATTAAAGAACATGTTCTTCAAAAGTTATTCTTTTAAAGTATATGATAAATAATCATTAACCATGCCATATAGTACTAAAACTGACCACTGTTCTGTACTTGTTAACATTATGCCAATTATCATTCTTTGTATGCCCAATTGATTATTATGCTTTATTATCTACCTGTTTATAATACCAAGTAATCACACCTGAATAAGAACCTTGAATGTGAATAACTCTAAAAGTGTAACACACCCTGAACCAATCATTACAACTCACTGATCCTAGATCATCGGGGTTAGGACACGCTTAGAACGATTGCATCTCATACTTATGCATTATTGCATCCTTGCCAATCTTTTAAACATCGTCCTTACCGGACGATGATGCTATTTCAGAATTTGGAGTTATTGCGTATCGAAGACCTTGCCTGCATAATCTTGCAGTCAAGAAAGGCAAGTTCATCGCTTGCTCATGTCATTTGAGTTTTTTTACCAAATTACTTGCAAAGTACTATGATTATCACTATTGCATAAAAAGCAAAACCACTATTTTCATAACTATGAATATGACTATGTGGTGGGCAATGGAACCATGGATTGTGTTGATATGGTGGAGGTTCCATTGCACGGGTTTTATCCATCTAGGATTAAACAACAAATGTCGCCAGTGATTCTTGTGCCGTAATACCCGTGTTAACCATAAGATCCGGAGTGGGACGGAGTAGTCAAAAGTGTTTCCACCTCTCGTTCATCAACGGACGCTTTACCGTAGTACACTTGTAATCCAAGGGGGCAAGCTGGTGAGGCTGGGGAGTCCTAAGTCCCCACGGCATAGTCCGTAGTACACTTGTCGCCCGAAGGAGCAAGATGGTGAGGCTAGGGAGTCCTAAGTCCCCACGGTATTGCGGTCTAGGATGGGTTGCAGCCACCGGCGTAGGAGTGTATGGTAGAGCCCAGCACTGTTGTCGTGGTCGGGGTCCACCTTGAAATCTACAGGAATAATGGGACCGACGTGGACCCAGGGTCGGCGCATGCAACAAAGGGTGGGTGTTCGAGGTAGCGGAGGAACATGATTGGCTAGACCTTATACCGGGCCTCACACCATAGGAAGTGTGGACAGGAATGTACACCTGGTTGGCACCAAGGATAAGATCTCTTATGGGTAAAGCAACACACCTCTGCAGTGTAAAGAACCGTGACCTGTCACTCGTTCCATATGGAATCGCGAACGCTGGAAAGGAGCTCCATGAAGTTCTAGTAAACCGGTGAAGGCTGACGGACATAGTTCTTCTAAATAAAAGCAACCTTTTGAAGAAATGATTATGAAAACCTGCATTGGTATTAGACTTTCTGGTCTAATGCCGTAGCTAGTGCATTAAACACCTCTTTCCTATAATGAACTTGTTGAGTACGCTCGTACTCATCCCACTCTTAAATCCCCTGCTTAGATATGGAGGCATCGATGGAGGATCTACAGTGCAACTCGAAGGTCGAGGAGACAACAACTACTTCAAGAGATAGGACCCTGTCAGAGGAGTCAGATACCACATCCAACAAGGAGAAACCCTAGTTTAGCCATAGAATGGAACTAGCTTCCTAAACCTAGCTCCTAGTTAGCTAGAATCTATTCATAGCCCTATAGCTAGTCAAATACTCTACAAATAGAGTTCGTGATAGGATTAGACTACGAGTCGTTCTTCTGGAGTTTATTTGCAGTTTTACCTCATTGTAAAGTAGGAGGCTGTGATGATCTTGTGTAACAGAGTCAATGTTGTAATTCTATAGACATGCCTTGGACCCGCATATGTTTCTGTTGTACCACTCTGAGCGATATACTAGTGAAACGGTGTTTCATTGGTGTTATATCAGACTTGCATACTACACCATGCAGTGGTATGCCGGGTCACCACACTTGGTATCAGAGCAAATGCTTTGACCTTAGGATTAAAACCCTTTAAAGGAGACCTATAGGATTGGTAGTGTCTATAGGAAGTTGTCTTAGTTGAACCAAATTTTCTTATGACTTGAGATGGATATTCACTTGAGAATAATCCTGACACACTTGAGTCAACATTTCTTACCTAGCTTACCAAGATTAAGTGAAATTAGTTAGCTAATCCTAAACATGTAGCACACCATTAAGTCCCTAAAACAATATATGAGTAGATCACAGTTGGTATAGAATACATGGTAGTCCAAAGAGAGGATACAACCATAAGGAAACTATCCTATTGGAAGATGTGTACCAACACATGTTATAGTTAAGTAATGAGTAAGTAAAATTTATCTAAACTTGTGAAACAACTGATAGTAAGTGATGCAAACAAGTGATATGAGGTAGTTTAGACCATGATGAGTCAATCATGGGAGGTAAGGAAGAGTGATAGGAATGAAAATATGTCTACTTATATGGTAGAGATAGTAATCATATAAGATTCACCTGAGAATCATTATGTGATGGAATAGAACATCATAAACAATTAGGAGGAGTACAATAAGAAGCCAGATGTTAAACAATAGTGTAAGAATTATGTTCCAAAACCATGGGAAGTGTGCCAAGCACATCATGACCATAGCCTTTGGATAGAAACACTTGGAAGTATAGGAGCTATGCTCTAATAGTTAAGAATTTAGAGTAGCTATGTTAGAATCTAGAGATAGTATGTGAAGTAGCCCTCAACAAAATGGAAGCTAAGTTAGAACTTCCAAAGGAAATTAGGTTAACCTTAACTATTCGAGACCACTTTGTTTCAAGTTTATCTCATTGCAAATGTGCAATTAAGGTAAATACTGAGACAAATAGTAGAATTCCATATATTCGTGCTAAGTATCACGATATAAACCTATATTATGTGGTGTTATATACTACACATCTCAGCCTGATGTTTAGAGATGTCTTACTCAACTAGTATATTCAGGCTTATGATGATGTGTATTATAAGCACAAAGCTGAATCTTCTTGGATTTTATTGGATTTTCATTGTTTGACTAGATCCATACATGAAGTTTGACTTTGGTATGCAAATGCATGTTGCAATATCAAGTCATTACTTGATGCTATAGATCTAGAGGGTAATAGTATTCGTGTGAGGAAGCGACGAATTCTGGAAGATTCCGAAGACAAGATGAAGGTTCATCAGAGAAAGGAAGCAAAGTTGTGGGAAGTAACCACAATACTCTGAAGATAGTACCAACCAAAACTCATGCTTTGCCTCAACAGAGGAGTACTTTAGTACGGAAGAAGCATGAAGGTGAGAAATATGATGATTATGGTAAAGCTGAAGCAGAACCATAGTCATTACAGAAGAAGGAATGCATGGGAAATCACTTAGGATACTATATTCATAGTGTCAGCTAGTGGTTTTCTTGCAAAATAAACCCTGACAGAAGGAAGATGACCTATGAAACCTTAACAGATATAAGAAGACCATAGTTGATATCAGAAGACCACAATTGGTATGGTATCCATACTACGAGATAAAGTAGAAGATATCCTGACCAATTGAGCAGAATCTATGATAAAATCCATTTAATAGATATCAAATAGCCACAATTGGTATCAAGTAGTCCACCATTGGATCATTTGTACCAAGAAGTTGTGAACAAATAAAATTTTGTCAGCCAAATAACTATGATCTATAATCATTTAGTCGAAGGATTCACATTGGATGTCCACAATTGAGTGGATACACCACAAGGATTCTTCATGAGACCTTAGAAGAATATAAACCATAAGTTACACCTAGACCAATATTCTAACCATAAGTCCAATGATTGGAAGAATAGGAGTTGAAGACCATAAGAAAACTCTAAGGGGTAGAGTAAAGATTGAGTTGGATGTACAATGACTCAATACTTTGAGCAAACTAGAAGCAGAAGATCTGAATTGAGAGGAAGTTCGATCTTATTTTCAGAAGATGATTGAACACTACTTTCAGAAGGATGTCAGACCAGAAGCCGAGGTACATACCTCGAGGAAGTAAGAAATGGACTATAACTTGAGCAAGTGAGTAATATTCACTCAGCAGTTCGATAGCTCAAGTAATCTAAGGTTAATGAAGTTGGACGAAGAAAATACCATAGACCAAATACAGCCCAAGAAGGCCAAAGACCGAAGGAGATTGACCATACCAGAACCAAAGACTAATAGAATGATTCCTTTCATGGAACTTAAATAAACCAAAATAGTTGTAGGTATCAACTATAAACCATGATTGGATGGACTAAATTAGTCTAATCCATTCTTAGGAAAATAAGCCATCACGACCATTCCATATTAAGTACCTTACCAAGTAGCATTACTGCACTTTTGGTAGTAAGGGAAAACAAAGACCTATTTATCAATTAGGAGTATGTTATCAAACTAGTCCTCAATTAAGACTATCAAGACAAGAAGAAGTCTCAATCATTGAATCTTCAATGAGAAAGGAAATAAGCCTATAGAATTGGAAGAAATCAATGAATCAAAGTAAGAACCATGGTTCAGAGACAAACCCTAATGGATTCCAGGAAGAATCTGGACAAGGGATATATTCAATTATATCCAGTGAGATCACCAAGGAGTTTGAGAAAAGATGTAGTCTGCACAAGACAGATCCACACTCCGAAACGTGAGAGATATCAAACTTCGAGGACGAAGTTTAGTTTAAGGGGTAGAGACTGTAATATCCCAGGTATTGGGGTTACAAAAATAGAGGAAACAGATGTGTGCATTGCATTCATGCATAGAAAATCTGGGTATTTTCGCGCTTAAAGTAAAACAGTCACAGAACTGAAGTTTCACTTGACCTTGGTGGAATTGAAGTAGCTCATCAAGTCAAGCGCTATAAACCTCAATGTGACTTTGTTAAAACCTTGTTTTGGGTAAAGATGATTTGATCTAAGGGGTTAGATCAAATGGAACTAATAATCAACACAACAACACTTTACTCAATGATCAATTGCTTGATCTTATAAAAGATCATAATATGGAGTTCCCTGCCATAACATATGAACCTACATCTATTTGGAAATCAAGTAACCATAAAATCAAGAAACCATTCTTCATCTATCTTTTCCATGTCCTAAGACTAATCCTTGATCCTACCATGAACCTCATGGTATTCAATTGACTTCACTATTGGAAACAAGACAAGGAGATCAACTCCAGAAATATATATCCTCCTCTATTCCAAATTATTATACATCAAACCTAGAGAGAGGAGAGTTCTATATTATTTATTAGATAAGCAATGACAAACCTTGAGGCAAACCTTGGGTATAAATATCCATATGATCACAACATCATCTTCAAGAGGAACCCTAGATTATTATTCAAGTCATTCCCAAATGAGAGTGACCATTCATACCAATTCTAGATTTACCTATTTAAGAACCAAGAACAAATCTTGAACTAAAGTATTGGTGGTAAACCATTTCCTTTGGAGTGGTGGGATAATCTAATATCAAGTGGAACAAGATTATATCCATGAATTGATAAGGTGAGGAAGAGACTAACCCAATTAAGCTATCAATTGAATGTGAGGAAGAGAACTATCCATATAACCAGATAATAAGATCAACATTGTTTAAGTAGAACCCTAACAGAATATCTCAGGCATTCTCCTGCTGGGATATAAACATATTGAGACAACCATGATCATGTCAACCCTAGAAAATAAAATAGAAGTGCTATACCTTGATTGATCAAGACAATACTTGATCATGGAAGAGAGAACTCATTTAATGAGAGATCCCTAGGAATCCAAACCTTGATCATTATAAATTGAGTGATGATCATAAACCTAAGAACTTGAGGTAGAGATATTAATAACAGGTGGATCATGCCTAATCCATGACCATGCTTTGGGGAAATAGGAAAATAATTCAAATGCTAACACTTATATGATTAGTAGATATTATTCCCCACATGAAATCATAGGGAGGTAACTAGTAAACAAACCTAGACTTAGATCCCAACCTTAACTTGTGAACCACTTGGTGATCACAAGTAGAATCCTACCATATCTATATTTCATAAATGAATGAACCTAAGAAAACCTTAGAGTTAAAGCCTATAATTCATATGGTGAGAAAACCTTCACCAATATAACCAAAGTTAACTATAAAAAGAAGTATAACTACTTTAGTTACTTTAATAATAGATTAAGGATATAAAAGAAGTCTATAGGAATAAGATAGAATCAATTCTCAGATCCTTAACAACTAAATGAGAACAATAATAATTAAAGTAAGTAACCACCCTATTTTGGTTGGAGGAGATTAAGCCCTAGCAATTGCAATATAATGTCATCTCAACTCTACAGACAAGAATTATATCTCAAACCTAGTTATGTATCACTATGGTGATCATAATATAAACCTAGGCCATAATTGAGACTCAAACCAAATGCCCTTAGGTAAATATCATTAGAACCCTAATGGTTCATTAATTAAATACAATGTATCAATTATAAAACATAAGAGCCACCTAATGCTAAATCCTATAAGTAAACCATATGTGTAGTGATCAACCATTTACCTTTGTAACCAAGATAAACCATGATGGAAACAATCCCTACTGAGATATTTTCAAATGTAGTGATAGTATTAACCTTAACAAGGGGGTTGTACTAGAAATGATAAAACCCTAATAAATCTGTGCTCACATAAAATCATGATTATTTTCAATTTGTAATAAAGCCCACATATGTGAAATGTTTAATCAAAACAATTGAGTATTTTAATAATACTTTTATTAGTCTTCATAAAAGACCAATTGTTTAACACCTGCAAAATAGAAAATAGTTAAAACATGAATTATAAAAAGAATTCAACACAAAGAATAAAGCAGAAAATAGAAAAAAATACAAAACAGAAAAGAATAAAAGAGATAAAGGAGATGGGGCTTACCTGGACCTTACCAGCCAAAGCAGCCCAGCAGCAGCCTGCCCAGCAGCCCAACACCACGGCCCACGTCACAGCCCACACAACCCACTTACCCCTTCGTTTAAAAAAAACTGGGGAGGCGTCGTCCTCATCCCTTCCTGGCGCATGGTGGACACCATGACGCCGTGGCCGGCTTCTCCTCGCGCTGGCGCCCCCTCCTTAACCGACAACGTGACGAGGCTTGTTCCGTCGCCCTATAAAATCCCCTGGACGAACCCTAGCCCGAATTTCTTCCTCCTCTGCTCCATTTTTCCCCCATACCGACACACGGTCTCCGCAGGTTACCATCACCGCCGGCGATGGAGGCCTTCCCAAGCCAAGATAAGCACACCATAGTCACCACCGTGCTCTTCTTGCCCATCCCCCACAAGGAATCGAGAAACGGCGTGCTCAAACGGGAGAATTTGCCCGTTCCCTTTCGTCGGAGCCCGCCGGAATTCATGTCCTCGAGCTCAACTCCGACCACCCTTGCCTTCGTCGAGCAGCCTATCAGCCTCAGGGTGAGTGTGCGCTTCCAGAGAACCCTTATTTGTGCATTTCCATCAATCGTAGCCTAGGATTCGAGATTCCGCCGGAGATGCTCCGCCGCGGGTTTGTTCTCCGGCGATGCTTCGGTGGTCATTTGAGAAAACCGCCACCACCACTGTACTCAGCGTGTCGAGGGGATTCACAAGAGCCTAGCTGCGCGTCCGGGGGTACCGTAAATCGGCGGCGCCGCCGCATGCTGGCTCGCCGGCGTTTAACCGTCAGCGAGGTCAAACGCCCGGTCAAACTTGACCAGTCTTCGCCTGCGTGGCAGCTGACGTGGATCCCTGGTCCACCAGTCAGTCACACGGGTAGAACCCAACCGGTACATTAAGTCATTTCCTGTTTAAATTTAAATCCAGAAAATTGCTGCAACTTCAAATAAATCTAGAAAATTCAATTTAAGTCAGAAAAATGTAAATAAGATATTAAAATTCTTAGAAAAGAAAACTCTATCCAATAAAAATATAAAATGGAATTTTTATTTTTAATAAAAATTCAATTATTTAATATTTGTTATTTAAGCCTTTAATTTTAATTCTAAAATCAATTAAAATTCAGAAATTAGGAAAACTATCCAAATTAAGTAAAAACCAATAAATAAATAAAGAAAAACATGAAACCTTATTTTCTTTATTTATTATTTGTTAAATCTTTATTAGAGAGATTTAAACCCTAATTAATAATTACCTAATTATTAATTGTTTAAAAAAAAGAATAAAATGCCAATTTCAATATTATTTTTATTTCCAAGTTACTAATAACTTCAACTTTACCATGAAGTTATTAATCATTGAACCATAGGGTAAATAGGAAACCCTGATTCATTATGAAATGATGTTACAACCTTATCATTTCATGTGGAACCCTAAAACCCTAATTCAACTATGCACTAAACCCTAGTTCCATTATTACATGTGAATCCTAATTTGCATCTAACCTAAACCCAAGGTTAGAACAGATGATCATGATACTTTAATTCAAATCATAGAGCTACCATTAGCAACTAAAAGACATACCTATGTCCACATAAAATGTAAAACCCTATCACTAGCAATTTAGTATCCCATGTGTTCATCTTCATCAGACCTAACTAATCAAGTAGAGTCAACCAAGTGTAAACCCTAGATCCTATTACCAAATCCATCATCCATATTCATTCCTACTTAGCATCACACCAATGTGATGAACCTCAGGAGCAACTATGCCAAACCCTGAGCATTACCCAACCATATTCCACTAAACCCTACTAGTATTGGATATTTATCAACCATCCTATTCAGGAGCCAATTACTCCTTACTTAATAGAACCAACAGTAAAACCTAGACCACTTCAACCCTAATTGATATACTTCTTATTTAAGAAGTAAAAAGTTATTCTTTTGAAGAAAATAAGGAATCATCATCAACCCTGCTTATAAGGACCTATAAACCCTAGCCAGCTATCACTAGCAAGATAAACCAACCTTGATAGCAACCATGTATAAATACTTGCTCAAGATGCTTAGGCTTAACTCAACCTTACCAACCCTAGGTGTTGATGAATCCAACATTGTTGGGATACATCTAATACTTACTCCAGAAACTAAATCAAACCCTAGTCAACCATAGAACCCCATCAACCTAATTACCATACTTGTTCTTTATTAAAGAACATGTTCTTCAAAAGTTATTCTTTTAAAGTATATGATAAATAATCATTAACCATGCCATATAGTACTAAAACTGACCACTGTTTGTACTTGTTAACATTATGCCAATTATCATTCTTTGTATGCCCAATTGATTATTATGCTTTATTATCTACCTGTTTATAATACCAAGTAATCACACCTGAATAAGAACCTTGAATGTGAATAACTCTAAAAGTGTAACACACCCTGAACCAATCATTACAACTCACTGATCCTAGATCATCGGGGTTAGGACACGCTTAACGATTGCATCTCATACTTATGCATTATTGCATCCTTGCCAATCTTTTAAACATCGTCCTTACCGGACGATGATGCTATTTCAGAATTTGGAGTTATTGCGATCGAAGACCTTGCCTGCATAATCTTGCAGTCAAGAAAGGCAAGTTCATCGCTTGCTCATGTCATTTGAGTATTTTTACCAAATTACTTGCAAAGTACTATGATTATCACTATTGCATAAAAAGCAAAACCACTATTTTCATAACTATGAATATGACTATGTGGTGGGCAATGGAACCATGGATTGTGTTGATATGGTGGAGGTTCCATTGCACGGGTTTATATCCATCTAGGATTAAACAACAAATGTCAGTGATTCTTGTGCCGTAATACCCGTGTTAACCATAAGATCCGGAGTGGGAGTAGTCAAAAGTGTTTCCACCTCTCGTTCATCAACGGATGCGCTTTACCGTAGTACACTTGTAATCCAAGGGGGCAAGCTGGTGAGGCTGGGGAGTCCTAAGTCCCCACGCATAGTCCGTAGTACACTTGTCGCCCGAAGGAGCAAGATGGTGAGGCTAGGGAGTCCTAAGTCCCCACGGTATTGCGGTCTAGGATGGGTTGCAGCCACCGCGTAGGAGTGTATGGTAGAGCCCAGCACTGTTGTCGTGGTCGGGTCCACCTTGAAATCTACAGAATAATGGGACCGACGTGGACCTGGTCCATGCAACAAAGGGTGGGTGTTCGAGGTAGCGGAGGAACATGATTGGCTAGACCTTATACCGGGCCTCACACCATAGGAAGTGTGGGAATGTACACCGTTGGCACCAAGGATAAGATCTCTTATGGGTAAAGCAACACACCTCTGCAGTAGTAAAGAACCGTGACCACACTCGTTCCGGGATATGGAACCTAACGCTTAAAGGAGCTCCATGAAGTTCTAGTAAACCGGTGAAGGCTGACGGACATAGTTCTTCTAAATAAAAGCAACCTTTGAAGAAATGATTATGAAAACCTGCATTGGTATTAGACTTTCTGGTCTAATGCCGTAGCTGCATTAAACACCTCTTTCCTATAATGAACTTGTTGAGTACGCTCGTACATCCCACTCTTAAATCCCCCGCTTAGATATGGAGGCATCGATGGAGGATCTACAGTGCAACTCGAAGGTCGAGGAGACAACAACTACTTCAAGAGATAGGACCCTGTCAGAGGAGTCAGATACCACATCCAACAAGGAGAAACCCTAGTTTAGCCATAGAATGGAACTAGCTTCCTAAACCTAGCTCCTAGTTAGCTAGAATCTATTCATAGCCCTATAGCTAGTCAAATACTCTACAAATAGAGTTCGTGATAGGATTAGACTACGAGTCGTTCTTCTGGAGTTTATTTGCGTTTTACCTCATTGTAAAGTAGGAGGCTGTGATGATCTTGTGTAACAGAGTCAATGTTGTAATTCTATAGACATGCCTTGGACCCGCATATGTTTCTGTTGTACCACTCTGACTTTGTGATCGAAAGAACCATAAGCATTGGTTACCAATTCCCTTTGTCGCGCGATACTTTACTTATCTGAGATTCGATCATTGGTATCTCCATACCATATTCAATCTCGTTACTGATAAGTACTCTTTACTCGTTCCATGATACGACATCCTGAAAGGACACGGATGCCGTCTAGAGAGGGGTGAATAGGCGGTTTAAAACTTTTACGCTTCTGGCTTAACAAATTAATTTGCCAAGCACAAAACCTATATAACTAGGGTTCACCTATGTGCACCAACAACTTATGCCAAGCAATACAAGTAACTATGTGATGAAGGTTGACCATAATGCCAAAAAGATCTTGATACATTGGGACTCCAAGTGCAGAGTGTTGTGTCAGCAGAGTATCTTCCCCACAAGGTGACTCGAGGGTTTGTATCGAACTCTCGGGGAACTGAGCAAAGAGTATTATCTTCTCTCTTCTTCTCGCAATCGTGCAAGAAAAATAAAATCCTTTTGTCCCCAACACCACCGCGTGGTTGTCAAGCGCAAAGTTTTGCGTAAGTAAATAAACACAAGTAAAAAATAAAACAATATGAAATAAAGTAACTAAGTATAACTGTAAAGGCGTTGATTGTTTTTGGTGTTTTGAATGCAAGTAAGAAAATTAAATATTTTTGTATTTTCGGATTAAAATAGTGCAACAAACAGAAAAAAGATAAAAGCGAGATAAATGTGTTTCTTATGATAAAAAGTGGACCGGGGTTCATGGGTTCACTTGAATTTTCTCTTTTAAGTTGTAGTGGACAAATAATAATTCATCAATGAGATATGAGGATGCAGAATTATAATATGAGTAACATAATCATTCATATGGGCATCACGTCCTAACATAGAGATGATGCAAGACATTTCTCTTATACTCCACAAGAAAGGGAAAACTCCATGCAATCTTCTGTTAAGAATTAACAGAGTATAGCCATAAGTACTTTGACATGATGTTTGAATATCAAATATGTTACCTTGACCAAACAAGATCATCACTTTTGTCACATGAGGAACATAGCACATGCATTAACTTTATCCCTAGTGAGGTAGCAAAAGAAAAGGCAAAACTATAATAGATCATGAATTTGTTGTCAATATTCAATCACTAAAACCATGCTACTCTATCTAATACACACATCACCCCATACACGCTCTTGCATAGATGTTGGATCATAACAAATACTTAAGAACAAGGTACATAATATGCATCTATCAATACATCTTACACATAATATGATCAAATCTCATACCACAATATCATAGAATAAGGATCCACCACATAAGTATTACAAATATGACCATAATCATGTGAGACAGCTCATATGGCACTAAGAACTATGAAGAACATGAGAGAAGTAAATCAAGCTACTACCACAAACCCGTAGTACAGAGGTGGACTAATCTCTCTTGATCATGGTGATGATGAAGACGTTCGAGAAGGTGGAGATCCCTCCGGCGGTGATCCCGACGGAGTTTCCCCCTCCAATCTTCTCTGCAGCAGCCTTCGTTTTCATGTTTCTGTGTTTGTGCGACGCTCTCCTCCCGAGAACTATTTGGGGATATATATATAGTGATTTTTAGGGCAACATACGTCGGTGGATGAAAGAATCAGGGCAATCGGACGATCGACGGCCGAAAGAGGCAGGGTGGCGCGCCCTACCTTGCTAGGCGCACCACCTGTACTCTTTCGGGTCTCAGGCCACTCCAGGTGTGGTTCTAGGGCCCAGGGTGTTTCTCCCGATGAAAAGTGACGCTCCAAAAATCCCAGGTCAATTGACTCCATATAGGTCTCTAAAAGTGAAAAATACACAAAACAGGGTTTTCATGTTCTGCAGAGTTATAAACCAAATAAAGGAGATCATTGGTAAATCCCCATAAATCAATGTAAAACATGGTATTATCATCATATATGTTACAAATATGTGGAAATTCAATATGATAAACGACAGAGTTCATGTATGAATTTTACATGCATCACCTTGGTAGCGTCGTGGATGTCCGGCCGTGGGTGCTTCGCCTGCGAGCTGCACTCCTCGTCGCCGCTGGAGACCTTCTCGCCCCTACGCCTTCTGCTGGAGACCTGCTCTCCCACACACCTTCCGCTGGAGACCTACTCTCCCCCACGCCTTCCGCTTGGCAGTCGACCGCGCCTCTTCATCCCGCTCGACCGGATCGAGCGGCGATGGCTCGATGCGGTGGACGCGATGGGGGAGAGGAGAGCTGCACGAGGTGAAGGCCAGGATAGGGGATGGAGGGGAGAGGAGGAGAACGAAGGAGGCGTTGTCGACCGTTGGCTACTTCTGCTGAGGCAACCGTGATGGAGAGGAGGCGGCGGGGATGAGGGGCAAGAGGACGAGAAGAACGAGGCGGCGTGGATAGGGTTTGGCCGGGGATGCTTGTCAAAAGCTATGATCGTACGAATGAGATGAAGTTCTTTCTTTTTAGATAGTAAAGATGTTCTAACAAACAACACAAAGTAAACAACACAAAGTTTGCTTGCTGTATTGTCTTCCGCATGTGGACAACACGTTTTGGCCCTGAGTTCGAATCTCCACCGCCAGCATACAAACTTTTAATTATTTCTTCCATCACTGACAGTTGGGGCCGCACTTAAATAATACTAAGGATGTATGTGTCCAATGAAAAATACGAAAGGGCTTTCGTACAAAACTTATAACACCACATGTTAGTTCGTGATTGGAGTTGTACCTGTTTGCTCCCCTGATACAAGTTTTGTGTCCGTAAGGATGTAAATATAGCAAACGGTCTATATATTTTGAGTGTATGCAAATATACATAAACGGTCGCCCGTAGGAAAACCGTGTGCCTTATTTTGTTCTCTATCCTTTCCCGAATCCTTACAGACTACTGAAACTTTTTGTTAATTATTTGTTTTGTTCCAATGAGGCATCAGACTACCATGTAAATAAATTTTGATACAGCAAAGTAGGTGCCAAATGATTGGTAATTCAGAATCGTATGCGACGTGCTAGTTGGCACACGATATATTTCTATTCCATCGTGTGCGGCTCTAGCCTACGCTTCGATGGATGTTAGTCGTCTGGGATTGGGTCCGCATGAACTACATCGTGCGTTGAAAATGTATTACAGGTTAATTTTTGAGGAAAGACGCCAATCAAAATTGAAGATGCTCGAGTATTATGGCCTTGCGGCCATTCTGGGGGCTCACGACCTCCAAAGAGTCATCCCCAAACCGACAATAAACTATCCTCCTTCGATCTATGCCCTGTCCAATCATTACATTGTGACAAAGCTAACTTGTGAAGAAGCATCGCAATTCCATCAAATGCGACAACAGGTCCGAGTTTCCATTGGACTATGATCACATCAAGTATACCGCTCTGGATGCATGCATCGGCTTCAAGATAGCTATGAAGCACTGTCATCTATTCAGATACGATAGCATTATGGATTGCCTCAATGTAGAGATGATGTAATGGACTGATATAAACGGTTGAAATTATGAATGAAGTTGCATTGTTTTGCATTCGAGAATCGCTACATCACACATGGTTCAGTACAAATACAATTATGTGCAATGACCTCACACGTTACACACAATTTGTTACTTCAAAATCGTGTCGTGTACGCACACATGGTTCTTGCATGAAATAGTCGTGTGCTTTTTTATCACAAGTTGCAAACAACTTAGTCTTTCCTTGTTCGTGTGCACATTCAACAATACATTGATGTATGGACGGAGATAAAGAACATCCAACACCATGATGAGGTGGAAGAAACAATCACATGGAAGATCACCCCTAGCGGGGAGTACTCTACGACGTTCACCTACAACACGCAATTCTTCGGGGACACTAGCACTTGCTTCAACAAGATGATTTGGAAGGTTTGGGATTCCCCAAAAATTAAGGTATTTGCTTGGCTTACCGTGCACAATAGTCTGTGAACAGATAGACTTGAGAGGAGAGGTTAGACTAATTGCAGTCTTTGCACGTTTTGCAAGCAAACACAAGAATCAATGACCCACCTATTCGTTCATTGCCGCTATACTAGAAGACTTTTGGAAATGATAAAGGAATGGTCTACCTAGCATACACATTCATGAGTGGACAAACAAGTTGACAATCGACGAATGGTGGCCCTCTATGTTCAACATAATGCCTTCAAATCGAAAAGCAATGGCCTCCCTCACCATGTTGACCTTCTTGAAATAGGCTTTCACCCCGCAATATTAATATAGAAACCACGCGATACAACAAGCATGCTAGGAACGCAACACAACAAAGCCCAAAATAAACTACAGAGAAATAAAAGAGAAAAAATGCCCAAACCCGGAAGATCGACAAGAACGAGGACAAACTGCAACCGTTGCACCCTCCGGAGACGTCCCACCATGCTCCTAGCACATTGAATCGCCACATACCAAACAACACTTTCAACAAGGAGAACGACGATGTCGCTGCCGCGGCCTGTACTAATCCTAGGGTTTCCCCCGTAGGCAAAAGGGATTGGGGTGGGGGTACACTCGACGCCCTTTAGGAAGCAATGGAGGAACCCGCAGGCGTCACCGCGTCGATGTCGGAAGAGCCGCCATGGATTTCTCCTCCCCCCTCCCCCCAAACCACCAACCCAGACAATCCAAAGTGCTTCACCCAACCTTCCGCCAACCAGCACACGCCGCCACCACTGGTAGGGAAAACAAAACTATAGGGCAGGTCTAATGGTAGCACGTCGGATTACGCGCACACAGCAAATAATACTGGAAGCATGCCGGAAACGAGCACACGGCTAGTATGAAAACATTGGTAGTGTGCCGCGTGGGGCTTCACATGGATACTACGTGGTCCCCACATTAACACGTAAATAAAACATATCCGAAGGGGTGTAGCCGCGAACACGCGAGAGATAAAGTGCTACTAGCACTAGTGGAGAAGAGGCCTTTGGTCCCAAGCAAATGTCCCACTGCTGAACCAAACCGGGTCCAATGCCCCCATTGAGGTTCGGCACCGACGACCCCCCCTGGCGCCTAATCCAACCCGGTTTGTTTTACAAACCGGGACTAAGGGTCCACCGCAGGCGCGGCAGGCCGTGTCGCAGGGGAACCCTTTAGTCCCGGTTTGTATGACAAACCGGGTCCAAAGGCCCCCTCTGGCTATATAACCTTGCCCCCAAGTGTGAGCCACACTTAGCCATTTTTTCACTATCTTCACAAGAGGGGTGTATTGCTTTCCTCTCTTCTTCACATGCACAAGAGGTGTTCGATGAAATGCTTAAGAGGATTTGCCACTTGAGTTTACACAAATCAAGCCACACTTAACTTGCTTTTTTCTTCTTCATCGAGGTTAACAACTTTATCCTTTTCATCTGCAATTGATAAAATGCATGTGTATATATACATCGTGATGTTCTGTAATGGTTTTGATCAGCTTAATTATATCATGCAGATGAATCGGCAATGGATGTACATTGACCGACGGTTTGACGAGTTCACTGCGGGCCTGGATAATTTTATGGCCGTGGCGGAGGCAAACAAACATGGTGGCTTCATGTATTGTCCATGTGTGGACTGCAAGAATACCGTAAATTACGCTCACTCGAGTCTCATTCACAGCCACCTTCTGCGATCCGGTTTCATGCCCAGTTACTATTGTTGGACCAAGCACGGAGAAAGAGGGGTTATGATGGAAGACAATGACGAAGAGGAAGAGGATGATGACGGTTATCCCAATTTCCCTGAATACGATGATACTGCAGAAGGCAATGAAGACAATGAAGTAGAAGATCAAGAGGCACCAGATGAGCCTGCTGATGATGATCTTGGCCGGGCCATTGCTGATGCAAGGAGAGAATGTGAAACTGAAAAGGAAAGGTTGGCCTTCGACAACATGATAGAAGATCACAACAAATTGTTATACCCAACTTGCGAAGATGGCCATAAAAAGCTAGGCAGCACACTGGAATTGTTGCAATGGAAGGCAGAGAACGGTGTCACTGACTCAGGATTTGGAAAGTTGCTGACAATAATTAAGAGGAAGCTTCCAAGGGGTAACGAATTGCCGGCAAGACGTACGAAGCGAAGAAGATTGTCTGCCCTCTAGGATTAGATGTGCAAAAGATACATGCATGCATTAATGACTCATCCTCGCGATGAGTACGAGAATTTGGATGCATGTCTGGTGTGCACTGCATTGCGGTATAAGATCGACGAGATGACCGGTGATGTTGAGGGCGAGCGCCCCAGGAAGAGGGTTCCTGCTAAGGTTATGTGGTATGCTCCTATAATACCACGGCTGAAACGCTTTCAGAAATAAAGAGCATGCTAGGTTGTTGCGATGGCACAAAGAAGACCGTAAGAAAGACGTGATGTTGAGGCACCCTGCTGATGGCTCCCAATGGAGAAAAATCGACAGAGAGTTCCCAAACTTTGCACAGATGCAAGGAACTTACGGTTTGGTCTCAGACAGATGGCATGAATCCTTTTGGAGAGCAGAGCTGCAGCCATAGCACCTGGCTCTGTGACTCTTTGTATATATAACCTTCCTCCTTGGTTGTGCATGAAGCGGAAGTTCATTATGATGCCGTGCTCATACAAGGCCCGAAGCAACCCGGGAACGACATTGATGTGTACCTGAAGCCATTAGTCGAAGAACTTCTACACTGTGGTCCCTAGCAGGTGTACGTGTGTGGGACGAGCACAAGCAGGAGGAATTTGACCTAAGAGCGATGCTTTTCGTAACCATCAATGACTGGCCTGCTCTTGGTAACATTTCAGGACAGTCAAACAAGGGATACAATGCACACACTGTTTACATGAGCTCGAAGGTGATTATTTGGAAAAAGGTCAGAAGGTCGTGTACCTGGGCATCGTCGATTTCTTAGGCTTACCCATCCCGTAAGAAAGAAAGGCAAGCATTACAACGGTGAGGCTGATCACCGGAGGAAGCCTCCCCATCGTGATGGTGTTGATATATTTGGTATGGTCAAGGATCTAGATGTAATATTTGGAAAGGGTCCTGGCGGACGGTCTGTTCCGAATGACGATGCCGGACACGCGCCCATGTGGAAGAAGAAATCTATATTTTGGGATCTACCCTATTGGGAAGTCTTAGAGGTCCGCTCTTCAATCGATGTGATGCACGTGACGAAGAATCTTTGCGTGAACCTGCTAGGCTTTCTGGGTGTGTACGGGAAGACAAAAGATACACCAGAAGCACGGGAGGACCAGCAACGTTGGAAAGACCCCAAAAGCTGCATGAGAGAGTTAAAGGACGTCATTTATCCAGCTACGCTCTTACAAAAGCAGAGAAGGAAATATTTTTTGAATGTCTGAGCAGTATCAAGGTCCCGTCTGGCTTCTCCTCCAATATAAAGGGAATAATAAATATGGAGAAGAAAACATTCCAGAACTTGAAGTCTCATGATCATCACGTGATAATGACACAGTTGCTTCCGATTGCATTGAGGGGCTTCTACCGGAAAATGTTCGACGCCCATTGTGAAGCTATGTGCATTCCTCAATGCAATTTCTCGGTAATAAATCCAGAAATTCTACCGAGGTTGCATGATGTGGTCCAATGTCTCGTTAGTTTTGAGCTGGTGTTCCCACCATCCTTCTTCAATATTATGACACATCTCCTCGTTCACCTGGTCGATGAGATTTCCATCGGTCCTGTGTTTCTACACAATATGTTCTTCGAGAGGTTCATGGGAGTCTTGAAGAAATATGTTCATAACCGTGCTAGGCCAGAAGGAACCATCTCCAAGGGCTATGGAACAGAGGAGGTCATTGAATTCTGTGTTGACTTTATTCCTGACCTTAAGCTGATTGGTGTTCCTGAATCGCGGCATGAAGGGAGACTAAGTGGAAAAGGCACGCTAGGAAGGAAATCAATGATATGTAGGGACGGGATTTCTTTGACTCAAGCACACTACACAGTCTACAAAGTTCCACCTTGGTGGCTCCGTATATCGGTGACCACAAGAACTTTCTACGCTCCCAGAACCCGGGGCAGTCGAACGATTGGATTAGACGTGAACACATGTCGACTTTCGGCGGTTGGTTGCAAAAACATCTCCTGAATAACAAACATATTGAAGATCAGTTGTAATTGCTGGCCCAGACACCATCTTCGACTATAGTGACTTTCCAAGGGTACGAGATAAATGGGAATACATTTTACACGATCGCCCAAGATAAAAAGAGCACCAACCAAAACAGTGGTGTCCGGTTTGATGCAATAATGAATGAAGGCCCAAATGACACATATTATGGTTACATAGAGGATATATGGGAACTTGACTATGGACCTTCTTTTAAGGTCTCTTTGTTTAGGTGCAAATGGGTCAACAAACGGGGTTCAGGTAGACAAGTTGTATGGAATGACAACATGGATCTCAACAATCTTGGGTATAGAGACGAACCATTCGTCCTAGCCAAGGATGTGCCCAAGTTTTCTATGTGAAGGATATGTCTACCAAACCAAGAAAAAGGAAACATAAGGAAACAAATACATCAAACGATAAGCCAAAGCGCCACATAGTTCTTTCTGGAAAAAGAAACATCGTGGGAGTGGAGGACAAGACAGACATGTCAGAAGATTATAATCAGTTTGATGAAATTCCACCCTTCGCAGTGAACATTGATCCAAGCATCAAGTTAAATGATGAAGATGCTCCATGGTTACGGCCGAAGAAGATTAATTAAATGATGAAGATGCTCCATCATCAAGTTAATTGAAGAATGTTCATGGCACAAATGAGTATCTCAACATGGCAATCAATTTCCTATTTATTTTTGTGTAATCATGTAACTGTATGTAAGATATTAAAAGTGGAGATGCGCCACGGGAGATTTCCCAACCCTTTCCCCAACACTGTTAGATGAGATGTAGTCGTTCAGGGGCTTGGCAAGGCGTATCGATGCTCCTTTTATAGGCACGCACCTCTTCTACTTTGTCTTGTTCCTTCGACAGGGCGTCGTGCGCTACATGCTTTATCTCATCGAGCAGTGCGTCCACCCATGCGTTCTTATCTGGCCGACATCTTTAGTCCCGGTTGTACCCACCACCGGGACTAAAGGTTACCCACACGTCCTTATCCCACCGACAGTTTTGTTAGATGACACAAAAAGGATCTTTAGTCCCGGTTGTACCCACCAGCCGGGACTAAAGGTTACCCACACGTCCTTATCCCACCGACAGTTTTTGGCGCCACTGCGTTCCCGCCTATTTTTCTGCGCTTTCCACCGCCCCCGCCTCCGTCCCCCCGCCATTTTTTCACTATATATATGTTGGCTTGGCCTCCATTTACATATCACATCTAGACTCATATCTGCAAACCTCATCACCAGGTCACATGGCTTCCATCGTATCTCTAACCCTCCGGGAGGCGGAGGCGCTTTGCGCGTCGAACTACCCCCGCCCGCCGGGCTACCGCCCTACCGGCTGGTTGCTGAGCGTCGGAGGGTACCGGTCCCTCCTGTCCCTCTAGGTGTGGCGCGCGAGATGGCCATCACGAACCACTACTACTTCGAGCTCACGCCAGAGCAGCGGAGGAATCCCCATGGCATCCCGACTACAGCCCGACTTGGGAGAGCTTCTTCATCAATCGGCGTGAGAGGGCGCTCGGAGGAGGGCGGCCCGCCTCCTTCGAACTTCAACGAGGCCGGCCGTCGGCTGTGGTGGCGCGACCGAACTCTCCAGGGCGTCATGGCCCACCGTGGCCCCCGCCTAAGCTACCCTTAGTCCCAGCCCACGCGTGCTCTCCCGCCGAGGTTTGACTACCGCGACCCCGATGACGACGATGATGACGGCGACTACGACGACTACAGGTGGCGAGTACTATAGGGCTAGGCACGAGTATGACTGAATGACTCGAACAGTCGAATCTGGCCATGTATCTTAATTAATTTTCAGTTGAGCTAGGCACGAGTACTATAGGGCTAGGCACGAGTACTATCTGGCCATGTATCTTAATTAATTTTCAGTTGAGTTCTGTACTTTAATTCCACATGTAATCCGGCGGGAAACTTTTCTCATCATCAGCGTCTGCCACAACGACTTTATTGAAAATACAATAAAATAGATAAACAACTAGTCTAGTCGATCTACTCGTCGTCGGAGGTTGTCTCGGTCCAAATGTCGTCCCACCGAGGGTCGTTGTCGGCCCAAGTTGTATTCGGGTTATCGAGCTCGAACACGGCGACGGCCCGACGCGCCTGTTGGACCTCGTTGCCCGGAGGTCAGCGAAGAACGCGGCGGTGTTGTCGACGTCGTTGGAACTGCGCCCTCCTGGCGCATCAACTCCTCGTCGTGCTCGGCGATTGCGATCCGGCGCTGCACGGCGGTGGCGGCGACGGTCCTCGTCGTCGACGAGGCACGGCGTGGCGCGAGGAACTCCGCCGCCTCTAGCGATTCGACGTCCGGGAAGTTCATGTCGCACCGTGGCCGCCGAAATCGCCATGCGGCGCGTCGTAAGCGCGCCACCGCCTCCGGGTGTTGTACGTGAGGGTGAGCCGGAAGCCACCAGCACGCATCTCGCGTAGAACCTACCGCTCGGCCGCGCTCGGACGCCACGGAAACCGACGAGACGCGAACGCGGCATCCCGGCGACGAATGATACGTGTGGTTCCGGCGCGACGCGCGCTTATAGCGCGGCATTGCGCAAGTTTGGCGACAGGGCGCGGGTGGGCGTGGGCGTGGCACGGAAGCGGCGCGACAGTGGCGCGGGGCGCGGCGGGCGAAGCGGATCTGCGCGACACGCGGTTTGGTGCGGTGCGGTGGCGGTGGGCGGGCGGTACACGGCGTGCCGACGCGGCCGACACGGCGGTGGCGGTGGTGGGCGTACACGCGGTGGCCCGTACATGGCGGTGACGGCGGGCGAGGCACGTGGAAGGGCGGCGACACGTGGCACGGGAAGGGACACGTGTGGCGGGGCGGTGGTGGCCAGACATGGCGGGCGGCGGGGTGACACGCGGTGGCGTACATGGCGGTGACGGCGGGCAGGGAGCACGTGGGGTCGGCGAACACACGGGTGGCACGGTATGGTGGTGGGCGGTACATGGCGGTGGCGGTGATGGCAGTACACGGGTGGGCCAGATATGGCGGTGGGCGGGCGGTGATGGCGTGGCCACCACACGGCGGTGGCGGCGGTGGACACGGTGGCGGGTGGCTTTTTCATTTGAAATAAGGCGGGAATGAAATTTTTTAAAAAAGTGGCTTTGGACCCGGTTGTATTACAAACCGGGACTAAAGGTTTTTTTGCCATGCAGCAAAACGCAATGGTTTTAGTCCCGTTTGTATTACAAACCGGTCCAAAGGCGTTGGACCCGGTTGTAATACAAACCGGTCCAAAGGGGTGCAGATATAACGACACTCGTCTGCGGAGACGACGGGAACGACGCGCCGCTGCCCGCCTGCGATTGCCGCCACCGCGCGCCGCCCACCGCGCTGCCGCCGTCGCCGTCCCCAGGCTGTCGCGTCCGCCCACCGCGCCGCCAGCCGCGCCGCCGCTCGCCGCTCGCCGCGCGCCGTCCTCGCCCGCCGCTCCGCGCCCGCCCGCCGCCGTCCGCTCGCGCTGTCCGCGCGTCCGCCCGCGCGTCGCCCGCCGTCCGCCGCGCCGCCCGCGTGCGCTGCCTTCTCCGGGGCGATGCGAGCCCCGGCCGGCCACCATTTTTTTTTTAACTTTTTAGATTTTTAGATTTTTGTTTTTATATATGTTAGATTAATTAGTTTAGTACAAAAATAGTTACAAAACTAGTTACAAAAATTAGTACATAATTTGTAAATTAGTACATAATTAGTACATAATTTGATTTAAATTAGTTACAAAAATTTATTAGTTTGTTAGTGTTAGTGTTAATTAGATAAAAAATTAGTGTTAGTGTTAGATAAAAAATTAGTTAGTTTGTTAGTGTTAGTGTTAGTGAAAAAGTTAGTGTTAGATAGAAAATTAGTTAGTTTGTTAGTGTTAGTGTTAGTGTTAGTTTGTTAGTGTTAGTGTTAGTGTTAGAAAATTAGTTAGTTTGTTAGTGTTAGTGTTAGTGAAAAAGTTAGTGTTAGTGTTAGTGAAAAAGTTAGTGTTAGAGTTAGTGTTAGTGAAAAATTAGTTATATAGTTAGTGTTAGTGTTAGTTAGTAAGTATGTAGTGCCACCGCGCCCCCGGCCCAAAATAAAGTATGTAGTGTCGGCGCCCCCGGCGCCGACTAAGTAGTGAATTTATTTTTTAATTTATGTTAACGTTGGTACATATATATATGATTTGTTTTCGTAGCTACGATGCCGCGACAGCCGCCGCGCCGTGGTCTGACTCTTCTAGAGGAGATGGTGCAGATGGGGAGGTCCGGGACTGGGCTCCGCCAGGGTGGCACTGGGAGGTCTTAGCTTCCGGGTCGCGCACCTTGGTACGGAATCCGGTCCCGTTGTCGACCCGGATATTCTTTGGTGGAGGTCTTATGGGCCACGGTCGTTTCAGAGGGAGCCGGCCCCGAGGAGGTAGCTCAGCATTGAAGCGGAGGACCAGCACGTTCGCCGTTACATGTACGCGTTAGACAACATGTATAGGACCGGATGGAGCGTTATGCGGGGATCTCATGTTAGCTATGCTCCCGTTGTTGTTCCGTGGCTTTGGGGTACACCCCATGCTCAGACCCGGTCGGCGCCCTCTAGGACCCGGTCTGCGGTTGAGTGGTTGTAGTAGTGATTGATATGTATTAGGGTTAAATAAACATGAACCCGATCTATGTATGCATGTAACTGCACTATCTGCTTTCAGCACTATATTATCGATCCTTAGTTAAGAACTACATATGTAACTCCATTTTCAGTTTTCTGCATTATCCTTAATTTGATCATATGATGGTTCCTATGTATAGCTTGCAGGTCGTTGTAGAAAGCATGGACAGAGATGAAATTCAAGAAAATTTCATGGAGGAACTCATAGCAAACGGTACTCTGGATGATCGCGACGACGACGTTATTCCAGATGATGGCGGTGACGATGTCACCGCAACTTATTTGAATGACTCCGATGAGGGAGCGGAGAATATTGAGGAAGAAGATCCTAGTGGCGCCGGTGAGGAACAAGATCATCATAATGGCTCCCGAACTGTAGTTATCACTGAGGTATATAAATTAATTAAGCCGCTGTTGATCGACTAGATGCATTAACTAATTAAATTGTACTGACTATGAACTATTTCTTTTTTAGCCCTCCTGATCGAGCACTTCTTCTGTAAAGTCGAGGAAGCGAGGCCCGGCCAAAAAGTTGGATGACGGTGTTAGGCACGACATCACCCACATCGAGAAGGATGGTAAACCGATTGCTCCAGAAAGGTGCAAAGTCATTTATAGCTCAATGCGGAGTGCTTGTTAGGGACCACGTCCCGATCACCGTTCGAGAATGGCACAAGCCGAAGGGACTAGTGCTGTCTGCAGAGGAAGAAGCTCAAGGTCTTTATATCGATGATGTAGCCAAAAACAGCATTATGAACAAGCTCATGTCACATTTCAACATAGTACCCGAAGAGGGGGGTGACGCTGAAAAGGCCAAGATGGAGCAGGCTCTCCGCGAGTTTGGCAAGAAGAAGATGGCCGAACTATTCAAGAGCCACAAGAAAAGATTGCGCCACCTTATCAAGTTAAAGAAGACTCCGGACAGTGAGAAGGTAAAAAATCACTGGGACGAATTCGTGAAGTACAAGCACGGAGTCGAAGAATTTAAGAGAAGGTCGGAAATAAATAAGGCAAATGCGCGTTGAAGCTATATCACCAAATTCTGGGTCCAGGTGGACAGGGCTAACCGTCCTAAGTGGCAGCAGCTGAGGCGGAACGACCAGGAAGGGATCAGATTAGGGACACACGGTTGGATCGAACGGTGCAAGGAGTGGTTCTACGGGATTGGGGGAACGTTGGATCCAGAAATGGGGAAGTGCATCTATAAGAAAGCTCATCCGAAGGTTCCCATTGATGCCCGGAAAAAGCACATAGGGACGTGGAGGCGGGGTTGTTCCAGCCCGAAAGAGAGAACGATGAGCTGACACGCGCCCTTGGGAACAAAGAACACGGCGGACGAACACGAGGCACAGAAGGCTCCGTTCCATGGAAGTATGGCTTTCCGCGGAAAGGAAGAGATTTCCGATAAAAGCCATGAGAGGAGGAAGGCAAGGGAAACAGACCGCCTGGCTAACTTAGAGGAGGGTATGAGCACCATGCAAGCCCAATTAACCATGGTAACCCAAGTACTTACATCTCAGATGGCTCGGGGGCAGGCTGTAGATCCTGCACTGCTCAATGCCATCGCCCCGCTGCAATCTCAACCACACCGGAAAAGCAGCGTGGCTTCCTCTCAGCAGGTGGATAATGATGATGATGATGACCAGTGGTCGAGCCTCCTACCCCCCCGTGGATGATCTCACCGAGAGCCGTCCTTGTGAGCTGCATGTTAAAGTTTTCAACCTATCCTTCAAGGCGGCGGTCGGCATCCTCTTACCTACAAGGTCTTACCATTGCCGTCCGGTCCAAGACGACTTTGTTGTTGTGATGGTGGATGAAGTGTTGAGAGAGTATGAGGGGTTGGTGCTTGAGCACCCTGCAGGTGAAGATGGGGAAATCAAAGAACTGGGAGAAGCCCGTAGAACCACCGTGCAATGGCGGAAGGAGAACATTGTGTTTCCGGGTGAGAAGCCAACAAGCAGGCCACCTCCGCCTCCTCCGCCACCTGTGCAGTCTCCTCCGCGTGATGATTCTCCTCTGCGCGATGATGATTCTATCCATGACCAGTCTCCTCCGCGTGAAAATACTCCGCCGCCTCCTCCTCCTCGTCAGGAGACTCCGCCGCTTCCACCTAAGCAAAAGAGGAAGCGGTCTGCGGCACCTCCTACAGCTCTGAAGAGATCATCAACTCCAATGAGGGCATAGACTCCAGAGTTGTTACCACATGAGCAGACTGAAGAGCAAAAGGCGTTTCTTGCGCCGAAGAAGATGTTTATTCCACCGCAGACAGTGAAGCACTTTGCCGAGACGAGAATGAAGAGACCTGAGCTGAGAGCTGATTATGACCGCTCTCTTGGACAGTCCTCTAGAGCGAGCAAAGAAGCAAAAAAGTCGCCCAGCTTGGACAGCAGGACATTCAGGCCGCACCCCACTTCATCGTGGAGCCATATCATGATCCGGAGACGGCATCGATGATCGAGCGGGCGGCTAGAGCTCAGGGAGCATCGTTGAGTACGAAGATTACTATCCAACGGCTCAAGTGGTAAACAAGTATAGATACGGATCTGATCTCGTCAAACCCGGCGAGCTCGCGCGTCTAGGGACTCGATGCGAAGGTTGCATGACTGGTACCTGAAAGCCTGTCGAAGATGTGAAAGCTACATCACGGTGTATCTTAGAGATGAGCATTACTTCCGGGGGAAGACGAGATAAACCTTGAGTTAGAAGAACTGTTTCAGTTATTCAATCAAGACGCCCTCGACAAAGCTGTCATCAGTTGCTACTGCCTGTAAGTGATTTATTTGTGTAGTTAAGTTTGTAGCTCATTCATTTGCACTAACAATTATCCTCATTATATTTTTTGTGTACGCTATACATTTAATTATGCAGAATGAAGAAGCTGGAATACAAAAGAGGCAAGCTCCTACCGCTGGGTTCATAGACCCAAACACAGTTCATGAAGTTACGGTTCGAGACTTCGCCAAGGACACAGAGGACAACATCGTAATGTTTTTAGAGAAGCAAGCAGACAAAGAGGATATATTCTTTCCCTACAACTTCAAGTGAGTGTTATATATAACATACATTATGCTTGTGCACCTTCCACTTTATTCTCGTAATCATTGAGCTATGCTTGTGCAGTTTCCACTTTATTCTCCTAATCATTGATCTTCACCTTGGAGTCGTAAACGTCATGGACTCGAAATGTAAAGAATATGCGGAATGGGCGGACATGGCTGTCATCCTCCAGAGGTAGTTTCAATCAATTTCGTATTGGCATCTTCATCTGCTCTAATTCGAAGATATCATCAACTAATCAATTACTCATTTACTCATTATTTTTTGCCGGGCAGGGCTTGGAAACGGTTCATCAATACTGTTCCGGGTGAATGGAAACCGGAGCTTACATTTAGAGATTACCCTGTAAGTAGTACTATATATATAGCTATGTCCGTGAAACTTTATATATGATATTTACTTTCAATACGATGCTTGATTATTAGTTTGATCGAACTATTTTTTCGTAAAGTGTATGAGGCAGGAAAAGGGAATAACTTATGTGGATACTACGTCTGCACCTTCATGCGTGACATGTCCTGTCCCAAGGGTGGGGATGCCCAAATACACCACACTCGTGTACGATAACAAATTTTCACAATTAATCTTAATTAGTACCATCTATTGTATTGAGTTCCATTCATATATTGATCTCCTTTTTTAAATATAGATGACACGCCTGCGGGACACTCTCATAACAGTGGATCAAATAAAAGCAATTCAAGAGGAAATCGCGGGATTCTTTATTACCGAGGTCCTTACCCCAGGTGGAGAGCACTATCGGAAGATCGTGACGGGGGAGGATATTCGTTCAGGACATGTTGTATTGTAAATATGCATGCATTACGTGTACTGTTGACTATGTCGTGTAAATGTCTATATATATATTCGATTTTTTGTGGTTTCTTGAATGATATATATATGCATTTGAAACTGCGCGGAAGCTTCTGTTTCTCTCCGCGGCAGCGCTGGTACAGCAGTGCGCAGAGAAATAGCAATTTCGCAAGAAACATAGGCCCGGTTCGTACACGAACGACCACCCTCTACCGCGAGCTCCCTGCCGCACCACGTGTCGAGGACTTTAGGCCCGTTTATCTTTGAACCGACTTGCACTTTATCCCGCTTAATTCCTGGTTCGGTCTAAAATGGACCCTATTGCCGTTTTCCACTAGTGTAGCCGTATGGGTGTAACGCTGCGCGCTTCTAATTGGTATCTTCCGCACCGGTACCTACCGTGTGCACCCCACGATCGTGGCCTTTAATTTCCTCCCACACTACTGTACGGGATGATATAAATCATATATATGATGCACACGATGTGTCTGTGGCTGCATTGTACGATACGATAAGATGGTGCATGCGCACCATCAATCGTGTATATATATGCCTGCCCTCCCTTGCCTGATCATATTAGGGGTAGCTTTACTGGTAGTGTATGGCATGTCTGACGCACTGCGGTTAGTTTATAGGAAAGCTATCCCTATATTGCGTAAGTATATTGAATCCGCTCCCCTTCTCCTCTGTTCCCTTTCATTCCTTTTGGATCCACAATTCCGAACGACAAACCCTAGCTAGCACCTGACTAGGGATGGCAACGGGGACCGTTTACCCGAAACCCGATGGGGTTTTCCTCTATTAGGGGCCGGGTGTGGTATCTAATTTATCCCCATGGGGGTATTAACGGCAACATTGCTCCCCGATGGGGAGAGCGGGGCGGGGGGCCGCAGTCCCCATACCCGAACCCCGCGGAGCCCCGCATGTATCGGTAATATCCCACAAATTTAGCTTGTCTGCTTAATTTCAGCTAAACACGCATTTACGTCCGTCACTAATGCTTGCTTACCTTCTGGTAATCACGCTATTTGTTGCCAAAATTTTGTCTATATAAACCATTCTTCGGTCAAACCCTCGTTGTGTGAACTATGTGAGTCAAACATAAGTACTCGTTATGTCTTATGTGTGTCAGTGTGTGGTGTTGTGACTCTGCAGTCTGCATGTATTAAGTTATTTTTGAGCTTGAATTTTTGCGATATTTTCATGATTTGTCTACTGTTTGTGAATTGTGATGGGGGTGGGGAACCCGTGGGTCTGCTATACCCGGTGGGTGATGGGGATGGGGAAAAATAGTCCCCAAGGTGGGGAATGGGGATGGGGACGGGGGAATTTCACAAACGCGGGGACGGGGAAGAAAAGGCAGTCCCCGCGCGGGGGCAGACCCGTTGCCATTCCTACACCTGACATCGCCCTGCCACTCGCGCGTCTGTCGACGCCTTCGATGCCCCGCACGTCCACCACCGCCCAAGATGTCCACCGGCGCCTTCTACACCCCGCGTTTCCTCCGCTGCTCCTCCAACCGCCCGCCTTACCCTCCTCTAGATCTCGTTCTCTCCGCCGACGACCACGCCCGCTAGTGGACAGAGATCAAGTGACATGCAATAGGCATGTCACCGATGAACAGTGCTGTGACATGCGACCATGTTCTGATCGTTGGATTAAAAATGGATGGCCAGATGAACATGAACAGTAACAGCTACAGGGACAATCTACAGTGCATCGCTACAGGGACAAATCTACAGTGCTCCGCTACAGTACATATGCTACAGGATCATCTACAGTGCATCGCTACAGTGCTTGATCTTGTCTATCTATTTTCGATCCAACGGCCTGGAGTGCATGTTACGACACTGTTCACATGTCACCTGATCTTTGTCCCCCGCTAGTGAGACTTGCTGCCTTTTCTCTTTTCATATCCATGAAAATATCATACTCCGTATAAAGTTGTATGGTACTATTGATCTGCATATTATGGCAAATCAATTCTCTCTTTTCATATGATTGATTATCTGCGATAGTTTGACTAGCTATTGAAATGGTCGATGGTTACAGTTTTGAGAACTATGCTTTTTTATTGCAATGGCCCATGATTTGTATGTACTTGACCTTTTCTTTCAATTGTAAATATGAATTTGATCTAACTGGTAACATGACCCACCATGCAGCAAATGGATTTTATGAAGCCCTGCGTAAACTGGACATGTTAGGTGCATGAACAAAAAGTTTGTCATAGTTTTCACAAAGGACCTTAAAACCATGACAGTATGTTTTAGTCCAACATATTTAGCCTCTTAGTTGTTTATATATAGTTGTATTGACTTGTGCCTTTGATCTAATTGTTGTTTCTTCTGTATAATTGTGTTTACGCTATCCCATGTAGCGCGAGACGTGACTTCATAGAGCATATCCATAGAAACACTAACCAACTGAGACAGAGCTTGAAGTTATCCTCCAGCAGGACTCACTGCTTACAGCGGAGAGTACCTTCGTTATTCAAGTCACCAATGAGATAAACTGGACCGATTTCCACGAGGCTCATTGGATAGAGATAACAGAACGCTAGGGATGGAGCCAAGGACAAAGTATTATTTCCACATGGATAGTTTATTCGGCCAGACCTACTTTAACTACAAATAGCAGGCCGACTCGTCTGCACTCTGCAGCTCACGGTGAGTACCATGATCCAAGAGATGCTGATGAGGTTATTATTCATTATCCACCCGCGGAGCCGGAGCCGGACATGTATGTAGGACTTGATCATTACATGGGGGAAATTCACTTTGGCTCATAGGAGCATATGAACTCGTTGTGTGAATATACATTTTGAAGTGTCAAAAAATTCTAAAATAAATTTTTGCATGTACATCTAGACATTTTATGTTCGTACACAAGTTTTCAGAAAAAAATAATATTTTATGTGTCTCCTGTAAAAAAGACAAATTTTTATGCTCCAACACAACTACGTACAGTACATATTATTATCTTTTTTGTACATGCCACATAAAATGTTGTTTTTCCACAAAAACTTGTGTACAAACATAGAATGTCACGATGTATACTAGAAAAATTATGTCAGAATTTTTTGACATTTTTAAAATTATTTTTTAATTATTTTGTATAATGGGAGCAAATGCTCCTATGAGCCAAAACACCTCCTCCATTACATGGTCACTTGGCTAATTATAGTGTAATGATTTGGTCACTTGATTTGGTCACTTGATTTGGTCACTTGCTTGGCTAATTGTAGCGTAATAGTTTGGTCATTTTGCTAATTGTATGTATCCGCCTAAGTGTTGATGTTGTATATATCTCCATAATGTGTCCTGTATAAAAAAGGAGAAAAGGCAGAAAAAATTGGATAGTGAAAGCGGGCAGAAGTCACGCGCCACTAGTACCACAGGTACTGGTTGCATGCCTTTGCGCACGCTACCAGTAAGAGCATCTCTAGCAGAGTCTGTAAAAGCACGAACTGAAAAAGTGGAGTTCAGTTCATCGAACTCGTGTTTACGGGTCCTAAAATGGCTGACGCAGAACAGAGCGTGTAAACTATTATGTTTTACAGTTTTGGTTTACTGGATCTGTTCTGCTTCAGCGGCGTCCGAACCCGTAAAGGCAGGGTTTTTTCATAGAATTCAAATGCAGAACATACAACAATAGATCGTAATTAATTAAATAATCATCCAAATTATTACAACACATAAACAATAGTCTGAACCAAATTATTACAGCAGTTATGGAAAATTGAACAAATGGAAAATGTCTCAACCAAATTACCACAATTCTCGGAAAATTGGACAAATGAACAAAATTTCTCAACAATGATACATGTGACAAATAAATGAATGAAATGGTAGGATCAAAGGTGATGATCGTGTTGTGAAGAATCACACAACATGTCATGATATTGACAAGAGTTTTTTTGTCCCAAAATCGGGCTGGGCCACGAACAATGGCAAACCTAGCTTGCAAAACATCGAAATCTCTTTCAATGTCCTTGCGAGATGCTTCTTGAGCTTTGGCAAATTCAGCTTCTATTCTATCTTGGGGATCCTTGACAGACTTAACAAAAGTTGCCCAATCCGAATAGATGTCATCGGCTAGGTAATATCCCATTGTATACTCATTGTTCATGACCTTGTAATTGCAAGTAGGTGCTTCCCCATTTGCTAATTTGGCAAACAAAGGGGATCTTTGCAGCACGTCAATGTCATTGAGTGTTCCCGGTAGACCAAAAAAATAATGCAAAATCCACAAATCTTGTGCTGCAACGGCCTCAAGTACAATGGTTGCATATTTGCTCTTACCACAGTACTGTTCATGCCATGCTTTTGGACAATTTTTCCATGTCCAATGCATACAATCAAGACTACCAAGCATGCCCGGACAACCTCTTTTCTCATTTATCTCCATCAATCGTTTGGTGTCATCCTCATTGGGAGCTCGGAGATAGGTTGGCCCAAACAACTTGATAATCATGCGAGCAAACCTGCGCACCGACTCAGATGTAGTATCTTCGCCAATTCGAAGATACTCATCGGTGTAATCCGCAGGGATGCCATACGCAATGACCCTCATGCCAGCAGAGGTTTTTTGGAACGCGCTGAAACCCATCACGCCGGCAGCATTTCTACGTTGCTTGAAGTAATTCAAATTGGCTTCGCAGGCCTTGACGATTCTGATGAACAAACTACGCCGCATGCGATACCTCCTACGGAAGAGATGGGGCGGATAGGTTGGTACCTCGGCGAAGTAGTCCTCCATCAGCTGCTCGTGGCCGAGGAGGAGATTCCGGTGGATGTGGTTCCGGCCCAGCACCGACTCACGCTTCTGATTCAGCAGCTTCGCGCGGTCCTCCAGCTCCTTGACAGAGAGGAGGAGCATCGTGGCCTCCATCTCGTCGTCCTGCAGCAGCTCGTCGAGGTCGGAATCGTCCGAGCTCGACAAATCCGACAGATCGACATCGATGAAGTCGTCGCTGGAGCTCATCCTCGATTCGGACGGCGCGGCGGCGGGGGCGGCACTCGGAGTTGGGATAGGAACAGCCGGCGGGGTGGGTGACCTGTGCTAGATCCGGGATGCGAGGCTCGGGGGAAGCGGGCGGTGCGGCGGCGGCGGAGTGTGGTGGCAGCGCGGGGACGGAGAGAGCGAGTGCTTGCGTCAACTGAAATTTCAGCGCGCCCTAGATATGGATCGAGAGTTCGATCGACCCCTACAAATACAGGCCGATTTGGGTTTTCGGTCTCGGCCCGAAAAAAGTTATTTGGTTTTGGCCCTTTTACATTAACTGATCAGCGCCATTTTTCAGCCCGAACCCTTAAACTGGCGGTTATTTTCCGGTTCTGGCCCGTTTACGGGCTCTGCTAGAGATGCTCTAAACCAAATTGTAGCGGGCAGCCAACACACGCGATCGGTAGCTAGACTACTAGTTGCGTGCCCGCCCGACACGCGACTAGTAATGGATACCACTGGTGAGATACTAGTCGTGGGTAGCCGCTCGCGACTTGGAGTCTAGGCTATTCCCTACTATTGCAAGGTCTTGAAGCCATCCTTGCCGTCTCCCTGTGGTCACCGGCGCAAGGCCTACAAGATGAAAAAGGAGGCATAGCTGACGGACTTGGCCGCAAGGACAAAATAGGCCCACACTAGTCCGGTTGGGCCCACACTTGCCCGTGAAATCCCTGTCACCACGTTGCAGCAAGTTGGCCGTAGCGCTGCCACTACCTTGCCACCGCCAACTCACCTTCTCCGCCTCTAGGGACCGCCGCCATTGAACGAGAGTCCTACGGCCGTCCTACCCTAGATGGGGCCCAAATGATCCCAGATCTGGGCCAAGCGGGCGGCGCCACCACACCCCCGACTGCGTTACTGTGCCTCCTCCTACCCGATGCGCGGGTATCACATGCTACCGCTAGCCGGAGATCACCATCGTCATCACGGGTGGAGCTAGCCCCACCGCTGTCGGCACCGCGCAGGCAACGCTTGGTGGCCCACGTCGACAGCAAAGAGTTGGGGCGAACCAGAGCGTTTTTTTTCTCTAAAGACCTCGTAGTTTGTGTTTAGTATTTATTGTATCACCCGAAAACCTCAAACCTCGTAGCTCGAGCTACATGTAGCTCGTTTTTTGAAAAATTCAAAGATAATAATTTAAAGTTTCAAAAGAATCTGCAAATAAATCTAGATGTAGAAAATCTTATGTTCTACCAACTGCAAATTTGCAACTCCAAATACCTTATATTCGAGGCTATGTAAAAATGATAAACTCTGATATCTATAATAGTGAATAGTACAAACTCTCACAATCTCAAAATCTGTCGTTTTGTGTTGCCTCGAATATATGGTATGTCGGGTTCAAATTTTTCACAATGATAGAACTCTACATTGCCTAAATCTAGATTTTTATTAGATTTTTTGAAGCTTAGAATGCCATTATTGAAATTTTTGAAAAAAAGAGAGCTATGTAGCTTGTCCTAGGAAAGTTCACACCTTGTCTCACCATGTTTACTAGTTGGATGATTTGGGGCATTTTATAATTTGCCTCACTTTTCTTTACACATCTATTATTTGCCTGTCATTGTCAGTGATATGCGGTGATCATATGGAAAATAATAGAGGATCAAAGAAAAGGGGGTATTTTATGATTTGTCACATTTTTCTTTACGCCTGGTCACGTGACGACCACCACTGTCATTGTCCAAATTATAAAATAGTGTAGTAAATTATAAAATATCTGATCAAAGAAAAGTGTGGCAAATTATAAAATATCCCTAATTTGGAACAATAGAAACAACGAGGGTTTTCGAAAATAAATCCACCCAGCGACCATCTAGCTTAAAAGATTGGGCAATATAATGTTAGGAGAGTAATCCGTGCGTAACTTTGAACACCTCGTCATGTCATGACTTTTTTTTTTTACTAAATGTCATGACTTTTCTTCTTAGAATGAGGCGAATCTTTTGACTCCGTTTTAAAAAGAAAACGTTGGTCATTGTTCTTGTTCTCTCCCATGGACATAAGAACTTCCCAGACAGGCAGACACAGGTAACCCCGATAGACTCACACTACCAGATACGAAGGATGCTAAGACCATCAATACCGGCGGCTCCCTAATAGGCACCAGCAGAGGCATCAGCACTGCCGTATGCTATTTGAGGATGCTGCTCCCACATCGGCGCCCCTCATACGTCCGCCCGATAGAAATTTAAATTTAAAATAACATTTAAAAACGAAATTCATACAAAATTTATATATTTGCTCGAATCTAAACTAAAAACTAATAAAAATCTAGCGGCGGCGCGCGTCAAAGGCGCTGAAGTCGAGGTTGTTGCCGTCATCGTTGGATGAATCGAAAGATCAGGTGTCGTCGTCGTCCTCCTCCTCCTCCTCTGGCGCCGGCGGCTCGGAAGGTCCGGCGAGGTCGACAAAATTGGCGCCGTGGTCCCTAGCGGACCACACGGCCGATGGCCGCGGGTCCAGCGTAATCTGCCGGTAGTCCTCCTCGACGGAGCGGCCGACGATGAAGTTGAGGTCGGGGAATTCCTTCTCGTCCTCGTCGCCATGGAGGGCCGCCTGCGCCTCCTCCCCCTTCTCCCATCATAGCTTATTCGCTGGCGGAAGTGGTGGCGAGGCCACACCTGCGCCTCCTCTTGCTTGAGGCGGCAGCGGTGGCCCGACCCCGTCTTTCGACTGGCCGGAGCAGAGGACGCACACCTCGCCCCATCGTGGATGGCGACGCCTCCGGAAGGAATCGCGGGCCCGGCCGAGCGCGTGTGGTCACCGGCTGCTGACGATCCGGTGCGTGAGCTCCCGGACGCCACCATCCTTTCTGGCGCCCTCTGCAGAGTCGGCGCCACCGGCGCCATGCACTTCGTCTGCAGGAATTACAATGGAACGCGTGGCGGGTCGCCGCGGACGCGCTGACGGAAGTCGTACTGCCGCAGCGTGGCGTCGACTTCGCGGTTGTGCCACCAGGCACGGCGTCCGACGGTGTTGAAGAGGCCGCATGAGCGGCCGGTCACCCGCGCGACCTCGACGACGCACTCATCTTCGAATCATTGCGGCTAGTTCGGGCTGCCGATCGCGTTGGCCAGTAGGTTCCTCTCCGCCGGCGTCATCTGGTTCCGCCGTTCCCTGGCGAGGGCTTGCGCCTATGGTCTTGCCGGTGGCGACGGTGGCACGGTGAAGCCGATGTTGGGGAGTGCCAGCCCTGTGGCAGTTTGTACTGTACTGGCACGGGGATGTGGTGCCAGTACAGTACATCGACCTCGTCGAGGCTGAGCTGCAACGAGCGGAGCACGCCGCCGCCGCCGCTACCGTCGGCCTCGTCGTTGCGCCGTCGTCGCCGCTTGGGTTTGTGGGAGGTTTGCGCAGCTGTTGGACAAACGGCGGCTAGGGTTCGAAGGCGGTGAAGAAGAGAAGTGCGCGCCAGTGGGGTTTTAAGGGATTCGGCGGACGCGCATTGAAGGCGCATGGGGAAGGTGGGTGGACGCCGTGTGGTCAGTCGCCGCCCTCATCGCCGATGACGACCAACCTTCCCGCACCGTTTCCGATGCGAACCGTCGAGTCCTCTCGCTGACAAGGCGCCCCACTCGCGAGACGCCGGCGCGCCCGATTCACGCCCTTCGCCAAGGGGCCGGCACGAGGTTGCCGGCGCTTATATTGGGCTCGAAAAACCACCGGCGCTATTTGGGGCGCACCGGTGCGAGCTCATTTTCAATGCCGGTCCCGAAAATGCTATCAAGGCCGCTATGGGGCACGCCGGTGGAGATGCTCTAACACCAGCATGGGTGAGACTTACGGATTTCGATCTCGTTAAACATGTCTCGTTCTTGCATGATGTTTCTATCAATCAAATTTTGCAAACAATTCGTGGTGAAAATTTCTTATATATGAACTAGAATTACTGGTTCTTTGCCATATTTTGCTGAAGAAGTTCGCTAATACATTGCAGTGGCTGGGCATGGTGCTCCTGCCTCCGGCGTCACCGAGGAGAAAGGATGGTTTGCTTCACGTCCACTGGCGAATCCAACCATTGTTTATCATTGCGCTTCATCCGCGAGGAGTTGCTGAAGGCATCTTCAAAGCCTTTGAGAAATGGTAGTGGTTGTGTACTCGTGTTGTCACCAACTCAGCATGAATGCCTCAAAAACGTCAATAACTATACTTAATGTTGGTATTCGACAGACTATGAAGTGTCTGTTAGTTCATACCCAACTATTCGTGTGTACTGTGATATATCCTGAAAATAAAATTGCTTTATGCCTAGCATGAGCCCTAGATACATATCCTGAAACTAAAATTGCTTCATGCATGTGCTCGACGCTAAGCATGAACATATAGACTGCCAGTTAATTAAGAAGCAAATACTTCACATATTTTTCTATCTGAAGAATCCAGATGTCGATGTACTTATAGAATTATATAAGAACAAGCATGCTCCAATTCTTCCTATCAAAGCAAAGAATGATCATGCCGAAGTAGTGCACAACATACCATTTATTCATTGACAAACAAAGGCTGACATACCACGTTGGCACACACTGTTCAAATGTACCATGCAACAAGGTGTAGCAATCTATAGAGAAAGATCGGCCAGATCAAATGATCTTGAAACCGCCTTGTACCAGGATTCTCCTCTCTTCTTCCTGTGTGCATCATCCAGTTTCGGGCGGAACACAGTTGTGTTGTCTTTGTGCAACCCTGCAAATATTTCCTCTTTCGTCCAAACTCCAGCAGCCAACCCTGCTGCGTATGCAGCTCCAAGGGCTGTTGTCTCGATGTCAGCAGGTCTAACAACAGGGCTGCCCAACAAATCAGCCTGCAAGTGAGTAGATGCATTTGTTAGTGATCTGATGGAAATATGATTAGTTCTTACACTCCCAAGCAAATATACTGCAGACACTATCTCAGTAAGGAAACATGTTGTGTGCTAAAGTACTATTACTAAACTAAGTACAACCATTTACAAGGTAAGCTTGATTTTCTGCCTTCAGAATTGATTGGGAGTTTTTTTCAGAAAGATTAGTCTACATTATGTAACAATCTGTTCTTTCCTAGAATATGTAAACATACAGCTACATGATGCACCACCAACAGATCATTCCACTATAGTATTTTAGAAGAAAACAAACTGCTGAAGTGGACAAGATACTTTTTTTTTTACCTGGATCTGCATGAGAAGGTTGTTAACAGTAGCACCACCATCAACACGCAACAAGAATTCTCCTTCTGCACTCTTCACTTCTCCTGCCTCCCCAGCATCCTTATGCATGGAGCTGAGGACATCATTCACCTGAAAGCACATACTCTCTAGCACTGCTCGAGCAATGTGCCCCTTATTTGTAAACCTTGTGATTCCTATGCAGATACCCCTAGCATCATCTCTCCACCATGGTGCAAACAATCCATTGAATGCTGGCACAAAGTATATCCCGCCTGAATCCTGCACACTTTCAGCCAACCCTTCAATTTCTGCTGCTGAGCTAATGATCCCAAGGCTGTCCCTCAACCACTGAACTGCTGCACCTGCAATTGCAATTGAGCCTTCTAGAGCATAATTGGTGGGAACATCTGGGCCAAGCTTGTAAGCAATGGTGCTAAGGAGGCCGTGGGAGGACTGGGTAACCTCCTCCCCTGTGTTGAGAAGGATGAAGGCACCAGTTCCGTAGGTGCTTTTTGCTTCACCTTTCTGGCAAAGCTGCCCAAGCATTGCAGCATGCTGATCTCCTAGACACCCTGAGATGGAGACGCCAGCCAAAGGGAACCCACTGGCAACCACGCCAATTTTCTCCGAGTTGCTGATAATCTTCGGCAAGATGCCAGCAGGAATGCCTAATGCCTCAAGTGTAGGCTTGTCCCAATCAAGTGCCTTTAGATTCATAAGCATCGTGCGAGATGCATTTGAGCAGTCTGTGACATGTTGCCCAAGTAATTCTTTTCCATCAGTGTCTTTCCCACCAATGCCTCCTGTGAGGTTCCAGATCAACCAGGTGTCGATTGTGCCAAATAATGCATCACCGGCCTTGACTGCATCCTTGACAGCGTTAACATTCTCCATCAACCACAATAACTTGAGAGCACTGAAATATGTACTGATTGGTAGGCCACATGTCTCCACAAAATGTGTTCTACCACCTGATAGCTCACTTTCCAGTCTCCTGAAGAGGTTAAGAACAAAGTATGGTCAAACCGCTAGGTGATAGAAAAACATTAACAGGAAGTGGCCGATGGATAAGAAGAGACCTGCAAATAGAGCTTGTGCGAACATCCATCCACACTATGGCATTGTATAGTGGAAGACCTGTGGATTTGCTCCACATAACTGTTGTCTCCCTCTGATTTGTGATCCCAATGGCCTTCAAACCAGCATCCACATTAAGTCCACCAGCTGCAGCTTTGCCAAGTGTCTCTGACATGCAAATCTTCACGCTCTCTATAATCTCCATAGGATCATGCTCGACCCATCTTGTAGTTTCACATCAAGACACAGATTGTAAAAGTCAGAAGTCATCTCCTAACAGAAAAGTTAAGGGGCGGCAAACAACAATATAACAAATTCAAGATGAAAATTGTCAGCGCTTTACATACGAAGATGACACTACAGACTATGGCCAGAATCAAATAGCATGAAGCTATGTTCAGTATGCCAATTTTCCCTTTTCTGTATGTCGACTAGTAAATGAAAGCTGAAGCGAAACAAACAAAATGTTTGATGTTGCTCCCGAAGCTAGTAGTACTAAAAAATCAGTCTAGTCATATGTACAGTCAGACTATCGTCAATCCGAAAAGTGCATCAGGATAATTAGTACTAGAATCTTGCTATATTTGAAGAAAGTTCAGTCATTGATCCCACCCTTTTTAATACACATGTAAAAGAAAAGGAAATGTCAACACAAAGTCAGGCTAGTCATATGACACAATTATTAAAAATATCAAATTGCTGTCATAGAAAATACCATCTGGAAATATTATCCATCAGAACTTCTTTAGTAATTGTAAAGTATGGAAATATTATCTGGGTCATAGGTTTACGTACTCCAGATAACAACTCTTAATCTAAGAAAAGAGGCACCAGTGCACACTCACATCTAAGTAAATTAAGAGATCCCCAGTAAAGCAAGCAAAGACTAGGACTTCCATGACTCCACTAACTCAGTAAGTCAACCATCATGCCTACCTTTTTGAAAACAGAAATATCCATGTATGAGATCCCAAACTTGTTCATGGTACTGTAGAGTTCAAACAGAGAAGCTTGCTTTTTTTCCCTTCAGGGAAACAGAGAAGCTTGCTATACATAAAAAGGAGTGGGCCGTTCTGATTACTAAAATTAGGTTACTAGCAATAGAAAATCTACAGATCTTTGCAGATACGTCAGGGGAAGCACGCGGGGATCCTAATTTTGACAACGCATTTGACACTTTTGAGTCATCCGATCACACAGTAGCTTGCTACACCTGAATCACTGACATGACATAACAGTCAACTCTGAACTTTCGCACTCCGCATAAATCGGAGATCATAACAACCACGACGGTGCTCCTGTATACTACATCTTAACTACTGGAAGAAACTCCGTAATTCCGTCCAGGTCAACCGATCGAACAGAACACTCAGGCCCCCCAAAATCCCAATGACAAAGATCACGAATTTCTAATCAAGGCTGGTGCGCGCTTACCCAGCCTCTGGGTAGTGCTGCTTGAACTCGAGCTGGTGCGATGCGACGGGCGTGGCGTGGCGGTCGTAGACGATGAACCTGGTGCTGGTGGTGCCCTGGTCGATCGACGCCACGTACACCTCCTCCTCCGCCGTCCCCGCCATGTCCCCTCACGCACCCCCAAAGCTCTCAGAAAAACAGGCACTGAACCCACCGCGGCCGGCGAAGCGGGCGGCGGGCAAGGGAAGTGAGCCGGTGGAGCCGAGGAAGGGGACGGCGTCGACCTGGGAGCAGTTGCGAGCTGGACTGCGGAAGCAGGGGATGGGAGGGAAGTTATAGATGGATCCGATTGGGAGGGAGGTGCGCGGGGAGGGCGTGGAAGTCAATGACTATCCATCGCTCGCTTTGTCTGACTCTCCCTCATCTGCTCTGCTCCCACACTCCTCTATCTACTCCTACTCGCGCTCGCCACGGACGTAAATTTTCCGGAGAATTTTCGCCGGCGCTCCCACGAAATCTGGGACGGATAATGAAACGGATCTGTCCACGCTGGCACCCAAAGCTGAACTTGTAAAAAAAATACGTACAGAGATTAACGAATAGGCAGGCATCATGTGAACTGCTCCGGCGGCTATGGACTATGGTGAGTAAACTAGCTCGTGCACAACAGAGTATATGTTAGCGAATGTGACAAGGGATCTTTTTATTTTCAAATTTCAACCACATGTGCACTGGCAAACAAGATTGACAGTAATTTGTTTAGGAGATTAATCTGGTCAAGAACTTAGCCGCCGTCACGAGTCACTCCTATTTTCGGCAAGCTCAGAGACCTCCCCCTTGGAGAAGAGAATCTGTCCACATGCCACATACTTGTTCGTTGGAAAATTCACATAGTTTTTCGTCATGGTCGAAATTCTCAAAAAACGATAGGTAATTTCCCAGCGAATTGCCATGTGCATTCAGAAACCGGCATTGCTGCCGCAAGACAAAATAACTAGGGATGGGCAAGCCTAGGCGAGGATGACGGATAACCTGATGATCCTTGCACAATAAAAAGCAGCTATAGCATCTCGAGGAGATGAGCAGACACTTCTAATCTCACTACTTTTGGGGTTTTTGTATACTAGACTAGATGCAGATCTGACTTTTGGGGTTTTTTAAAGCTGATTGGCTGTACTAGTTTATTGCCTTGTTTCAGCAAGAACAAAATAGTCTATTGGCACGACCCACCAGATAATATAAAGTGTTCTTAGCCTCACTAAATACATATTTTGATCAACGTATCGTGAGCTAATTCGATGTAATCTCAGAATGATGGGGGTATGCCCATAGGGGGTGGGTCGCCAGTCCCACTCGCCGTGAAGATGGAGGCTCGGGTGGACCGGGGCCCTAAGGCGACTGGGCCGTGATCCCAAGGAGGAGGTCCACGCGGCTGGACAAGAAGATTACTTGCGAGAGGGTTAGCGGATCCCGGATTAGTAGCAACTGATATGATTCGGAGTTATCTCCATGTATCCCTAGATCGGGGGTGCTTATATAAACCCCCGAGCTTAAACCCTAGAGGACACCTTACTCGAGATCCAATCTCCCCCTAAGCTCTCGGCGTAGCCGACAGCCCCCATTGTAATTCTCCACCGAGCAATAAAGATCTAGCAGGACGTTTACTCTCCTGGCTGAACCTGGGTAAAACCCTTGCGTCTCTTGCACCTCGACCCGTAGATGGCGATGTTCCCTTCCTCGCATCAACGAAGTGCTACCCTGTAGCATCTGCCGTGGTTACATCCACGACGTGGCGCCCACCGTGGGGCATGGGACATCAAGCCTTCGAGCTACGGCGAGGCCCTACTCGCCGACGGCGCGATTGCTTCCGGGATGATCGCCACCGGCAATTTCTTCCACATCCGCCCAAGCACCTACCGCCCGCCTCGTCGCCTCTCAAGCACGCCCGGATGGTGCCGATCGGCTCCATCAACCTCTTCGTTGGGCTCGCCGCCGCCGACCCCTCGAGCCTCGCCCCCCGCTCGCACGACCCTTCGCGCCAGGGCAGCTCCTCACGCTCGCCCGGTCACCGGCGAGGTATACGCGGAGGCTGAGACGGCCCTGGAAGACGATGCCGAGTCGGCGATCGTGGCGCCGACCGCCAACTCCACCGTTGCCTCGGCAGCCGCCGACTCCGTCGACGCCGTTCCAGCCGCCGACTCCGCCGACACCGCTCCAGCCGCCGACTCCGCCGACACCATTCCGGCCATCGACTCCGTCATCGCCGCGATCGACGCCGACTTCACCGACATCATCGCTATAACGTTGCAGAATCCACCGTTGCATCCCCGACGCCCGCTCCGTCGCCACAGCATCAACCAAGGACTCTATCTCCCTGGTCTCCCACCCGAGCGACTTCGAAGGTGGCTTCGAGGACGACTCCATCCTCTCCCTCTTCGGCGGACTACGACTCGGACTCCGTCGAGGCCCCGCGCTACCGCTACCCGATCGCAGTCTTCATGGGGTGAAGAAGAGCTCCCCGACGCCTTCACCACTCCCCTCCCGCAACCGCCACCACCGAGATCGAGGCGCACCGGGCAGCCCTCGAGGAGCAGAGGAAAAGGAGCTCGCCGAAAGGCAGAAATTCCGCCTCGAGCAAGATGAAGTGAGGGCCGTGTCCCACTATCGTCAGCAGCGAAACCGCCCGCATGGAGCGCGCCCGCGCGACGACTTTCCCACGCCTTAACTTCCGACGACCAGACGAGAAATCCGGGTCGCCCGAATCCAAACCCCTGACATCCCGGAAGGTAGTCGGGCTGGCAGATAGAGCGGCGCGCGAGCACCTCCGCCACCCCCACCACCACCACCCGGTTCGGGACGCCAACGGCCTACCACTACACTCGTCTCCAGCCGACAACGTTGCAGCTGCGCAGGCCGTCCTTGCAAGAATCCCCGAAACGGGAGACGGTGCGATCCTCGTCCAGCACGCTAAGGCTTTGGTAGCCAAGGCACCGGAGCAGCACGCCGCAGCCGACTCGCAAGGGCGACTCTATTCGCGCACATCCGCCGTCGCGCGGCGTCGACGCGGCAAACCGCGCAATCGTCAACGCCAACAACGGCCCGCCGCCAGCACCGCGCATCTAACAACCGAATCGAGCCGCGCCCGCGCGGTGATGGTCGCCGCCAACGGCAGCCGCGACGCCGAACCCACATCGTCAACGACCAAGAATGGCGGGCGCGCAATCGATTGAACGACCGCCACGCCGATGAAGCCCCGCGCCGAGCGCGTTCACCCGAATCGGCCCCGCTTGCTTCGGGCCGATGATCGAGGCGAGCCGTACCCGGGTTCAAAGGACCCCGCGACATCGAGAAGTACGACACACACATCGACCCCACTGTCTGGATCGACTCGTACGCCATGGCAATGGGGATCCAGGGCCACTCCGAGTTACTCGCAGCGCGATACCTGCCCCTCATGATGGACGGCGTCAATCGCCATTGGTTCAACACCCTCACCGTCAACAGCATCGACTCCTGGGAAGAAGCCCGCGCCGCGTTCATCCAGCACTTCGCCAGCACACCGTGCCACAACCATAGAAGACCTGGATCGCTGCGTCCAAGGCCCGCGCGAGTCGACCCGTCGGTGGGTGCAGCGCTGGCAGGACATGTGGACGACCTCCAGCGGCATCAGCACGGACACGGCAATTCCCTTTTCTCCTAAAGTCTTCCCTGCAGCCTATTGTTTTAGGCGCCGGCAAGTATATATGTATGCAATGAAAAATCTTCTGTTCACATCAAGGTCGTACGAAAATAAGGAGTGGGTGAGTGTGCTTTCGTGAGCTTGTTGTAGATGGGAGTAGGAGGAGAGTTGCACCGAACGCGTCGGTGTGTAATGCACCATCACGAGCCTCCAAGTTCGCTAACTTCGTCCCTGAATAAAATGGTCTTCGATAGCATATGCAATCGTGCATCGTTTTCTTCAATGGTTTAATAGTTGAGGTGGCCTCTTGTTGGCATGTGTACCCTCCGCAGGAATGTAAACTGGTTCGATCACATTAGATATTATTATTTTTCTATGCTTTATCATATTTTTATAGTGGGTTTAGATCGGAGCGGGTAGTGGTTGAATGCGGATTATATCGGAATGCGGATATGAAACAGATTTTTGGCGGACTCATATCAAAAGCAGATAATTAAGAAAATATACACATAAAATTAAAAATGTGTTTCTTTTATGTGAAAAATATGAGCACAAAATATATGACAATAAACTATAGCAAACATGCACACTTGTTCATACAACAAAGTAAGTTACGTGATAGTAGCATACATTGTTGGGCCGGCGAACTAAATACGTTATCTTGCTATTTGCGTTTGGGCTTATTTTATCGGAATATCATTTTTTCAAAACCTTGGATAATCCAAAAACAAATGTCGGATAATCCATGTCCATCGCATAATATCAATACCATATCCGTCGGATATCCGCTTGGTCAATATCCACGCCTCATTCCACATCCGCCGGATTTCTGAATATGCATACCATATCCTCAAAAACGAATACGAATTTAAAGCAAAAATTATCTATACCATTTACACCATAATCCTCGGAAAACTTCTCCCGTAAAAAAAAAGGCAAACTGCTTTGTTGTACTGTATGGGCCGTGGCAGGCCTACAGCTGATCGTGCTGGGGCCGGGCGTCAAGGAGGCCTAGCAGGAGAAGACAAAACAATCTTACCCAAACTCCTCAGCCAAATCAGATGGTGGGGGCCTTGTGGTAGAACCGGCCCAGCTTTGATTTGCAGTGGCAGGCCCCGGAGACAGTGAGTGAACCGGCCTTGTCGCCGCCCGGCCGATTAGGGGTCTCTCCCGGCCGTCGCCGGCGACCGGACTCACCTGGAAGGCTGGAAGCGAAGAAATCCGGGGACAGCACTGGGCACATATTTACCTAGGCTGCACAGCCCCCGCGCGCCTTTCTCCTCTACCGGGATACCGGCTTGCTGGTTGCTGAGGGCGAAATTTTGTCAAAAAGGACCACCTGCCCGACTGAAATGTCAAAAAGGACCACCTGCCCGACTGAAATGTCAAAAAGGACCACCTGTGAACGGAAATGGCAAAACTGCCGTGGCGGCACGACGGCCAGCCGACGCGTGGCGCCTGCCGCCGTATCCGGTGGCGGCAGGGCCTGCCGCCGTCAGCAGGTGCACCGGTGTCCCGGCCGTGAACGGCCACCGCCCTTCGCCGCGACGTGGCATGCCTGCCGCCGCCACCGGTGGAGGCAAGTGCTGCTTCCCGACACCTGCACAGCGCGCTGACGGCGCTGATTTCCATGTACTTTTTCGAATTATTGTACTGCTTTTTGGCTGATTGCACTGATTGAGGCATGTTCTGCTAAATTTTCCCGCCTAATTCTCTCGCTCGTTCGCTATAAAAGCCAGCGTCGAGTGTGCCTAATTCTCTCGCTCAGTTCGCTGATATCATTTGGTACACAAGTGCTCATACCTTAGCCAGCATGAGTGTGCCTTGCTCAGACCAGGATTTTAGACCGATGAAGGGAAAGAATGCAACTTTGCCGCCGGGGGTTAGAGCAGAGAGGTGTTGGTGCGGCCGCCTTGCGAAGGTGAAGGAAGTGGTGGATTTTTCGGATAAGTTCGGCATGAAATATTTCATGTGCGCATACTACGATCATGATCCACCCGCACATACAAGTTCATCGTCCTCGAGACCTTCGGTATGTTGTAACAGCATGATTAAAAATCATATTTGTATGTCATTAATTTTTATTTATTTATCGTCTTGTTTTTGTTGCAGTCTCCGCCGCCCCTTTGCAACTGGTTTCACTGGATAGACCAGGAGCAGCCGGATTGGGCTCGCCGTGAGGTGGAGGAAAAACAGAGGCGTGCATGGGCAAGGTTCCATGAGGAGGAGCGTTTCGAAAAGGCTATTGCTAATGATAAAGCAGAAAGAGAGAGACAGATACAAAAATTAAGGGCAGAGCAAGCTCGAAATCGCGAGGTAAATCAGAAGCGGATGGATGATGAGGCTGCACGTAGGTATGGAGAGGAAGAGGTGCGCAGGGAGGCCCGTGAAGCGGAAAGAAAGAGATTAAGAGAAAGGGCTGCTGAGGCGCAGGCAGCAGAAGAACGCGGCGACAAGACTGGAAAATGGCCACGCTGGACGCAGGGCAAATAGAGTGATCTGTTGTAGTAACTACGTATTTTAAATTCTGTTTACTTTCGCGTTGTATCTTAAATTCCGTTGTAGTGATTAGCCGTATTTTAATTTAAGTTATATTTCCAACTTTATTTCGGCAGATGTATTAATAATAAATGTTGGTTTCCCGGAAAAAGTTCGCGCGTAAATTTTCCCGCGTAAAGTTCCCGCCTTATTTTTTCCCGCCAAAATTTCGCGCCATGAATTCCCGCCAAGATTTCCCGCCTTTTCTCTGAGTCGCGTGCTATAAAACCCCTCCCCGGGCATTCATTTGTTGTACACAATCGAAGTCGCCAGAAGATGGCTCCTCGGGGAGATCGTAGTTTTACTGCACGTATGGCTGCTCCTCTTATCTCCTCTGCTACATCAGTTATGAGTGCCAATAACATAGAAAATGTCGAAGATCTGGTCACGAATGTGAATCTTCTCGTTGAGGTAGGCAAGCTTTTTTCTAAGCACGCAGGTATGCCTGGCCGAACTCCGGTGGAATTACGACAAGAGATTCTTAGGTTGCAAGCAAGGTTTGAGAAGAAGAAACCGAAGGATGAGAAGGAACAAGAAGAATTTCTAAGGTATCCATATACATGGGCTTCCTCGACGGAGGATGACGAAGAAGTCTTCACGCCGAGGAGTCTGGCTAAGAGCAATGAATATTTCAAGGGAAAAAGCGCTGCATCCGCTTGCGTTGACTCGGACGATGATTTTATGCCACCGAGTAAGAAGGGAAAGGCTAGTTCATCATCGAAGAGCAAGAAGAAGGGAAAAAAGTGAAGCTTATAATGTTACTCGTAGCGTTTATTTTAAGTTGTGGTGTTGGCATTGCCGATGTATCTTCATTTTATGTTGTATTTTTGCATGTGCATGTATCTTATTTTGAAAAACTGGTTGAATAATTATTCGAAATTATAGAAATATGTCTCATACATAGGTCATACATAGATAGAAATAATAGTAATATGGCAGAGTCGTCAACATATCACCCTTATCGACGACGGCGTGGTGGTCTCTGCTTAGCACCAGAAGGCGACCAAGGATTTGGTATACGATGTTGGCGCAAACCTCGACCGTACTGTTCGTGCTCCTCATCTGTGTGGGCCTCATAGTTCTGTGGTGGAGTTTGTAATACATGTTGAGATTGTGTCGCCGGAGGAATTAAACTGCCTTGTGTGCTTATAATGTCAGCTCCAAAGAATTCATTAAATATCCCTTGATTCTCAGGTTGACTAGAAGTTCCGGGATAGTATTCTTCCTGCATATGCTCAGTACCCTGTGGCGGGGCCATATTGTGGCCGAAACCAGCTATCATGTTGGGCCAAGCAGGATCAAAAGATTGCTGCGTAAAAAAATTAGTTGTAAGTAATAGACATGAATATTTTTATGGGAGAAATTATATATTAAAATTGAAGGAACCTGTGGAGGAGGCATATTGTAGCCGAGTCCAGCTTCCGTCTCTGACCAGTTAGGTTCAAAAGATTGCTGCGGATGGAAAATATTCGTAAATAATAGGCGTAATTTTATGTTGTATGAGTGATTATTTATAAAATATGAACATACGCGAGTGGTGTTGTCGACGTTTGAAGTCTCCCCTTGGGTGTATGAAAATCGTTCCCCGAACGGATTAGTAGAGAAAATATTCTCCTCCTATTTTTAATGCGCAGAAGATAATATTTATTGTAAAATCTTGTAGAAGAACGTACGCGCATTTATAATTTTAAATGTATCTGATAATACCTGTGTGGCGCCATGGGGCGGAGACATGCGAGCTGATTGTGAGCGGTCAAGTAGAGATGAGTCGACGCGTGCATATGATGGATTCCGCGTAGGAGGTTGGCTCGTACGCGCCATACTGCTCGTACGTGCCATACTGCTCGTACGCGCCATACTGGTCGTACGCGCCATACTGGGTCTAGACGATGGTGCATATGGCATGTCGTATTCTCGCGTAACAACATCGTCATCTCGAGCACAACCAAATCTTTTAAGCCCGTTCATGGCCGTATTAAAAATACGCCTAATCAGGGACTTTCCTTCAGGACTATTCACGTTTCGCAGCCGCAAAGCATCCGATGCAGACCGAGCGATCTCCCTATATTCTTGTATCTGAAAATAGAAAACTCAAAGTACGAGAAAATGTTGTGGATATTTATTTTAATTGCAATAAACTCATATTTATAAAGAAATGCAAGTACCGAGGTTTCGCGATGGTATGCTGCTGTTCGTTCAGTCCCTACAACCAGCTGATCGGCATGTGTGTAATCTGGTGGAGGACCGGTGAGCAAAATCCTTGTGCTACTGCGATACCAATGATTGTAGTGGTCGTATGTGCCATCACTATATGGTCTACCAATATAAGAAATAATTGTCGTTAGCACATGTATAAAAATAATCGAAATAATTTAATACAAAACGTACCTATGTTCTTGCACTACATCGGATGCCGCATTATTAATCCACAGCTCTATCCACTGTCTATTACGACTGCTCCAGTCGGCACAATTCAAACCTTTATTATCTTGCCTGAAATCAAATGATATATTTAATTAGGAATATGTAAGTCATAAATAAAATGATATACATTTTATATTGAAATGAGCGCACTTACGTGTGAACTAGATCGTCAAGTCGCCTCGGTAATGGTGGTGGAACAACCTGATAGAGCCCAAACTGCCGCATAACACGCTCTGGGTTATATGTCTCAACCATCCAAAGAAAGAGGAGGTGGCAGCGTGTTAACCACAAGTCGGAGCCTATATACATATCAGCTGTACATGGCTGAGCACCCCACACAGCGACATCATCCGTCCATGGGTTCCAGCTGATCATGTGATCCTCTAGCCCCTCAAACTCCTGGTGGTATTCGGGGTAACAACCGTGCACCACATTTGTTGACCAATTTTTTTTAGCATGTATCCAACGAGATCCAAATGTCAGAGGGCCATATCTAGCCTGGCCAAAATCATATGGGTGGATTATGTTGGATAGGTGGGGACGTCCAACAGGCAGGTACTCCCATGACCATAGCTGAAGAAACTCATAGCTGACGGCAAGTATGTGGCCTTTAGATTTTTTCTGGGTGGCATGACATATGAGCAAGCATGGCTGAACCAAAGCTGTATATGGGCCTGGGAGGTAAGGGGCCATCTACTATCTCTTCGGCAATTTTAATCAAACTGGGGAGAACAACGTCACCGTGTGACGAAGGGAACATTATACCTAAGAGATACAACACATATGCAAATAGATGTCGTGCCAGCGTGACATTATCTGCATTGGCAGGTAAGTTAGCAAAATGTGTGACTATCCAGCTTAGAGGCACACCTCTAGGACGGTTCCCACTGCGGGTGTTAACAGGAAATGGAACACCAAGCCGTGCTTCAACCTGTAGCGGCCAATTACTAGAATATGCTTGGGGGACCACTGGATTACCAATGATAGGAAGAGCAGTAATCATGGACACATCTTTTAGGGTCGGTGTCAACTCTCCACAACGTAAGTGAAAAGTGTGGGTCTCGGGTCTCCAACGATCAACAAGGGCTGACATAAGAGATGGGTCCAACAGAAACCTCTCCTTGCTTGATGTAAGCTTGGAATATGAAAGAAGTCCGTGAGCGCGCAAATGATCCATATAACGGTCGTGAACATGGAGCCTATTTTTGATGCCGCGTAGCCTGAAGGGCTGAGGGGGGTCGAAGTGGGCGTTCGGGTCCAACCATTGGTGACAACGGTGATCGGCATCAAACGACGCCTCTAAAAGGTCTGGTAAGTGCGTGGTCATCACCTGTACACATAATAATTATAAATATGTTAGAAATATGAATAGAAATTATTATAAATATATTACAACACATTATGAATAGAAATTATTATAAATATATTACAACACATTATGAATAGAAATAATTATAAATTTATTACATCACACTATGAATAGAAATAATCATAATTTTATTACAGCAAATCATGCGCACAAATTATTATAAATATATTACATCAAGCTGGGTTGTTGTTGCTACGGTACGGGCATTCCCTTCGCGCATGACCGGGACATCTGCAAACGCGACAACGGCGTGGTTCTCCCGACTGACTATGGTCCATGTCATTTCTATGACGGCGAGATTGGCGTCGACCCTTCGCGGTCCTCTTCAACGTCGGGTCCGGAACCCATATGGTGGATTTATCCGGCCATACATCCCTATAGTGCTGCCCAATGCCCCATGTCCAGAACTCACCATTCCATGTGTGCAGTAGGTTGTATGTGTTGAAGTACGGAGATATGTAGGACTGCACGCTGATGTTCTGTGCTGAAGCAGCCTTGAGGACATGACTACAAGGGTATCCCAAAAGTTTTGGCTTGTTACAACTGCACTCACACGAGCTAGTTCCGAGGGTGACAGCATGCTTTCTTGAGCCTCTGTGGTGGCCTCTCACAAACTTGGCGCGTACATGTATTTCCCACTTATTCCTAAGTGCGTCAATTTGACGGAAACCATGGCTTTGTGATTTTTTTGCTTTCTCGTCTAGATGTCGCTGCATCTTTTTAGACCATGGCTTGTTCAGTGCGTCCCAAGCGTTGGCAACCTGGACTCTGTCTGCAAAGTACGACAAAGTCCGGTTCCAAGTTTCAGTAATCAACGCCGTGATAGGGAGGGCGCGCACACCCTTCAGCACACCATTGTACACCTCTGACATGTTGGTGGTCATTATGCCGTACCGTGCCCCAGAGTCGTGAGAAAGCGCCCACTTGGTTAAATCGGGGCAACTCTCGGAAATCCACGTAGACAGATTAACTGTCCTGGTATTGCCCCTCCGATCTGTTCTTTCTGGCATTGATTCCACTCCAAATTGCATTCATCTTCTCTTCTGTCTTCTGCATGCACATTCTCTTGAACAGCTTGAACCAATCCTTGTTCTTGAACTTTGAGTAAAAATTGGCTGCCAAATGCCGCATGCACCACCTTGTCTCTAGATCGGGCCACCCCCAATCTGGATCTTGTGCCACCTTCATAAACTCGAGCACACTCAATAGCCCCGTGTTGCGATCAGAGATGATGCAAACATTGGGGCGATTTCCGACAACTGAAATCTTCAAGCAGCATAAGAACCAGAACCAGCTATCTTTGTTCTCGCTCTCCACCAATGCATATGCAATAGGAAGGAGCTGATTGTTTGCATCTGCTGCGATCGCCAACAGGAGTGTGCCCTTGTACTTTCCAGTGAGGAAGGTACCATCTATTGACAACACCGGACGACAGTGTTGAAATGCCTGTATAGCCTGCGGGAATGCCCAGAATAAACGGTCAAGTATTTCTTCATTTTGCTCCCTGGGGTGTGGACGATCTCTCCTGAATACATGAGTCCCCGGGTTACTTGATGATATCTGATGGAGCAGTCTGGGGGCTAGGTCATATGCTTGCTCATATGTGCCATATAGCCTCTGGAAAATGTCCTCCTTGGCACGCCTTGCCTTTCCCGAGCTGACAGAAAAGCCAATCTGATCTTCTGCAGTCTCTTGCAGCGTCTTCACACTAACATTGATGTCTTTTTCCACCGCCACTTGCAAGATACAATGTTGTTCAGTCATACATGCAATAATAGTACGCTGCACTACGTGTTGTTCTATTTCAAATTAAATTACATCCTTCATAAAATCTCACTCTCTGTACATAATATGCTAATACAATGTTGCTTGCCTAATTAGTAGAGTAAAATATACTACACTACACCACAAATAGCAACAGCTAACATATGCATGTACGAATAAAATTGGCGATCTACAAGAACTCACCTTAATTTTCTTCTTTCGCTGCTTCGTGCACCCAATTAGCGGCTCAATCAGTGACTCAGTTAGCTAATCAATCACTAAAGAACAATGGCATGGGAGGGCTGCTTCGAGCTGTTCTTCTGTGAGCTCTCGTACGCGAAGAAAGATGAAAACGTATGAGACGAATAGCTGGCCAGCTGCTACTTATAAAGGACGTGAAACAACCACTTTCGGTGGTCACGATCCTGTACCAGCGGCGGACGTCAACTCATGTCGGAGAATCATACAATCAATTTTCTGTACAACTACAGTCTCTAATATAGCTGAAAGTGCAAAAACTAGTGCCAAATAGACTCAAACCGGAGCAAACAGCCTCAGAATCAGAGACAGCCCGAATCTGACACAGTTTGCGTGGAAATCAGCGCCGTCAGCGTGGGAATCAGCGCCGTTAGCGCACTGTGGAGGGCTGTCGGGGCAGCAGGACGTGCCACCACCGGTGGTGGCGGCAGGCCTGCCAGCTCAGCGTGCCGCCACCGGCACGGGCGGCAGGGCGACGTCGGCGTCGCTCCGTTGTCGGTCGGCTGACGGTGCCGGACGTGCCGCCACTGCTGACGGCGGCAGGCCCTGCCGCCACCGGCTACGGCGGCAGGCGCCACGCGTCGGCTGGCCGTCGTGCCGCCACTGCAGTTTTGCCATTTCCGTTCACAGGTGGTCCTTTTTGACATTTCAGTCGGGCAGGTGGTCCTTTTTGACAAAATTTCGGCTGCTGCGGCGGGTTTCAGCCGAGCCATGGCGGCGGCGTCGACTCGGCGTCGGGCTGATACGGCGGACGAGTGCACGCATGCCCTGTGAGTTGAGGTTATGTCTTATCAATCGCTTCTCCGTTGCTATTTCCAAGTACACTTTGTTTGATTTTAGTTTCCGAATCTTCGGTTCGATTTGGGGTACTAGTATTCCCGGTAGTCCTTCCATGATCGTGTGTGGTGGTAGTATCTCAAGAAACATGCTATGGGCGACTTCTTTTGGTTCTAGAGCTGCTTCTAGGTACCAAACCTTTCAAGCCCAAAAGAAGTGTCCAGTTTAAGAATCCCTTATACCTATCAGGAGTTCGGGACTTCTTTTGGGCTTCTAGAGCTGCTTTTAGGTACCAAACCTCTCTAGCCCAAAAGAAGTGTCCATATCCAATTTAGGGAGACATTTCACAAATCACAACTCAACATATCAAACAAGGCAAATTTATAGAAGCCGAAAAGAATAGGAGGACCTAGCTTCTAGGAGCTTCTTCCCACCACAGTTTCTTCCCACCATTTCCTATAAGCTGGCTTATGTATAAGCAGGAGCCCAAAAGAAGTCGCCCTATATGTGTGTCCCTGTCTCCTTAGACGGTTAGACCCCATATGATGTTGTTAAAACTTCAAAAGTCTAACTTGCACTTACTACTGCCAGCGACTAAGTGGCCATCCACCTGGCCCATGCATTATCTTTTCAACAATATCTACTGTGGACGATGATCGATTGCTGAATTCTTAGTCTGCCAAGTTGTACTCCTAGACTTGTGTTCCTTCCGTGTCCCTATCTATATTTGGTATGAAGCTAGCGAAAGACCTTCAAACCACTCGCCATTTTTATCTCAAAGTGCAGCTACCTACAGCCCAAGGTAGGTACAGGTAGCATATATGCGCACCGGCAGGAGAAGGGAAAGCTTATCATCTGCAGATGGGTAGCTGCTGCTCACCGTGGGGATCATTCTCTTTGGTCCTACTTCTATTGTCGCAGTACATGCTTCAGTTTTCCGGTGGCTGCCCAGTGGAGGAGAGAGCTGCCCTACTGGAAATCAGGTCTTCTCTGATGAGAGCGCGCTCCCTGGAGGTGCCCGATTCATGGGGGGAGGATGGTGATGACTGCTGCTCGTGGGACCGCGTGAAATGTGACAATAGCACTCAACGGGTGTCTCATCTTGACCTTCGCTCTGTATATATTATCACAGATGCAGATAGCCATTGGTATTTGAACTCGACTGTGTTTTCTGTATTCCATGAGCTTCAGCACCTGGATCTATCAGGCAGTTATACCTTTTCGTTAACCTTGGAAGGTATGTATGTGCTCCAAATCCTCTGAGAATAACATGTACATGTGGTCGTTTCTTGGTTCTCCTGACTGTACAAACAATAATACCTGCAGGATTAGTTGGGCTAGCTAAGCTTCGATATCTGGACCTCAGTGGCGCTTGGTTGGGAGGGAGTTTCCCAGAATTTATAACGAAATTTGCTTCACTGGAAATCTTAGTTCTCAACTATAACGACATGCACATAGGTCTTCTGGGCGCAGGTACTTAATTTTACTGCTTATAGGAGTAGTAGTAAAATTGAGGATGGCATTTCATATCCACAATCATCACACATCCTTACACACTTTTTAGAGATTGAAAATCTTGTGAACTTGCGACAATTGAATATGTCTGGGAATAGCTTCAGTGGAGACCTCCCTGCATCGTTGTTTGCACTTCCCCGCCTAAAGATCCTAGATCTCTCCTATAATAACTTTGGTGGGCATATTCCAATAAGTTCATCCTCAGGACCAATTTCACTTCAAGTATTAAACCTGAGATATAATAATCTCAGTGGAGTTCTCCCGGTTATAGGTAAAATCAAGAAATTAATACTAATATTCAAAAAATGGTCTTCATGTTTTATACTTCAGTATGTGCCACCTGTAACAGTTATACTACTCGCATGCGTTGCAGCCTTTAAAAACATAAGGGACTTGAATCTGGGTGGCAACCAGTTCGGTGGATCTCTCCCTGCGTCGTTATTTGCACTTCCTCATCTGAAGTTCCTAGATCTTTCACACAATAATTTTCATGGATATTTTCCTATTAATTTGGCGTCGGAACCAATTCCACTTGAAGTATTACATCTCGAGGGTAACAAGTTGAGTGAAGCTCTTCAGAATGAACAAGGTACTCTTACCAGAATAAGCATTTCCTGCTTATATCGGAAAATAATGTAACCACTAATGATAGGATTATTATTCACATGATTTTTCTACTACTGCAGCATTTGAAATTCTCAAGAACCTGCGAGAGTTGTATTTGAGTTCCAACCAATTCAGCGGAAACATTCCAACATTCTTATTTTCACTTCCACATATTGAGCAGTTGGACCTCTCAAGGAATTTCTTCAGAGGAGAAATTCCAATAAACCCATCTTCGAATCTTCCATTGTCGCTTAAGAGTCTTCGGTTATCTGTAAACAATTTGAGTGGTAGACTTTCTCTCTTTTGGTTTGGAAACCTCACAAAACTAGAAGAGATAGACCTTTCAGGCAATGCAAATCTAGTTGTTGATGTCAATATTCCCGGATGGACCCCTAGGTTCCAATTGAAAGTGCTATTGCTCTCTGGTTGTGTGCTTGACAAGAGCGTTATTGCCGACCCACATTTTTTACGTACACAGCGTCATTTAGAGGTGCTTGATTTGTCCAACAATAGCTTGTCAGGTCGCATGCCGAATTGGTTATTTACCAAGGAAGCAACACTCCAGGTTCTAAATCTTGGAAATAACTCATTAACTGGATCGCTAGACACAATATTGCATACCCAACCATTTCTCTACAGTATCAAAATACACATGAACCAAGTCACAGGACAACTTCCAGCCAACATCGACTCATTGTTTCCACGTTTGGGTGTTCTAGATATTTCTAGTAACAACATCATTGGCCACATACCACAGTCATTGTGTGAGATCATCTACCTGGCATCTTTGGACCTGTCGAACAACAAACTTTCTGGGGAAGTTCCGGCTTGTATGTTCACTAAGTATGGATGGCTATCGCAATTGAAGTTCTCAAACAACAAGCTTGGTGGTCCGATTTTTGGTGGGATAAGTAATATGTCCAACATAGATGAATTGTACCTGGACGGGAACAACTTTGAAGGGACAATACCTCATGGTTTGTCAGGTGTTTTAAAAGTCATGGATTTGCATGATAACAAGCTCTCTGGCAAGCTTGATAATTCGTTATGGAATCTATCTTCTTTGGTAGTCCTGAATCTTGCTAGCAACCTTATTACCGGAATAATTCATCCACAAATTTGTGACTTGAAGGGGATTCGACTTTTAGATCTATCAAGCAACAACCTTACAGGGTCTGTACCAAATTGTATTTTTATAGAGCTCAATTTTCTTAACCTGTCTGGGAACTCATTATCTGGCGATATCTCTTTCCCTTTTTCCAACACATCAAGTCTGCTTGCTTTGGATATCAGACACAATCAGTTCATGGGAAACCTCCATTGGGTACATTATCTTTACAACATTAGGCTACTTTCATTGGGCGGAAATAAGTTTGAAGGGCAAATTACTCCAAAAGTGTGCGAACTCATGTACTTGAGGATAATTGATTTGTCCCATAACAAGATTTCAGGTTCACTGCCAGCATGTATTGGTGATATCTCTTTCAAAGGTGGTACAAACGATCAAATATTTGAGTCAGCCTATGGATTTCTGTATAACGGCTCTTCATATGACTTAAGAGGCTTCACCTTTGCCACCAAAGGTAATCTGTACACATACAGTCGGAATTTCTTCGATTCGATGTCTGGCATCGACCTATCTGCAAACATGCTGGTTGGAGAAATTCCTTGGGAGCTAGGACATCTAAGCCATATCAAATCCCTTAATCTGTCATACAATTCCTTTGTTGGCCCAATACCAGCAACCTTGGGTGGTATGAAGGAGATAGAAAGCTTGGACCTCTCCCACAATCAGTTGAGCGGACTGATACCTCAACAGTTAACCCAGTTATCAGCATTAGGGGTCTTCTCGGTGGCACACAACAACTTGTCAGGATGCATACCGAACTCTGGTCAGCTCGGGTTGTTCGGCATGGAGAGCTACCTAGCAAACACCAACCTTCACAAGATTACACAAGGCAACATGTGCACTGCTCCTGGTCCAGATCCAGAGGAAGATGCGGGAGAGATGCATGGTGACCCAGTTCTATACGTGATCACGGCTGCCGCGTTTGTATTGGCATTTTGGGCCACCGTTGGGTTCTCATTTTTCCACTCGTATGGAAGGTCTGCAGTGCTCAAGCTGTACTCTGTCGAAAGGAAAAATTGGTAGTCATGTATGTACTCCATGTGTGAGTATATATCCACAGAACTTATTGAAATTTCATTCTGGATGTGTACTGTAAAATATGGACATTTCGTTGGTTATATTTCTACACATACTGTCAAAATTCTGTATTTTCGGAGTATTTCCGTAGTACCACTTTGTATTATTTTCTTATGAAGAACGTATCAGAGTGTACTTGATTAAACAAAGTCAGAACTACCTGGCGCGGGCCTTCTTTTTAAATCCTGCAACTGCTGGGTTGTACTCAAATAAACTTTTAATTAGATTGATTCATGAAAAGGTATATACTTGTTTACCAATTTATTGCAAGTATCTATAATCATGAAAATGTATATACTACCTGACTGAGGGGATGAACGGGCACCCTCAAGGGGTGCACTAGTATGTTATCTGAAGAAACAAGTCAGAACAACATGGCAATCAACAGACTAGCTCCAGAAGGAAAAAAAAGAACAGCATGTATGGGAATTACTGGTCAGAATTCATTATCCGCATGAACAAACCACTTTGCAATTGATGGATGCGTTTTATGTATCCTAGATACTGATCTGGTGTCAGCGCAAACTGCAAACATTAATGTGGGTTACTGCATACTCTGTACTACATTTGATTTGTCACTAGCGTGGGGACGCAACTATTTTTAACATGATTTCCTGTGGTGTGGGTTACATAAAAGAACACTTCACACGTGCTTTCTGAGTAGCACAAAGTTTCATATTCTCTCTAAAAAGGATGGAAAATGAAGTTTGACCACACCAGATGTCTTGAAATATCATTATGGTTGTAAGGCCAAAATATCATTCTGGGATTAGAAGCAGAGTGGATGAGCAGGCTCTGAAGTTTCTTCGTGAACTTTGGAACAGCTGTGTATGTGAAACTATTTTACAACTTCACAATGAATTAACCACCAATCATATGAAACGACTACTCTGCTAATATAGAACTAATCAATACTTACTTGTAAATAGGTCTGAAACTAAAACTCAAAACTTGCGAGATAAATGAGTAGCTCGCAACTTGACTTGACTCGAACTCGGCGTAAAACAGAGCCAATGCAAGTTCCAGTTTAGTGGTTAAATGAGCTGAGTTTACGAGTGCCCGTTTAACTCGGTAAAGATAGAGGTAACTGCCCTTCTGGCGAAGCTCACCAATTTAGCCCAATTGAAGTCCAATCAGCATGCCCTCTACAAGGATGATGCATAATGTCATCCTGCAACTGCTGGGGCTGTACTCAAATATCCTTTTATTTAGATTGATTGATTCGTGAAGACATATATTCTTGCGTACCAATTTTTTGCAAGTATCTATAGTCGTGAGAATGTATATACTACTTTGTTGTAAAAAAAAAAGAATGTATATACTACTTGACCGAGAAATGAACTCCGGCGGCGCACTAGTGTAGGGGAATTAGTTGCCAGAACTCATTATCCGCGTCAACCGGCCATTTTGCTCTGGACGATGCGTTTTTCATCGAAGTTGCAGATCTGGTGTCACTGCAAAGATTGGTGTGGGCTACTGAATACTGTACTGTAGTCCGCTGGATTTGTGTCTACGGGAGGGCGCAACTATTTTTAACATGATTTCCTGTGGCGTGGGTTACAGAAAAAACACTCCACACGAGGTTTTTGAGTAGCACAAATTTTTTTCCTTCTATCATAAAGAAAAAGGGATCGGAAATGAAGTTTAACTACTACCAAACGTTTTTGAGGCCATGACATTGTTGTAGAAGAACTCAGTCGACTTGTTGAGGTCCATGTGCGGGCAACAAGTATTAATCGACTAGGTCAAACCGATAGCCTTGTTTGAGGCTCGGGGTGCGTGTTTATATGGCAACAGAAAAACCCTAATGCGTGGCTATACCGAGTTTGGTACGTGTACGAGTTGATATACAAACCATACTCGTACACATACAGGTGGACTGTTTTATAACTCTAACAGCCCCCTTAATCTAAACTTCGTACAAGATTTAGATTACGGTCTAAATTCATGTAATTCATGAAGATTTCTAACAGGAAGAGCCTTAGTGAATCCATCTGCAACTTGATCTTTGCTAGAGACAAACTTGATAGCCAGTTTCTTTGCAGCAACTTTTTCTCGAACAAAATGAAAATCTATCTCAATATGTTTTGTGCGAGCATGAAAGACTGGATTGGCAGACAAGAATGTAGCACCCAAATTATCACACCAGAGACATGGCTTCTCTTGCAACTAAACTCCAAGTTCATTCAGAAGAGCTTCAACCCAGATCATGTCAGCTGTAGCATTAGCTACTGACTTATACTCTGCTTCTGTACTAGATCTTGAAACAATAGCTTGTTTTCTGGAGCTCCAAGAAATTAAATTTGGTCCTATGAATATAGCAAAACCCCCCGTAGAGCGTCTATCATCCAGACATCCAGCCCAATTTTCATCTAAAAAAGCACTTAAAAGTGCAGAAGTAGATGGGTGAAAAGTTATGCCAAACCCAATTGTATCCTTGACATAGCCCATTATCCTCTTGACAGCTGTCCAATAAGCAGTAGTTGGAGCATGAAGAAATTGACATACTTTGTTTACTGAGAAAGCCAAATCTGATCTAGTGAGAGTAAGATATTGCAAACCTCCAACAATACTTCTGTATCTAGTACTATCTTCTGGACCAAGAGGATCTCCAACAACAAGAGACAGGGATCTGTAATGGACAAAGGTGTGGGAGCAGATTTACACTTTGTCATACCAAGTTTGCTAAGCAAATGAGACAGCATACTTCTCTTGTGCTAACAACATGCCATTGGAGGATCTCTTCACTTCAATGCCTAAGAAATAATGTAGTTCACCAAGATCCTTGATATCAAAATTTCCATTCAACTCTCCCGAGATAGCATCATCAGAAGAGCTGGTAACTATTATATCATCAACATAAATCAAAATATAGATAGTAACTCCTGCCCTCTGAAAAAGAAACAATGAAGTGTCTGCCTTGGAAGGAACAAAACCAAGATCGTGCAATTTTGACCTAAGTCGAGAGTACCACGCTCGTGGAGCTTGTTTCATTCCATACAAAGCTTTGTCAAGTTTGGAAACATGATCAGGAGCATTGGGATTTTCAAAATCGGGTGGTTGTCTCATGTAGACTTTCTCCTCCAGAACACCATGCAGAAACACGTTCTTGACATCTAGCTGTCGCAAATTCCAACCCCTGGAGACTGAAATGGCTAACACTGTTCTGATAGTAGATGCAATAACAACTGGACTAAAAGTATATTCATAATCAATACCACATCATTTTTTAAAACCTTTTGCAACAAGACGAGCTTTGTACCTGTCGATAGTGCCATATGCTCGCCTCTTGATTCGATAAACCCATTTGCAATCTATCAAATTTCTACTAGAACTTGAAGGAACTAAATGCCAAGTGTTGTTTTTGAGCAAAGCATCATGCTCTTCCTCCATTGCTTTGCGCCAGTGAGAATCCTCAGGAGCCTCAGACAAAGAGTGTGGTTCATCTATAGACATAAGCAAGCCATACCTCACAGTGCCATCTTTATAAATTTTGGAGTTTTTGATACCTTTTTGTACTCGAGTTTGTACACGAGAGGTGCTGCAGCAGGAGAGTGCACATATGATCTGGGAGAATCTGCACCAGAATCTGCCTCGGGATCATCATTCTGCTCAACATCAAGATCATCCTCGAGATCGGCATCAGGCAATGATTGGCCTGATCATGTCGGCGACGTGGCAGTTGCTTGAGACGAGGACCACTGCGCTATGCTGTTGTCGGGTGACGGAGACCGCTGCGGGCTGTCGACGTCAGGAGCAGGAGACGGGGACCATTGTGGGGCCCGTGACGGCGACCGATGCCGCCGCGTATATACAATTGGTTGGCGCAGGTTTGCGCGGGAGTGCATGGGAATGGACAACGGAGCCTCGGGAGCAGTGCGTGCATCATCCTCGGGATCTCCAGGTTCTGCAGACGAGGTACGAGGAGAATCAGCATGGGATCGCGTGCCAGATTCGTCTTCTTCTCCAGAATTTGTTTGTGGCTCATTTTGAGTGAATTCTTCACCGTTTTTGCTCATATTTTCTTCTACATCTTCATCTCCCTGCAACACATCAGCAATGGGCACAATAGTAGACATACGATCATTAGTTTGTGACACATCCTCATGCAAGGTGGATGAAGTGGAGGAGAGGAGAAGGATTTCCTTACGAAGAAGTGGCCCATCATTGGATGAAGTGCAGCGAAAGGGAACACGTTTTCACCAAAGACGACATCACGAGAGATATAAACGCGTCCTGTAGATATGTCTAGATATTTTACTCCATTATGAAGGGGACTATAACCAATGAAGACACATCGTTTGGAACGAAAAGCAAGTTTACGTGTGTTGTAGGGTCGAAGATTTGGCCAACAAGCACAACCAAAAGTTCGAAGAGCATCATAATTTGGTGTAACATGAAGAAGTCTTTCAACAGGAGTATCAGAATTAATGACTTTGCTAGGAAGAAGATTTATAAGAAAGTGGCTGTGGGAAACGCTTCATCCCAATATTTTAGAGGCATAGACGCATTAGCAAGCAAAACAAGACCAACTTCAACTATATGACGATGTTTTCTTTCAGCGGAGCAATTTTGTTGATGGGCATGGGGACTTTAGACATGATGAGAGATGCCAACTTGTTGGAAGAAGACATTGAGTTTTTCATACTCCCCGCCCCAATCAGTTTGCATAGTACTCCCTCTGTCCCAAAATGTAAGGCGTCTAAGGATTAGTCAAAAGTCAATGTTTTTTGAAGTTTGACCAAGTTTATACAGAGAAATATAAACATTTATAGGACTGAATCAACATGAATAGATTCACCATAAAATATATTTCTTAATATGTCCATTCGATATTGTAGATGTAAATATATTTTTCTAAATAATTAGTCAAAGTTAGTAAATTTTGACTTTGGACCAGTCCTTAGACGCCTTACATTTTGGGATGGAGGGAGTAACAATTTTTCTATTGAACTTGCCCTCAACATATTGTTTAAACTGAAGAAAATCTTGATGAACATCAGAGCGCTTTTTGAGCAACTGTATCCAGGTAAACTTAATAAAATCATCAATAAAACTTACATAATAGGCGTGTTTCCCACCATAGAGAGGACCAGGATCCCATACATCAGAAAAGACTTGTTCCAAAGGAACAGTAGATCTACTAGTGGAAGTAGGATAAGGTAATTGATGACTTTTAGCTAACTGGCATGAATCACAAACATATGGGGTGATCTCTGGGGTGTAAGCTATTTTATTTTTCCAAATTAAGGACTTGCTGAACGATAAACGAAGACGGATGTCCTAAGCGACGATGCCATGTAGATGATGACGGCTTTATTGTAATGAAGATATGCTTGGAGGACTCATTGGAGATATGCATCAAAGGATAAAGACCTCCATAGCATGGACCTCTAAACATGAGTCTTCATGTTGCTTGGTCCTTGATCAAAAAGAAGAAAGGATGAAATTCAATATAGCAATGATTGTCAAGTGTAAATCTATGCACTGATAAGAGATTTTTCGAAGCACTTGGAACATGAAGAATGTCATTAAGATGAAAAGAATTATGAGGAGTGCACAAAACTGAATGACCAATATGACTAATATGCATACTTGTGCCTTCAGCTGGGCGAACACGATCGTGTCCATTATAGGTATCATGAGTGGTGAGCTTGTTCAACTCGCCTGTGATATGATCAATGGCCCCTGTGTCATAGTACCAGTTCGTGTCAACTCCCTGGGAAGCAAAGTTAGCCCCCTTGTCACCACCAAGATGACCATTGTCGCCATGGTCATCACCGTAGCGCCACCAGCACTCCATTGCAGGGTGTCTGATACGTCTCAAACGTATCTATAATTTCTTATGTTCCATGCTACTTTATTGATGATACTCACCTGTTTTATACACACTTTATGTCATATTTATGCATTTTCCACACTAACCTATTGACGAGATGCCGAAGAGCCGCTTCTTTTTCTGTTTTTGGTTTCGAAATCCTAGTAAGGAAATATTCTCGGAATTGGACGAAATCAACGCCCGGTCTTATTTTTCCACGAAGCTTCGAGAAGACCGAAGGAGTCACGAAGTGGGGCCACGAGGCGCCGCCACACTAGGGCCGCGCGGCCAGGGCTGGGGCCGCGCCGCCCTGGCGTGTGGGGCCCTCGTGACGCCCCTAAACCTACCCTTCCGCCTACTTAAAGCCTTCGTCGCGAAAACCCTAGTACCGAGAGCCACGATACGGAAAACCTTCCAGAGACGCCGCCGCCGCCAATCCCATCTCGGGATTCGGAGATCGCCTTCGCCCTGCCGGAGAGGGGAATCATCTCCGGAGGACTCTTCATCGTCATGATCGCCTCCGATTGATGTGTGAGTAGTTCACCCGGACTATAGGTCCATAGCAGTAGCTAGATGGTTGTCTTCTCCTCATGTGCTATCATTGTTCGATCTTGTGAGCTGCCTAACATGATCAAGATCATCTATTTGTAATGCTACATGTTGCGTTTGTTGGGATTCGAGGAATATGGAATACTATGTTATGTTGATTATCAATCTATCATCTATGTGTTGTTTATGATCTTGCATGCTCTCCGTTGCTAGTAGAGGCTCTGGCCAAGTTGATACTTGTAACTCCAAGAGGGAGTATTTATGCTCGATAGTGGGTTCATGCCTCCATTTAATCTGGGACAGTGACAGAAAGTTCTAAGGTTGTGGATGTGCCCACTAGGGATAAAACATCAATGCTTTGTCTAAGGATATTTGTGTTGATTACATTACGCACCATACTTAATGCAATTGTCTGTTGTTTGCAACTTAATACTGGAAGGGGTTCGGATGATAACCTGAAGGTGGACTTTTTAGGCATAGATGCATGCTGGATAGCGGTCTATGTACTTTGTCGTAATGCCCAATTGAATTCCACATTACTCATCATGATATGTATGTGCATTGTCACGCCCTCTTTATTTGTCAATTGCCCAACTGTAATTTGTTCACCCAACATGCTATTTATCTTATTGGAGAGACACCACTAGTGAACTGTGGACCCCAGTCCATTCTTTTACATCGAATACAATCTACTGCAATATTTGTTCTTACTGTTCTTTGCAAACATCATCTTCCACACTATACATTTAATCCTTTGTTACAGCAAGCCGGTGAGATTGACAACCTCACTTAAGTTGGGCCAAAGTACTTGGATTGTGTTGTGCAGGTTCCACGTTGGCGCCGATGGTGTTGCGCCGCAATACACTCCGCCACCATCAACCTTCAACGTGCTTCTTGGCTCCTACTGGTTCGATAACCTTGGTTTTTTACTGAGGGAAAACTTGCTGTTGTACGCATCACACCTTCCTCTTGGGGTTCCCAACGGACGTGTGTCTTACACGCCATCAAGCATTTTTTCTGGCGCCGTTGCCGGGGATCTGAAGAAAAGTTACACCCCAGAGATTGCCAACTCCCACGGCAACAGCATTTTTTCTAGCGCCGTTGCCGGGAGATCAAGACACGCGCAAGGGAGTCTCCACTTCCAATCTCTTTACTTTGTTTTTGTCTTGCTTTACTTTACTTTATTTACTGCTTTGTTTGCTTTCTTATATCAAAATACAAAAAAATTAGTTACTTGCTTTAATTTATTTATTATCTTGTATGCGTTCTCCATTTTAAAAACACAAAAAAATTAGTTACTTGCATTTACTTTACTTATTTCATCATGTTTCCTCCTAAGTTCACTCTGAAAGACATACCGGTAGGACAAGGGTCTATCATTGGAAGAGATAATATAGAAGAATTTTTCACCCATATTAGTATGGATGAAGATTTTGAAGATATACCATTATTAAAAGTTGCTCCTACTTATGAAAGTGCTTCTGCCTGTTTAGTACACATGTTGGAAACTAGATTTGTTAATCTCAATCCCATAATACAACATATGTTTCTTACACTTTCTGATATGGAGATGGGAGAAAAGAGAGATTTTGTTTTAAAAGTCCTTGTTAGAGAATTTGAAGATATAGCTAAAGAAGCTAGAAAAGTTTTTTTTAAGCATAAGAGGCTTGGTTTGTTCACTGATTTTAAAAGAACACTTGAAAAGATAAAAATGGATAGAATAAGGTACACTAATAATGTTAATGATGGTGGAAATATTAAAGTACCGATACCTATTAAGCTCTTAGGAATGCATGAAGCACTAGAAAAGAATTTTGATTGGATTGTTCCTGAAAATTTGTTTGATGAGAATAGCAAGCCTAAGAGTAATGAAAAAGGAGCCTCTGAAACTTACATAGATAAGATACAATGCATTGATGCTTCGTCTCTTGATAATACTTGATACACACTTTCTGCGCCTAGCTGAAAGGCGTTAAAGAAAAGCGCTTATGAGAGACAACCCATTATTTTACTTCTGCACTTTTGTTTTATATTTGAGTCTTGGAAGTTGTTACTAGTGTAGAAACCTCTCCTTATCTTTATTTTATTGAATTATTGTGCCAAGTAAAGTCTTTGATGGTAAAGTTCATACTAGATTTGGATTACTGCGCAGAAACAGTTTTCTTTCTGTCACGAAATTGAGTCGCCCCGTCTGTAGGTAACTCAGAAAAATATGCCAATTTACGTGCGTGATCCTCAGATATGTACGCAACTTTCATTCAATTTGAGCATTTTCATCTGAGCAAGTCTGGTGCCTCTAAAAAATTCGTCTTTACGTACTGTTCTGTTTTGATAGATTCTGCCTTTTATTTCGCATTGCATGTTTTGCTATGTTTGATGGATTTCTTTATTTCATTAACTTTTAGTAGCTTTGTGCAATGTCTAGAAGTGTTAAGAATGATTATGTCACCTCTGAACATGTGAATTTTTGATTATGCACTAACCCTCTAATGAGTTTGTTTTGAGTTTGGTGTGGAGGAAGTTTTCAAGGATCAAGAGAGGAGGATGATACAATATGATCAAGGAGAGTGAAAGCTCTAAGCTTGGGGATGCCCCGTGGTTCATCCCTGCATATTTCAAGAAGACTCAAGCATCTAAGCTTGGGGATGCCCAAGGCATCCCCTTCTTCATCGACAACATTATCAGGTCACCTCTAGTGAAACTATATTTTTATTCCATCACATCTTATGTGCTTTACTTGGAGCATTTTTATGTTTTTATTTTTGTTTTGTTTGAATAAAATTGGACCCTAGCATTCATTATGTGGGAGAGAGACACGCTCCGCTGTTGCTTATGAACACGTATGTTCTTAGCTTTATTCTTAATGTTCATGGCGAAGGTTGAAACTGCTTCGTTCATTGTTATTTGGTTGGTTCAGGAAATGTTGCATGTGGTAGTGGTATAATGAAATATTTGCATAATCTTGTAGATCATTGAGCTTTGATAACTTGATTCTTTGCAAACGTTTTGAGATATTTAGATGGTAAAGCTTGCTGGATAAATAAGTTAAAGTTGGTATGGATTGTTGTCTTTAAGCTTGTGTCGTACTACAAACTCTACTTAAATAGTTGAAGGTGTAGTTGGACTTGATAGCTTTCCATGTCTAAGAGTTCATCGTAATAACTAAGTTGTGCTGAAGGTCGAGGGAGCTAGCGGGGTACTTGTGCCGCCGTGAACGGTCCTCCTTGGAGTAAATTTTAATCATGCTCTTAATGTTGAACCTGCTAGTTGTTTGCAATAAGCTTGTGAGTTATTTTTGACTAATGTTAAGCTACGGTTTTTGGCACTTCCACCATCCAAATTTGCTAGCCTCTTCGGTACTGTGCATTGCCTTCTGCTCACATTAAGAATTGTGCATACTTCGCCAGTACATCCAAACCCGTGGGAGGACTTTCTCTTGTTCTCTTACACATAAGCCCATACATCTCCTCAAAACAGCCACCATACCTACCTACCACAGCATTTCCATAGCTGTTCCGAGATATATTGCCATGCAACTTCCATTTTACATTACATGACTTGTTGTCATTTATTATTTATATATTGCTTTGCATGATTCTATACAGTTGATGTGTGGTTTACCCATGTTACGCTAGATCATTGCACATCCTGCTACACTGGCAGAGGCATACAGTTTTATACATCATGTTTTATTCATTATGAGATATTTGTACCAAAAAGTGTGTTGTCATATTAGGATGTTGCCCCTAAGAGTGAAAAGAGCCATGGAGGCCATCAAAAAGAGAAAAAGAAAAAAGAAAGAAGAAAAGAAAAAAAGAAAAAAAATAAAGGAAAAGGGGGCAGCATTACTATCCTTTATCCACACTTGTGCTCATGTTTTAGCACCTGCAGTATTCATAGTCATCATTTATGCTCATGTTTAGCACCTATACTCCATATGAGAGAGTTTTCATGTTTTACTAGTATAACTATGTGGGGAATTTACACTATAGAACTTGGGTTGTATATTCCAATGATGAGCTTCCTCAAAAGTGCTCTAGGTCTTCGTGAGCAACCAAGTTGGATGCACCCCCACTAGTTCCATTGGAGAGCTTTCATACACATATAGCTCTATGTGCATCCATTGCATGGCAATCACTACTCCTTGCATAGCTTCGATCATAAGACTTCCTCTTGTCTAATGATCACTTATAGCTTTGCAAGAGTTTCTTCCATTTGGCCTTCCAAACCCCCATTAACGTTCTTTATGCCATAACATCCTGGTGCTAATACCAAATGCTTGCGCTCACCGGTTGAGTAGACTTCGAAACAGTTGATTCATGATGTTCATGTTTATTTTTACTTGACTGAATCCTTCTTATGTTGTGAAAATTTACTTGATGCTTGGAATGAAGGATAGAACTTCTATGCTGGATACTTAAAACATTTTTAATGAACTTTGTACGGGATGTCTTTAAAGCAATAGTTCATGAAAACTTCTAGCTTGTTTAACTCTTGCATTATCATCTCTTATATCAATATAGACATTTTCTTTGAGTGATTTGATCCCAGTTGATGTGCTTACAATAGTATTGATCAAGATTATGATAGCATGTCACTTCAGAAATTATCTTTGTTATTGTTTACCTACTCGAGGACGAGTAGGAACTAAGCTTGGGGATGCTTGATACGTCTCAAACGTATCTATAATTTCTTATGTTCCATGCTACTTTATTGATGATACTCACATGTTTTATACACACTTTACGTCATATTTATGCATTTTCCGGCACTAACCTATTGACGAGATGCCGAAGAGCCAGTTGCTGTTTTGCTGTTTTTGGTTTCAGAAATCCTAGTAAGGAAATATTCTCGGAATTGGACGAAATCAACGCCCAGGGTCTTATTTTTCCACGAAGCTTCGAGAAGACCGAAGGAGTCACGAAGTGGGGCCACGAGGCGCCGCCACACTAGGGCCGCGCGGCTAGGGCTGGGGCCCTCGTGACGCCCCTAAACCTACCCTTCTGCCTACTTAAAGCCTTCATCGCGAAAACCCCAGTACCGAGAGCCACGATATGGAAAACCTTCCAGAGACGCCGCCGCCGCCAATCCCATCTCAAGGGATTCAGGAGATCGCCTCCGGCACCCTGCCGGAGAGGGGAATCATCTCCCGGAGGACTCTTCATCGCCATGATCGCCTCTGGATTGATGTGTGAGTAGTTCACCCCTGGACTATGGGTCCATAGAAGTAGCTAGATGGTTGTCTTCTCCTCATGTGCTATCATTGTTCGATCTTGTGAGCTGCCTAACATGATCAAGATCATCTATTTGTAATGCTACATGTTGCGTTTGTTGGGATCCGATGAATATGGAATACTATGTTATGTTGATTATTAATCTATCATCTATGTGTTTTTATGATCTTGCATGCTCTCCGTTGCTAGTAGAGGCTCTGGCCAAGTTGATACTTGTAACTCCAAGAGGAGTATTTATGCTCGATAGTGGGTTTATGCCTCCATTTAATCTGGGACAGTGAGAAAGTTCTAAGGTTGTGGATGTGCTGTTGCCACTAGGGATAAAACATCAATGCTTTGTCTAAGGATATTTGTGTTGATTACATTACACACCATACTTAATGCAATTGTCTGTTGTTTGCAACTTAATACTGGAAGGGGTCGGATGATAACCCGAAGGTGGACTTTTTAGGCATAGATGCATGCTGGATAGCGGTCTATGTACTTTGTCGTAATGCCCAATTGAATTCCACATTACTCATCATGATATGTATGTGCATTGTCATGCCTTCTTTATTTGTCAATTGCCCAACTGTAATTTGTTCACCCAACATGCTATTTATCTTATTGGAGAGACACCACTAGTGAACTGTGGACCCCGGTCCATTCTTTTACATCGAATACAATCTACTGCAATATTTGTTCTTACAGTTCTTTGCAAACATCATCTTCCACACTATACATTTAATCCTTTGTTACAGCAAGCCGGTGAGATTGACAACCTCACTGTTACGTTGGGGCAAAGTACTTTGATTGTGTTGTGCAGGTTCCACGTTGGCGCCGGAATCCCTGTGTTGCGCCGCACTACTCCGCCACCATCAACCTGCAACGTGCTTCTTGGCTCCTACTGGTTCGATAACCTTGGTTTCTTACTGAGGAAAAACTTGCTGCTGTACGCATCACACCTTCCTCTTGGGGTTCCCAACGGACGTGTGTCTTACACGCCATCAGTGTCCACGAATATTGCAGATTTGACAGGTAGTGTCAACATATGGAGTGGGTTGTCGGCGAGGACGCCCACTGTTGTCTCTATCAATGCGATGAGATCGATCATCATCATATCGGCGGCCTTGATAGCCACCTCCATCACGTCGGCCTTGATACCCTCCACCATCACGGTGGTCGCGGTCATCTCGGTGTCCACAATCATCACGATGATCCTACGTTCTATGGTCATCACCATGTCCACGGTCGTCATAGTTTTGGTGCGGACGGTCATCACACCAGCGATCCTAGCCACGGTCATCACGCCATCAATCTTGACCCCGAGAAGGAGAGGTACCTGGCCGCGAGGAGGAGGACCTCGACATGCTACATTGGCCGATGATGAGAACCCTACATCTTCAGTTTTGTGGAGGCGGTCATATGCTTGGACTTGATCAAAAAGATCTGACAAGGAAGTGGCCGGGTTTGCACGAACAAATGTGATGAGATTGTTGTAGGGGCTTCCAAGATCATTCAGAACATACCATATGATCTCATCATCATCCAAAGGTTTGCCTGCAGCAAGTTCAGAGGTAAGAGTCTTCATCTTTGCAAAAAACTTCTCAGCATATAGATCGTTCTTCTTGGTGTCATTGAGGGCACCTCGCAGCTGCTGCACTCGAGACTTTGAGGCAGCTGAGACTTGAGAGTTGAGCATGGCCCAAACTTTAGAGGATATCTCTAAACCAATGACATGAACTAGAACATCAGGAGACAATGCATTCAACAGCCAGCGGAGGACCTGCTGATCACGAGCAATTCAGTTGGAGTAATCGGGATTTTTGACGACCATCTTCTTCTTGTTGGAGTCGTCAACTTCAATCTCGTCGACAGGTGCCTTCTCACTTCCTTCAAAAAGATCCAGGACACGTGCACCGCGAAGGGCCGGAACGACTAGGGCCTTCCAGACCAAGGCGTTCTCGCGGGTGAGAAGTTGAGTGGGAGGAGCACCAAGAGTAGCGGCCAAGGCCGTCATAGAAGAAGAAGAGGCCATGTGTTTTTGGTTTAGGTTTTTGGCTGGGTGTTTAGTTTTTGGTTTGATCTTAATATGGCGGCGGTCGAACTGACGGCAGTGGCAGAGTTTTTTGGTTTACGTTTTCGTTGGGTGTTTGGTTTTTGGTTTGATCTCAATGCAGCGGCGGCAGGGATGCTACGGCGGCAGGGCTTGATAAGGCGGCAGGGCTTGATAAGGCGGCAGGGGCAGGATTGCTGCGGCGGCACAAGGCGTTTCTGTGGTGGCGGCGGTAGAGTTTTTGGTGAGAGTTAGGTCAGGTGGAGGAGCCGCTCTGATACCATGTTAATCGACTAGGTCAAACCGATAGCCTTGTTCGAGGTTCGGGGCAACAGAAAAGCCCTGATGCGTGGCTATATGGAGTGAGTTGGTATACAAACCATACTCGTATACATACAGGTGGACTGTTTTGTATCTCCAACAACAAGGATGGATCAATGGCCAGTCCAGCTGGTGACAATGGTCTATGATTTTGTACCTCGAAATCAGCCTCACAATTGGATGAACAGGTCGTGGGCGTCAATGCCTGGGGTAGGGTCCTAGTAGATGGACGACAAACATGTTCCTAGAATGATGCCAACGAGTGCTCTCCAAGACGTTGGCACTAGTTGCAACCTCCGGCGAGCTGCGGCCCGGATAGAGGGTTCCAACAATGGCGAGGGGTAGGGTAGGCAACAGTGTTACTCTAGGGTTGCAAGGAGAGGAAGGGACATGATTTGGTGACCGCTGAGGTTGGTGTTTGTGGCGAGTGGTCCCTCGTTTAATTGCGGGGGACACACATGGACGCGGGGTTGTTGTCCAGGTCGAGGCAATTCGAGCCCAAATTCGGGTCATAGATGCGTCTGTGCGTACATGTCGGTCACTATGCTGTCACATCGATGGGCTATGGCTTTACCCATTTCCTATTTGTGTGAGCCAAAATAGACATGTTTGGTCCATCTATGTTGGGCCGCTAGAGATGTCCTTACTTTCCATCAATTTTTATGATAAAAATATACCTTTTTTCTCTCGTGACTAGGGTTGGCGATGTGGCGGTGATCTCGATCTCCAACGTGGTTTCCGATTTTTCCCCCGATGTTCTTCCCCACACCAATCTCGGGTGCGATCTCGGGCTGACTACAGGGTTGGCTTGTCTTACTGTCCGGCCTTGGTGATGCGTCTGTTGAGAGGTTTTGGGAAAGCTAGGGTTCATATTTCATGGTAGTGTTTGCGGGAAAGGATGGTGGTGGAGATGAAGGCAACGATGGGCAAGAATGTGAAGAGTTGTTGAAACGATTGAACCTTCAAGGAGCGGAGATAGAAGAGGTCCGGGTAGAGGGAGAAAATCTGGATTAGATGAAGGAGGCGGCATCATGAATGATTGTAGCTAAGTTGCATATGAAAAATTCGTTTGACATCTCTTTTCAATACCCTGATGCCGACATGGAGTCTGGCGAGAAGAGTAACATGGTGCCCGGTGGAGGGCACTAGATTCATAATCTAGGCGGCTTGTTTGGTGGACTGGAATCAGATCATGGCTGAGGGCCCATGGATATTCCGAGACTCCGGCTTGATCCTCACTAGTACAGAAAAGCCTACGAGCAGCGTTTGAAATTGGCATACCAGTCACGGGTTGATTCATTGCATGCTTTGGCGGCACGCAATTGATAGATCGTATTCCGAGACCACACACTACTGGTAAGTGGTGCTACTGCTCGCGTGTCCTCCTACACGTTGTCATTGTGTTGTAGGGGTATGATCGTTATGTGCACACTCCCATTATTGTTGTCCTTTTTTTTGCGCATGTCAGCTTATTCCAGCTGACGTGGCAGTGTATGAGCATAGGACTAACATATATAACTCTACACAGTATTGAATATAGGATCATCAATCACTCTTTACCCGATCTGTAGGGGACCCACATAACATATCCATATATACACACAACATGCATCGTTATCAACATTTTGAAGAACAAAGATAAAGTTTCTAACTATATAACATAGGTTGTTTCATATATACTTGCACCATCTCAAGGAGTGTGGAATTCTCCTTTCGTAGTAGCTAATTTTTGTATAAAAAATGAGCACATCTAGTCGCGGTGCTTTGCTAGTGTCAGCTCCTTCGATACATCCAAATTAAGCCGCGGGGTAATAAATATGTATGATCAAAAGAGGTACAAAATATGAAAAAAAAAATATAAAGAAAATAGAAGATGTTTGCATGCCAATTGAAATGGATTATTGTTTACCATTTTGCACATTATGAAATCATATGATAGGCAACATGGAAGCCACCTAACATGGATCAAACTTGCTGCTGGTGGCACCGAGACATAGAACATAGAAATTACTTCATATATTATCTAATAAATAAATTACTGAATAGTATAAGTGCTAGCAAAAATAACCAGGATAAACATGTCACGCTCTAGTGATGTGCAACTGTTCTTCTAAACAATATGACCCCGCGAGTGAAATGCGGTAAATGATCTAACAATATGAATGGCATAAAATCCTTAAAATAATACGAATGATATCAATTTATATTATGCTGATGAAAAAACAATAACTTGTCAATAAGTTGCTTCACATCTGTAAAATTTCTCACCGGATTGCTAAGGTAAGAATCAAAATAATAGACTTTGCCATCAATATTAAGATACAAATAAGAATCCAGCGAAAGCTAAAATTTAAACTAGTTAGTTGCATAAAACTGAGCAAATTCGTCAAAAAAGATGCATAAGTAGCTATACTTTACCTTTTATTAAAGACCCACATAATTAACTTGTTATCTTTGATGAAAATCAGATCCATCACATTGGTGATGCAGTTCTCGACCACACCCTTATTCGAATCAATTGACTTTCGTGAAGCCATATGAGGGTCGACGATGGGTACGTTGATGTTATAGCTCATGGCTCTTATAAAATTGAACCTACATAAACAAAATGTATTTCAATAGCAAAGCTATACATAGTTACTACCATACAAGTTGACACATCGAGTCAATTATATACTCACAGTGTATAGCTTCTCACTATGTTGATCTCCATCTCTCGAAGGTTTATCATGAGATTCAAATCTTCCCAATTGACTGGAAAAAAATTTCTAGAGTTATGGTAGAAGTGTTCACCTTTGAATGTAATCATGATTCCAGCGGTTCGCTTTGATATAGGCTTCTTAAAATTATCGTTTTGGTAATTCCCAAAATTGATACAACAATGTCATAGTTCTCCTTAACATTTTTTCCCGCGGGCAAATCGTTTACAAATTCACCCCCGGGAATGTAATTCTTGACTACCTCCATAACCGACAGATCACCGCCCATAGCAAAAAGATCTACAAGCTCTGTTGTATCCATGTTCGCAGGATCTTTTGTTTCAAGCAGCTTTTTCGACCTGCTTGCCTTGGGCCTTTTGGCGGGCTTTGTTTTAGGCTTTAGCGGATGTCATAGAAAGGGTTTAGGGTTAGAGTTAGGGTTAGGGTTAGGTTTAGGTTTAGGGTTAGGGTTAGGGTTAGGGTTAGGGTTTAGGGTTTAGGGTTAGGGTTAGGGTGAGGGTTAGGGGTAGGGGTAGGATCTTTTATAGGAGCTAGGGTACGAACTATGGCCACACTAGCAGGGGTAGGAGCTGAGGTAGGAGATGGGGTACGAGCTGAGGTAGGAGATGGGGAGTACCACACCAGCATGGGTAGGAGTTGAGGTAGGAGCTGATGAGGTATGAGCTCGGGTAGGAGTTGTGGTTGGATCTGCGATTGGAGATGGGGTAGGAGATGATTAGGTATGAGCTGCAGTAGGAGTTGTGGTTGGAACTACGGTAGGAGTTGTGGCTGGAGTTGAGGTAAGAGTTGGGGTAGGATCTGGAGTATGAGATGTGGTAGGATCTAGGGTAACATCTAGGGTAGGAGCTGTGATTGGATCAAGAGTTGTGGCACTGATAGGCGCTGAAATATTGACCGCAATAATGTCGCATGTACAAGCTAACTTCGCATCAGCAGGTAACGTGATGCTAGTCAAAGCAACCTCATCTGGAAAATCATCGTCACTAGAATTTAAGAATTCTTCAATTGAATTAGGTCCTTTTTGACCACCTTCAAACCATATCTTAAATGCAATCATTATGCTAGGAATCATGATTTGCAACTTCCTTTTCACTTCTTTCGGGACGATTGAACTAACCTTTTTGTCCACAATTTTCTCAATATCCTCCTCGGTAGTATCCTCGACGACTTTTCTCCTTTTCTTTCGCTGCTCATTGTCATCATGGTAATAGTAATTCCACCGGCCGCCGAGTCCTGCGCCGGCAACAAGGCCATGTGTCGGCTTCTTCTGCACCAATTTTCTGAGGGTCAAGTTCATCGCCCGGGTCAAAGGTTGGTCCCAGGGGGGCGATCCATCGGAGGGGGCTTCACATTCCAGCTGATTTTGCTTACGCTGCAAAAAAATATGAAACATGTTGAAATGTAACTATGAGAATGTAATTGTCTTGATTAAAAGCTATCGATAGGTAAAGTAATAGTTCAGAAACCAATTGCTTTGTATTCTCGTCTGTTGCATATTTCCCGGTGTTTTTGTCTTGATGGCACCAAGTCCTGATAAACTCACGTTGTCACCGGTCCTCGAATTCTGCCCATTGCTTGATTTTTCCACCCATTAAAGGATCAATGTCATCCTTTTCTCCGCTCGGCATCTTGAGGTCGTAACCACGGCTTCCGAGGGTGAGGGAAGCTGTTGTGGATATACTTCATAGGTATACCATCAACATGGTCCGATTCCGGCAAGCCCGGGTGGCCCACAGATGGTGGTGATGGCATATGGCCCATCGGGCGGCCCTTGTTGTTGATCAAGATGGAAGATGTCCAACCCAGGAACAAGGAGCCAGATCCCAACCGACCTATGAGGTAGCTGGATCCGAACCGCCCTACGAAGGTAGCCGGGTCCGAACCGCCCTACGAAGGTAGCCGGATCCGAACCACCCTACAGAGGTACCCGGATCCGAACCGACCTACAGAGGTACCCGGATCCGAAGAGGTCTATGCCAGGAGTCAGATCCGTGAAGGCCCATGAAGGAAGCCGGATCCATGACGACAAGTTAGGAATAGGTGGATCCTTGACGTTCATGGCAATGTAATATTCCGTAGTTAGGCAACTTGTATTCCGGGTAGGACTCTCCGTAGAAACCCTAGATCCGGGCGCCTATATAAGCCGGATCCTGGGAGCCCTAGAGGAGGAGCGAGACAACCACAACTCATTGTAACAACGCGAAAGCGCCGGATAATTCCAGACAAGCAGCAGTAGGCCCTGTCTTTGAGCAGGTGTTCCGAAGCTGGGTAAATCGCGTAGCACCGTCCCGAGAACTCTCCTCCCTATGGCCCCTACTTCTTCTCCCCTCCATGAGGATCCCTCCTCTGGAGTACCGTCGAATAGGCAACGACAGTTGGCGCCTACCGTGGGGCCAGCGGCGTCTGGAGGCCGGAACCGGGAGGGTTCTACCTTTGGAGGCGTCGACGACAAAATCGCCGAGCGGCATGTCTTGAACGCCGGTAACTTTCCGATCGTCCCTCTGGACGAGTTCTGGATTCCGACTAGGACAGACCCCGTCAAGTTCTTCATCATCCCAATCGGCGGGTTACACATCTTCATCGGCGAGACCGTCGATTTCGACGGAAACACACTGGTAAGTACTGCAGCTACGACCGCCGCTGCGCTGGACAAAGCTGCAAAGATACGATCTGAGTTGCTTGACCTTCCTAAAGAAGACTCGGCCTTAGATCTGAAAATTTCAAATCCTGGTTTTGGTAGTCAGATCCGCACCTATATTTTGGTAGCCGGATCCATACCTATTTTTGGTTGCCGGATTCGCTCCTACGTTTTTGGTAGTCGGATCCGCACCTATATTTTTGGGTAGCCGGATTCGCAACTCAATTTTAGGTAGCCGGATCCATACCTATTTTTGGTAGTCGGATCCACACCTATATTTCTGTAGCCGGATCCATACCAAAATTTTGGTAGGTGGATCCGCACCTAAATTTTGGAAGTCGGATCCACACCTAAATTTTGGTAGGTGGATCCGCACCTACAGGACCACTGCGACAATCAATCTCACACCGGCTCGACGGAACGCCAAAGAAAAACCGCCATGGCCAACGTTGACCCCGCTCCAAACAGCTAAGTGAAAGGACACGGATGTCGCCTAGAGGGGGGTGAATAGGCGATTTAAAACTTTTACGAGATGGGCTTAACAAATGCGGAATAAAACTAGCGTTTACTTTGTCAAGCCCAAAGCCTATATACTATGGTTCACCTATGTGCACCAACAACTTATGCTAAGCAATACAAGCAACTATGTGATAGCAAGATATATAACTTCAAGCACGATGGCTATCACAAGGTAAAGTGCATAAGTAAAGAGCTCGGGTATAGAGATAACCGAGGCACGCGGGAGACGAAGATTTATCCCGAAGTTCACACTCTTGCGAGTGCTGATCTCCGTTGGAGAGGTGCGGTGGCTGATGACGCGTAAAGCACACGCCCGTTGGGAACCCCAAGAGGAAGGTGTGATGCGTAAAGAAGCAAGTTTTCCCTCAGTAAGAAACCAAGGTTATCGAACCAGTAGGAGTCAAGAAGCACGTTGAAGGTTGTTGGTGGCGGAGTGTAGTGCGGCGCAACACCGGGATTCCGGCGCCAACGTGGAACCTGCACAACACAATCCAAGTACTTTGCCCCAACTTAACAGTGAGGTTATCAATCTCACCGGCTTGCTGTAACAAAGGATTAGATGTATAGTGTGGAAGATGATGTTTGCAAAGAACAGTAAGAACAAGTATTGCAGTAGATTGTATTCGATGTAAAAGAATGGACCGGGGTCCACAGTTCACTAGTGGTGTCTCTCCAATAAGAATTAGCATGTTGGGTGAACAAATTACAGTTGGGCAATTGACAAATAGAAAGGGCATAACAATGCACATACATATTATGATGAGTAGTGTGAAATTCAATCGGGCATTACGACAAAGTACATAGACCGCTATCCAGCATGCATCTATGCCTAAAAAGTCCACCTTCAGTTATCATCCGAACCCCTTCCGGTATTAAGTTGCAAACAACAGACAATTGCATTAAGTATGGTGCGTAATGTAATCAACACAAATATCCTTAGACAAAGCATCGATGTTTTATCCCTAGTGGCAACAGCACATCCACAACCTTAAAACTTTCTGTCACTGTCCCAGATTTAATGGAGGCATGAACCCACTATCGAGCATAAATACTCCCTCTTGGAGTTACAAGTATCAACTTGGCCAGAGCCTCTACTAGCAACGAGCATGCAAGATCATAAACAACACATATATGATAGATTGATAATCAACATAACATAGTATTCCATATTCATCGGATCCCAACAAACGCAACATGTAGCATTACGGATAGATGATCTTGATCATGTTAGGCAGCTCACAAGATCGAACAATGATAGCACAATGAGGAGAAGACGACCATCTAGCTACTGCTATGGACCCATAGTCCGGGGTGAACTACTCACACATCAATCCGGAGGCGATCATGGCGATGAAGAGTCCTCGGGAGATGATTCCCCTCTCGGCAGGGTGCCGGAGGCTCTGAATCCCGAGATGGGATTCGCGGTGGCGGTGTCTCTAGAAGGTTTTCCGTATCGTGGCTCTCGGTACTGGGGTTTTCGCGACGAAAGCTTTAAGTAGGCGGAAGGGTAGGTCAGGGGGCGTCACGAGGGCCCCACACGCTAGGGCCGCGCGGCCAAGACCTGGGCCGCGCCGCCCTGTTGTGTCGGCGCCTCGTCGCCCCACTTCGTTTTCCTTTCGGACTTCTGGAAGCTTCGTGGAAAAATAAGACCCTAGGCGTTGATTTCGTCCAATTCCGAGAATATTTCCTTACTAGGATTTCTGAAACCAAAAACAGCAGAAAACAGCAACTGGCTCTTCGGCATCTCGTTAATAGGTTAGTGCCGGAAAATGCATAAATATGACATAAAGTGTGTATAAAACATGTGAGTATCATCAATAAAGTAGCATGAAACATAAGAAATTATAGATAAGTTTGAGACGTATCAAGCATCCCCAAGCTTAGTTCCTACTCGTCCTCGAGTAGGTAAACGATAACAAAGATAATTTCTGAAGTGACATGCTATCATAATCTTGATCAATACTATTGTAAAGCACATGAACTGGGATCAAATCACTCAAAGCAAATGTCTATATTGATATAAGAGATGATAATGCTAGAGTTAAACAAGCTAGAAGTTTTCATGAACTATTGCTTCAAAGACATGAAACTGTACAAAGTTCATTAAAGATGTTTTAAGTATCCAGCATAGAAGTTCTATCCTTCATTCCAAGCATCAAGTAAATTTTCACAACATAAGAAGGATTCAGTCAAGTAAAAATAAACATGAACGTCATGAATCAACTGTTTCGAAGCTCACTCAACCGGTGAGCGCAAGCATTTGGTATTGGCACCAGGATGTTATGGCATAAAGAACGTTAATGGGGGTTTGGAAGGCCAATGAAAGAAAGTCTCACATAGCTATAAGTGATCATTAGACAAGAGGAGGTCTTATGATCGAGGCTATGCAAGGAGTAGTGATTGCCATACAACGGATGCACATAGAGCTATATGTGTATGAAAGCTCTCCAATGGAACTAGTGGGGGTGCATCCAACTTGGTTGCTCACGAAGACCTAGAGCACTTTTGAGGAAGCTCATCATTGGAATATACAACCCAAGTTCTATAGTGTAAATTCCCCACATAGTTAAACTAGTAAAGCATGAAAATTCTTTCATATGGAGTATAGGTGCTAAACATGAGCACAAATGATGACTATGAATACTGCAGGTGCTAAAACATGAGCACAAGTGTGGATAAAGGATAGTAATGCTGCCCCCTTTTTCTTTATTCTTTTTTTTCCTTTTCTTTTTCCCTTTTTTTTCTTTCTTCTTTTTTTTTTCTTTTTTTGTGGCCTCCATGGCTCTTTTCACTTTTAGGGGCAACATCCTAATATGACAACACACTTTTTGGTACAAATAACTCATAATGAATAAAACATGATGTATAAAACTGTATGCCTCTGCCAGTGTAGCAGGATGTGCAATGATCTAGCGTAACATGGGTAAACCACACATCAGCTGTATAGAATCATGCAAAGAAATATATAAATAATAAACGACAACAAGTCATGTAATGTAAAATGGAAGTTGCATGGCAATATATCTCAGAACAGCTATGGAAATGCTGTGATAGGTAGGTATGGTGGCTGTTTTGAGGAGATGTATGGGCTTATGTGTAGGAGAACAAGAGAAAGTCCTCCCACGGGTTTGGATGCACTGGTGAAGTATGCACAATTCTCAATGTGAGCAAAAGGCAATGCATAGTACCGAAGAGGCTAGCAAATTTGGATGGTGGAAGTGCCAAAAACCGTAGCTTAACATTAGTCAAAAAGAACTCACAAGCTTATTGCAAACAACTAGCAGGTTCAACATTAAGAGCATGATTAAAATTTACTCCAAGGAGGGCCGTTCACGGCGGCACAAGTACCCCGCTAGCTCCCTCGACCTTCAGCACAACTTAGTTATTACGATGAACTCTTTGACATGGAAAGCTATCAAGTCCAACTACACCTTCAACCATTTAAGTAGAGTTTGTAGTACGGCACAAGCTTAAAGACAATAATCCACTACTAATTTTAACTTATTTATCCAGCAAGCTTTACCATCTAAATATCTCAAAACATTTGCAAAGAATCAAGTTATCAAAGCTCAATGATCTACAAGATTATGCAAATATTTCATTATACCGCTACCACATGCAACATTTCCTGTTTCCAACCATATAACAATTAACGAAGCAGTTTCAACCTTCGCCATGAACGTTAAGAATAAAGCTAAGAACATATGTGTTCATATGCAATAGCGGAGCGTGTCTCTCTCCCACACAATGAATGCTAGGATCCAATTTTATTCAAACAAAACAAAAACAAGAACATAAAGACGCTCCAAGTAAAGCACATAAGATGTGATGGAATAAAAATATAGTTTCACTAGAGGTGACCTGATAATGTTGTCGATAAAGAAGGGGATGCCTCGGGCATCCCCAAGCTTAGATGCTTGAGTCTTCTTGAAATATGCAGGGATGAACCACGGGGCATCCCCAAGCTTAGAGCTTTCACTCTCCTTGATCATATTGTATCATCCTCCTCTCTTGATCCTTGAAAACTTCCTCCACACCAAACTCGAAACAAACTCATTAGAGGGTTAGTGCATAATCAAAAATTCACATGTTCAGAGGTGACATAATCATTCTTAACACTTCTGGACATTGCACAAAGCTACTGAAAGTTAATGGAACAAACAAATCCATCAAACATAGCAAAACAGGCAATGCGAAATAAAAGGCAGAATCTGTCAAAACAGAACAGTACGTAAAGACAAATTTTTCTAGGGCACTTAACTTGCTCAGATGAAAATTCTCAAATTGAATGAAAGTTGCGTACATATCTTAGGATCACGCACGTAAATTGGCATATTTTCTGAGTTACCTACAGACGGGGCGACTCAATTTCGTGACAGCAAGAAAACTGTTTCTGCGCAGTAATCCAAATCTAGTATGAACTTTACCATCAAAGACTTTACTTGGCACAATAATGCAATAAAATAAAGATAAGGAGAGGTTGCTACAGTAGTAACAACTTCCAAGACTCAAATATAAAACAAAAGTGCAGAAGTAAAATCATGGGTTGTCTCCCATAAGCGCTTTTCTTTAACGCCTTTCAGCTAGGCGCAGAAAGTGTGTATCAAGTATTATCAAGAGATGAAGCATCAATGCATTGTATCTTATCTATGTAAGTTTCAGAGGATCCTTTTTCATTACTCTTAGGCTTGCTATTCTCATCAAATAGATTTTCAGGAACAATCCAATCAAAATTCTTTTCTAGTGCTTCATGCATTCCTAAGAGCTTAATAGGTATCGGTACTTTAATCTCCCCACCATCATTTACATTATTAGTGTACCTTATTCTATCCATGTCCATCTTTTCAAGTGTTTTTGCAAAGTCGGTGAACAACCCAAGCCTCTTATGCTTAATAAATACTTTTCTAGCCTCTCTAGCTACACCACCAAATTCTTTGAGAAGGGTTTCTAAAACAAAATCTTTCTTTTCCCCTTCTTCCATATCACCTAGTGTAAGAAACATGTGTTGCATTATAGGATTGAGGTTGACAAATCTAGCTTCCAACATGTGTACCAAAGAGGCAGCAGCAATTTCATAAGTAGGAGCAAGTTCTACCAAATGTCTATCTTCAAAATCTTCAACCATACTAACATGAGTGAAAAATTCTTCTATATTATCTCTTCCAATGATAGACCCTTGTCCTACCGGTATGTCTTTAAGAGTGAACTTAGGATAAAACATGATGAAATAAGTAAAGTAAATGCAAGTAAATAATTTTTTTGTGTTTTTAATATAGAGAACGCAAACAAGATAGTAAATAAAGTAAATGCAAGTAACTAATTTTTTTGTATTTTGATATAAGAAAGCAAACAAAGCAGTAAATAAAATAAAGTAAAGCAAGACAAAAACAAAGTAAAGAGATTGGAAGTGGGAGACTCCCTTGCAGCGTGTCTTGATCTCCCCGGTAACAGCGCCAGAAAAAGAATTTGATGGCGCTTGACGGGGCTTGATGGAGTGTCTTGATTATTCCCCGGCAACGGCGCCAGAAAAGAGCTTGATGACGCGTAAAGCACACGCCCGTTGGGAACCCCAAGAGGAAGGTGTGATGCGTACAGTAGCAAGTTTTCCCTCGGTAAGAAACCAAGGTTATCGAACCAGTAGGAGTCAAGAAGCACGTTGAAGGTTGTTGGTGGCGGAGTGTAGTGCGGCGCAACACCAGGGATTACGGCGCCAACGTGGAACCTGCACAACACAATCCAGGTACTTTGCCCCAACTTAACAATGAGGTTGTCAATCTCACCGGCTTGCTGTAACAAAGGATTAGATGTATAGTGTGGAAGATGATGTTTGCAAAGAACAGTAAGAACAAGTATTGCAGTAGATTGTATTCGATGTAAAAGAATGGACCGGGGTCCACAGTTCACTAGTGGTGTCTCTCCAATAAGAATTAGCATGTTGGGTGAACAAATTACAGTTGGGCAATTGACAAATAGAGAGGGCATAACAATGCACATACATATTATGATGAGTAGTGTGAAATTCAATCGGGCATTACGACAAAGTACATAGACCGCTATCCAGCATGCATCTATGCCTAAAAAGTCCACCTTCAGGTTATCATCCGAACCCCTTCCAGTATTAAGTTGCAAACAGACAATTGCATTAAGTATGGTGCGTAATGTAATCAACACAAATATCCTTAGACAAAGCATCGATGTTTTATCCCTAGTGGCAACAACACATCCACAACCTTAGAACTTTCTATCACTGTCCCAGATTTAATGGAGGCATGAACCCACTATCGAGCATAAATACTCCCTCTTGGAGTTGCAAGTATCAACTTGGCCGAGCCTCTACTAGCAACGGAGAGCATGCAAGATCATAAACAACACATATATGATAGATTGATAATCAACATAACATAGTATTCCATATTCATCGGATCCCAACAAACGCAACATGTAGCATTACAGATAGATGATCTTGATCATGTTAGGCAGCTCACAAGATCGAACAATGATAGCACAATGAGGAGAAGACGACCATCTAGCTACTGCTATGGACCCATAGTCCGGGGTGAACTACTCACACATCAATCCGGAGGCGATCATGGCGATGAAGAGTCCTCCGGAGATGATTCCCTCTCCGGCAGGTGCGGAGGCGATCTCTGAATCCCCCAAGATGGGATTCGCGGCGGTGGCGTCTCTGGAAGGTTTTCCGTATCGTGGCTCTCGGTACTGGGGTTTTCGCGACGAAGGCTTTAAGTAGGCGGAAGGGTAGGTCAGGGGGCGTCACGAGGGCCCCACACGCCAGGGCCGCGCGGCTAAGACCTGGGCCGCGCCGCCCTGTTGTGTCGGTGCCTCGTCGCCCCCCGTTTCCCTTTCGGACTTCTGGAAGCTTCGTGAAAAATAAGACCCAGGCGTTGATTTCGTCCAATTCCGAATATTTCCTTACTAGGATTTCTGAAACCAAAAACAGCAGAAAACAACAACTGGCTCTTCGGCATCTCGTTAATAGGTTAGTGCCGGAAAATGCATAAATATGACATAAAGTGTGTATAAAACATGTGAGTATCATCAATAAAGTAGCATGGAACATAAGAAATTATAGATACGTTTGAGACGTATCAGTGGCTTAGTGCTCCCAAACGCCACAAGAGGCTCACCTTGAGGTGTGGTTGCACGATGCACACCAATGCCACAAAGGCCTCACCCCAAGATGCGGTACTCACACCACACACCGAACGCCACGAAGGCGCCTCACCTAAATCTCCGGTGACCCTCGCCACAAAGGCCTAGGTCACGGTTCCACTAAGGGATTTCCTTCGAGGCGGAAACCGGGCCTTACACAAAGGTTGGGGCACACATCCACAACTTAATTGGAGGCTCCCAACAAATCACCACAAAGGTCTAGAATCCGTCTAGGGTTCCAAGAACCCAAGAGTAACAACCTTCTTGCTTTCACCACCACGAATCACCGTGGAGAACTCAAACCGATGCACCAAATGCAATGGCAAGAACACCACAAAGATGATCAAGTCCTTCTCTCTCAAATTCCAACAAAGCTACAAAAGCTATTGGGGGAATAAGAGAGGAAGAACAAAGGAATTCACAAAGAACACCAAGATCAAGATCTAGAGAGTTCCACTCACAAAGAGATGGATTTGATTGGTAGAAATGTAGATCTAGATCTCCTCTTCCTTTTCCCTCAAATGGATTCAAGAATCATTGGAGGAGTAGAGGGATGTGGAAAGCTCTCAAGGTCAACAATGGTGGAGAGCAAAAGGAGGAAGAAGAAGTGGGGAGGAAGAAGGCCTTAAATAGGGGTCTTAGATTTCTGCCCGTTGGGGCCAAAATCGCGACAGGCCGGCAGTGCCGGCCTTGTTCCACCGGAAGTGCCGGGGTGGCCGGCAGTGCTGGCCTTTTTCCACCGGCAGTGCCGGGGTGTTCCCGGCGGCAGTTCCGGCCCCCTGTTTTTACCCAAACACCCGATACGAAAACCTTAAGAACTTTTGCATCCGGACTCCAATTTCAACGATCTTGCGCTCGTTGAAATCACAACAAAGAGCTCTACAAAAATATGCATAGAAACATCATAGTCCACCAAAGGAGGATAGAAACAAATGAATAAAGGTTTTACCTATTTATAAAAGGCAAACCGATAAAACCTCCAATATGGAAAATGCAACAACTTGAGATAGGAGACTTGGATTTAGGTGAAACCAATTTTGTTGTAAAGAGGATGACAAAGGCTACCCCACAAAGAGTGAAAATCTTAAGAACAAGTGGGGTAGGTTTTTCTATGTATTTTATTGTGAAACCTCTCAATATGAAAAACCGAGAAAAACTCCAATATAAAAAACGCAACAAGTGATTCATGCGGAATCCGTTTTCGATGAACTAGAGCTTGCTATGGGGATAACCACAAGCTCTAAATCACCACATGGATAAGATACAAATAACAATGAAGAAATATTATGCAAGGATGCAAAGGTTTGAGCTCTCTCCGAATGATACGATCGAGTTACTCACTCGAGAGCCCTCTTGATAGTACGGCAACTAAACTATAAACCGGTCTCCAACTACACCATGAGACCGGTAAGAAAGAAACCCTATCAAGAGCAAACCTTAACCTTGCGCCTTGATGATGACGGTCTTGACCGTAACAAGATGGAACGCCTTTCTTGATTGTGCTTGCTTGATGAAGTCATGCGAAATGCTCCCCCATACTCCACTATGGGAGAGCTACTTATTTGGCGCATCTTCACATACCCATGATCACCATATGGATGGCAAGCTTCAAGCATATGATCTCTTCGAGTTGGCTCATCTTGAACTTGCACTTAATTTCTTCATTCTTCATCATGGTGATGTCTTGAAGTAACTTGAGGGCTCACTTCATCTTCATCTTCAACACATACTTGATACTTGATATCCTACATCAGTTTCTTCTTATTGCAACCTTGAAGCCAACATATGGTTCAAGTATTGCCTATGGACAACTCCTACAAATATAACTCAATGCAAACATTAGTCCATAGGGATTGTCATTAATTACCAAAACCACACATGGGGGCTCCATGCACTTTCAATCTCCCCCATTTTGGTAATTGATGACAATCTCTTTGAGAGGGTTTATATAAGGAATTTAAGTAACAAAACAAGTTTAATATATAGAGCAAGCTCCCCCATAATATATGCATGTGTGAATGAACTTGACTTTCATTGCATATATTGGCATTCAAAGCCTAGTGGAGTTTCATCTAAATATTGAACTATGCAAAGCAACAAGATGCAATGCAAGAAAGGCACATGCTTAAAAACAAAGCAAAGACATAACCAAATTCCCTTAAACCCTCCAAACTTCTCCCCCATTGGCACCAATTGCCAGAATGGGTGAAAAATTTAGAAGGCCAATATAGTGAGAGTCCCTCCATACCGTGTGCATTTCTCATATTTTGAGTGGAATCAAATGCACGGATCCAATGACAAATATTTGGAAAGAATCACAATATAGAGAGGATCAAAGGTTGCAAAAAGATAACAAGGTCAAGAAGCTTCAACAAATGAAGAAAGCAACCAAATGAACCACCAATAAGATACCAAAAATAAAGATAAATATTATGATAAGATCAAGAAGATTTCTCTAAATAATATGAGGAAGCTCCCAAAGGTTTGTGCACAAAACATTGGAGTAAAAAGTGCACAAACATGGAATCATCACTCCCATAATATCATTAAAAACAAAATACACCAAGTGAATCAAACTCTATTGATCACCACAAAATAGTGCCTTTAATAAATTGAGGAAGCTCCCCAAAGTAAATGCATAAATTAAAATGTTACATTTGAATACAATATGCATAACATGGAATCCTCACTCCCTCATTACCATTTAAGACACACACATTTGCAATAGATCATAGATAGAAAATTAAGCTTAACACTTGCAACAAACAAATGGTTGAGCAACAAGTAAGAGGCACCATAATAAAGGGCTCAACCAAGAGGGTATGTGAAAGGCATAACAAAGCATATTATAAGACTACTACAAGGATAAGCAAAAAAGCATCATCATAGTCTTTAATGAATTATATTGATTAGCATGACCAATCAACACACACAAAAAATAAGATATCAAATGGAGATGTATCATCTCTTATGTGTATAAATTTCTCTAAGTGGGCAAAATCACTAAGATGTTTATCGACAAAGAAACATGCACACACAAAATAGATACACAAGAAATATAGCATGATATCCAAGACAAAGTCATGCAATATACCAATACGATTTTTTGCTTAATAGCATGGCCAAAGGCTCAATTTTATCTTATTGTATATTCATGAACTTCAACCATAAACACAAAAAATACATCACAAATATCAAAAAAGGATAGAAGATAGTTGGGATGCATTGAGAAAGGCAACAAGTATCACAAACAAGGATACCAAAAGAAATAACTCAATTTGCACTTTCATCGATATTGCACATGTGAGAGGCTTGAGGAATTGATATGCAATAAAATTGCTAGATCGACATAGTTGGGATGGATGAATCATTAGCATGATTTTATATACTTCCCAACATGTGTGCTCATCTCAATTTATTCACATTTGCAATAAATATGTTTCATTAAAATCTTTGCAAGAAGCATAATATTTGCAAATCAAGAGATTCATGCCAAGATGCAACCACATGGTTGGATGCTAAATATGCATGAGAAGATACTTGTTACCGAGATAGCATTGGTGTGGATGTAGTAGATATGAGTTCGTTGATCATCCTAGCTTGCCTCAAATTACCATTAAGTCTCCACATCTTCCTAAGTGTGAGACAAGCATCCAATGTATCTCCTTGTACCTAAAACAAAATTAAGTACAAAATGGTTCCCAAACTAATTGGGTCCAAAGTAGTTAGATACACTACAACATATATGACAAACTCCACAAAACTATGTGCATATAGATATGAAATTTAATTTCATGCACATCTTAGCCAAATTAGGATTTGATGGAGTTTACCCTATATATTGGATCAAAGAAAGTCACACATGCCATATTATATACATATACTAAATATGCATGCACAATACTTTCGAGAACCAAAGGAAGATACAATTTGGACATAACTCCAAATAAATCAAGAAACAATGGTTGTCCAAATTATATCAAAGAATCGAATCAACACAATATTGATTCCAAAGACTTATCTCATTGTAAGAAGCTAATTAAACCCAAAGACAAAGGAATTAGATAAACAACTCCCAAGAGAGCAAGGTTCCAACAATAAACCAAACCCTCAACACTTTTTATGATGGCACAAAGTACCAGAAAGAAAATTTATGTCTCCCAAAACCAAATTTTTGATAATAATCAAGAGATGTTAAGCATTCTAACAAATATAGGAGAGCTCCCCCAAGATTAGTGCATTATCTAGGATTTTGCATATGAATACAAAATGCACAAAACTAGGATCATCACGCTACCTATATCTACTAAAAATGCTAAGAAAGTTTGAATAGACAAATTAGATCCATAAGATGCAAGGAAGACACATGGGAGTCAAAGCACAACAAATTCATGGCAATAAATAAGGCAATTTAAACACAAGAGCCAATGTAAATATGATCAATAAAAATCTACCTCATATTAGATTGCCAATTGTCCTAGGACAAGAGGTATTAGGAAATATTTCCGGTGGTAGTTTGTAAGTATATGTAAGATCATATTTACAACAAATAAAGCATTTGGTAAAAGATAAGATTTAACCATTATGCAAAGAGAGTTTCTGGATGGCTTCAATTAGTCATACCAACTGATACGTCCATTTTGCATCACTATTTTATATCATAATTTACTGTTATTTATTGATATATTTCATATTTAGAGATGATACTTATGTTATTTCATCTATTTCGTATGTTTCATGATTATTGGAGAATCGCGCACAGGAGTTAGGATTCTGCTGGAAAAAGCACTGTCAGACTGCAATATTTCGGAAGATCAATAATTGACGGAAATTATACGGAAAATCCTATTTTTCCAGAAGACGGAGATAGCCAAAAGGAGGAGCCGAGGAGGTCCATGGGCCCCCATAGGCCGGCGCGGGCCTGGCAGGCTGCGCCGCCTTGTGGGGGGGGCCCCCTCTGCCCTCCTCTCCTTCGCGTATTTCTTCGTCCCGAAAACCTAAGCTCGGGGGATAGTCGCGAAGAGTCACGCCGCCTCTGCGAGGCGGAAAACACCAGAGAGAAAAGAGCTCTCCGGCGGGCTGAAATCTGCGGGAAATTCCTCCCGGGAGGAAATCGACGCCATCGAGCTGGACATCATTGGGATAATCATCACCACCATATCCATCATCATCACCGCCATCTCCACCGCTGCACCTCGTCACCGCTGTAACAATTAGGGTTGGATCTTGATTGTTTGATAGGGGAAACTCTCCCGATATTGATTTCTACTTGTTATTGATGCTATTGAGTGAAACCATTGAACCAAGGTTTATGTTCAGATTGTTATTCATCATCATATCACCTCTGATCATGTTCCATATGATGTCTCGTGAGTAGTTCGTTTAGTTCTTGAGGACATGGGTGAAGTCTAAATGTTAGTAGTGAATTATGTTGGGTAATATTCAATGTTATGATATTTAAGTTGTGGTGTTATTCTTCTAGTGGTGTCATGTGAACGTCGACTACATGATACTTCACCTTTAAGGGCCTAGGGGAATACATCTTGTATTCGTTTGCCAATTGCGGGGTTGCCGGAGTGACAGAAACCTAAACCCCGTTGGTATATCGATGCAGGAGGGATAGCAGGATCTCGAGTTTAAGGCTGTCCCATTAGATTTATCTTAATTACTTTCTTGTAGTTGAGGATGCTTGCAAGGGGTATAATCACAAGTATGTATTAGTCCTAGGAAGGGCGGTGCATTAGCATAGGTTCACCCACACAACACTTATCAAAACAATGAAGATTAATCAGCTATATGAAGCAAAAGCACTAGACTAAATTCCCGTGTGTCCTCAAGAACGTTTGGTCATTATAAGTAAACAAACCGGCTTGTCCTTTGTGCTAAAAAGGATTGGCCACTCGCCGCAATTATTTCTCTCGCATTTTACTTACTCGTACTTTATTTATCTGCTATATCAAAACCCCAATACTTGTCGTGAGCATTTACAGTGAAACCTTCATCAAACTTGTCAATACCTTGCTCCTCGTTGGGTTCGACACTCTTATTTATCGAAAATACTACGATACACCCCCTATACTTGTGGGTCATCAAGACTATTTTCTGGCGCCGTTGCCGGGGAGTGAAGCGCTATTGGTAAGTGGAATTGGTAAGGGAAACTTTACTGTTTGTGCTGATTTTATTTCTGCCTGCTGCTATAATTCATTATGGAGAGATCTTCTCTTGAATTTTTATTTGGAAAATCTACTACTACTGCAAAGGTAGTGGATGAGGCGCCAGGTGAGAAAGAGGTTCCATACAAAATACCTATGAAAATTATTGAACATGTTGTGGATAACCGCTATGAAGGGGATGGAACTGTCCATCCTGGAGATCATTCTGTTCTTACATGAATTATGCGGTTTATTCAAGTGTGCAGGTATTGCTATGGATGAAGTTAGGAAGAAACTATTCTCTATATCGCTGTCTGGTAAAGCGGCGCATTGGTATAAATTACTGAAGAATGGGGATTCTCTTGAATGGAATGATATTGTGCCCCTATTTTATTCTAAATTCTATCCTCCAAGTGAAATTCACAAAGACCGGAACCGCATATATAATTTCTGGCCTCATGATGGAGAGAGTATTGCCCAAGCATGGGGGAGATTGAAGTCTTTAATGCTCAAATGCCCCATTCATGAGCTTCCTGGTAATATTATCATTTATAATTTCTATGCAAGACTTTCTTTTCAAGATAAGACCTTGCTGGATACTTCTTTTTCTGGATCATTTACACACAACAAAGAAGAGTTTAAGAGGGACCTTCTTGATCGGATTCAGGAGAATACTGAAGGATGGGAGAACGACAAAGGTAGAGAGTCAGGTATAAACTATGATTATAAATGCATTGAAGTTTTTATGGATACTGATAAATTTCGTAATATGAGTGCTACTTATGGTCTTGATTCTCAAGTCGTTGCAAATCTTTATAGAGCTTTTGCCTCTCATTTTGAATTGCCTAGGAAGAATTTTGATAAGTATCATGAACCGTATAAATATAAAATTGATTCATCTATAAATAAATGTGTTGTAATTGAAACTGTTGATCATGTTCTTCCCGAAGCTTATATTGAAAAAACTCCTTTCCCTGCTAAAATGAAGGAGTATTCTGTTATAAATAGTGCGGTTAATAAAAGTGCAAAGAAACCTATAGAACCTGAAGAGCAAATAAAGGTTGAACCTGCTATTGCAATAGTTAAGGATCTTGTGACTGAAAATGTGGAAGATGGTCATATTATTTTCTGTGAAGATGCTTCTAATATTGTTTCGCATCCTAATAAGTCTAGGAAAACCAGTGTTCCTATGCTCTCTGTTAGAATTGGTGATCATTGCTATTATGGTTTATGTGATATTGGTGCAAGTACTAGTGCTATTCCTTATGAGCTTTACACGGAGATCATGCATGAAATTGGTTCTTGTGAACTTGAATATATTGATGTGGTTATTCGGCTAGCTAATAGAGAGACTATCTCTCCAATTGGTATTGTTCGAGATGTGGAAGTTCTATGTGGTAAGATTAAATATCCTGCTGACTTTTTGGTACTTGGTTCTGCTGCTAGTAAGTATTGTCCTATCATTTTTGGTAGACCTTTTCTAAATACTTGTGGAGCTGTTATAGATTGCAAGAAAGAGAAAATTGTAACTAAATTTGCTGGTGAATCTTATGAGTTTAATTTCTCTAAATTTGCCAAAACTCCTTATAAAGCTGATTTGCCTAATAATGATTTTAAAGTTGAACAATGTGCATCTATTGCTCTTGCTCCTAGTAATCCTTTGCAGCAACATTTGGAGAATAGTGAGAGTGAAGTCTTTAGGGAAGAAAGGAATGAGCTTGATGAAATTTTCCTTCGTCAACCTATTCTTAAACATGATTTACCGGTTGAAGATCTAGGTACAACGCCACCACCAAAGGAAGATCCTGTTTTTGATTTAAAACCATTGCCTGATAATCTTAAATATGCTCATATTGATGATAAGAAAATATATCCTATTATTATTAGTTCTAAGCTTTCAGAGTTTGAGGAAGAAAGGTTATTGGAAATATTGAAGAAACAGAGGAGCTATTGGCTACACTCTTGATGACTTGAAAGGGATTTCTCCCTCTATTTGCCAACATGCCATTAATATGGAAGATGATGCAAAGCCTGTTGTTGAACATCAGCGTCGTCTAATTCCTAAGATGAAGGATGTGGTAAGAAATGAGGTATTAAAACTTCTTGAAGCTGGTATTATATATCCTATTGCTGATAGTAGATGGGTTAGTCCTGTACATTGTGTTCCTAAGAAAGGAGGAATGACTGTTGTACCTAATGATAATGATGAGCTCATCCCTCAAAGAGTAGTTGTAGGGTATAGAATGTGCATTGATTATCGAAAAGTTAATAAGGTTACTAAGAATGATCATTACCCTTTGCCTTTTATTGATAAAATGTTAGAAAGGTTGTCTAAAAATACTCATTTTTGCTTTCTTGATGGTTATTCTGGGTTTTCACAAATTGCTGTTAAAACTAAAGATCAAGAGAAAACACTTTCACTTGTCCCTATGGAACTTATGCTTATAGACGTATGCCTTTTGGTTTATGTAATGCTCCTGCTACTTTTCAAAGATGCATGTCTGCTATTTTTCATGGCTTTTGAGAATATTGTAGAGGTATTCATGGATGATTTTTCTGTCTATGGGAACTCTTTTGATAATTGCTTGCGAACCTTGATAAAGTTTTGCAGAGATGTGAAGAAACTAACCTTGTTCTTAATTGGGAGAAATGCCACTTTATGGTTAATGAAGGAATTGTATTGGGACATAAAATTTCCGAGAGAGGTATTGAAGTTGATAGAGCTAAAGCTGAAGCAATTGAGAAGATGCCTTATCCTAGGGATGTTAAAGGTATTCGTAGTGTTCTTGGTCATGCTGGATTTTATAGGAGATTTGTTAAAGATTTCTCCAAGATTTCAAAACCTCTTACTAATCTTCTTCAAAAAGTGTACCTTTTGTTTTTGATGATGATTGGAAGGAAGCTTTTGAAACTCTAAAGAAAGCATTAACAACTGCTCCTATAGTTGAACATCCTGATTGGAACTTACCTTTTGAAATTATGTGTGACGCTAGTGATTTTGCTGTAGGCGCTGTTCTTGGACAGCGTAGATAAAAAATTGAATGTTATTCATTATGCTAGTAAAACTCTTGATGCTGCTCAAAGAAATTATGCTACAACTGAAAAAGAATTGTTAGCTGTAGTCTTTGCTTGTGACAAGTTTTGATCATATATTGTTGATTCAAAAGTAACAATTCATACTGATCATGCTGCAATTAGATACCTTATGCAAAAGAAAGATGCTAAGCCAAGGCTTATTAGATTGGTGCTTTTGTTGCAAGAATTTGATTTGCATATTATAGATAGGAAAGGTGCTGATAATCCTGTTGCTGATAATTTGTCTAGATTGGAAAATATTGCTTATGATCCTATTCCTGTTAATGATAGTTTTCCAAATGAACAATTGGCTCTAATAAAGGTGAGCTCGCGAGATAGTCCTTGGTATGCTGATTATGCTAACTTTATTGTTTCCAAGTACTTGCCTCCAACCTTTTCAGCTCAGCAAAGGAGGAAATTCTTTTATGACTTGAGGCATTATTTTTGGGATGACCCACACTTATATAAAGAAGGAGTGGATGGTATTATGCGAAGATGTGTTCCTGAATATGAACAACAAGAGATATTGAGTAAATGTCATGGTAGTGCTTATGGAGGACATCACGCCGGAGATAGAACTGTTGGAGATATGCCCAAGAGGCAATAATAAAAGTGGTTATTATATATATCTTTATGTTTATGATAAATGTTTATATACCATGCTATAATTGTATTAACTGAAACATTGATACATGTGTGATATGTAAACAACAAAGAGTCCCTAGTAAGCCTCTTAACTAGCTTGTTGATTAATAGATGATTAGTTTCATAATCATGAACATTGGATGTTATTAATAACAAGGTTATATCATTGTATGAATGATGTAATGGACACACCCAATTAAGCGTAGCATAAGATCACGTCATTAAGTTATTTGCTATAAGCTTTCAATACATAGTTACCTAGTCCTTATGACCATGAGATCATGTAAATCACTTATACCGGAAAGGTACTTTGATTACATCAAACGCCACTGCGTAAATGGGTGGTTATAAAGGTGGGATTAAGTATCCGGAAAGTATGAGTTGAGGCATATGGATCAACAGTGGGATTTGTCCATCCCGATGACGGATAGATATACTCTGGGCCCTCTCGGTGGAATGTCGTCTAATGTCTTGCAAGCATATGAATAAGTTCATAAGAGACCACATACCACGGTACGAGTAAAGAGTACTTGTCGGAGACGAGGTTGAACAAGGTATAGTGTGATACCGATGATCAAACCTCGGACAAGTAAAATATCGCGTGACAAAGGGAATTGGTATCGTATGTGAATGGTTCATTCGATCACTAAAGTCATCGTTGAATATGTGGGAGCCATTATGGATCTCCAGATCCCGCTATTGGTTATTGGTCGGAGTGAGTACTCAACCATGTCCGCATAGTTCGCGAACCGTAGGGTGACACACTTAAAGTTGGATGTTGAAATGGTAGAACTTGAATATGGAATGGAGTTCGAATATTTGTTCGGAGTCCCGGATGTGATCCCGGACATCACGAGGAGTTCCGGAATGGTCCGGAGAATAAGATTCATATATAGGATGTCATTTTATGTGAATAAAATGATGCGGAAGGTTCTATGGAAGGTTCTAGAAGGTTCTAGAAAAGTCCGGAAGAAACCACCAAGGAAGGTGGAGTCCACATGGGACTCCACCTCCATGGCCGGCCAACCCTAGTGGGGGAGGAGTCCCAAGTGGACTCCCCTTAGGGGGCCGGCCCCTATGGAAGGTGGAATTCCCACCTCTAGTGGGAATCCTAGCTTGGGAAGGTTTCCCACCATATGGAAGGTTTTGGGTTCGGGTCTTATTCGAAGACTTGTAGTCCAACACTTGGGGCTTCCACCTATATATAGAGGGCCAAGGGGAGGGGGCCGGCCACACCAAAGCCACAAGCTTGGCCGCCCCCATAGTGGCCGGCCACCCCTCTCCCCAAACCCTAGCGCCCCGCTCCTCCACCATATCCCGCACGCTTAGCGAAGCTCCGCCGGATTTCTCCACCGCCACCGACACCACGCCGTCGTGCTGTCGGATTCAAGAGGAGCTACTACTTCCGCTGCCCGCTGGAAGGGAGGTGGACGTCGTCTTCATCAACAACCGAACGTGTGACCGAGTACGGAGGTGCTGCCCGTTCGTGGCGCCGGAACCGATCGTGATCAAGATCTTCTACGCGCTTTTGCAAGCGGCAAGTGAACGTCTACCGCAGCAACAAGAGCCTCCTCTTGTAGGCTTTGGAATCTCTTCAAGGGTGAGTCTCGACAATCCCCTCGTTGCTACCGTCTTCTGGATTGCATCTTGGCTTGGATTGCGTGTTCGCCGTAGGAAAATTTTTGTTTTCTATGCTACGTTATCCTACAGTGGTATCAGAGCCGTGTCTATGCATAGATGGTTGCACGAGTAGAACACAATGGTTTGTGGGCGTTGATGCTCTTGTTATCTTTAGTTGAGTACTTTGCATCTTTGTGGCATAGTGGGATGAAGCGGCTCGGGCTAACTTTACATGACCGCGTTCATGAGATTTGCTCCACGCTTGACATGCAACTTGTATTGCATAAGTGGCTTTGCGGGTGTCTGTCTCTCCTACTATAGTGAAGATTCAATTTACTCCTCTATTGAAAACACTAGTATCACCGTTGTGGTTCATGTTCGTAGGTAGATTGGATCTTACTCGAAAACCCTAAACCACGTAAAATATGCAAACCAAATTAGAGAACGTCTAACTTGTTTTTGCAGGGTTTGGTGATGTGATATGGCCATAATGTGATGATGAATATGTATGAGATGATCATTATTGTATTGTGGCAACCGGCAGGAGCCTTATGGTTGTCTTTAAATTTCATGTTGAGTAGTATTTCAAAGTAGTTGTAATAGTTGCTACATGGAGGACGATCATGAAGACGGCGCCATTGACCTTGGTGCTTCGCCGACGATGATGGAGATCATGCCCGTTGATGATGGAGATCATGTCCACGCTTTGGAGATCAAGATCAAAGGCGCAAAGACAAAAGGGCCATATCATATCACATATGAACTGCATGTGATGTTAATCCTTTTATGCATCTTATTTTGCTTAGATCGCGACGGTAGCATTATAAGATGATCCCTCTCACTAAAATCTCAAGATAATAAAGTGTTCATCCTTAGTAGCACCGTTATCAAGTCTTGTCGTTTCGAAGCATCTCGTGATGATCGGGTGTGATAGATTCAATAAGTACATACAACGGGTGCAAGACAGTTTTGCACATGCGGATACTAAGGTGGCCTTGACGAGCCTAGCATGTACAGACATGGTCTCGGAACACGTGATACCGAAAGGTAGAGCATGAATCATATGATTGATATGATGAACACTTTGAGTGTTCGCCATTGAAATCACACCTTTTCTCGTGATGATCGGGTTTAGGTGCGGTAGATTTGGTTCGTGTGATCACTAAGACAATGCGAGGGATATTGTTTTGAGTGGGAGTTCACCTAGATTTTTAATTATGTTGAATTAAAATTTGAACTCAATTTGTCATAAACTTAGTCTAAACTATTGCAAATATGTTGTAGATATGGCGTCCCCAATCAATTTTAACCAGTTCCTAGAGAAAGAAAAACTTAAGAGCAACGGTAGCAACTTCACCGACTGGTTCCGTCATGTGAGGATCTTCCTCAATGGCGGAAATCTGCAATATGTGCTTGATGCACCGCTAGGTGATCCTCCAGCAGAAACTGAAACCGATGAAGTAAAGAATGTTTACGCAACTCGGAAAACTCGGTACTCTCAAGTTCAGTGTGCCATCTTATGCAGTCTGGAATCCGATCTTCAAAAACGTTTTGAGCACCACGATCCTCATGAGTTGATGAAAGAGTTGAAGACTATTTTTGAAACTCATGCGGCCGTGGAATGCTATGAAGCATCGAAACACTTTTCAGCTGTATGATGAAGAAGGCAGCTCCATTAGTGAGCACATGCTCGTTATGACCGGGCATGCGAAGAAACTCAGTGACTTGGGAATAGTGATTCCTAACAGACTGGGGATTAATCGTGTCCTTCAATCACTGCCACCAAGTTACAAGAACTTTGTGATGAATTACAATATGCAGAACATGAACAAGGAGTTTCCTGAACTCTTTGGCATGTTAAAAGCTGCTGAGATTGAGATTAAGAAAGAGCACCAAGTGTTGATGGTCAACAAGACCACCAGTTTCAAGAAACAGGGCAAGTCTAAGGGAAAATTCAAGAAGGGTGGCAAGAAAGCTGCCACACCTCCTATGAAACCTAAGAACGGCCCTAAGCCTGATGCTGATGCTATTACTGCAAAGAGAAGGGACACTGGAAGCGTAATTGCTCCAAGTATTTGGCAGATCTGAAGAGCGGCCTTGTCAAGAAGAAGAAAGAAGGTATATTTGATATACATGTTATAGATGTCCATTTCACTGGTTCTCGTTCTAGTACCTGGGTATTTGATACTGGTTCGGTTGCTCATATTTGTAACTCGAAACAGGAACTAAACGACAACTGCTGAAAGATGAAGTGACGATGCGCGTTGGAAACGGATCCAAGGTCAATGTGATCGCAGTCGGCACACTTCCTCTACATCTACCTTCGGGATTAGTTTTAAGCCTAAATAATTGTTATTATGTACCTGCGTTGAGCATGAACATTATATCTGGATCTTGTTTAATGCAAGACGGTTATTCATTCAAGTCTGAGAATAATGGTTGTTCTATTTTTATGAATAATATCTTTTATGGTCGAGCACCACAAAAGAATGGCTTATTTCTATTAGATCTCGATAGTAGTGATACGCATATACATAACATTGATGCTAAGCGAATTAAACTTAATGATAATTCTACTTATATGTGGCACTGTCGTCTTGGTCATATTGGAGTGAAACGCATGAAGAAACTCCATACGATGGATTACTTGAATCACTTGACTTTGAGTCACTTGATAGATGCGAAGCATGTCTGATGGGAAAAATGACTAAGACTCCATTCTCGGGTATGATGGAGCGAGCTACTGACTTATTGGAAATCATACATACAGATGTGTGTGGACCAATGAGTGTAGCATCGCGCGGTGGTTATCGTTATGTTCTAACCTTCACAGATGATTTGAGTAGATATGGGTATATCTATTTAATGAAACATAAATCCGAAACTTTCGAGAAGTTTAAGGAATTCCAAAGTGAAGTAGAAAATCAACGTAACAAGAAGATTAAATTTCTACGATCTGATCGCGGAGGTGAATATCTAAGTTATGAGTTTGGCATGCATTTAAAGAAATGCGGAATACTTTCACAATTGACACCGCCGGGAACACCACAACGAAACGGTGTGTCCGAACGTCGTCGAACTCTCTTAGATATGGTTCGTTCTATGATGTCTCTTACTGATTTGCCGTTATCATTTTGGAGTTATGCATTAGAGACAGCCGCATTCACTTTAAATAGAGCACCATCAAAATCCGTTGAAACGACGCCGTATGAATTATGGTTTAATAAGAAACCTAAGCTGTCGTTCCTAAAAGTTTGGGGTTGCGAAGCCTATGTAAAAAGGTTACAACCGGACAAGCTAGAACCCAAAGCGGAGAAATGCGTCTTCATAGGATACCCTAAGGAAACTATAGGGTACACTTTCTATCACAGATCCGAAGGCAAGATCTTTGTTGCTAAGAACGGAACCTTTCTTGAGAAAGAATTTCTCACTAAAGAAGACTGGAAGAAAAGTAGAACTCGATGAGATTAATGAATCTATACTCGTTGATCAGAGTAGCGCAGTACCGGAAGTTGTACCTGTACCGCCTACACCGGCAACAGAGGAAGCTAATGATAATGATCATGAAACTTCGAACGAGGAAACTACTGAACCTCGCAGATCGACAAGGGAACGTGCCACTCCTGATTGGTATGATCCTTGTCTAAATGTCATGATTGTAGATAACAATGATGAGGACCCTGCGACGTATGAAGAAGCGATGATGAGCCCAGATTCCAACAAATGGCAAGAAGCCATGAAATCCGAAATGGGATCCATGTATGATAACAAAGTATGGACTTTGGTAGACTTACCTGATAGCCGAAAGGCTGTCGAGAATAAATGGATCTTCAAGAGAAAAACAGATGCTGATGGTAATATTACTGTCTATAAAGCTCGACTTGTCGCAAAGGGTTTCCGACAAAATTCAAGGAGTTGACTACGATGAGACTTTCTCACCTGTAGCGAAGCTAAAATCTGTGAGGATTTTGTTAGCAATAGCTGCATTTTTCGATTATGAGATTTGGCAGATGGATGTCAAAACGGCGTTCCTTAATGGAGACATTGAGGAAGAGTTGTATATGGTACAACCCAAAGGTTTTGTCGATCCTAAAAATGCTGACAAAGTATGCAAACTTCAGCGTTCAATCTATGGACTGAAGCAAGCATCAAGAAGTTGGAACCGACGTTTTGATAAGGTGATCAAAGACTTCGGATTTATACAGTGTCATGGAGAGGCCTGTATTTACAAGAAAGTGAGTGGGAGCTCTGTAGCATTCCTGATATTATATGTAGATGACATATTATTGATTGGGAATGATATAGAACTATTAAGCAGTGTAAAGGGTTATTTGAATAATAGTTTTTCAATGAAAGACCTTGGTGAAGCATCATACATATTAGGCATCAAGATTTATAGAGATAGATCAAGACGTCTAATAGGGCTATCACAGAGTACATACCTGGACAAGATTCTAAGAAGTTTAGAATGGACGAAAGTAAGAAAGGATTCTTACCTATGTTACCAGGCAAGGTCTTGAGTAAGACTCAAGGACCGGCTACGGCAGAAGAAAGAGAAAGGATGAGTCAGATCCCCTATGCCTCGGCATAGGCTCTATCATGTATGCCATGCTATGTACAAGACCGGATATAGCACATGCTAGTTTGACTAGCAGATATCAAAGTGATCCAGGAATGGAACACTGGACAGCGGTCAAGAATATCCTGAAGTACTTGAAAAGAACTAAGGATATGTTTCTTTGTTATGGAGGTGACCAAGAGCTCGTTGTAACAAGTTACACCGATGCAAGTTGGAACACCGATCCTGATGACTCTAAGTCACAATCTGGGTACGTGTTTATATTGAATGGTGCTGCAGTAAGCTGGGCAAGCTCGAAGCAGTGCACGGTGGCAAAATCCTCAACAGAATCGGAGTACATAGCGGCTTCAGAGGCTTCATCGAAGCGGTATGGATGAAGAGGTTCATTGTAGAGCTCGGTGTGGTTCCTAGTGCATTGGACCCATTTGTCATCTACTGTGATAACATGGGTGCCATCGCCAATGCACAAGAGCCAAGGTCACACAAGAGGCTGAAGCATATCAAGCTGCGTTACCACTCGATTCGCGAATACATCGAAGATGGAGAAGTAAAGATTTGCAAAGTACACACTGATCTGAATGTAGCAGATCCGTTGACTAAAGCTCTCCCTAGGGCAAAGCATGACCAACACCAGAATGCCATGGGTGTTAGGTATATTACAATGTAATCTAGATTATTGACTCTAGTGCAAGTGGGAGACTGTTGGAGATATGCCCAAGAGGCAATAATAAAAGTGGTTATTATATATATCTTTATGTTTATGATAAATGTTTATATACCATGCTATAATTGTATTAACCGAAACATTGATACATGTGTGATATGTAAACAACAAAGAGTCCCTAGTAAGCCTCTTAACTAGCTTGTTGATTAATAGATGATTAGTTTCATAATCATGAACATTGGATGTTATTAATAACAAGGTTATATCATTGTATGAATGATGTAATGGACACACCCAATTAAGCGTAGCATAAGATCACGTCATTAAGTTATTTGCTATAAGCTTTCAATACATAGTTACCTAGTCCTTATGACCATGAGATCATGTAAATCACTTATACCGGAAAGGTACTTTGATTACATCAAACGCCACTGCGTAAATGGGTGGTTATAAAGGTGGGATTAAGTATCCGGAAAGTATGAGTTGAGGCATATGGATCAACAGTGGGATTTGTCCATCCCGATGACGGATAGATATACTCTGGCCCTCTCGGTGGAATGTCGTCTAATGTCTTGCAAGCATATGAATAAGTTCATAAGAGACCACATACCACGGTACGAGTAAAGAGTACTTGTCAGGAGACGAGGTTGAACAAGGTATAGTGTGATACCGATGATCAAACCTCGGACAAGTAAAATATCGCGTGACAAAGGGAATTGGTATCGTATGTGAATGGTTCATTCGATCACTAAAGTCATCGTTGAATATGTGGGAGCCATTATGGATCTCCAGATCCCGCTATTGGTTATTGGTCGGAGTGAGTACTCAACCATGTCCGCATAGTTCGCGAACCGTAGGGTGACACACTTAAAGTTGGATGTTGAAATGGTAGAACTTGAATATGGAATGGAGTTCGAATATTTGTTCGGAGTCCCGGATGTGATCCCGGACATCACGAGGAGTTCCGGAATGGTCCGGAGAATAAGATTCATATATAGGATGTCATTTTATGTGAATAAAATGATGCGGAAGGTTCTATGGAAGGTTCTAGAAGGTTCTAGAAAAGTCCGGAAGAAACCACCAAGGAAGGTGGAGTCCACATGGGACTCCACCTCCATGGCCGGCCAACCCTAGTGGGGGAGGAGTCCCAAGTGGACTCCCCCTTAGGGGGGGCCACCCCCCCTATGGAAGGTGGAATTCCCACCTCTAGTGGGAATCCTAGCTTGGGAAGGTTTCCCACCATATGGAAGGTTTTGGGTTCGGGTCTTATTCGAAGACTTGTAGTCCAACACTTGGGGCTTCCACCTATATAGAGGGCCAAGGGGAGGGGGCCGGCCACAAAAGCCACAAGCTTGGCCGCCCCCATAGTGGCCGGCCACCCCCTCTCCCCAAACCCTAGCGCTCCTCCACCATATCCCGCACGCTTAGCGAAGCTCCGCCGGATTTCTCCACCGCCACCGACACCACGCCGTCGTGCTGTCGGATTCAAGAGGAGCTACTACTTCCGCTGCCCGCTGGAACGGGGAGGTGGACGTCGTCTTCATCAACAACCGAACGTGTGACCGAGTACGGAGGTGCTGCCCGTTCGTGGCGCCGGAACCGATCGTGATCAAGATCTTCTACGCGCTTTTGCAAGCGGCAAGTGAACGTCTACCGCAGCAACAAGAGCCTCCTCTTGTAGGCTTTGGAATCTCTTCAAGGGTGAGTCTCGACAATCCCCTCGTTGCTACCGTCTTCTGGATTGCATCTTGGCTTGGATTGCGTGTTCGCCGTAGGAAAATTTTTGTTTTCTATGCTACGTTATCCTACAAGAACCGCGCAAAAGGTTCTACAATCAGGTTTTTATTGGCCAACTCTCTTCAAAGATGCAAGGAAGTTTATTTATCTTGTGATGAATGTCAAAGGGTTGGTAATATCTCCAGATGCAATGAAATGCCTATGAATTATACTCTTGTTATTGAACCATTCGACTGTTGGGGATTTGACTTCATGGGTCCTTTCCCTTCTTCAGAAGGTAACACTCATATACTTGTTGCTATTGATTATGTTACTAAATGGGTGGAAGCCATACCCACAAAAAGTGCTGATGGTGAGACCTCTTTAAGAATGCTTTTAGATATTATTTTTCCTAGATTTGGAGTTCCTAGATATCTTATGACTGATGGAGGTTCTCATTTTATTCATGGTGGTTTTAGAAAACTCTTGCTAAATATGGTATTAATCATAGAATTGCTTCCGCTTATCATCCTCAAACTAGTGGGCAAGTAGAATTATCAAATAGAGAGATTAAATCTATCTTGCAAAAGACTGTTAATAAATCTAGAAAGAATTGGGCTAGTAAATTGAAGGAAGCACTATGGGCTTATAGAACTGCTTATAAAAATCCCATGGGGATGTCACCTTATAAAATGGTTTATGGAAAAGCTTGTCATTTACCTTTAGAACTAGAGCACAAAGCTTATTGGGCTGTAAGAGAACTAAATAAAGATCCTAAACTTGCCGGTAAGAAGAGATTGCTACAATTGAGTTCTCTAGATGAATGGAGAAGTGAAGCTTATGAAAATGCTAAACTCTTTAAAGAGAAAGTTAAGAAATGGCATGATAGAAGAATCATTAAAAGAGAATTTAATGTTGGGGATAAAGTCCTATTGTATCGGTCTCGTCTCAGATTTTTTGCAGGGAAATTACTCTCGAAATGGGAAGGACCATATGTCATTGTGGAGGTGTATCGTTCAGGGGCAATTAAAATTAGTTCTCTGCAAGGCGATGCCACACAAGTGGTGAATGGACAAAGACTCAAGCATTATATCTCTGGAGATTCTTATAATGAAGATGTTGATGTTATTCGAGTGGTAACTCCGGAAGCTTTCATCAAAGGTCAAATTGACAGTTCTGCAGAGTTCGACTTTGAATAGGTAACAGTACTGGTAATAAAAAGTCCGCGTTTAACTTTCCGAACAATGTTTTTGCTGTTTTTGGAAAATATGAAAAATTACGAGATCGAAACGGAGTGGAGGAGACGCACGAGGGCGTGCCCCCATAGGCCGACGCGGCCCCAGCCTGGCCGCGCCGCCTATGAGGAGCGCCTCGTTGCTCCTCTCCGACTGGTTCGACCTGTACTTTCCTTCGTCGTAAAAATTTCTTCTATATAATCCCCGGACCCCGGAGGTCCGTATATCGTTTTCGTCGTGTTTTGTTTCGTGCTGTTTTTGCGGGATCTGCTTCGGATCTAGAGCCACCATGTCTTCGTCGGGGACTCCGAAGGACAGCTTCTTTGAGGACGTCGTCAACCCGTACATGAACGAGCTGAAGATGAACCCAAAGAATTGCTGCTCGTAGATGGAGAGTTGCAGATTAAAGATGTCCAGGGTCCTAAAGGGGAAGGAAGCTTGGAAGACAGGATGGAGAAACTAGAACAAGAGGTCTTCAATTACAAGAAGATGGCTGAGCGTGAAGTGGACATCTTCCACAAGATTGTGTCTGAACTTATTGATGGACACAAGAAGGAGACTGCAAGGCTGTGGGACGACATCCTTTCGCTTCACGACACCACCAACCAACTCCAAGCTCAACTTTATGACGTTCGGAATCAAAACTGTGTGTATGAAAACAGGTTTAAACACATAAGCTATGCTGCTAGTTTCAGGATTCCGGAGACCAAGATGTCATTTGTTGATGGAGAACCTCTTCCTTGGAAGTCTGATGAGGGAAGAATTCATCGCCACTGCCGAAGGAGTAATTCATCATCGGTATTGGCATCCCCTTGGTTTGTTCCAAGCTTGGGGGAGTGCAGCGGTATCACATCATCACTATCTTTTAACTTTTCTGTCAAGTAGTGTCATATCATGAGTAGGGAAGTTATCATATAAGATGGGTTGCAGTGGGGAAGTATCTCTCTTTAGTTGGTTGTCTATGTATCCCTTGGTGTGAGTTATCGTTATGGAATATTAATGAGAACTCTTATCATTTACATATTGCACATCTTATTTCAGTTTGCAATTTCTACTATATGATTGAGCTTGTTGTTTTGGTATCACTTTGGGAGCATTGAGTAAATCTATTTGGTTTCGGCAAACTTAACATTGGTCAATAGCAACAACACTTTAAGTTTAAGTAGAAAAGAGAAATACATGTAGATATGTTGTTTCATTGTCTTTCTTGTTAGCTCTTAGCTTATTATTCTGAAGTTAAAATTGTTTGTGCTTACAAGGAATATTTGTTTGTTTCCCTCAACTCTTATGCTTGCTAGCCAACCTTGCTAGCCAGAAACCTGTACTGAGAGGGAATGCTTCTCGTGCATCCAAACCTTAACCCAAACCTATGCCATCAGTGTCCACCATAACTACCTACTATGTGGTATCTCCTGCCATTCCAAGTAAATACTTCATGTGCTACCTTTAAACAATTCAAAATTTATCATCCCTTATTTGTGTCAATGTTTTATAGCTCATGAGGAAGTATGTGGTGTTTTATCTTTCAATCTTGTTGGGCAACTTTTGCCAATGGACTAGTGGCTTCATCCACTTATCCAATAATTTTACAAAAAGAGCTGGCAATGGGGTTCCCAGCCCCGACTAATTAACTTTCATAATTTTACAAATAGACACTCCTCCATGGTATGAGATTGTTGGAAGGCACCCGAGGATTCGGTTAGCCATGGTTTGAGAAAGCAAAGGTTGGCAGGAGTGTCATCTCTAAATAAAACTAAAATAAATAGACACTCCTTCATGGTATGTGATTGTTGGAAGGCACCCGAGGATTCGGTTAGCCATGGCTTGTGAAAGAAAAGGTTGGAAGGAGTGTCACCCAAAATAAAAATTTCATGGGAGCCGCTCTTTGAAAGTCTGTCTGGCAAGGGGGCTAGAGTACCCGCTACCATTCGTTGACAACAACAAACACCTCTCAAAACTTTACCTTTATACTCTTTATATGATTTCAAAACCGAAAAAGCTCTAGCACATGATTTAATCCCTGCTTCCCTCTGCGAAGGGCCTATCTTTTACTTTATGTTGAGTCAGTAAACCTATTTCCCTCCATCTTAAGCGAGCAATTGAGTTGTTGTGATCAAACTATTTATATTGTGATCTACTTAATCATGCCTTTTATTCTTCCTTGTTTAGTACAAGTTTTATCTGAATGAATATAACTTTGAAAGTTATCAATGATTATGAGGAGATTATTATGATTGAGTATGCAAGTTGTGCCATATAAGCTTTAACATAAGAGCGCTGCTCGATGGATAAGTACAATCTGTTAATTGTTCTCTGACCAAGAACGAAGTTTGCCATCACCAATTATGATTTCTTATGCACCTTTATTTGTGATTACCTTCTACTTGTTTCAAGTTGAATTACATGAGTAAGTTGTTCACTAGAATGTCTTGTGTGAATTAATATGATGCTTCTTGTCCGTATTTGGTTTATCGACTCTTCACTCCATAAACATGTGGTCTTGTTTACGAGTTCAGTTTCACTTGGGGACAAGCGAAGTCTAAGCTTGGGGGAGTTGATACGTCCATTTTGCATCACTATTTTATATCATAATTTACTGTTATTCATTGATATATTTCATATTTAGAGATGATACTTATGTTATTTCATCTATTTTGCATGTTTCATGATTATTGGAGAATCGCGCACCGGAGTCAGGATTCTGCTGGAAAAAGCACCGTCAGAATGCAATATTTCGGAAGATCAACAATTGACGGAAATTATACGGAAAATCCTATTTTTCCAGAAGACGGAGATAGCCAAAAGGAGGAGCCGAGGAGGGCCGCCATGGGCCCCCATAGGCCGGCGCGGGCCCAGGCCTGGCCGCGCCGCCTTGTGGGGAGGGGGCCCACAGCCCCCTCTGGCCTCCTCTCCTTCGCGTATTTCTTCGTCCCGAAAACCTAAGCTCAGGGGGATAGTCGCGAAGTCACACGCCTCTACGAGGCGGAAAAACACCAGAGAGAAAAGAGCTCTCCGGCAGGCTGAAATCTGCCGGGAAATTCCCCCCGGAGGGAAATCGACGCCATCGTCACCGCCATCGAGCTGGACATCATTGGGATCATCATCACCACCATCTCCATCATCATCACCGCCATCTCCACCGCTGCACCTCGTCACCGCTGTAACAATTAGGGTTGGATCTTGATTGTTTGATAGGGGAAACTCTCCCGGTGATTTCTACTTGTTATTGATGCTAATGAGTGAAACCATTGAACCAAGGTTTATGTTCAGATTGTTATTCATCATCATATCACCTCGATCATGTTCCATATGATGTCTCGTGAGTAGTTCGTTTAGTTCTTGAGGACATGGGTGAAGTCTAAATGTTAGTAGTGAATTATGTTGGGTAATATTCAATGTTATGATATTTAAGTTGTGGTGTTATTCTTCTAGTGGTGTCATGTGAACGTCGACTACATGATACTTCACCTTTATGGGCCTAGGGGAATACATCTTGTATTCGTTTGCCAATTGCGGGGTTGCCGGAGTGACAGAAACCTAAACCCCCGTTGGTATATCGATGCGGGAGGGATAGAGGATCTCAGAGTTTAAGGCTGTGGTTAGATTTATGTTAATTACTTTCTTGTCGTTGCGGATGCTTGCAAGGGGTATAATCACAAGTATGTATTAGTCCTAGGAAGGGCGGTGCATTAGCATAGGTTCACCCACACAACACTTATCAAAACAATGAAGATTAATCAGCTATATGAAGCGAAAGCACTAGACTAAATTCCCGTGTGTCCTCAAGAACGTTTGGTCATTATAAGTAAACAAACCGGCTTGTCCTTTGTGCTAAAAAGGATTGGGCCACTCGCTGCAATTATTTCTCTCGCATTTTACTTACTCGTACTTTATTTATCTGCTATATCAAAACCCCCTGAATACTTGTCTGTGAGCATTTACAGTGAAACCTTCATCGAAACTGCTTGTCAACACCTTCTGCTCCTCGTTGGGTTCGACACTCTTATTTATCGAAAATACTACGATACAACCCCTATACTTGTGGGTCATCACCAACATGCAAAACAATTAATAGCATTCATGCCAACATGCAAAGCAATTAATAGGATGACTTGAGGCACATGGTTTCCCAAAAGTGTATTGAGGGACACGTTGTGAAAAACCATGCAAAAAAGAACTTTCACAAATAAGATCCACAAAGATATTAGCAATTAAGCCATTTAAGCAAATTAGAACTTGTTTGAGCAAACATGCCACATATGAGAGAGATAACTTACAATATCAATTCTATGTGACACAACCTCAAAAGTTCACATTTTCTAGGCTTGTAATATGCACAAAGCTTATTACTCCCCCATAATGTGATAAGGAATTTATTTTCACAAGAGGCAAATAAGATCCAACTAGAGATATTAATGGACATTGGAATTTGAATTTCTCACGAAGATGACATACCACATAGAGACTAGATAATCTTGCAATATCAATTCTAAGTGATATTCCTCACGTACACACATTGTTAGGATCATGAAATTTCCAAAGGAATATCACTCCCCCAAAATAGGATAGTCCATTAATCGCTCATAAGAGCCATATAAGATAAAACAAGATGCAAAGAGGCTCCAACACAAACACAAGTACACGGTGTGCAACCCAACATACATAGACTTGATTTCTCAAGAAAAGCAAGTAGGAAGCACAACATATACAAACACATGCTAGGAACAAAACTAACACATGCAAAGGGGCGAGTAACTTTCAATATAAGTGAGTTGAGAACATGTTACCGCAAGGAGGAACATTGAATATATGATAGAAGCAAGATAACCAAAAGACTTGGCTTGAGATAATATAAATGATGAAGATCCCTTAATTCTTCATGATGTAGCCAAGTCTCCAATGCCCTCCAACAAGCACCTATTGATCAAGTTTTGGATTGTTGGTCCCCAACTAAGTTGGGTCCTAAGAGGTTAGTCACAATAGGCTTGGCAACCCAAATGGTTCTTTTCTTGACACCACTTTGAGAACCAACAAATTTGGAAAACACATTGCCACCATCATCCTTACGAAGAGAATAAACATCATCAATGGTGATAGAGTTGGATGAGGTACCGATAGTGCAAAAGGAGGAGATGTGGCCCTTCTCACGACATATGTAGCAAGTTCTTTTCTTCTTCTCCTTCTTCTCACTAGATTTCTCCACAATGGGAGAATTGGCTTGCTTCTTCTTGGGAAGTGGCATTTCTTCAACTTGAGGTTGAATATGAGTTTGAGCTTGAGGCCGCTTCCCTTTTTGCTTCTTCTTCAAAGGGCAAGATCTAACATGGTGCCCTTCAATATTGCACTTGAAGCAAACAATCTTGGTCGGGTCTTTGACTTGTACTTGGTCCTTCTTATTCTTGTTGTTCTTGGACTTCTTGTTGTTGTTGGATTTGAATCCAAGTCCACTCTTGTCATTGGGGGATTGTTGCATACTCAACATCGTGTCAAGTTTGCATTTCCCATCATGACTCTTTACCAAGTCATTCTTCAAAGAAGTGACTTGGGCCTTGAGCTCTTTGATTTTCTCTACATGGTTAGTAACAACACAAGTAATAGAGGAAGTAGAGCCTTCATTGTTAGAGCAACAAGGCAAGCAAGATAATTCATCACAACATTTAGCAATACTATGAGTGGATGAATTACTAGGACTAGCACATGGCAATATAACAATTTGAGTAGTAGTGCTAGTATCCACATGAGGCTCACAAGATGTTCCCTTTGATATGATAGCCTCATGAGCTAACTTTAGCCTATCATGGGAGGCTAGAAGATCCTCATGGGAGCTAGAAAGCTTTCCATGATTTTCTTCCAATTTCCCATAATTGCTAGTTAGCAATTCAAGTTGAGCCCTTAGCTCAACATTCTCCTTCAAGATAGATGCTTCACAAGAAGTAGAGTTAGTAGCACAAGCATCATTATTAATAGCAATATGAGAAGGCAAGTTGGCATGCTCTTTTATATAAGAAGCTTTAAGTTGCTCATGCGACTCGGTGAGTTTGGTGAGCGCACTCTCAATGACCCTTGAGCCCTTTTTGAGTTGCTCAAAATCCTCAAAGAGTTTAGCATTAACAAACACAAGCTTATCATTTTTTAGTTTTAGTTCATTTGCCACCTCAAGAGCTCTATCATGGTTTTCCTTTTCTCTAGACAATTCTAGAGCACAGGTCTCCTCAAGAGCTTCCTTGGTGGTTTGTTCTTCTTCAAGTTCATCCTTTAGAGATGCCACATCATTGGCGTACTCACGTTCAAGAGCACCCATTTTATCAATGGTGTTCTCACGCAACCAAATAATTTTGGGCTCTCAATAGCGGTAGTCAAGATTTCAAAGAAGTGAGTGCTAGCAATTTTATCTTTGCAAAGAACCTTGAATACATTCTTACCCTTATCGCGTAGAGAGACAACCCAATCCTCGTCTTCATATTCATCCTCATCCTTATCTCCACGAGAAATATTAGATTCCACGGTAGGAGATACCGTGGAACTCTTGGCCATAAGGCATATATGAGAACCGTGAGATAAAGATGAGGAGTTACTTGAGGCTCCTTTCAAGATCTTGTCTTGACCAATAGAATATTTGGTTTCCTCTACATTGTTAGTCACACAACAACTAGAGGAAATAGAAGCATTTTTATCATGGCCACAAGACAAAACAAGCATATCATCATGAAATTTATTCAAGCAACTTACACATGATATGCAAGGACTATCAACACAAGCATGTAGATGATTTATAGTGCTAGATGTGTTTATGTCCATAAATGAAGCATTGCAATGAGATAGAGATGAAGAATCATCAATAGTATGCTCAATACCAACATAGCAATTTCCATCACCACTCACCATATCATTACCTTGTGTCTTGCCACACATTGGTGAAGTGGATGAAGATGAGGACTCATCACGGCCGGAAGTGGAAGCAATACAATCATCCTTAATAATATTGGACACATCATATTTATCTTGAAGCTTTGTCCATAATTCACGAGCGCTCCCAAAAGGCATGATTGATGAAGTAACTACATTGCTCACAACAATGGAAAACACATGAGAAGCAAGAGCATCGAGGCAAGAGTTTTTCTTCTCCTCAAGAGATAAATTTTGAGGATCCTTAGGAGAAGAAAAACCCATGTCAAGAAATCGCTCCATGTCCGGGGAAATACCCCACAAAATATTAAGCACATAAATTTTCCATAGATCATAATTTGTGCCATCAAATATAAACAAGTCATTGTGCGCTAATCCCCTAATCGACATCTTTACTCTCAAGGCGGTGAAGCCTAAGAATGAGAGACCTTGCTCTGATACCAATTGAAAGGACACGGATGTCGCCTAGAGGGGGGGTGAATAGGCGATTTAAAACTTTTACGAGATGGGCTTAACAAATGCGGAATAAAACTAGCGTTTACTTTGTCAAGCCCAAAGCCTATATACTATGGTTCACCTATGTGCACCAACAACTTATGCTAAGCAATACAAGCAACTATGTGATAGCAAGATATATAACTTCAAGCACGATGGCTATCACAAGGTAAAGTGCATAAGTAAAGAGCTCGGGTATAGAGATAACCGAGGCACGCGGGAGACGATGATTTATCCCGAAGTTCACACTCTTGCGAGTGCTAATCTCCGTTGGAGAGGTGCGGTGGCTTAGTGCTCCCGAACGCCACAAGAGGCTCACCTTGATGTGTGGTTGCTCGATGCACACCAACACCACAAAGGCCTCACCCCAAGATGCGGTACTCACACCACACACCGAACGCCACGAAGGCGCCTCACCTAAATCTTCGGTGACCCTCGCCACAAAGGCCTAGGTCACGGTTCCACTAAGGGATTTCCTTCGAGGCGGAAACCGTGTCTTAAACAAAGGTTGGGGCACACATCCACAACTTAATTGGAGGCTCCCAACAAATCACCACAAAGGTCTAGAATCCGTCTAGGTTTCCAAGAACCCAAGAGTAACAACCTTCTTGCTTTCACCACCACGAATCACCGTGGAGAACTCAAACCGATGCACCAAATGCAATGGAAAGAACACCACAAAGATGCTCAAGTCCTTCTCTCTCAAATTCCAACAAAGCTACAAAAGCTATTGGGGGAATAAGAGAGGAAGAACAAAGGAATTCACAAAGAACACCAAGATCAAGATCTAGAGAGTTCCACTCACAAAGAGATGGATTTGATTGGTAGAAATGTAGATCTAGATCTCCTCTTCCTTTTCCCTCAAATGGATTCAAGAATCATTGGAGGAGTAGAGGGATGTGGAAAGATCTCAAGTTCAACAATGGTGGAGAGCAAAAGGAGGAAGAAGAAGTGGGGAGGAAGAGGAGGAAGAAGGCCTTAAATACGGGTCTTAGATTTCTGCCCGTTGGGGCAAAAATCGCGACAGGCCGGCAGTGCCGGCCTTGTTCCACCGGCAGTGCCGGGGTGGCCGGCAGTTGGCCTTTTCCACCGGCAGTGCCGGCCGCGGCAGTGCCGGGGTGTTCCCCGGCAGTTCCGCCCCTATTTTTACCCAAACACCCGATACGAAAACCTTAAGAACTTTTGCATCCGGACTCCGATTTCAATGATCTTGGGCTCGTTGAAATCACAACAACGAGCTCTACAACAATATGCATAGGAACATCATAGTCCAGAAAAGGAGGATAGAAACAAATGAATAAAGGTTTTACCTATCTATAAAAGGCAAACCGATAAAACCTCCAATAAGGAAAATGCAACAACTTGAGATAGGAGACTTGGATTTAGGTGAAACCAATTTTGTTGTAAATAGGATGACAAAGGCTACCCCAAAAAGAGTGAAAATCTTAAGAACAAGCGGGGTAGGTTTTTCTATGTATTTTAGTGTGAAACCTCTCAATACGAAAAACCGAGAAAAACTCCAATATAAAAAACGCAACAAGTGATTGATGCGGAATCTATTTTCGATGAACTAGAGCTTGCTATGGGGATAACCACAAGCTCTAAATCATCACATGGATAAGATACAAATAACAAAGAAGAAATATTATGCAAGGATGCAATGGTTTGAGCTCTCTCCGAATGATACGATCGAGTTACTCACTCGAGAGCCCTCTTGATAGTACGGCAACTAAATTATAAACCGGTCTCCAGCTACACCATGAGACCGGTAAGAAAGAAACCCTATCAAGAGAAAACCTTAACCTTGAGCCTTGATGATGACGGTCTTGACCGTAACAAGATGGAACGCCTTTCTTGATTGTGCTTGCTTGATAAAGTCATGCAAAATGCTCCCCCATACTCCACTATGGGAGAGCTACTTATTTGGCGCATCTTCACATACCCATGATCACCATATGGATGGCAAGCTTCAAGCATATGATCTCTTCGAGTTGGCTCATCTTGAACTTGCACTTCATTCTTCATCATGTTGATGTCTTGAAGTAACTTGAGGGCTCACTTCATCTTCATCTTCAATACATACTTGATACTTGATATCCTACATCAATTTCTTCTTATTTCAACCTTGAAGCCAACATATGGTTCAAGCATTGCCTATGGACAACTCCTACAAATATAACTCAATGCAAACATTAGTCCATAGGGATTGTCATTAATTACCAAAACACACATGGGGGCTCCATGCACTTTCAATCTCCCCCATTTTGGTAATTGATGACAATCTCTTTGAGAGGGTTTATATAAGGAATTTAAGTAACAAACAAGTTGAATATATAGAGCAAGCTCCCCCATAATATATGCATGTGCGAATGAACTTGACTTTCATTGCATATATTGGCATTCAAAGCCTAGTGGAGTTTCCTCTAAATATTGAACTATGCAAAGCAACAAGATGCAATGCAAGAAAGGCACATGCTTAAAAACAAAGCAAAGACATAACCAAATTCCCTTAAACCCTCCAAACTTCTCCCCCATTGGCACTGATACGTCCCAAACGTATCTATAATTTCTTATGTTCCATGCTACTTTTATGATAATACTCACATGTTTTATACATACTTTATGTCATTATTATGCATTTTCCACTAACCTATTGACGAGATGCCGAAGAGCCAGTTCTGTTTTCTGCTGTTTTTGGTTTCAGAAATCCTACAAAGGAAATATTCTCGGAATTGGACGAAATCAACACCCAGGGTCTTATTTTTTCACGAAGCTTCCAGAAGACCGAAGGAGTTACGAAGTGGGGCCACGAGGCGGCCAACCCATAGGGCGGCGCGGCCTGCCTGGGGCCCGCGCCGGCCTATGGTGTGGGCCCCTCGCCCCGCCTCTAAACCTACCATTCCGCCTACTTAAAGCCTTCGTCGTGAAAACCCCTGTACCGAGAGCCACGATACGGAAAACCTTCTAGAGACGCCGCCGCCACCAATCCCATCTCGAGGGATTCAGGAGATCGCCTCCGGCACCCTGCTGGAGAGGGGAATCATCTCCGGAGGACTCTTCATCGCCATGATCGCCTCCGGATCGATGTGTGAGTAGTTCACCCCTGGACTATGGGTCCATAGCAGTAGCTAGATGGTTGTCTTCTCCTCATGTGCTATCATTGTAGATCTTGTGAGCTGCCTATCATGATCAAGATCATCTATTTGTAATGCTACATGTTGTGTTTGTTGGGATCCGATGAATATGGAATACTATGTCAAGTTGATTATCAATCTATCATATATGTGTTGTTTATGATATTGCATGCTCTCCGTTGCTAGTAGAGGCTCTGGCCAAGTTGATACTTGTAACTCCAAGAGGGAGTATTTATGCTCGATAGTGGGTTCATGCCTCCATTAAATCTGGGACAGTGACATAAAGTTCTAAGGTTGGATGTGTTGTTGCCACTAGGGATAAAACATCGATGCTTTGTCTAAGGATATTTGTGTTGATTACATTACGCACCATACTTAATGCAATTGTCTGTTGTTTGCAACTTAATACTGGAAGGGGTGCGGATGCTAACCCGAAGGTGGACTTTTTAGGCATAGATGCATGCTGGATAGCGATCTATGTACTTTGTCGTAATGCCAGATTGAATCTCGCTCTACTCATCATGATATGTATGTGCATTGTTATGCCCTCTTTATTTGTCAATTGCCCAACTGTAATTTGTTCACCCAACATGCTATTTCTTATTGGAGAGACACCACTAGTGAACCGTGGACCCCGGTCCAATTCTTTTACATCTGAATACAATCTTGCAAACATTGTTTTTTACTGTTCTTCGCATACAAACATTATTTTCCACACCATACATTTAATCCTTTGTTTACAGCAAGCCGGTGAGATTGACAACCTCACTGTTAAGTTGGGGCAAAGTATTTTGATTGTGTTGTGCAGGTTCCACGTTGGCGCCGGAATCCCTGGTGTTCCGCACTACACTCCGTCACCAACAACCTTCACGTGCTCCTTGACTCCTCGGTTCGATAACCTTGGTTTCTTACTGAGGGAAAACTTGCTGCTGTACGCATCACACCTTCCTCTTGGGGTTCCCAACGGGCGTGTGCTTGACGCGTCATCAGGCACCAATTGCTAGAATGGGTGAAAAATTTAGAAGGCCAATATAGTGAGAGTCCCTCCATACCGTGTGCATTTCTCATATTTTGAGTGGAATCAAATGCACGGATCCAATTACAAATATTTGGAAAGAATCACAATATAGAGAGGATCAAAGGTTGCAAAAAGATAACAAGGTCAAGAAGCTTCAACAAATGAAGAAAGCAACCAAATGAACCACCAATAAGATACCAAAAATAAAGATAAATATTATGATAAGATCAAGAAGATTTCTCTAAATAATATGAGGAAGCTCCCAAAGGTTTGTGCACAAAACATTGGAGTAAAAAGTGCACAAACATGGAATCATCACTCCCATAATATCATTCAAAACAAAATATACCAAGTGAATCAAACTCTAATGATCACCACAAAATAGTGCCTTTAATAAAATGAGGAAGCTCCCCAAAGTACATGCATAAATTAAAATGTTACATTTGAATACAATATGCATAACATGGAATCCTCACTCCCTCATTACCATTTAAGACACACACATTTGCAATAGATCATAGATAGAAAATTAAGCTTAACACTTGCAACAAACAAATGGTTGAGCAACAAGTAAGAGGCACCATAATAAAGGGCTCAACCAAGAGGGTATGTGAAAGGCATAACAAAGCATATTATAAGACTACTACAAGGATAAGCAAAAAAGCATCATCATAGTCTTTAATGAATTATATTGCTTAGCATGACCAATCAACACACACAAAAAATAAGATATCAAATGGAGATGTATCATCTCTTATGTGTATAAATTTCTCTAAGTGGGCAAAATCACTAAGATGTTTATCCATAAAGAAACATGCACACACAAAATAGATACACAAGAAATATAGTACGATATCCAAGACAAAGTCATGCAATATACCAATACAAATTTTTGCTTAATAGCGTGACCAAAGGCTCAATTTTATCTTATTGTATATTCATGAACTTCAACCATAAACACAAAAAATACATTACAAATATCAAAAAAGGATAGAAGATAGTTGGGATGCATTGAGAAAGGCAACAAGTATCACAAACAAGGATACCAAAAGAAATAACTCAATTTGCACTTTCATCGATATTGCACATGTGAGAGGCTTGAGGAATTGATATGCAATAAAATTGCTAGATCGACATAGTTGGGATGGATGAATCATTAGCATGCTTTTATATACTTCCCAACATGTGTGCTCATCTCAATTTATTCACATTTGCAATAAAGATGTTTCATTAAAATCTTTGCAAGAAGCATAATATTTGCAAATCAAGAGATTCATGCCAAGATGCAACTACATGGTTGGATGCTAGAAAAATATGCATGAGAAGATACTTGTTACCGAGATAGCATTGGTGTGGATGTAGTAGATATGAGTTCGTTGACCATCCTAGCTTGCCTCAAATTACCATTAAGTCTCCACATCTTCCTAAGTGTGAGACAAGCATCCAATGTATCTGTTGCCTGCCAAAACCCACCGGCGGGCTTAGCGACGATCAACACCGTAGAGCCGGGAGGCTCCCAGAACTGCGGTTGGCTCTGGTCCCTCGGGCGACGGCCCGCAATGCCTTCTGGCACACGTCCCAGCTAAATGCAAGGGCGTGCCACCTGACCTATACCTGGTCAGGGAGGTGTTGGATTGCTTCGATTAGTTTCCTGCATGGCAAAACACGTAAACATTAAATACGAGCCCCGATCGGCTCTTAAGTTGTTCTGTGGATCGGCTCAGAGAGCCGATTGTCCCATCGTTCGTATTAGATTTGCAATAACATGGGAGTCCTGCTTAATCGATATTAAGATGAATTGATCTACGACAGTTTAAGGTTTGCACTGCATAACCGGAACATCCTACACGTGATTGGGCCTAGCAGATGCATAAGATGATAGGAAAAACTATCTCTAAAGAGGCCTAAAAACCAACATACAGTTGATCCTCGGAACAATCCCTCTAGGAACAGCAAACTACACCTTACGCGCTACCGGATCATCCAACCCGTTTGCAAGGCCTAGCTATGCAGATATTAAACCAATCCTTGAAGAACAAGGAGCAACTATAACGGATCAAATCTACTAAGTAAAAACTAAGCAAGGTGCTGCCATTACATCTAAGATGGATGTAAAGGCAGCGAGACGTTAAAGGGTGGCATAGCTAAGCAGATATACAAGAAAAGCGTCCACGTCAACCCTAAAACATCTATGATAACGGCGTTGCTCGCCATCAAGAACGCTTCAGCATGAGCAACAGTAGATAACGAATAAACAGATACTGCCTAGATCGCGAGATATGATCTAGGCAGCATGACGCTTACCCGGGAGAAACCCTCGAAACAAGGGGTGGCGATGTGCCTAGATTGGTTTGTTATGAACGTGTTCGTCCTCCTTCTCAATAACCCTAGATACATATTTATAGTCCGTAGACTGTCTAATCCGGGAATAATCCCAACCGTGCACGAGCTAAACTCTATCTTTTACTTCCTAACCGACACGTATCCTACTATAGTTACAGATACACGGGCCACTTAGCCCAAAATCTCGTACAAGGCCGATTCATCATCTCCTTTGTGTGCATAGCTTCCAAGCCCATTTAAATCACGGCCTGCCTCTTGATTCGGTTAAATTCTGGTGATAACACATGCCCCCTAGTTTTGGCAATGGTAATTCCAAAACCACTTTATTTTTTTCCTTTGTTGGGTCACGTCGTGGCAGGGTAGAACCGTCGCAGTATCCTTCATCATGACGCCTTGCCTTCTCAACTTCTCTGCACGATTTGACCGTTTTTTGGCACCACTTCCTCGGAAACCGCGGTATCATCAAATCTCCCCTACATCCACATTATTTAACCGCTTCGAATAGTTCACCTCTTCATCCCCCTGCTCTGCACTAGCCATCAGCCAAAAGCCCCCTTTCCTTTGCAACCATGTCTTCCTCTTCCTCTTCCTCCACCTCATCGGGACTCTCCTCCCAGTCCTCTTCTTCCTCCTCCCGCGCGCCCACACCGGAATGGGATCAGACGGTGGCGCACAACATCCAAGCCCCAGAGGAATGGGACCAAGAGTCCCACGATTCCTCCGTCTGGTCCGAGGATAGCAAATCCTTGACCGACGGAGAGGACGACCTCCAATTCCTCGTCGATGGGGAGTTGGAGATGGAGAGTGAGGACGATCGCTTCTCCTGGGACGATTTCACCTCCTCCGACGAGGAGGATGAAGAGGAGGAGGACGACGAAGACTCCCTTGAGGACTACCCTCCGGCGAAGCGCTTCCGCGCCGGGTCGTACGACGACACCGACGACGACGACGACGAGGAGGAGTACGGAGCCTCCACCAAGGGCTACAGCAGCGACGAGGAGCCTGCCGGCAGCAGCGCCGACGAGAGCTTCGCCGACGACGACGAGGACGACGACGGCCTGTAGATTATCCCCTACTAGTATAGGGCTAGTAGTAGTAGTAGACTGGTCAATAGACCTTTCTTTTGTTCTCCCTCCCTTGAGCAATCGGCTCTTTCCTTGTAAGAAATTCCTCCTATCAATGAAGAAAATGTTCCTATTGATTTTGCTTTTGCACCAATTTCGCCGATTGTCAAGGTAAGTTAATGCGCAAAGAGCCGATGGCAGCGCATCGGCTTTTTCTGATAAAACGCAATCCAGTCCAAATTGCCGATTCAGTTGCCTATTCTCACGATAATTGCAACCTCCGTCTGAGAAAATAAACTCAGATCCCTCAAATTGTCGTTCGAACAGGTCCAATTCACGACCATGCAAACCCCAAACTCCAAACGCACAGATCCCTTCCACGAATTTTAACGGGAGAATCATCCCCACGTAACGGCCTCTGGCCCGAAGATGATATGTTGTGCTTGTTCCTCTAGAGTCGATGGCTGCGCATCGGCTTTGTATTCTGGAGTCGATGTTTGTGCATCGGCTATTACTTGTGTAAATTTTTTTTTACTGGCTGATTTCATGATCGGCCTCCATATCTCACTGTCCGTCATCCCACATGCTTGGGAAATACTTCTTGAGATGTTGCCCATTGACAGCTACTGGGAACTTAACCCCGTCCAACTGCTCAAGCATATATGCATTACCCTTCAAGACCTGGTCGACTCTGTACGGGCCGTGCCAATTAGGAGACCATTTACCATATGCTTTGTCCTTAGTTCCTAACGGCAACACAGCTTCCCATACTAGTTCACCAACTTGAAACTCCTTTGGTCTCACCTTCTTGTTGTATGCGCGAGCCACCTTGGCTTTATTCTCTTTACTCTTCTCCAATGACCAAAGTCTAAGTTCTGTTAGATCTTCAATGCTATCACTCATCAAAGCTGCATACTCTTCAGATGTTAGATCATTCTGAAATGTAACACGTCTCGATCCAGCCGTAATTTCCCAAGGCAATACGGCTTCTTGCCCATAAACCAGCTGATATGGCAAAGTTTTTATAGCTCCATGACATGACATACGATAAGCCCACAAAGCTTCTGAAAATACTTCATGCCAACGTCTAGGGTGTTCGTCAACTTTTCTCTTAATCAGCTTGATGAGGCTCTGGTTGGACGCTTCAGCCTGCCCATTTGCTTGAGCATAGTATGGAGACGATCGGATCAACTTAATTCCCATGTCATCACAGAACTTTCTGAACTCTTTAGAAATGAAAACCGAACCTCCATTGGTCGTAATAGTCTGGGGAATCCCGAATCTATGAATGACATGCTCCTTAACAAAATTGATAACATCTTCCGATTTTACCTTTTTCATCGGGATGGCCTCCACCCATTTGGTGAAGTAATCTGTGATAGCCAGAATCCATTCGCGGCCTTTGCTTGACGCAGGATGGATTTTGCCGATCATATCCATGCCCCATCCTCGGAATGGCCAAGGTTTGATGATAGGGTTCATTGCTGATGCGGGCACCATCTGAATTTTTCCAAACATCTGGCATGCTTGGCAACCTTTATAGTATGTGAAGCAGTCCTCAAGCATAGTGGGCCAGTAAAACCCTGACCGCCCGATCAGCCACTTCATCTTATGAGCCGATTGGTGGGTACCGCAAGCTCCTTCATGTACTTCGTGCAAAAGCCGATTCGATTCGGCTGTTCCCAAACATTTGAGAAGTAATCCTTCCAGAGTCCTGTAGAACATATCATCTCCTATGAGGACATACTTCATGGCTTTGTACCTTATCCGTTTAGGTGCCCCCCGAGCCGGATCTTTCAAGTAATTGAAGATATCGGCTCTCCAGTCATCTGGTTCCAAAGCATATACCTGGACATCGGCTTCTTCTGCAACGTCCTTGTAGCCTGATGCCCTCTGGGCGAGATCGTTGGCCTCGGTATTTTGCGACCTTGGTATCCAACCGAAGTTGATGTACCTGAATTGCACCATCAGCTCACGGCATTGCATCCACAACGGGAAGAGGGACTCGCTCTCGCACTTGTATTCCTCCGTTAGCTGGGAAATTATCAACTTGGAGTCGCCAAAAACTTCCACTGCTTCTGCCCCGGCTTCTATAAGCAACTCCATACCCTTATATATCGCTTCATACTCAGGGACATTGTTGGTGCAAGGGGTAGGTAACCTGATGGAGAAGGAATATGTTGCCCCCCGAGGCGACACGAGCAGAATTCCGATGCCACAACCATCTTCACAAACCGATCCATCGAAAAACATGGCCCATGCACGAACCGACAGAGCTGCTACATCCGTGTTGATTCGTTCCGCAATAAGATCGGCTAACGCTTGTCCCTTCACTGCCTTCGCTGGCTGATACCGGAGATCAAATTCTGATAGCGCGAACATCCACTTACCAAGTCAGCCTTTCAATACCGGAGCCGACAGCATGTGTTTGACCACGTCTGATTTGCAGATGATGATGATCTCCGCGGTGAGCAGGATGTGACGAAGTTTGGTACAGGTAAAGAATAGGCAGAGGCACAATTTCTCAATCTCAGGGTACCTGGTCTCTGCATCCAACATCCTTCTGCTGAGGTAAAACGCGACTCTTTCCAGGCCATCATAGACTTGAACCACCACAGAAGCGATGGAAGTATCAGCCACTGATAGATAGATATAAAATGGCCTGTCCTGCTGGGGCGGAACTAACACAGGCGGCTTTGAGAGATACTCTTTAATATCGTCGAAAGCTTGCTGTTGCTCTGCCCCCCAGCGAAATTCCTCATCGGCTTTAATCTTCACCAACCCCATGAATGGTTTGATTCGTCCTGACAAATTGGAGATGAACCTTCTGACAAAGTTGATTTTGCCGATGAGACATTGCAGTTCCTTCTTCGTGGCAGGCGGCTTCATGGTGTGCACTGCCTCCTGACTCTTTAGGCCGATCTCAATTCCACGCTCATGAACTAAGAAGACCAGGAATTGACCGGCCGTTACACCAAAAGCACACTTCTTTGGATTCATCCTCAGTCCGAATTTCCTAGTTCGGTCCAAAATGCGTCACAAATCCCCCAAGTGTCCTTCCACCGAGACGAACTTGACTACCACGTCGTCGATGTAGATCTCCACCAGCTTGCCAATCAGACCATGGAAGATATAATTCATGGCTCGTTGATACGTTGCGCCGGCGTTTTTCAACCCAAAAGTCATGACCACATATTCGAACAAGCCTACTGCACCTGGCACTCTGAATGCAGTCTTGTTTATGTCTTCTGGGGCCATGAAAATCTGGTTGTAACCGGCGTTGCCATCCATGAAACTCAACACTTTGTGACCCGCAGCTGCGTTGATCAACGTTTCCGCGACTGGCATTGGGTACTCATCTTTTGGAGTGGCTCTGTTGAGATCTCGAAAATCTATGGCAACGCGCATTCGGCCGTCCTTCTTCTCCACAGGCACGACGCTGGAGATCCACTCAGCATACCTGCATGGCCTGATGAACCCGGCAGCCAACATTTTCTCGATCTCTTTCTTGACTTCTTCTAAGACTTCGGTCTTCATCTGCCGTGCTCGTTGCTGGAACGGCCGAAATCCTTTCTTAAGAGGGAGCCGATGCTCGACGATACTCCTGTCTAGCCCGGGCATTTCTGTGTAATCCCAAGCAAAACAATCTGGGTACTCTTTCAACAGAGCTATCATCAAACTCTTCGATGTGGATCCAATTTCTTGCGATAAATGTTGGTCGTGGCTTATCCCCAGGACCAATGTCGATCTCCTCTAGCTCATCAGCCGATGTAAACCCATACCCTAGCTTTCCATCACCTGCCAGGTCAATGTTGAACACAGGCGAAATATATAATGAGGGTAATATGGGCCAATTGCCTGAATCGGCCTCCTTTTTCATTGCATTATCCAACGAAGGTTTACAACGTAGATTCATTTTTTGGGGCCGATCGCAGGGATCGGCCTCGTTACAACCTAGTAACTTTGGTGTGGTTACTCTGCCAGGCCAGTGGATAAGACCAGCCTCACCCCGTTTTTTGTAACCTTAATGCGTTCACACTCGTTCAGATTGACTCCGGAGAGTGGCTCTTGACCGTCTGCGTCCCAGATGTTCATGCCTGCTGTTGATACCTCAATCGAATCATCGGCGTGGACGACTTCTACTTCATCTCCATCCCATTGTATCAAGCATTGGTGCATAGTGGATGGAATGTAGCAGTTGGCGTGGATCCAGTATATCCCTAGCAGGACAGCATAGGTGCTTTTGCTGTCGACGATGAAGAACGATGTAGGGACTGTTTTCCGGCCCACAGTTAGGTCTGCATTCAGGACACCTTGAGTCTCCGATGCTTGGCCGTTGAAGTCGCTTAGCGTGACGTTGGTCTTGATTAGATCCGAGTTGGAGTGTCCCAAACGCCGCAACATGGAGTATGGCATGATGTTGACTGCCGCTCCCGTGTCAACCAACATCCTGCCGATGGGCTGCCCATTGATATATCCTTTCAGGTACAAGGCCTTCAGATGTTTGTAGCTTTTCTCCCGTGGCTTCTCGAAAATGACTGGTCGTGGGCCGAAGTCGAACTGCGCTATCGGCACTTCTTCGTTTCTTGGAGCACAGAATTCCGAGGGAAACATGAACACCATATTCGTGCCAGCCGATGCCTTCGCATCGGCTTTTGTCTGTTTGGGGCGCCACTCTTTCTTTGGTGGTCGATCCTCTGCGTCCAAGGTTTGTTGAATCTTCTCAGCCAGGTCCGGTCGTGCCTTCCTCAGTGTGTGCAGGTGTTGCCTCGCCTTCTTCTAGGCTACGTAGCTGGACCCTACGCTCGGGAGTGACGAGTCCGTCGGGCACCACCTTGGCCGATGGTATCGGTCTTCTTCTTCATCTTCGATTCCTCAAGATCCTCTTCCGAGGTGGCTCAGCTCCTCGCTCTGGGACGAGCGGCCCTAGGCGTCGAACACCGACACGTCGCTGTCCCTCCTTTTCTTCACTCGGGCAATTGTCGATTGTGGGCAATCGGCTCATCCCTGAATCCCAGCAATGTTTAAAGAAAGGGCAGTTCCAGTGACTGTCCATGTCCCTCTGCTCTCGTGACGTCTCCCTTGCGCGGCGCTCATATCTTTCGTCGTCTCGACCGTGCCGGCGAGTTCTTCTGTTGTCGACATCAGACTGATAGTACTTCTGGTCATTACTGTCGTACTGCCGACGTTGGTCGTACTGACGCTCGTACTTGTTGAGGAGATGGTCTGAGAGTGGCCGCTGATACCGCACGCTCCTGACTTGTTCTTCAGTGATGTATCTTTTATCATCACGTTGAAGCCGATCGCTTGAACCGGCCTCCTCTTTGTTCTTGCCACTGGAGTGGCTGCTCTCTTCTTTGTCTTTGCCATGGCGGTACACAGACCCTGCCATGTTGACATCGAACGAAAAGTCTAGCCGACGCCTTGCGGATCGGCTGAGTTCTACCATGTTGACGCCAGGGAACGGCTGCGTGTCTATCTTCATGGCGTACTGACCGAAGATCAGACGGCCTTGTTCTATTGCCATTTGAATCTGTTGACGCAACACCTTGCATTCGCTGGTGACATGGGTGAACGAGTGGTGCCACTTGCAGTATGGTTTCCCGCTCAGCTCTTGTGCCGTAGGGATCTTGTGGCCCTCGGGTAATTTCAGCTGTTTTCCTTTAAGCAGCAGGTCAAAGATTTGCTCAGCCTTGCTTACATCGAAGTTGAATCCCTTTGCTGGCCCTTGTGGTTTCACCCATGTACAGGTCACGGGGGCTGCCCCCCGAGCCCATTCAGCTACGGCTACCTCCTGGTCTTCTGCAGAGTCTTCCAATTCGTCCGCCTCGACCATACTGGGCGTTTGAACTTATCTTGGTACAACTCCGGGTGACGCTGCTCATATGCTGTCAACTTCTGAGCCAATTGCGCCAGCGAGTTGTACTCTACTTGGAACACCAAATCCTTGAATGGTGCTACGAGGCCGTGTACTGCCAGCTCGACTGCTTCTTTCTCAGTTATACGAGCCGAATAACATCGGTTCTTGACAGTCCTAAAACGCTGGATATATTCAGACACCGTCTCTCCACGCCTCTGCCGTACCTGGGCCAGGTCGGCAATGCCAGCTTCGGTAGTTTCTGTTTGATATTGTATGTAAAACTGCTCCTCTAGCTGCTTCCATGTCCGGATGGAATCCGGCGGTAAAGAGGTGTACCAACCGAAAGCTGGTCCTGTGAGTGATTGCGCAAAAAATCTCACGCGCAGCTGGTCCGACACTGAAATCATGCCTAGCTGTGCTAAATATCAGCCGATGTGCTCGATTGAGCTGGATCCTTCTGATCCACTGAACTTTGAGAGCTCAGGGAGCCGATATTTGGGTGGCAGTGGAATCAGATCATAGTCATCAGGATACGGCTTGGAATAGCCGATTGTTTTCCTCTTTGGCAGTAAGCCAAATTGTTCTCTCAAGATTATGCTGACCTGTTCCACTGTGTTGGCTGCAGGAGCTGTGCTGTTGTGATTTGTTGCGGTGGAGTATTTAGCTAGCCACGCCAGCTTTTCTGCATCCGCTCCAGGAACCACAGCTAGTGCTCCAGAAACCCCTCCCGCTGAAATCTGGTTTGTGCGCGCGAAGGTGTTAGAATCCGGAACGTACGTGCACACATATCCATGCGGGATCTCCTTGGGTGGCTCGTACAGGAACTGGTAGTCGCCAGGATCGCCTCCAACTTTGTAGACGACGTACCCGATGAAGCCGGCGGTTCTGGGGCTGTCAGTGCGAAGGGTAGCGGCGGTCTGGTGTGTAACGGGATTTCTCCTTGGTGAGTACCTAGGGTAGGCCCTGATGGAGAATACTGATGTTTCATGATCTCCTGGACCACGCGAACCGCAACGCGCTCAAAGGCATTTACCAAACTCTCAGAGTGGCGGTGTACAGAATGAGCCACCATGTAGTTGACCTCCTGGCGCAGAGCTCTGGTGCGTTCCTCTGAAGGGGTAGACAAATCTATCTGATCAAGAGCACCCTCTGGCGAGAACCCTTTCCACCTGATGCCATGTGATCGGGTCTTCGCAAAAGAGCCGATGAGATCGGCTTCCAAGATAGCTTTCATCTCATCATACTTCTTCTTATGCTCATGGGGCAGATCTTCGTACGTGACTGGCTCGCCAGCTATCTCAACTGTAGATGTCGACATGGTTGCTGAAGACTGTCCCACCGGGCATGCCAGAATGTGTTGCCTGCCAAAACCCACCGGCGGGCTTAGCGACGATCAACACCGTAGAGTCGGGAGGCTCCCAGAACTGCGGTTGGCTCTGGTCCCTCGGGCGACGGCCCGCAATGCCTTCGGCACACGTCCCCCTAAATGCAGGCGTGCCACGACCTATACAGTCGGGAGGTGTTGGATTGCTTCGATTAGTTTCCTGCATGGCAAAACACGTAAACATTAAATACGAGCCCCGATCGGCTCTTAAGGTGTTCTGTGGATCGGCTCAGAGAGCCGATTGTCCCATGATTCGTATTAGATTTGCAATAACATGGGAGTCCTGCTTAATCGATATTAAGATGAATTGATCTACGACAGTTTAGGGTTTGCACTGCATAACCGGAACATCCTACACGTGATTGGGCCTAGCAGATGCGTAAGATGATAGGAAAAACTATCTCTAAAGAGGCCTAAAAACCAACATACAGTTGATCCTCGGAACAATCCCTCTAGGAACAGCAAACTACACCTTACGCGCTACCGGATCATCCAACCCGTTTGCAAGGCCTAGCTATGCAGATATTAAACCAATCCTTGAAGAACAAGGAGCAACTATAACGGATCAAATCTACTAAGTAAAAACTAAGCAAGGTGCTGCCATTACATCTAAGATGGATGTAAAGGCAGCGAGACGTTAAAGGGTGGCATAGCTAAGAAGATATACAAGAAAAGCGTCCACGTCAACCCTAAAACATCTACGATAACGGCGTTGCTCGCCATCAAGAACACTTCAGCACAAGCAAAAGTAGATAACGAATAAATAGATACTGCCTAGATCGCGAGATGCGATCTAGGCAGCATGACGCTTACCCGGGAGAAACCCTCGAAACAAGGGGTGGCGATGCGCCTAGATTGGTTTGTTATGAACGTGTTCGTCCTCCTTCTCAATAACCCTAGATACATATTTATAGTCTGTAGATTGTCTAATCCGGGAATAATCCCAACCGTGCACGAGCTAAACTCTATCTTTTACTTCCTAACCGACACGTATCCTACTATAGTTACAGATACACGGGCCACTTAGCCCAAAATCTCGTACAAGGCCGATTCATCATCTCCTTTGTGTGCATAGCTTCCAAGCCCATTTAAATCACGGCCTGCCTCTTGATTCGGTTAAATTCTGGTGATAACAGTATCTCCTTGTACCTAAAACAAAATTAAGTACAAAATGGTTCCCAAACTAATTGGGTCAAAAGTAGTTAGATATACTACAACATATAGGATAAACTCCACAAAACTATGTGCATATAGATATGCAATTGACTTTCATGCACATCTTAGCCAAATTAGGATTTGATGGAGTTTACCCTATATATTGGATCAAAGAAAGTCACACATGCCATATGATATACATATACTAAATATGCATGCACAATACTTTCAAGAACCAAAGGAAGATACAATTTGGGCATAACTCCAAATAAATGAAGAAACAATGGTTGTCCAAATTATATCAAAGAATCGAATCAACACAAGATTGATTCCAAAGACTTATCTCATTGTAAGAAGCTAATTAAACTCAGAGACAAAGGAATTAGATAAACAACTCCCAAGAGAGCAAGGTTCCAACAATAAACCAAACCCTCAACACTTTTTATGATGGCACAAAGTACCAGAAAGAAAATTTATGTCTCCCAAAACCAAATTTTTGATAATAATCAAGAGATGTTAAGCATTCTAACAAATATAGGAGAGCTCCCCCAAGATTAGTGCATTATCTAGGATTTTGCATATGAATACAAAATGCACAAAAGCAGGATCATCACGCTACCTATATCTACTAAAAACGCTAAGAAAGTTTGAATAGACAAAATAGATCTATAAGATGCAAGGAAGACACATGAGAGTCAAAGCACAACAAATTCATGGCAATAAATAAGGCAATTTAACACAAGAGCCAATGTAAATATGATCAATAAAAACCTACCTCATATTAGATTTTTAATTGTCCTAGGGCAAGAGGTATTAGGAAATATTTCCCGGTGGTAGTTTGTAAGTATATGTAAGATCATATTTACAACAAATAAAGCATCTATCTATTATATACTAAAAGCACAATACGGGATATATTTTTGAGACACCACGTTAATCCACATCATCTTAATTATTTTGATTGTTAGATCTAAATTCCATGGTTAGGATTTAATTAACCAAATAGTGTTACGTTATTATTGGTCATACGTACATACTAGGTAACTACCACATCACGTCACGGTTCAAGAAAAAAAAAGAACAATCCGTGTTACGTAAGTCCATACACATATATTAGATTCAACAAGTAAAAATATATTTCTCTCTTTGACAGCGCAACCTTAATTTAATCAATCTCCATTAAAAGGTCATACAAACTTTATAAAAATGAAATACACCACTTTATCCTTTTAATTTCCTTTTGCAAATACAACCCTACATAAATAAAAACTTTAGCGCTGCCAACCTGCCAAGTTTATCGAGATTATAAAAAATGTTTGGACAATCAGATCTGAAATATAACTTGGTTTTATGGGCCATCAGCTGCTGGGCTCATCTTCCCCATCACCGGAGTCCACGAGACGGTGGATCTGGCGAGTGAAGATCTTGTGGAAGTTGCTGATGAGGTTCGGCGCGACGATGGCTGCGGTCGCCGGTGTAGATCCTTCAGGATTGGTGCTCGGCGATTTCCCGTTGGCTTGGGGTGGCTCCTGATTCAAGGCGTCATGAGGAGCTTGATCGGCGGCGCGCCACCGACAACGGTGCGTGGTCGCCGGCGTCGTCATGTTGTAGTTGGGCTGGGTTGTATTTTGTTTCTTCTGAGGGCCTTTCTGTAACTTTTCCGAGTTAATATCAGCCTCTTTTACCACAAAAAAATACAAGTCAGAAAAAGTGTTAATAGAAAAAATATAGATGCATGTCAGATAAAGAAACGACAAAATCTTCAAATTTTGATCGACAATTTCTGAAAAAAAGAATTCGGATGAAGCCCGGTGAACAGGGGGTACGTGAGCACCCCCTAACTACTCGACACGTGTCTAACGGCATCCAATAATCCGTTAGCTGTCTCCAAAGCGAATGAAAGAGAGGGCGTGCTGAGCATGAACGTGTCCACCTGGGTCCACCACGCATACGGTAAAAAAAGCAAAATGTTGGCAGAACGCAGAAGCAAAGGTAGCAAGCAACGTGGGTGGGCCACCCTAATTATTGCACGTCTTCAGATCGTCTCTCTCTTTCCCTTTTCCCCGCATCATTTGTTCTCTCCACCGAGGAACTCAAGCACGCTCTCCAGGACATTCTTCAGCACCTGGTCCGGCGGCGCCCACCTCCCGCTACAGTCGTTGCCGCCGTTGGCTCCCATCAGATCCGGCGCCCAGCTGTCGCCCCCCGCCGTTGGCTCCCATCAGAACCTCGACTTGTTGAGTCGATCTGTTGAGCGAAGGGAACCGCGACCTCAACATCGCAGGCAGGGACGGTGCACGGCGGAGTTCGACGACATAGGAGCAGGGACGGCGCGCAGCGATGCTCGAAGGCCTGTCTCCTACCTCCGTCCGCCCCTCGCCTGTTACCGCAGCAGTTTCCGCGCAGGGGTCCTCGACTTGGACGGCGTTGGTGGCCCCTTTCGAAGAGCTAGGAGCCGCACCCGGACGGCGACGGCTTGGCGGCGGCGGGGCTCCAAGGCGGCATCGAGGAGCAGTCGGGCGGAGGGGGCCAGAGGAGGGCGGAGCCGATTTGTCGCCAGCGCTCCACGCAGTCGGGCAGCCAGCCCAAATCGAGTCAACCACCATGGCCACCATGGCCAGAGCTCGGCGGAGGTCTCGTGATAGACCGATAGGAGTAGCCGCCGACCGTCGACCGCCGCCCCACAGTCTAGCCGCCGACCGCCGCCGGTCTAGCCGATGGAGGCCGCGGTCATCGTCGACGTGCTGCACCGCGCGGGGGCCCAGGTCTCCGTCGCCTCCATCGAGGACGCGCGACCACCGACCCAAAGGTGCCGACCGGATTGGGGGATTTGTGGAGGTGCGCGGCGGAGCGGCGCATGGTCTCGATTTGGGATTCTCAGAGAGCGCCGCCAGCCCTGCTGCCCCCATATTTCGATTTGTGGCTTGCTGTTTGCCTGAGTCTGAGTCACAGATTGTTGGCAGCTCGCGGCCAGGAGCAGTCCAGCTCGAGCGTTTCGGTGGGATGGCAACAACAGACAACGAAAAAAGATTCGCTTTAACACCGTAAGTTGCCGTTAGTTCAGAAAGTGGGATAGCAGAATCTCAAAGGCAATCCAACGGTATCTAGGGGGTGCTCACGTACCCCCGTGCTCACCAAATCCACTCTCGAAAAGAATTTATGGATCATGGCATGCATATGTTAGAAAAAATTGTACAAGTTATTGATGTGTATCAGCTATTGACTCAGAAAATTTCTTCAAATTTGAATCGACAGTCCACGCAAAAAATAAGTTTAACCCTCCAGGTTAGTCGACCTCATATTTTTTTAATTGTTAGATCTAAAAGGCGGCTTTGATTTAACAGGTGTACACAGTCCATAAGTAACGTAATTTTGTTCATGTGATTTGCATGGATTCCATGTCGCATACATGTTAGAAAAAGTGTTTGTACAAAATATTGATGCGTATCACATCTGGAAAAATCTTCAAATTTTGATCTATAGTTTCTCACAGAAAGCAATCGATTATAGTTTCTGTAGAGAAAGCAATCGATTCATCGTGCCATATACATGTTAGAAAAAGAATTTATATAAAATATTGATGCATGGCAGCTATTGAAAAAAAAATCATCAAATTTTTATCGACAATCCTAGAAAAAAATAAATTTGATCGATAGTATCTGTTGAAGGAGCTACACATGGGTGTGGAAGGGAAAACACATGCTAGCCTACATACGCCAAGCGCAACTGAGTATACAAAATATAACGGATCCATCTCAGCTAAGGCAATGCTAAACATCAACCCTAAGGTCTTTGATCTCACTTAGTGTAGGGATACATCTCTCGCTAGGCATGCTGCCAAAAGGCCAATTTTCGAACCGGGGGAAAATAGAAGGACGAAAAGGTGAGGCATAACATCATTTTTAAAGCAATTTTTTTGACAAGTTTACCATAGAGGAAATCCATACAGTTTGATTTTACACGGAGAAACTGGCAATTTATAAAGATGCTTGCTTAGAGCCTAGAAATACATCAAGGGGGGAGGGGGGAAGACATCTGAAGGAAACATATTTCAAAGGAAAATGTTGTGAAGCCAATCAATAAAAGATTGCACTAAGGCAGCTTTAAGTAACGGTACAACAATGGATCATGCTAAATACAGACCCTCCATCTGTTGAAAAAGGCCGGCTGATTCTCAAAGATAAATTCATTTCTCTCTTTGAAAGACAGATGAAGATCCCATTGAATCTGAATAGTGTTCCAACACGTCGTCGCAAACTCACACTCAAAGAAAAGGTGGTCTCGAGTTTCAGGAGACGGGTTATTACACAAAACACAGTTGTAACCAGAGTCCAAGTGCCATTGTCTCATAGCCATTAATTCCCTTCTGTTTAGACGATGTACCATAAGCAACCATAAAAAAACTTTTAGCTTTGGGCGAGCACCTGATTTTCAAATGGCATTCAAAACCACATCATTAGGTAGCTGCTTGAATAGGACATTATAATATTCTTAAAGCATATTTGGTCAATAAAAACTAAAACTAAGGTCAAAAATAATATTCCCAACTAAACAAAAGCTCCGTTAAGGTTCTGTGAAGTCAACAAATTTCTCACAGTTTTATTTCACCCATGTATCCCGTGAGGAGTATGCAGAATATAAAATCTGCATCTGATTGTACTTGTGGCCATGATTATTGTTCGAATGATGACATTCCCAATAAGAAAACAGCTTTGTGAAGGTTCATTGAATTCAAAAATATCTCACAACTTTATTTCATCCATCTATATCCCCTGAGGAGTATGCAGAAGATAAAATCTGCATCTGGTCGGAGTTGTGGTCCTGATTAATGTTCAAATGACAACATACAGACAAACTTGATGGCGAGAGTGCATATTGTGGTAGTGCAATAAAAAAACTATTGGCGAATTCATAGTCTAAACTTTCATTTAGCATATTATGTTAATGCAATACAACAAAAAACACATTTGGTCAATCATATTGTTTCTTCTTGGATAACAAAATCGTGATATAATCTCTAAGTAAAGTTCGATTAAAATATGCATAGATAAGAGTACCACAGTGAGATGATTAAAATGTTCCAGTCATATATATGCTTTTGGTAATATTCACAATACGTATACTACTAAATTATTTTTCAATTATTTTCCAAAGATGATGCGCTCACTTTTGCAAGGGCCATCTTGCTAGTTTGGTAAAAGATAAGATTTAACCATTATGCAAAGAGAGTTTCTTGATGGCTTCAATTAGTCATACCAAGATGCAAAACAATTAATAGCATTCATGCCAACATGCAAAGCAATTAATAGGATGACTTGAGGCACATGGTTTCCCAAAAGTGTATTGAGGGACACGTTGTGAAAAACCATGCGAAGAAGAACTTTCACAAATAAGATCCACAAAGATATTAGCAATTAAGCCATTTAAGCAAATTAGAACTTGTTTGAGCAAACATGCCACATATGAGAGAGATAACTTACAATATCAATTCTATGTGACACAACCTCAAAAGTTCACATTTTCTAGGCTTGTAATATGCACAAAGCTTATTACTCCCCCGTAATGTGATAAGGAATTTATTTTTACAAGAGGCAAATAAGATCCAACTAGAGATATTAATGGACATTGGAATTTGAATTTCTCATGAAGATGACATACCACATAGAGACTAGATAATCTTGCAATATCAATTCTAAGTGATATTCCTCATGTACACACATTGTTAGGATCATGAAATTTCCAAAGGAATATCACTCCCCCAAAATAGGATAGTCCATTAATCGCTCATAAGAGCCATATAAGATACAACAAGATGCAAAGAGGCTCCAACACAAACACAAGTACACGGTGTGCAACCCAACATACATAGACTTGATTTCTCAAGAAAAGCAAGTAGGAAGCACAACATATACAAACACATGCTAGGAACAAAACTAACACATGCAAAGGGGCAAGTAACTTTCAATATAAGTGAGTTGAGAACATGTTACCGCAAGGAGGAACATTGAATATATGATAGAAGCAAGATAACCAAAAAGACTTGGCTTGAGATAATATAAATGATGAAGATCCCTTAATTCTTCATGATGTAGCCAAGTCCTCCAATGCCCTCTGATACGTCTCAAACGTATCTATAATTTTTTATGTCCCATGCTTGTTTTATGACAATACCTACATGTTGTATACACAATTTATATCATATTTTTGCATTTTCTGGAACTAACCTATTGACGAGATGCCGCAGTGCCAGTTCCTGTTTTCTGCTGTTTTTGGTTTCAGAAATCCTAGTAAGGAAATATTCTCGGAATTGGACGAAATCAACGCCCAGCATCTTATAATTCCACGAAGCTTACAGAACACCCGAGAGGGACCAGAGGAGAGCCACAGGGGGCCCACACATGAAGGCGGCGCGGCCTGGGGGCGCCCCCTGTTGTCTGGTGGCCCCAGGTCCCTTCTGACGTCACCCTTCCGCCTACTTAAAGCCTCCGTCGCGAAAACCCTAAACATATAAGCCACGGGACGAGAAAACATCCAGAACCGCCGCCATCGCGAAGCCAAGATTCGGGGGACAGAACTCTCTGTTCCGGCACGCCGCCGGGACGGGGAAGTGCCCCCGGAAGGCATCTCCATCGACACCACCGCCATCTTCATCAACGCTCTTGATGAGGAGGGAGTAGTTCTCCATCGAGGCTAAGGGCTGTACCGGTAGCTATGTGATTAATCCCTCTCCCATGTACTTCAATACAATGATCTCATGAGCTGCCTTACATGATTGAGATTCATATGATGAGCTTTTATCACTATATCTATGTGCTACTCTAGTGATGTTATTAAAGTACTCTATTCCTCCTCCATGATGTAACGGTGACAGTGTGTGCATCATGTAGTACTTGGCGTAGGTTATGATTGTAATCTCTTGTAGATTATGGAGTTAATTATTACTATGATAGTATTGATGCGATCTATTCCCCTTTCATAGTGTGAAGGTGACAGTGTGCATGCTATGTTAGTACTCGGTATAACTGCAATGGTCTATCATGCACTCTAAGGTTACTTAAATATGAACATCGGATGTTGTGGAGCTTGTTAACTCCGGCATTGAGGTGCTCTTGTAGCCCTACGCAATGAATGGTGTTCATCATCCAACAAGAGAGTGTAGAAGTAGCATAAAAAAGAGAACTTATTTATTTATGTGATCAATGTTGAGAGTGTCCACTAGTGAAAGTATGATCCCTAGGCCTTGTTTCCTAATGCAATCATCGCTTATTCTTGTTCTGTGCATCTTTACTTACGCCGCCAAGCACTTTTAAGCCGTTGCTACTACTCATATTCATTCATACCACTTGTATTTCACTATCTCTTCGCCGAACTAGTGCACCTATACATCTGACAAGTGTATTAGGTGTGTTGGGGACACAAGAGACTTCTTGTATCGTGATTGTAGGGTTGCTTGTGAGGGATATCTTTGACCTCTTCCTCCCGAGTTCGATAAACCTTGGGTGATCCACTTAAGGGAAACTTGCTCGTTCTACAAACCTCTGCTCTTGGAGGCCCAACACCTAGGAATAGAAGCGTGCGTAGACATCAAGCTATTATCTGGCGCCGTTCTGGGAGGTAAGGTAAAAGGTATTCACATCCTCCGACTACTAAGCTATTTCCTAGCACTTTGTTGCTGTGTGAGTGCTCGAAGCTATTTCCTTTAGATCCTGCAATTGCATCTTTTGTTTCTTGTTTACACTAGTTAGGCATAATGGAAAGCAACAGTGAGCTTTTTAAGCTATTTCCTGATTTAAGACATGGATGGTTTGATGCGGAAATTAAAAAACCTATGGAACCTTATTTGCATGCTAGTAGTAATATTAGTATGAACGCTTTGAACACCATTGTTGCTAATACTATGGAAAATTCTAAGCTTGGGGAAGCTGGCTTTGATGAGCATGATATTTTTAGTCCCAAGCATTGAGGAGAAAATTTTCTTTGATGATACTTTGCCTCCTATTTATGATGATTATAATGATAGTAGCCTTTTGGTGCCACCTATTATGGAGGATAAATTTGATTATGATTACAATATGCCTCCTATATTTGATGATAGCTACTTTGTTGAATTTGCTCCCACTACAATTAATAAGAATGACTATGCTTATGTTGGGAGTAGTAATTATTTTATGCATGAGACTCATGATAAGAATGCTTTATGTGATAGTTATATTGTTGAGTTTATTCATGATGCTACTGAAAATCTTTATGAGAGAGTAAAATATGGTTGTAGAAATTTTCATGTTACTAAAACATCTCTCTACATGCTGAAAATTTTGAAGTTACACTTGTTTTGTCTTCCTATGCTTGTCACTTTGTTCTTCATGAATTTGTTTATTTACAAGATTCCTTTTCATAGGAAGTGAGTTAGACTTAAATTTGCTTTGAATTTGCTTTTTGATGCTCTCTTTTGCTTCAACTCTTATTTCTTGCGAGTGCATCATTAAAACTGTTGAGCCCATCTTAATGGCTATAAAGAAAGCACTTCTTGGGAGATAACCCATGTTTTTATTTTACTACAGCAATTTTTATTTTATATTTGAGTCTTGGAAGTTGTTACTATTGTAGCAACCTCTCCTTATCTTTATTTTATCGCATTGTTGTGCCAAGTAAAGTCTTTGATAGTAAAGATGATACTAGATTTGGATTACTGCGCAGAAACAGAATTCTTACTGTCACGAAATTGAGTCGCCCCGTCTGTAGGTAACTCGGAAAAAATATGCCAATTTACGTGCGTGATCCTCAGATATATACACAACTTTCATTCAATTTGAGAATTTTCATCTGAGCAAGTTAAGTGCCCCAGAAAAATTCGTCTTTACGGACTGTTCTATTTTGACAGATTCTGCCTTTTATTTCACATTGCCTCTTTTGTTGTGTTGAATGGATTTCTTTGTTCCATTAACTTTCAGTAGCTTTGTGCAATGTCCAGAAGTGTTAAGAATGATTGTGTCACCTCTGAACATGTGAATTTTTGATTATGCACTAACCCTCTAATGAGTTTGTTTTGAGTTTGGTGTGGAGGAAGTTTTCAAGGGTCAAGAGGAGGATGATATATGATCAAGAAGAGTGAAAAGTCTAAGCTTGGGGATGCCCCCGTGGTTCATCCTTGCATATTTCAAGAAGACTCAAGCGTCTAAGCTTGGGGATGCCGAAGGCATCCCCTTCTTCATCAACAATTTATCAGGTTTCTTCTATTGAAACTATATTTTTATTCCGTTGCATCTTATGTGCTTTACTTGGAGCGTCTTCATGTTTTTATTTTTGTTTTTGTTTGAATAAATTCATGCTTGTGTTGGAGAGAGACACGCTCCGCTCGTTCATATGAACACATGTGTTCTTAGCTTTACTTTTATTGTTCATGGCGAAGGTTGAAACTGCTTCGTTCATTGTTATTCGGTTGGTTCAGGAAATGTTACATGTGGTAGTGGTATAATGAAATACTTGCATAATCTTGTAGATCATTGAGATTTGATAATCTGATTCTTTGCAAACGTTTTGAGGTATTTAGATGGTAAAGCTTGCTGGATAAATAAGTTAAAATTAGTAGTGGATTGTTGTCTTTAAGCTTGTGCCGTACTACAAACTCTACTTAAATAGTTGAAGGTGTAGTTGGACTTGATAGCTTTCCATGTCTAAGAGTTCATCGTAATAACTAAGTTGTGCTGAAGGTCGAGGGAGCTAGCGGGGTACTTGTACCGCCGTGAACGGCCCTCCTTGGAGTAAATTTTAATCATGCTCTTAATGTTGAACCTTCTAGTTGTTTACAATAAGCTTGTGAGTTCTTTTTGACTAATGTTAAGCTACGATTTTTGGCACTTTCACCATCCAAATTTGCTAGCCTCTTCGGTACTGTGCATTGCCTTTTGCTCACATTGAGAATTGTGCATACTTCGCCAGTACATCCAAACCCGTGGGAGGACTTTATCTTGTTCTCTTACACATAAGCCCATACATCTCCTCAAAACAGCCACCATACCTACCTACCACAGCATTTCCATAGCTGTTCCGAGATATATTGCCATGCAACTTCCATTTTACATTACATTACATGTTGTCATTTATCATTTATATATTGCTTTGCATGATTCTATACAGCTGATGTGTGGTTTACCCATGTTACGCTAGATCATTGCACATCCTGCTACACTGGCAGAGGCATACAGTTTTATACATCATGTTTCAGTATGAGTTATTTGTACCAAAAAGTGTGTTGTCATATTAGGATGTTGCCCCTAAAAGTGAAAAGAGTCATGGAGGCCACAGAAAAAGGAAAAAAAAGGAAAAGAAAAAAAATAAAAAATAAAAAAAGAGAATAAAGAAAAAGGGGGCAGCATTACTATCCTTTATCCACACTTCTGCTCATGTTTTAGCACCTGCAGTATTCATAGTCATCATTTGTGCTCATGTTTAGCACCTATACTCCATATGAGAGAGTTTTCATGTTTTACTAGTATAACTATTTGGGGAATTTACACTATAGAACTTGGGTTGTATATTCCAATGATGAGCTTCCTCAAAAGTGCTCTAGGTCTTCGTGAGCAACCAAGTTGGATGCACCCCCACTAGTTCCATTGGAGAGCTTTCATACACATATAGCTCTATGTGCATCCGTTGCATGGAAATCACTACTCCTTGCATAGCTTCGATCATAAGACTTCCTCTTGTCTAATGATCACTTATAGCTTTGTAAGACTTTCTTCCATTTGGCCTTCCAAACCCCCATTAACGTTCTTTATGCCATAACATCCTGGTGCTAATACCAAATGCTTGCGCTCACCGGTTGAGTAGACTTCGAAACAGTTGATTCATGATGTTCATGTTTATGTTTACTTGACTGAATCCTTCTTATGTTGTGAAAATTTACTTGATGCTTGGAATGAAGGATAGAACTTCTACGCTGAATACTTAACACATCTTTAATGAACTTTGTACGGTTTCATGTCTTTGAAGCAATAGTTCATGAAAACTTCTAGCTTGTTTAACTCTTGCATTATCATCTCTTATATCAATATAGACATTTGCTTTGAGTGATTTGATCTCAGTTCATATGCTTTACATCATTATTGGATCAAGATTATGTTGGTAGCATGTCACTTAAGAAATTATCTTTGTTATCGTTTACCTACTCGGGACGAGTAGGAACTAAGCTTGGGGATGCTTGATACGTCTCAAACGTATCTATAATTTCTTATGTTCCATGCTTGTTTTATGACAATACCTACATGTTTTATACACAATTTATATCATATTTATGCATTTTCTGGAACTAACCTATTGACGAGATGCCGCAGTGCCAGTTGTTTTGTGCTGTTTTTGGTTTCAGAAATCCTAGTAAGGAAATATTCTCGGAATTGGACGAACTCAACGCCAAGCATCTTATAATTCCACGAAGCTTCCAGAACACCCGAGAGGGACCAGAGGAGAGCCACAGGGGGCCCACACATGAAGGCGGCGCGGCCCAGGGGCGCGCCCCCTGTTGTCTGGTGGCCCCAGGTCCCTTCTGACGCCGCTCTTCCGCCTACTTAAAGCCTCCGTCGTGAAAACCCTAAACATATAAGCCACGGGACGAGAAAACATCCAGAGCCGCCGCCATCGCGAAGCCAAGATTCGGGGACAGAACTCTCTGTTCCGGCACGCCGCCGGACGGGGAAGTGCCCCCGAAGGCATCTCCATCGACACCACCGCCATCTTCATCAACGCTGTCTCCCCATGAGGAGGAGTAGTTCTCCATCGAGGCTAAGGGCTGTACCGGTAGCTATGTGGTTAATCCCTCTCCCATGTACTTCAATACAATGATCTCATGAGCTGCCTTACATGATTGAGATTCATATGATGAGCTTTGTATCACTATTAATCTATGTGCTACTCTAGTGATGTTATTAAAGTACTCTATTCCTCCTCCATGATGTAACGGTGACAGTGTGTGCATCATGTAGTACTTGGCGTAGGTTATGATTGTAATCTCTTGTAGATTATGGAGTTAATTATTACTATGATAGTATTGATGCGATCTATTCCCCCTTTCATAGTGTGAAGGTGACAGTGTGCATGCTATGTTAGTACTCGGTATAATTGCAATGGTCTATCATGCACTCTAAGGTTAATTAAATATGAACATCGGATGTTGTGGAGCTTGTTAACTCGGCATTGAGGTGCTCTTGTAGCCCTACGCAATGAATGGTGTTCATCATCCAACAAGAGAGTGTAGAAGTAGCATAAGAGAAGAGAACTTATTTATTTATGTGATCAATGTTGAGAGTGTCCACTAGTGAAAGTATGATCCCTAGGCCTTGTTTCCTAATACTGCAATCATCGCTTATTTCTGTTCTGCTGCATCTTTAGCACGCCAACAAGCACTTTTCTGGCGCGTTGCTACTACTCATATTCATTCATACCACTTGTATTTCACTATCTCTTCGTGAACTAGTGCACCTATACATCGACAAGTGTATTAGGTGTGTTGGGGACACAAGAGACTTCTTGTATCGTGATTGCGGGGTTGCTTGAGAGGGATATGTTTGACCTCTTCCTCCCGAGTTCGATAAACCTTGGGTGATCCACTTAAGGGAAACTTGCTGCTGTTCTACAAACCTCTGCTCTTGGAGGCCCAACACTGTCTACAGGAATAGAAGCGTGCGTAGACATCAAGCTATTACCCTCCAACAAGCACCTATTGATCAAGTTTTGGATTGTTGGTCCCCAACTAAGTTGGGTCCTAAGAGGTTAGTCACAATAGGCTTGGCAACCCAAATGGTTCTTTTCTTGACACCACTTTGAGCACCAACAAATTTGGAAAACACATTTCCACCCTCATCCTTACGAAGAGAATAAACATCATCAATGGTGATAGAGTTGGATGAGGTACCAATAGTGCAAAAGGAGGAGATGTGGCCCTTCTCACGGCATATGTAGCAAGTTCTTTTCTTCTCCTTCTTCTCACTAGATTTCTCCACAATGGGAGCATTGGCTTGCTTCTTCTTGGGAAGTGGCATTTCTAAAACTTGAGGTTGAATATGAGTTTGAGCTTGAGGCCGCTTCCCTTTTTGCTTCTTCTTCAAAGGGCAAGATCTAACATGGTGCCCTTCAATATTGCACTTGAAGCAAACAATCTTGGCCGGGTCTTTGACTTGTACTTGGCCCTTCTTATTCTTGTTGTTCTTGGACTTGTTCTTGTTGTTGGATTTGAATCCAAGTCCACTCTTGTCATTGGGGGATTGTTGCATACTCAACATCGTGTCAAGTTTGCATTTCCCATCATGACTCTTTACCAGGTCATTCTTCAAAGAAGTGACTTGGGCCTTGAGCTCTTTGATTTTCTCTACATGGTTAGTAACAACACAAGTAATAGAGGAAGTAGAGCCTTCATTGTTAGAGCAACAAGTCAAGCAAGATAATTCATCACAACATTTAGCAATAGTATGAGTGGATGAATTACTAGGACTAGCACATGGCAATATAACATTTTGAGTAGTAGTGCTAGTATCCACATGAGGCTCACAAGATGTTGCCTTTGATATGATAGACTCATGAGCTAACTTTAGCCTATCATGGGAGGCTAGAAGATCCTTATGGGAGCTAGAAAGCTTTCCATGATTTTCTTCCAATTTCCCATAATTGCTAGTTAGCAATTCAAGTTGAGCCCTTAGCTCAACATTCTCCTTCAAGATAGATGCTTCACAATAAGTAGAGTTAGTAGCACAAGCATCATTATTAATAGCAATAGGAGAAGGCAAGTTGGCATGCTCTTTTATATAAGAAGCTTTAAGTTGCTCATGCGACTCGGTGAGTTTGGTGAGAGCACTCTCAATGACCCTTGAGCCCTTTTTGAGTTGCTCAAAATCCTCAAAGAGTTTAGCATTAACAAACACAAGCTTATCATTTTTTAGCTTTAGTTCATTTGCCACCTCAAGAGCTCTATCATGGTTTTCCTTTTCTCTAGACAATTCTAGAGTACAGGTCTCCTCAAGAGCTTCCTTGGTGGTTTGTTCTTCTTCAAGTTCATCCTTTAGGGATGCCACATCATTGGTGTACTCACGTTCAAGAGCACCCATTTTATCAATGGTGTTCTCACGCAACCAAATACATTTTTGGCTCTCAATAGCGGTAGTCAATATTTCAAAGAAGTGAGTGCTAGCAATTTTATCTTTGCAAGGAACCTTGAATACATTCTTACCCTTATCGCGTAGAGAGACAACCCAATCCTCTTCTTCATATTCATCCTCATCCTTATCTCCACGAGAAATATTAGATTCCACGGTAGGAGATACCGTGGAACTCTTGGCCATAAGGCATATATGAGAACCGTGAGATAAAGATGATGAGTTACTTGAGGCTACTTTAAAGATCTTGTCTTGACCAATAGAATCTTTGGTTTCATCTACATTGTTAGTCACACAACAACTAGAGGAAATAGAAGCATTTTTATCATGGCCACAAGACAAAACAAGCATATCATCATGAAATTTATTCAAGCAACTTACACATGATATGCAAGGACTATCAACACAAGCATGTAGATGATTTATAGTGCTAGATGTGTTTATGTCCATATATGAAGCATTGCAATGACATAGAGATGAAGAATCATCAATAGTATGCTCAATACCAACATAGCAATTTCCATCACCACTCACCATATCATTACCTTGTGTCTTGCCACACATTGGTGAAGTGGATGAAGATGAGGACTCATCACGGCCGGAAGTGGAAGCAATACAATCATCCTTAATAATATTGGACACATCATATTTATCTTGAAGCTTTTTCCATAATTCACGAGCGCTCCCAAAAGGCATGATTGATGAAGTAACTACATTGCTCACAACAATGGAAAACACATGAGAAGCAAGAGCATCGAGGCAAGAGTTTTTCTTCTCCTCAAGAGATAAATTTTGAGGATCCTTAGGAGAAGAAAAACCCATGTCAAGAAATCGCTCCATGTCCGGGGAAATACCCCACAAAATATTAAGCACATAAATTTTCCATAGATCATAATTTGTGCCATCAAATATAAACAAGTCATTGTGCGCTAATCCCCTAATCGACATCTTTACTCTCAAGGCGGTGAAGCCTAAGAATGAGAGACCTTGATCTGATACCAATTGAAAGGACACGGATGTAGCCTAGAGGGGGGGTGAATAGGCGATTTAAAACTTTTACGAGATGGGCTTAACAAATGCGGAATAAAACTAGTGTTTACTTTGTCAAGCCCAAAGCGTATATACTATGGTTCACCTATGTGCACCAACAACTTATGCTAAGCAATACAAGCAACTATGTGATAGCAAGATATATAACTTCAAGCACAATGGCTATCACAAGGTAAAGTGCATAAGTAAAGAGCTCGGGTATAGAGATAACCGAGGCACGCGGGAGACGAAGATTTATCCCGAAGTTCACACTCTTGCGAGTGCTAATCTCCGTTGGAGAGGTGTGGTGGCTTAGTGCTCCCGAACGCCACAAGAGGCTCACCTTGATGTGTGGTTGCTCGATGCACACCAACGCCACAAAGGTCTCACCCCAAGATGCGGTACTCACACCACACACCGAACGCCACGAAGGCGCCTCACCTAAATCTCCGGTGACCCTCGCCACAAAGGCCTAGGTCACGGTTCCACTAAGGGATTTCCTTCGAGGCGGAAACCGGGGCTTAAACAAAGGTTGGAGCACACATCCACAACTTAATTGGAGGCTCCCAACAAATCACCACAAAGGTCTAGAATCCGTCTAGGATTCCAAGAACCCAAGAGTAACAACCTTCTTGCTTTCACCACCACGAATCACCGTGGAGAACTCAAACCGATGCACCAAATGCAATTGAAAGAACACCACAAAGATGCTCAAGTCCTTCTCTCTCAAATTCCAACAAAGCTACAAAAGCTATTGGGGGAATAAGAGAGGAAGAACAAAGGAATTCACAAAGAACACCAAGATCAAGATCTAGAGAGTTCCACTCACAAAGAGATGGATTTGATTGGTAGAAATGTAGATCTATATCTCCTCTTCCTTTTCCCTCAAATGGATTCAAGAATCATTGGAGGAGTAGAGGGAAGTGGAAAGCTCTCAAGGTCAATAATGGTGGAGAGCAAAAGGAGGAAGAAGAAGTGGGGAGGAAGAGGAGGAAGAAGGCCTTAAATAGGGGTCTTAGATTTCTGCCCGTTGGGGACAAAATCGCGACAGGCCAGCAGTGCCGGCCTTGTTCCACCGACAGTGCCGGGGTGGCCGGCAGTGCTGGCCTTTTTTCATCAGCAGTGTCGGCCCGGCGGCAGTGCCGGGGTGTTCCCGGCGGCAGTTCTGGCCCCCCTGTTTTTACCCAAACACCCGATACGAAAACCTTAAGAACGTTTGCATCCGGACTCCGATTTCAATGATCTTGGGCTCGTTGAAATCACAACAATGAGCTATACAACAATATGCATAAAAACATCATAGTCCAGCAAAGGAGGATAGAAACAAATGAATAAAGGTTTTACCTATCTATAAAAGGCAAACCGATAAAACTTCCAATAAGGAAAATGCAACAACTTGAGATAGGAGACTTGGATTTAGGTGAAACCAATTTTGTTGTAAATAGGATGACAAAGACTACCCCAAAAAGAGTGAAAATCTTAAGAACAAGCGGGGTAGGTTTTTCTATGTATTTTAGAGTGAAACCTCTCAATACGAAAAACCGAGAAAAACTCCAATACAAAAAACGCAACAAGTGATTCATGCGGAATCCATTTTCGATGAACTAGAGCTTGCTATGGGGATAACCACAAGCTCTAAATCACCACATGGATAAGATACAAATAACAACGAAGAAATATTATGCAAGGATGCAAAGGTTTGAGCTCTCTCTGAATGATACGATCGAGTTACTCACTCGAGAGCCCTGTTGATAGTACGGCAACTAAACTATAAACCGGTCTCCAACTACACCATGAGACCGGTAAGAAAGAAACCCTATCAAGAGCAAACCTTAACCTTGCGCCTTGATGATGACGGTCTTGACCGTAACAAGATGGAACGCCTTTCTTGATTGTGCTTGCTTGATGAAGTCATGTGAAATGCTCCCCCATACTCCACTATGGGAGAGCTACTTATTTGGCTCATCTTCACATACCCATGATCACCATATGAATGGCAAGCTTCAAGCATATGATCTCTTCGAGTTGGATCATCTTGAACTTGCACTTCATTTCTTCATTCTTCATCATGTTGATGTCTTGAAGTAACTTGAGGGCTCACTTCATCTTCATCTTCAATACATACTTGATACTTGATATCCTACATCAATTTCTTCTTATTGCAACCTTGAAGCCAACATATGGTTCAAGCATTGCCTATGGACAACTCCTACAAATATAACTCAATGCAAACATTAGTCCATAGGGATTGTCATTAATTACCAAAACCACACATGGGGGCTCCATGCACTTTCACTAAGTCCCTATTTATATTTAATATTTTAAAATTTTATGATCATGAGATTAAGATTGGTTCATTCATATCCTAAGTCTTTTACCGCTTTCACTGTTGGTCATATCTTTCCCACGATTTGCCTCGCGCTCGTGAAAAACTTTGTACTGTTTTTGCCGCTTAAGGCTCCAGTACGCTGCAAAAATTCCGCTTTCGGGCGTTAGCTTAAGTTTTGTGGCCTACACATTTTCTGTTGTTTTATGTGTGGATTCCTTAGTAGTGACATCTCGGTCTTAAAGCCGGCCTCTGTTTCTGAGGTTCTTGATTGTTTCGCTATTAAGCGCTATCGCCTCAGCAGATGTTCTGTGTTTAAAGTTTACCGTCTCGCAAAAAGTCAAGCATATAAACCAGAAGAACGGATAAACCAGCACTTGCTCAAAACATATAAATTACATTAACTGTTCAAGATAGTCGAGTTTTTTCCGCCTTGACAGTTTTATGTTGTTCTACTGCTGCATAGTTTCAGCTTTAAAATATTTGTTCAAAGGCCATTTTTGTTCCGCCTTGTTCGTTGAACATGATCAAAGAAACAATTTAATACAAATATGTTTTTATGTTTATGTATCAGGTACATGACACTTGGACGTACAACAGTCCCCCGAGGTTAGGCGTATCCATGGCGTGCACAGCTGGAAAAGCAACTTGAGTCTTGATTCCGCTATGCTTAGCCGGAACTAACCCTCGGGGGCTGCGGTTTGATCTTAGGTGAAAAGTGTGTTTCCTTTCAGGTATCAATGCTGGAAATTTCCGCGTAGATGCTTGGGATTTACGCTATTCCTAAGTCACATATAAAGATAAAGCTACTCTAAGAGCACCAAGCCGGATTTTCAAGTAAATTCACCTTGGCGCTCGGGGGCTACATCGATGAAGTTCGCTTTGGAGCAACAAGACGGCAATTTTCCACCTTGACGCTTGGGGGCTAAGTTTCTGAGCATCGAGTCTCCTTGGAGCAAGCCGACTCCACGCTCGGGGGCTACATACATATGGTTATGTCAAGAAAATTTTCAAAGATGGCGAAAATCTGGCTAACTAGTCGGATTCGCACCTAATTTTTTGGTAGCCGGATCCGCACCTAATTTTTGGTAGCCGGGTCCGCACCTATATATTTGGTAGCCGGATCCGCAACTAATTTTTGGTATCCGGATTTGCACCTAATTTTTGGTTGTCGGATCCGCACCTCAATTTTTGGTAGCCGGATCCGCACCTAATTTTTTGGTAGTCGGATCCGCACCTATGTTTTGGGTAGTCGGATCAGAACCTACATTTGGCTAGTCGGATCCATACCGAAGATTACGTTGGATGGTGTCTCCGAAGAATCTGACCATTGGATCATGAAGTTTCCGACCAATACTTGGTTGGAGATATGAAGTTTGGAGTCCTTCAAGATTCTCTATTATTCGTTCCAGCCAAAGGATGAAGATACATGCGCAAGCTGAGCTGGATGGAAGAACGGTGAATCTTGGAGAACTCTAAGTACTTGTTGTGGATATATTTCATAGGTATACCATCGACATGGTCCGATTCCGGCAAGCCCGGGTGGCCCACAGATGGTGGTGATAGCATATGGCCCACCGGCCCAGTTGTTGTTGATCAAGATGGAAGATGTCCAACCCAAGAACAAGGAGCCGGATCCCAACCGACCTATGAGGTAGCCAGATCCGAACCGCCCTACGAAGGCAGCCGGATCCGAACCGTCCTGCGAAGGCAGCCGGATCAGAACCGCCCTACGAAGGTAGCCGGATCCGAACCGCCCTACATAGGTAGCCGGATCCGAACCGCCCTACAGAGGTACCCGGATCCGAAGAGGTCTATGCCAGGAGTCAGATCCGTGAAGGCCCATGAAGGAAGCCGGATCCATGACGACAAGTTAGGAATAGGTGGATCCTTGACGTTCACGGCAACGTAATATTCCGTAGTTAGGCAACTTGTATTTCGGGTAGGACTCTCCGTAGAAACCCTAGATCCGGGCGCCTATATAAGCCGGATCCTGGGAGCCCTAGAGGCAGATCTCGAGCTAGAAGCGAGACAACCACAACTCATTGTAACAACACGAAAGCGCCCAGATAATTCCAGACAAGCAGCAGTAGGCCCTGTCTTCGAGCAGGTGTTCCGAAGCTGGGTAAATCGCGTACCACCGTCCCGATGACTCTCCGCCCTATGGCCCCTACTTCTTCTCCCCTCCATGAGGATCCCTCCTCTGGAGTACCGTCGAATAGGAAACGATAGAAGCTATGTTCATGTGACACATGTCCAAACCCCACTACTGCAAACTCTTGTCCTTGTTTGTAGTGCAAATCTTCGTGAATGTTTCCCGCTCCTCCTCCGTGATCGTGGGATATGCCTTGTGTACCTTAGAGTAATCATCACCCTTATCCATCATTTTCATACCCTCATTTTCCAACTGCTCAAGTCCCTACTGAACTTGCCGAGGGCGTGGGTGTTTACCAGATTTTTTGTGAGATGCCAGTTATTGTGAGGGTATGGGAATGTGTATCATTTGTGAAACTTCGAGATAAGGATGACACATAAGTCTTCATTCTCCCTTATGTTCTTCTTGTTAATCAAAACAATTTCTCGAAGAATACATCCACATTGGTCACTATAGCTCGCTGCAACTGAGGGCGGCCGAATAGGCTGACTATTGGCAAACCTTACTTCCAAGACCATATCTGTTGTATTGATGAGCTTGTTTCTCTGCCTCTCCCATCGTTGTTTCTTGACTTTACTACCCTTGATGTCATTAGTGTGGTCCTGTTGCCATCAGTGGCACTAGTGTCCCATTGTCGTCGGCTATGGCACTACTAGTCAGGTCGTAATGAATAAACTACAACCCTCTACTTCTTGCCGCATTGGCGCACTACATTTTCTTCTTCTTGCGGTGAAGAGTTAGAACACATAGCCTTGTCGTTATGGTCTCCCGACATCTTCGAACTAAAATTATAATTCATATAGTAGTTAGTAATAGTAAATTTAACGGAAAAAATCGGCATGACCTTTGCTAAAAGAAGGACATACGGAGTGCCGGAAATTTGCCGAAATGGAAGTTAATTAACATTTCAGCAAGACATCAGCAAATCATATCCATACACACCATCAATCATCAAAATTTCAATCATTATCAATCATCAACACACCATACAATCCAAGAAACCACAGTCATCATTAGCAACTCAGATCATATCCCTGTAATGAGCATTTCATCGAGCAAGTGCAGGGCACATACTTCATACCTGGGCGCGGTGGGGTGGTGGGGGGAAGGAGTAGCGGGCAGATCGACAACAAAGACGAGGAAGCGGAAAGGAGAAGAACGCTTGGGAACGGCAAGGCACGGCGGATCAATGCCTGGGCGCGGTCGGTGATTTCAAGGTCGAGCGCGACCTTTGAGAGATTGGGGAAAATGGTGTGGGGGAAACTGTCTCGACGTGTCGATTTAAATTTGGTTAAGTCCAAATAATTGCGCCCCATCGGTCCAAAACTATTAGGAGCGGGTGGCGCCTAGGACACGCCGGCAATAAAAACGTATTAGCCGCGTGTCCCTAGCGGCGCCCGCTGCGGGTATGTTATGTGCCTAGGTGCATTGGGTGTCCACATAATTGCCGTGTGCCACTGGCCAGGCTACGCTGCTAGTACGTCCATACTGGTCGCGTGCCCTGTTTGCACACATGACAAACAAGAGCAGCCACATGCTCTTTAAAGGTCCGATGCCAATAAGCTTGCCCCTATAGCTTTTCCCTACTAGTGCCTTGAGAAGTATGATTGTGTCACACAACACAAGACAATCAAACTCGGTCACATGCATGTGTGGGTATGCATTAGTAGAATTCCTGAAATTAGGACGAAGAAAGAGATATTATGGGATCTGGCTACCCGCATCGGTGATGTTGTGAAGGTGGAACTGACTCTTGGAAAGTTTGGAGTAGACTATGTCCGAGCAAGGGTGAAAGTTGATGTGAACATGCCACTCTCGCGTTCGGTCATGCTGACACTTGAGGCAAGTGCTCCGATGTTCCTTCGTATTTGTATGAAAAGGTACCAAAGTTTTGCAAAGTGTGTGGCATTTTGGGTCATAAATATGAGGAATGTGGGACTGGTGTATGAGCCACATGCCTTCTAATATGGGGACTACATGTTGGCGGATACGCCATGGAGTAGACCGAGGTCCCAGAGCTCGCTAATACCCCCTAAACCCCAAAAGATGCCTGCTCCCACATATCACCATGATCGAGAGAAGGCTCAGGAGGGCGTAAGGGAAGGGGTGGGAAGTAGATGCAAGTGTGCAAGAAGAAGAGAAGTGCTAGGGATGCAGAGATAGATGGCACAAACATTGATAAGGGGGGAGCTCACTCTCAGGAGGAAGGGAGTTCCTCTGCTCCTCTACCACTCCTGATGGATAAGCCATCGATGGAGGCCGGTGGCATTGAATACGGAAGGTACATCACCGCCTCAGTCATCTTATGTTGCACCGAGAGAGATGAAGAAGCAAAACAAGAACATGACACTAAAGAAAATGTCCAAGAATTTGGTGGGCTCCATGGATGAGCGCCACCAAGACCAATGAGTGCCTCATGTTTGAATTGTCGTGGTTTGGGAGGCGACGTGACAGTCAGAGAAATTCACGATTTTGCTAGAAAGTACACCCCTTCCATTCTTTGTGTGGTTAAAACTCAGTTGCATAAAACCGGGTTGAGAACCTGGCTTCTACTTTAGATTATGATAAAGATTTCGCTGTAAGTAGCTTCGCTCACAGTAGCAGCATCACATTTTTTGAGTAATAATCTAAAGGTGGATATTTTGTCGTACTCCCACTATCACCTTGATATTATTTTACATGAAGAAGGAGGTGATCCATGGAGGTTATATATATGGTGAATCTCACACAAATGAACATCATAAGATCTGGGATATGCTAAAATATATCCACTCATCTGTGTCCCTACCATGGATAATATTGGGTGGTTTCAACGAGGTTTTGCATCCAAGTGAGCATTTGAGTTTAGCAAACCAAAGCCACAACCAAATGAAGGGTTTTTTTTGGAATTTCATGGATGTGTGTGGTTTGATAGACTTGGGATCTAAAGGGAACTAGTGGACTTTTGAGAAGAGGATTGATGATGGATCTTATAGCATAACAAGGCTTTATCATGCAGTTGCCACAAGTGATTGGTGTAGAAGATTCCCGCTTTCGGATATGCAACATGTTAACACCGTGTCATCCGGTCATTCTATAATAATTCTCCAATGGGTACAAAATACTAGGGGAAGGATCTCTGGAGATAAACCCTTCAGTTATGAGGTAATGTGGGAATCCCACAAGATACACGAGATGATGCTCCTGTCGTCTTGGCGGGAGAAGGGAAAGGCCCGATCAATGAAAGAGATCGTGGATAAACTGCAAGAGCTCTCTGCTGGTTTGGGAGGATGGAGACGGAACACTTTCGGCCATGTGCAACATGATATCAAAGATCTGAGTAGAAAGCTAAGCGGTCTTGGTGCTATCCACTTCGCACTCACACATGCTGAGATCAAAATAGTTGACAAACTAGTTGAACTTCGTCATAGAGAGGAAACTATGTGGTGTCAACAATCACAGGTGCATTATTGACTTGCCAAGGCGGAATAAGAACACATGTTTTTTCCATTTTCGTGCAAGACAGAGGAAGAAGAGGAAAAAAATCACGGGGTTAAAATGACCCAACAGAGGAATGACTGAAGAGGAGGCTGAGCTAGGCCGCATGAATTTTTTCCATGATTTGTATAGCTCGGAAGGACGGTAGCCATGCAACCGGTCTTGGATGTGATAGCAAGGAAAGTGACAACTACGATGAATGGTACGGTGGTCATAGAGATTAGTGCTGACGAGGTAAAGGAGGTACTTTTTGAAATTCTTCTGACAAAGGCACATGGACTGAATGGTTTTCTGGCACATTTTTTCAGCGGCATTGGGATTTGTGTGGCAAAGAGGTGACCTCGGCTCAGAGTACTTAAAGGGGAAAATGATATCTTAAATATTGTCAAACCTTTACTTTGCTTATTCCGAAGGTTGCAAACCCATATGAGCTGAGGCAGTTCAGGCCAATTAGCTTATGTAATTTCATTTTCAAATTTCTTCAAAGGTAATGGCAAAGAGGCTTAAATTTATTCTCCCGGAGATAATAGAACCAAAGGCAATCACTATTATATGAGGAAGGTCCACGATAGAGTGGAGTGGTTCTATTTGGAGGCAGTGATGTTGAAACTAGGCTTCCATCCATGGGTGAGAATGACGATGAGACTAGTCACGACAATTTCTTTCCATGTTCTTTTTAATGGATCAAAGCTGGAACCTTTTGCCCCCACGAGGGGTATTTGTCAAGGGGACTCCATATCCCCATATATGTTTAGCTGGTAGCGAAGGCCCTCACGTGCCTCCTCAAAATTCAAAGTGAATCATCAGCGTTTCCAAGGAATAAAGCTGACACCATAAGCCTCGATGGTTAGCCGCTTTGATTTTTTTAGATGATAGCATGATGCTATTCAAGGCAGATGGTGGATGTGCAAGTCAGATTCAAGAAGTGTTGGATATTTATTGTGCGATATCTGGACAACACGTTAATAGGAATAAATCCTCAATTTTCTTTAGTAAAGTTTTCCCAAACAATAAGAAGTTCGAGATCAAGGAAATCTTGAATGTAGTGAATCCTTGAGTGATAAGTATCTTGGCATAGCTTCTGATATTTGTAGATCCAAGAATGGTTCATTCAATTATCCGGAGGATGGATTGTGGAAAAATATTCAAGGATGGGTTAAAAAAATGCTTTCTATTGGTGGTAAAGAGGTGTTGATAAAATCATTAGCACAAGCAATTCCAACCTTTTCTATGGCATGCTTTAAATTCCGAAGATGCCTTCGTTTGCATATAAACTTGTTGATTATGAAATTCTGGTGGGGGAGTAAAGAAGAGAAGAGGGATCCAGCCTTGGTATCGTGGAAGGATATGAAAAGACTGAAAGGTATGTGAGGTTTGGGCTTCCGAGACATAGAACCTTTTAACCTTGCATTTATTCTTAGACAAGTATGTATACTTTTATAGAATTCATCGTCGTTGAACGCAAGAATTCTCACGGCTAGATATTTTCTTGAGGGAGATTAGCTTGACTCTCAATTGGGAAGTAATCCTTGGCAAGTTTGGAGAGGTATTCGTTAGAGCATTGGAGTTCTGAAGCAAGGACTGATAAAATGGTATAGGCACAAGTCAGACTACCAATGCATGGAACCATAATTGGTTACCTCGTCAAGGTACAATGAGACCCATCTCAACTCCAGGGAGCAATGCCCGTCTCCGGTGGATGCTATATTGATCATACTACAATGAACTTGAATGTTGAGAAGATGGACACCTTCTTTCTGCCATTGGATGTTGCAATTATACGCGATATTCCATTGATCACGATCGTCGACAATCCTGGTTAGAGGGAAAGAGCTCGAGATCAGATAGACCGGGCAAGAAAAATAATGGAAGTAACTATGGAAAGTACAAGTACTCTCGACTATGGATGGTGGCGAGCTAGTCTCTTCCTACTGCCTATGTACGCCATCATCAGAATATGAGTCGATGATCTGTGTCATGTTTGTCGTGATCATGACTCTTGGAGACACTCTCTCACTAAATGCAATATAGCTTGGTGCCTATGGGCACTGGTCAACGAGAAAGAAATGAGCATATTAGCATGTCGAGTGGAAACCATGTACGAGATTTTCTGTGGACGATGATTGAATCATTATCTAAGGAAGATCGAGTTAAATGTTATGTTACACCGTCGGCTATCTGGCATGCAAAGAGAAAAGCAATACATGATGATATATATACCAGAGCCCTTTATCATGTTTGTGTTCGTGCAAAAAAATTCTCAAGGAATTGGAGAGTTCGGCAACGTGGAGTAAGAAGGCAATGCAGCAAAAACCGTCAGTAGTTTTGCCCCAGTGGATCACACCACCGGTAGGGTTCTAAAACTGAATGTCGATGCAACCGTTGGTAAAAATCAGAACAAAGGGGCGGTGGCTGATGGCTGCAAGGGACGAAGGAGGTGTGTTCCATCCGATATAGTTGTGACGGGGGTGCAGGTGGCAAGCGATTTTCACTTTGTAGTCCGGAGTATGAAATGAAGGAACCCTAGGGCAATACACGCGCATCATCCAGGAGATCATGACGAGGACAGTGCAATTTTAGAGCTTAGAGTTGTGCTTTGAACTAAGAACGATCGAACGAGGAGTCGCATTGCCTGGCGAAAGTTTGCAGTTTACAATAATGTAGGCCGTTTTGTTTGGCTTTTAGAACCATAGAAGTAAACATTCCTGTACTCCGAGGTTTAAATAAGCTGAGGTGGCTGACACTCAAAAAAAAAATACTACTTTCCATCATTTTACGATGAGCAGGACTGAGTAACAAGATTGCCGTGATACCCGCGAACCTTGTCGACGAGCTCAACGGCGGCGCCTCCCGTCTTCCACGGCAAGGGGACCGAGAGGAAGCAGTTTCCCTTGCTGACCGACCTCGTGGTGTCCCTGCTCCGTTGCGCTTGCAAGATGGCCTGATCCTCCATCGCGAGGTCGACACGTGGTCTCCCTGCTCCGTTGGCAGGCACACGTCATGAGGGCAGTGATCGCAGAAAAGCCCCCTGCCACGTCAACATCAGTGCCTGCCTCTGCTGCTGACCTCTCTGTGTTGTACTGCTAGCTGTGAGCTAGCGATTCATCGACCGCATGTGTGTGGTGTGGCCCGGGAGCAAACACACGAAAACATGTCCTTCGGTCCTTGCATGTTTGTTTCAGTCCGACCAAATAAATGGAGCAGCCATCATGCATATATTATGAAATTTAATCAGGCCGCACATATACATTGGTGATTTGTGTGCCACGAAAAATACAGTAATGTGTAACGGCGAACTCGAGAGAGAGAATGAGAGCGTGAATACGTACCGTACGTACTGCAGAGAAAGGTGTATGAGGTGTGTACATGGATAAGTTGAAGATATAAATTCATCGCTCCCAAAGTCGAAGCGATAAGAGCATCTCCAGTCCGTTTGGGGGACGTGTTTCGTTCGTGCCGCGTTTGGGGGACGTCGCTCCCCAGTCGCGTCCCCCAAACCAAATTTCGCAAATTTTAAACTTAAGCGAGATTCATCCAAACTTGCCATATATTACATAGATTCGAACGAAATTTGACTAAATTTAAACTAAACCTAATCTAGAACCACTTGCGGCGGCCGGAGGCGTCGTAGTACTGCTGGAAGTTGTACATCTCCTCGGTGACGACCTCCTGCTTGACGCGCTCCTCGACGGGATCGTCCTTCACCAAGCCGCTTGGTCCTGCCTCGCCGTCGTCGGTGAGGTCCACCAGCTTGCCGGAGTCGCGGATGGACATGGCGATCGCCGCGTCCAGGTCGCCCCTCCAGCGTCCTTGTCGTTCATGGACGCCAAGAACGCCGCCCGCAGCCGGCGTCCTCGGGGTCGTGGCTGCGGCGATGAGCTGCGCCGCTCGTACTCCGCCATCGGCGCCACTGCGCGCTTCCTCCGGCTCCTCCTTCACCTCCGGCTTCGGGATGAGGAGGGCGCCGCGCGCCTCCTTGCTGCGCGCCGGCTGCCGCCGCCGCCGCCACGCCTCGTGTTGACGGGCGTCGGCTCCTCCTCCTGACCTCCCGTTTGGGGACGGTGTAGGCGCCCCGACCGGTACGACGAGGACGACGTCGATCGCGCCGGTCCCGAGGAAGAAGAGTGCGAGGAGGAGGAGTACGTCGTCCTCCTCGGCTGCCATTGAGGAGACGGCGGCGGCGACGACGGCATCTCCAGCCTTGAGCGCCGTTGCGGATGCCGCGATGACGTTGTCGAGGGTGCACCTCGCCCCGAACAGGCGCGCCGTCCTTGTTCCAGCTGTTGGGGCCGCCGACGAGGTTCTCGGTGTTGTGCATCTCGACGTCATACTTCGCCTTGAAGTACGTCGTCCACCAGGTGTCGTTGTTGGTGACCGCCCACGTTGGATCCAACCGCTCTGCGGGGGTGAGTTGAGCCGCCGGGCCTTGATGGCGTCCCTCCATTGATCCGTGTCCGCTTCGGCGGCGGCGGGAGGCCAATGCCGTTCACGGCCATCTTCCGGCCGCGCCGGCAACCGCATGTCCGGCGGGCTGGATACCGGCGTGGTACATCGCCCGCCCGCCACTGAGGGCTGCCGCGATCTTGCGGGAGGACGAGGTCGACATTTTTTGGAGCGGCGAGGAGAAGATCGGGAGTGGGGCGGCGGCGACGATAAGGATTGTGATGAGCGGCGAGAACTGCAGGGCGTCTTAAAACAGCGGCGGCTGGTGGTTGCACGCAATAACTCCGCGCGGGCCACGCGGCCATGCACGACGAGACGCGTCCTGCGTCGCCTGGGAAAACAGGAACGCCATTAACATCGCTTGACCAAAGGTAGGCGACGGGGTTTTAGCCTTCCGTGCCGCTGACGGGTCGGTCCCACCACTCCCCGCCTCGCTTTTCGTTGTGTCCGGCGTGCCCGGTGCGTCCCCTGTGGGACGGGGACGGCTCGGGCGCCGGACACCGTATGGGGCGCGCCGGACAAAAATGGGTTTTGGGGGCGGCTGAACGGTTTTTCGCCGGACACCGTATGGGGCGCGCCGGACAAAAATGGGTTTTGGGGGCTTGGAACGGTTTTTTTGTCCGGTGCGCCCCAAATCTCTTTGGGAACGCTTTGGGGCACGCGGCTGGAGATGCTCTAAGTTATCTTACGAAGAGTTATCGGAAGATCTTGATTCTTGACCATTGAGGCATTGACACGGGCCAGCCAATGTTAGAGAGAGGGAGAACACTGGAGAAACACCCAAGACATGGATCGACGCAACGTCTCAGCGAGACGAGAGCAAGCAAACGTCGCAAAGGTGGTCTGCTAGGCAAGTACATCTACTGCTACTAGCTAGTACTCCACTACTCAAAGCTAGCCAAACATGAACGACGACGCTGCACAGTCGTCAATGCTCTTGCTCTGCAACGTCTCTGAGACCTTTGCTGAGCGAAGCGATTCTCTCTTTGCTTGCTTCACCTGCCGGGCCATGGCCATACCCGTCCTCCTCCTCCTCACAATAGCAAACATAGCTTGTACTCTACTGTAGCTACGGTGTACTATCTCGATATGGGGCTATTGTACTTGGCTGGCTAGTCTGAAGCAGCAAATCAATGGCCAATAAAGGATGCGTGACCAGTGTTCATGTATGCAGATCTCCACCCGTCTCTTTCCCTAGATCTGCTATCTACCTAGCTAGCTCCCTACAAACGTGTAGTAGTATGTACCAACAGTGTACACTATCTTGCAATATGTCCACTGTACCTAGTGTGCACGAGCAGAAATACTTATACACATGTTTCTCTTTCTATATCTGTATTGCGCTTGATATGTATCTACATGCAAATGGAAATATGGAGCATGCCATATACCATATCATGCATATTCAGGTTACTGCCCCCCCAGCTAGCACTGCAGGTGAAATATGCTGCTTCTCCTTATATGGTCCATACAAAAAGTGCATTGCCCATATCCATCACATTCACAGCCTCACAGGTGTGCCCACCCTCCCTGCACTATGTTTATTTTCTTGCAATATGGGGATTAATGCTTCCTCCAAATTGCTAAATTTAGGTGGTTCCTTCCTATAGATGGATGCATGAATGCAGAATACACAATGTGTGTCTAGCAATGCACGTTAGTGTGAGAACAGATCTAGCAAAAGGGTTCATATCAGGTCGATGCGACCGTTTTTCGGTATGCACCTTTGTAGCGGGGCGATGTTCGGGTGCCCGGCAGTGTGTGTTGGTGTGGTTTCCCTTGCCGGCACCTCGTATGTCATCGTATCGACAATAACTAATTCACTCGAGCTCATTTTTGTAAAATGCATGATCTACACAAAGTTTAGAGGGACCTATATGAATGTATTTTTGTGACTTTTTTTTTTGCACCGTGTGGCATGTTTTAGCAACATGCTATCACTGGTACAAACAAGACATTACATGTGATACACTTGTGGCGGGTACGGCGGAGCGCGTGAGAAATGAGCCTCCTTAGAACAACAACCTCTATTATCGACAAACCTCTAGCTTTCATCTCGAAGCCTACCGAACTTGGTATTAGCATGTTGCTCACAAAGAGCTATCTGTGATGAGTTGAGCGGCTTCATCCTCGACGATGCAGTAAATTTTCTAGGGGGTAGGGTTACATTCTTTTGAAAGCGAATGTTTTGATTGGGGTGATATTTGATTTGATTTGGGGCAAATTTGCAGGCTCTCAGTTCCATTTATGTTAAGACACCGAACTGGGTGGCTATGGCAGTGATAACCCATTGATGAGATATTGCCAATGCGATGTAGAGTCGACATTTTTTCTTATTTTTTGGCCAACAGAAAACAAATAGGCATGTTTGAATACATATTTTCACTATTTGGGACCATTTGTAGTTCATGTTATAGAATTGTATACTTCCATGATTGTTTCAAATATTTTCACAACTTTTCAATGTGCGTAAAATGACACAAACATATATACAAGCTAGGACAAGGGCATGTTTGATCGAGAGATATTTTAACCATGCCGTGCCATAAGTTTGACAAGTTTAAATTGGTTCGGAACCAAGAGTTATTCCTTTTATGGCAGATGGGTCACACATGTCTCTGTGACCAATAAAGTATGGTAAAATAAATTGGAGGCACAGTTTTGGCTCACATGAGCAAATTCTCCCATGACAGAAAACACATTTGAAAATGGTTATCTTTTTTGACTTTTTAGAGAAAATGTATATTTTTGTGTCTTTACATTTCTTCAAAGGATCAAAACAAATGTACGAAGTTTGTATTCTCGGTTTAGTCAAAGTCATTACGAAGTTTGACTAAATATTTATAAAAAAGTATCAACATTCACGATGTAAAAGAATAGAACCGCCATAAGCTATAGTATCATATTATATGCATTTAGTATTATGGTTGTTGATATTTTTTCTTATATTTTTAGTCAAACTTGACAAAATTGACTTTGACAAATCCTAAAACGAACTAAATAAAAAACAAAATAGTAGTGTGTCGTAGGCAAAAAAGGAAAGAAAAACATCTTGTGTAAAATTATTTTGTGACACCGATAATTCTCCTTTTTACAAGAAAAAATAAATTTTTTGTGCGTGCATAGAATATGTATATATGTACACCTGAGATTTTTCAATTCTTTTTCATTTTAAAATGTGTTTTTTTACACAATAGGAGCACATAGTCCTGCCAAAGTGGATTTCCTGGAAAAAATTCTTATTTGTGGCAAGGTGTGACATTACTTTTTATCGTCTAGCTTTAGGCCCTGATCTAATTGGTGTGGATTGTTTTGTTAAAATTGGGGCAAATATTAATTGGGTACTTCACTACACCAAGCAGCAAATAGACTCTATATATATACACCGAAAGCATATGCGGTATTTTTTTTATCGATGAAACATGTGTAGGCATCTGCATCAGAGAGGCTACGCGCGCACGGCCAAATCTCAAAGTATACATGAATATAAAGTAACCAAAAGTTACACACAAGTCATGAGTAATGATATGTGGGAAATGACGGAGCCCGAGCGGGTCATTGCAATTGACTGTTCGTACTGGAAGGACGACTATAGCGTGCGGTGTGCTGTTGACTGTTGAGCAACAGTAGTACCGGTGTACCTAGTACCTAGCCAGTGAGTGTGCATGCTTTGTACCGACCCCGGCTGGCCTCATCCTACAATTTTGCTACCACCACAAGTTTCAATTATTCTTTGCCGACGGTCGTTTGCACGAGAGTCGCATATCCACCATGACCATGGACGGACACTCACACTACTATATAAAGAGTGACACACATGGAGCAGGCTATGGTAGCGTTGCACACACTTGACTTCCGTTTGGATCGTGTGAGTTGAGTTGGTTATCAGCTAGAGTATACTATTACTCCTAGGTAGGTAGCAACCAGGCTTAGGATCAATGGAGGAGGTGTGGAATAATATCTCCACCCCGGCGGCGCTCCAGTACTCCCTCCAGTACTCCCCTGCCGCCGCTTCCTACCGCGACCGCGCCGCCTACCTCCACCAGGACTACCTCCAGCCTCCCCGCACGCCGCCGCCGCCGCATGCTCCTCATACGGCGCTCACCCTCCGCTCCCCCCTCGAGTTCACCTACCTCGGCTCCTCCGCTGTAGGTTCCGGGCGCACAGCAGGACCGCCGTCCAACTCCACGAGCTCCGGCGACGACTCCCTGCACCTGCCCACCGTCGACACCTTCGCCTTCTCCTTCCCCAGCAGCACCTGTAACCGCAGCGGGAGAGTTGCTCCTGTGCAGGCGTCGGCGGTGGGGACCGGTGACCGGCGGCAGAAGAGGATGATCAAGAACCGCGAGTCCGCGGCTCGGTCGCGGGCGCGGAAGCAAGCCTACACCAACGAGCTGGAGCTGGAGCTAGCGCAGCTGCGCAGGGAGAACACCATGCTCATCAAGCGAGAGCAGGACCTCCACGTACGTAACTTATATACCTATGCTTACTTGGTTACTTCATTACGCACGTACTCCAATCTGCTGGCTAAGTACATGTTTTGCACACATGAAATGTAGGATCGTTTGGCGTTGGCGGCGCAGGCCCCCGACAGGTCCACTCTCCAGAGGTGCCGCTCAGCCCCAGCACCTTGAACCATCCATGATCCAACCAATGCAGAAGCGCGGCAGCTTCCACTTAATCATATATAGGAGAGGCGAGAGGGTACTTTGTAATATATTGCTAAGTGCAATTAACTCTCCCTTCAAACTAGCTAGATCACGTAGCTCTGGTGTGATGATCGACTATGTTTGTAATCTAGCTAGCTCTATCGTGAAATTAAGCAAGAGTAGTACTACCACTATGGTGTAATTTATCTAGCCGGGATGTCTCCTTAATTTTGAGGGTATCCAACAACTATCAATGGATTGAGCTGGGCAATGGAGATTCCATCACGTACGTGCAACTAACGGAGTGCAATAGTCTGAATGGATAATGACAAATCCGTGATAAGATTGATTTCATTTCTACAGAGATCAGTGTCTGTCAGGCCAGACCGGGGATTCCATTTATCCATCTTTTTTTCCTTTTCCTGGCGCTACCACCTTGATTGTTTGAATGTCCTAGCTAACAGCAGCAAGAAGTGGAATCCTATGTATATATGTCCCCACCCCCACCCATAGCCGCAAGCACACCTATACCATTATGTCCGGTTAATGTTGTCAACTGTATGCTACATTGCTCCCTAATAATGCAACCAGGCATGTCGCTCCTCTTCCGGTTTCAATCTAGATGTATCCTGCCCTAGCTTCTTCCCCTGCATGTTTCTGCTGGGCAACATTTATGGACAGACATGCATCATCTATCATGAACTGTCGACGGTAACATATGTTGGTGTATATTTCTACAACGGTCGATGGTGACCCCAAAAGGGCCAACCCCTGGCAGGCAAGCACCTAACTAAGATATGTAGCAGGTTGTCATTAGATAAAAGCTAACAGGAATCTGTATGGATGAATGCGTGGAGCCGTGGACTAAAGAACTAATTTTGTGTGATGGAGGGCACACGGGGTTTTTTTTTTCCTTTAAGGAAAGATGAAGGGGACCCTGACTTTCACAAGAATAGCTACCTGGTTTTCTTTTCATTGACAGATCCAAATTGGATATGATGACCAAAACAGGGCATAAGCCACATTCTTTTCCTTTGCTGCAATTAGCAAGCGAGTGTGGTCGCAGGGATGGTCGACACGCAACGCCAACTTTGGGTGTTCCCCCTTCACATCAACTGCATATCCCTCTAGCTATAGCCAGTACCACACACACATGGATGCATCTTTTCTCTTCTTTTCCCTGTTTGTGCGTGCGGAATATCTCCTTGTTACTTTTTCCCGGATTTCAGATTCCCTGAGTACATCCATCAATCTATGTACCAATATTCCTTGTTGTAGTATTCACGTGGTCAACAGCACACACAAATCTATTCCAAAACTGCTCACTAGTCCACACATATGCCAATCAAACTCAATTAATCTTGATAGTACCGAGATCAAAGTGACACAAGAAACCCAATTGCATTGGAATGGCTTAAACAATCACAATTGAATATAATTATTCATGCAAAAAATGGCTATATCATCGGGTGATATTACTCCTCTGACAGAATAAATCAGAACAACACAAGGTGGTGGTGAATAAGGGTTCACAACAACTACATTATAAATAAGTAGTCCTGAGTTTTATTTAACACTTCCTACACCAATTTCTACACCTCATGTAGTCATGTGTGGCTAGCGATCAACTGCTCAAGAAGCCCACACTCCTGGCTACGAAGCATGATTCCCCGCATCACAACTCACTCCCAATTCAGTGCTTTGATTTGGCTTCTAGAATGGCATCATCTCTTGTTTTGCCTCATCAGGTCATGTGGACTGTGGTGGTGGTGATCTGCCATGGTTGAACCATGGTGTTGACTGGTTGTGGTTTTCCGAGTGACGTCGGTTATCATTGAACCAGTACCGGCCTTTCCTTCATTGTTTTTTCCCTCTGTTTTGCCTAGGATCGACCTTGGTTGTAGTTTCCAAAGTTTAAAATAGCAGGATATGCGTCTTAGCGGCGACTATTTCCAAGCGCTAAGAAAGCTATAGCGAAGCTAAACTATTTAGTGTTTTCTACAAAACAAGAAAACTCCCAGAAAAAATAGGCATCAAATGTTCATATAATCTATAAATATGACAAGAAATTCAATGATACAAACTTGTACCAAACCATAATAATGACTGTAGTATAATAGTAGTGCATAAATGCATATTACATACCCATTTCTAACTTTCAAATATAAATGTGAAAATATTTGGGCTTATCGGGAGAAATAGCGCTAATTTTTAGTCCGATTTAGTGTTTTAGAGTGATTTAGCAAGCTATTAGGTGGAGATTCTATTTAGCGCTAAAAGGGCAAATCTTTGGCGGGAGTGTTCTGAACCAATCTCTCTATCAGGTGGCATTGATGAGTTCAAATTGCAACATTTTTACCTTATAGTTTTTGCACTAGTTACATAAGGATTTTCATATTTTATCACAGCTGTGTGCACCTTTCTATGCTTGTTTCACCAGGATCGCAAAATCTTGAGGATCAAGGGAAATGCCTTTTAAAGACATTATTTCTGAAGATAAAATCGTGAAACTGAAGCCGCATAAGTGTTTTGAACATTTATTTATGCGTCTAGGTTGAAAAGTCATCAAGGAAACAAGCGCGGGGGACTTTAACAAGCAACGATACGGACAGGACCCGCCCGTATCGATGCCTATATCAAGTGTCGGTGGATTCGCTTCGTGAAATACATTCACCCGTTGCAGACAGATCAGAGATCGAATACACATAAACACTAGAAGTTGTGAAAACCTGACCTCCGGGAGGGATCCAGAGGGGGAATTGAAGGGATTTGGTGCCCAAGAGGAAATAATAAAGGAATGTTTATTATCACCAATCCATGTTCATGATAATGTTTATATACCATGCCTTTTGTATTATCCGGAAACATAATATATGTGAGGAATATGAACACAATGTGTCCCTAGTATGCCTCTATACTAGTTCGTGAAATAAGTGTTGGTTATTGGTTTCCATAGCCATGCATATAGTGTCACTTATTAGCGAGGTTATATTATTCGGGAGAATAATATGATGGACTTGGTTTAATCAAAGTGTAAAAATTGATAGTGTTACATAGTTCTAATTGCGAACCTTTCCCGTTGTCATCTATACTATTTTTTTACCATGAGATTATACAACTCCCGGGTATTGGAAGAATTCATAGCTTGTTGCAAATATCAGTTCATAATTGGGTGATTATAAAGCTATCTTGCATGTGTTCCATAAGACACTTGTTTGGTTGTATGTTATCAAGAGTGGGATTTTTCCATCCAAGTAACGGAAAGATATTCTCTAGATCCTCTTGGTAATACGCACTCAATCACTTGCAAGCACGTGACTAGGTCACATGAGGATGCACTATTACGACGAGAAAAGAGTACTTACCGGTAACAAGGTATGAAGGTACCAACGATCAAATCTCGAGTAACTAAGATATAGCAGGACATGAGAATTAAATATGAATGACATAAGTAGTTCACTCGATAATATTATCGTTGAATATGTGGGGTTTAATATGGATCTCCGGATTCATCTATTAACCATTGGCTAGAGACGTAGTCATGTCTGCATAATCACAAACCCGTAGGGTCACACACTTAAGATTTGACCCCGCTAGGGATAGAGAGATATCAAGTGCAGTGTCTTCGGTGTCCCAGATGGATTCGAAGGGGCGACAAACCTATAGGAACATATATGGGAGTATCAAAATGGTTCCGGAAAGTTTCGGATTTTTCGGTTGTACCGGAAAGTTCCGAAAGGGGGGAACCCACCTAGCCTAGGGATGGGTGGGCCCCACCCAAGCCCCAAGTAGCCCAGCCGGCCAGCTGGCCGCCGTGGCCGAGTGGGAGAGGGAAGTCCTCCCTCCACTCAATTTGGAAGTGGGAGGGAGGAGTTTCCCTTTTCATATTCCAATTCACTTGGGGATTTTCTTATTTGGTTCCAATATGAGTTTGATAAGGTTTGACCGAGAGTCCACTTAGGATTCAGAGATCTTACGGTCTCTTGGGTCTGAGCCTTTATATACTGGAGCCCCGGGGCTGGCCACAACATCACAACTCCACAAGAGCCACGCAGCCCCGAGCTCCCCACGCCCAGCGCCGCCACCGGCCTCCTCCGTTGTCTTCCATCGCCAGTCCTCGTTAGGGCCCTCCTCCGCCCTCTGCTGTTTACCTCCATTGGTCCTCGGACCTCCGCCGGTGATCATCGGGATCTCGCCGGAACCCTAATTCCAGCGAACTCCGAAAAGATAGTCCGGGCGAAGCCCTGCCGGATTTGCACCAAGTTCGTCGTCACACCGTCGTGATGCCAGAGCAATCTCTCTACCTCGAATCCAACTTGCTGGAACAAGAAGGAGCCGGTGTTATCAAGCCGTACATGTGCATCACCTCGGAGCTGCCGCACAAGCGACAGAGTTGATCGAGTTGGATCGCCAAGATTGAACTGATCGTTGTCGTCTACATTGACACCAGCCGTTAAGCTTCTGCACCCGATTTGCAATGGTACACAAATCAAGTTATCGCATTGTTCCATGTTACCGCATCGTTACATGCATCTCCTAGATTATATCTTGGTGGTTTATTCATTGTTGCGTAGGAAATTTTTTATTTTCTATGCTACGAATCCCTACAGGAACTAGCAGAGGGCATCGATCCATGCAACTACAAATGTCCTTGGAGTTTCAAGCATCATATTCATCACCACCATCGTTATCACCACCGTCGTCATCAACATCTACATCTCTTCACCCTAGTCTTGTTGTAATCCCTAGATCATTGTGAATTTTCACAAGTATTCATCCATCCATTTATGTACCATGCATATTATTATGATGATGTTGATTACCTCCATGAGTGAGTAGTTTGCCCTTTTCTTGGGAAGATGGAGAAACCCTAGAAATATTATGACATGAAATAAAGATGATCCATTCCTTAATTTATGATTGTATGTATTAGTTGTCTCTCTTGATCTTGTGTGAAGTCGACAACGCAAGATTTGCCTTCGGGGCGAGAGAGGTGATTACTCTTGGCTAGAGGGTGTTGTTGAAGGTGCTAAGTGACATGTCACGTCTGATCTTCATTTTATCTATCCAAGGAGGGTATTAGGAGACTCACTAAACATATCCATTACCACGGGAAAACCCTTAATTATAATCGTATTGAAGTGGCTGACTATCAATCTCTATGGTGGTTGTGAGGGATGAGGAGTTTATGGCTGGTCCGTACTCATCCAGTTATGAAGCTCAACCTCATGCATACACATGAAGGAAGGGATAGATTATCATAATTATTATTAATACCTTGCTAGTGGTGTATCCACACCTTCGTGAGAACTCTTTAGCATATTGCAGTTTAATCTTAAAACCTTCACAATCCACCCTTGTGTTGGAATCTCTAGTTCCCTCGCATTTAGTCAACCCAAACATTCTTAAAATCACTCTTACTTTCATTATTAGATTTCATGTAAGTATACTTTCATAACGGTAATTAGGAGCATTAAGACCTTTTGCATTGTCCTCGGAGATGCCGATGATATCGTCATTTCCGGTGGACAACCTCTACACCGGACGTAGAGGCATCTGCATCGTTGGAAGCACCGCCATTGCCAACAGCACCTCCTGCTCCTCGAGCATCTCCTCCACCTCGTCCTCGTACCGCCACTAAGCCAGCTCCCACCATTTGAACTACGGCGACTTGTCTTCCTCCATGATGCGTCTTCGTCGTCCTCCAATTTCCTTTCGCCTTCATCATTGGTGGAGGAATAGACGGAGTGAGGAGCTGGCTTTGAGGTCAGTATGCGGGGTGGGACTTATCCTCGTCTGTGACAGGAGATGCTTGTCGTCCCTCCTCCGTCCCCGGAGGTGCCTGCTCAACACTGCGATGTTGCGCCGGTGGGCGCTGCCAGACGCAAAAGAGGCAAACGTTCTTCTTGCTATGAAGCATGTCGAAGTGATGTGAGTCTACCGATTAGTGGTGTGTGCCAAGAGGGCGGCGGGGCGGGGCTCTATGTAGAGCAGCCGAAGAAACGGAGTCGTCGGTGACGCATATGTGGCACGTGGGAGGAAGACAAAGAGGCTACTCGTTTTAGTAGTACACATGAATTTTATTTATTTCCATTTGGGATGAGGAAAAGAAAATAAGATGATGGAATTAAAGGTAATGTCGCAAAATATTTACACGATGGTACGATTTTATCGCTGACTCTTATTTTGAAACTAGCCTTGAAAGCACTTCCGTCTGTGTTGTACCCGCACATGGGACTGCCTAAATGGCACGCACGCAATTTAAATTATTGGGCGTCACCGTTGTTTCATACCACAAACGAAAAAAAAACTTCTGTTGCCATAGAGGGCCTTAAAAGACCCAATCTATACTAGCACGAGAACAAGCTCATCACAAATATATGGTAGACTTAACCGAGGGTTCGGATCCCCTGGAGTTGGACTCAACTCCACCCTGTGAAGTTGGGCACATCTCATCCCTTGCATTTTTCCTAAGGCCCATATTTAATCAACCGTAACAACCTCTAGTTTATCAAATTTGCCTGCAAGCTCGCGATTTGGGGAGAGCCTCTGGTGCGGCGGAGACTCTCCATGGAGGCTACAAGCTCACGATGTTGTGGGTGAGCTCCCGGTGCGGTCGCGACTCAGTAGAGGCTGCACGCTTGCAATTTGGGGCGAGCTCCTTGTGCGGCGGTGACCTGCAAGCTCGCGATTTCGGGGCCAAGCTCCCGGAGCGGGAGGTGGCGGCTCAGTTTAGGTTGCTCGCTTGTGATTTCGGACGAGCTGCTTGTGTGGCGGAAAATCGATGTAGGCCGCAATCATGCTGACGACGGGAGATGATGGACTTTGAGACGAGCGGAATCATGATGTTGTCCTGAAGCTTCACGACCATATTCAATAGGAGACGATGCCTCTAAGAGGATACAGAGATGTGAAGAAATCTAGACCATAGGGATAATGCAAGGGCTGAGATTTGCCCAACTCCACACGGTGGAGTTGAGTCCAACTCCAGGGGATCCGAACCGAGCCTGTTGGACTCAACTCCACCCTGTGAAGTTGGGCACATCTCATCCCTTGCATTTTTCCTAAGGCCCAGATTTAATCAACCGTAACAACCTCTAGTTTATCTAATTTGCCTGCAAGCTCGCGATTTGGGGAGAGCCTCTGGTGCGGCGGAGACTCTCCATGGAGGCTACAAGCTCACGATGTTGTGGGTGAGCTCCCGGTGCGGTCGCGACTCAGTAGAGGCTGCACGCTTGCAATTTGGGGCGAGCTCCTTGTGCGGCGGTGACCTGCAAGCTCGCGATTTCGGGGCCAAGCTCCCGGAGCAGGAGGTGGCGGCTCAGTTTAGGTTGCTCGCTTGTGATTTCGGACGAGCTGCTTGTGTGGCGGCAAATCGATGTAGGCCGCAATCATGCTGACGACGGGAGATGATGGACTTTGAGACGAGCGGAATCATGATGTTGTCCTGAAGCTTCACGACCATATTCAATAGGAGACGATGCCTCTAAGAGGATACAGAGATGTGAAGAAATCTAGACCATAGGGATAATGCAAGGGCTGAGATTTGCCCAACTCCACACGGTGGAGTTGAGTCCAACTCCAGGGGATCCGAACCGAGCCTTCGGATCCCCTGGAGTTGGACTCAACTCCACCCTGTGAAGTTGGGCACATCTCATCCCTTGCATTTTTCCTAAGGCCCAGATTTAATCAACCGTAACAACCTCTAGTTTATCTAATTTGCCTGCAAGCTCGCGATTTGGGGAGAGCCTCTGGTGCGGCGGAGACTCTCCATGGAGGCTACAAGCTCACGATGTTGTGGGTGAGCTCCCGGTGCGGTCGCGACTCAGTAGAGGCTGCACGCTTGCAATTTGGGGCGAGCTCCTTGTGCGGCGGTGACCTGCAAGCTCGCGATTTCGGGGCCAAGCTCCCGGAGCAGGAGGTGGCGGCTCAGTTTAGGTTGCTCGCTTGTGATTTCGGACGAGCTGCTTGTGTGGCGGCAAATCGATGTAGGCCGCAATCATGCTGACGACGGGAGATGATGGACTTTGAGACGAGCGGAATCATGATGTTGTCCTGAAGCTTCACGACCATATTCAATAGGAGACGATGCCTCTAAGAGGATACAGAGATGTGAAGAAATCTAGTCCATAGGGATAATGCAAGGGCTGAGATTTGCCCAACTCCACACGGTGGAGTTGAGTCCAACTCCAGGGGATCCGAACCGAGCCTGTGAAGTTGGGCACATCTCATCCCTTGCATTTTTCCTAAGGCCCAGATTTAATCAACCGTAACAACCTCTAGTTTATCTAATTTGCCTGCAAGCTCGCGATTTGGGGAGAGCCTCTGGTGCGGCGGAGACTCTCCATGGAGGCTACAAGCTCACGATGTTGTGGGTGAGCTCCCGGTGCGGCCGCGACTCAGTAGAGGCTGCACGCTTGCAATTTGGGGCGAGCTCCTTGTGCGGCGGTGACATGCAAGCTCGCGATTTCGGGGCCAAGCTCCCGGAGCGGGAGGTGGCGGCTCAGTTTAGGTTGCTCGCTTGTGATTTCGGACGAGCTGCTTGTGTGGCGGCAAATCGATGTAGGCCGCAATCATGCTGACGACGGGAGATGATGGACTTTGAGATTCAATAGGAGACGATGCCTCTAAGAGGATACAGATATGTGAAGAAATCTAGACCATAGGGATAATGCAAGGGCTGAGATTTGCCCAACTCCACACGGTGGAGTTGAGTCCAACTCCAGGGGATCCGAACCGAGCCTGTGAAGTTGGGCACATCTCATCCCTTGCATTTTTCCTAAGGCCCAGATTTAATCAACCGTAACAACCTCTAGTTTATCTAATTTGCCTGCAAGCTCGCGATTTGGGGAGAGCCTCTGGTGCGGCGGAGACTCTCCATGGAGGCTACAAGCTCACGATGTTGTGGGTGAGCTCCCGGTGCGGCCGCGACTCAGTAGAGGCTGCACGCTTGCAATTTGGGGCGAGCTCCTTGTGCGGCGGTGACCTGCAAGCTCGCGATTTCGGGGCCAAGCTCCCGGAACAGGAGGTGACGGCTCAGTTTAGGTTGCTCGCTTGTGATTTCGGACGAGCTGCTTGTGTGGCGGCAAATCGATGTAGGCCGCAATCATGCTGACGACGGGAGATGATGGACTTTGAGACGAGCGGAATCATGATGTTGTCCTGAAGCTTCACGACCATATTCAATAGGAGACGATGCCTCTAAGAGGATACAGAGATGTGAAGAAATCTAGTCCATAGGGATAATGCAAGGGCTGAGATTTGCCCAACTCCACACGGTGGAGTTGAGTCCAACTCCAGGGGATCCGAACCGAGCCTGTGAAGTTGGGCACATCTCATCCCTTGCATTTTTCCTAAGGCCCAGATTTAATCAACCGTAACAACCTCTAGTTTATCTAATTTGCCTGCAAGCTCGCGATTTGGGGAGAGCCTCTGGTGCGGCGGAGACTCTCCATGGAGGCTACAAGCTCACGATGTTGTGGGTGAGCTCCCGGTGCGGCCGCGACTCAGTAGAGGCTGCACGCTTGCAATTTGGGGCGAGCTCCTTGTGCGGCGGTGACATGCAAGCTCGCGATTTCGGGGCCAAGCTCCCGGAGCGGGAGGTGGCGGCTCAGTTTAGGTTGCTCGCTTGTGATTTCGGACGAGCTGCTTGTGTGGCGGCAAATCGATGTAGGCCGCAATCATGCTGACGACGGGAGATGATGGACTTTGAGATTCAATAGGAGACGATGCCTCTAAGAGGATACAGATATGTGAAGAAATCTAGACCATAGGGATAATGCAAGGGCTGAGATTTGCCCAACTCCACACGGTGGAGTTGAGTCCAACTCCAGGGGATCCGAACCGAGCCTGTGAAGTTGGGCACATCTCATCCCTTGCATTTTTCCTAAGGCCCAGATTTAATCAACCGTAACAACCTCTAGTTTATCTAATTTGCCTGCAAGCTCGCGATTTGGGGAGAGCCTCTGGTGCGGCGGAGACTCTCCATGGAGGCTACAAGCTCACGATGTTGTGGGTGAGCTCCCGGTGCGGCCGCGACTCAGTAGAGGCTGCACGCTTGCAATTTGGGGCGAGCTCCTTGTGCGGCGGTGACCTGCAAGCTCGCGATTTCGGGGCCAAGCTCCCGGAACAGGAGGTGACGGCTCAGTTTAGGTTGCTCGCTTGTGATTTCGGACGAGCTGCTTGTGTGGCGGCAAATCGATGTAGGCCGCAATCATGCTGACGACGGGAGATGATGGACTTTGAGACGAGCGGAATCATGATGTTGTCCTGAAGCTTCACGACCATATTCAATAGGAGACGATGCCTCTAAGAGGATACAGAGATGTGAAGAAATCTAGACCATAGGGATAATGCAAGGGCTGAGATTTGCCCAACTCCACACGGTGGAGTTGAGTCCAACTCCAGGGGATCCGAACCGAGCCTGTGAAGTTGGGCACATCTCATCCCTTGCATTTTTCCTAAGGCCCAGATTTAATCAACCGTAACAACCTCTAGTTTATCTAATTTGCCTGCAAGCTCGCGATTTGGGGAGAGCCTCTGGTGCGGAAAAGACTCTCCATGGAGGCTACAAGCTCACGATGTTGTGGATGAGCTCCCGGTGCGGTCGCGACTCAGTAGAGGCTGCACGCTTGCAATTTGGGGCGAGCTCCTTGTGCGGCGGTGACCTGCAAGCTCGCGATTTCGGGGCCAAGCTCCCGGAGCAGGAGGTAGCGGCTCAGTTTAGGTTGCTCGCTTGTGATTTCGGACGAGCTGCTTGTGTGGCGGCAAATCGATGTAGGCCGCAATCATGCTGACGACGGGAGATGATGGACTTTGAGACGAGCGGAATCATGATGTTGTCCTAAAGCTTCACGACCATATTCAATAGGAGACGATGCCTCTAAGAGGATACAGAGATGTGAAGAAATCTAGACCATAGGAATAATGCAAGGGCTGAGATTTGCCCAACTCCACATGTTGGAGTTGAGTCCAAATCCAGGGGATCCAAACCCCTTAACCGAACACCTCATTGGTTGCATATACTCTACTGGTGATTGCTGAAAGTTAGCTATCTATGACCTGAACCGAGCTACAAATCTCGTTCTTTATTTGTTTTGTGAAGAAATTGAAGTATTTAGGAAAAAAAATTATTGCTAACAATCTTCCTTTAATCTTGTCGTATCGTCGTGCTCCTCTCCGTCTTGACTCGTGGCGTTCGTGCCACATCTTCATTGTCTTCATTGTCATACTTGTACAGATAGCTCACACAGAAAATACCCAGTACACCTCGTGTACTATCGTGTGCCGCCACCAATAATCGGTCTCCCGCAGTTGGTTCACACATATGTGCTAGCGCTATTGCGATCCTTACTCTCGGTTCGCGCCATAGTCCTCTTGTACTTGTGCATAGTAGTTTCTCCATCTACTGGTGGCACACATCCTCGCTTTACGGTAATTTTTCCTATCACCGTCTGCCTTCAGCATAGCACTGAACCCACGTTGGCCGCAACCAGGACGCCCCACAAGGACAACTGGACAAACCCTCACAGAGATAAACACATAGACGCAACCACGACACAGAGACACGACGCCAACTCAATGTGCCAACTTGCACGCCTATGAGTCCTGGACTCCCCCGAAGACGAACTTGATGAGACTCCTGACACCGCACCTCGGCACCACCTTCCATATCAACGATCACCCACAGCCACTGGCTTGTCGACGACAACACCCCATCGTCTCCTTCTTGTCGCTCCACCGAGCGACGACCACCCGCCCCGAGACATTGGTATGGATCGCCTCCCCAGAGCAAGTGTGGCTTCAAATCTAGAACCTCGCTCTGATACCAATGTCGGGATTTGCCCATGGATATATCAAGTCAAATTATACAAACACATGAGAAGGCATAGCTTATTGCCCAGGATGCATATCACACCCTCTAATTTTTCTCTTTTTTATTTTCCTTTTATGTTTTCTCGGTGTTACAACTCACGTAACCAGGTGTGCATATATACAGGAGTTCAAGCAAATGCATAGCCGACTCAAACCTAGACTTACTCCAACACGACCTCTACTTAATTAATTAGAAACGAACGCGTACTACGGTAGTACTCTCTACACGCGGACGTGACAAGATGCTAGCTAGTCCTAACCTGACTCCGGGGAAAACGCTAGAAAACTAAGGGCATCTCCAGCGGCGCGACGCATTTCGGACGTCCAAAAGTGGTCCCAAGCATCCGTATGCGTCGCCCCGCGGATATATTTTGTCCGCGGTCCGTTTGCGTCTGGGTGTGCTTCCAGCGGTGCGATCCATTTTTTGAATTTCAACATAGAATGTAGTACATATAAATGCATAAAACTATACAATGTAGACCTAGATGACTAGTCTACTTGCTTCCGGACGGGCCGGTACCGTCGTTGCGTCGCTCCGTCGCCTGCTTCTCCGCCGCCTCCCGCGCGGCCGCTATGGCTCGGTGCGCCGCCGCGTCCTCTTGCAGTGCCTGCTCCAGCCTCGCGTTGGTGGCGACCCTTCAGCGTCTCGAAAGACTCGACGATGGCCCTCTGCTCCGCCGCCTTCTCCTCCGGCGTAGGCGCATCAGGGTCATCGGAGGACCAAGATATCTCCGAGTCAGAGTCCTCTGCTGCAGCGGCAGCGGCCAGCCTGCGTTGTTCCAGCTCGGCGTCGACCGCCGCATGGGCCACCCGCTCCTCCTCTGCTTCCTTCTCCGCTTCAGCCAGGGCCACGGCGTCCCTGACCGGGTGGAGGAGGTCGGTGCTATCTTCGGAGTCGAACTCGTCGTCGGAGCTCGAGGCCGGGGGAGGTGGAGTGGGAGGTGAAGGTGGAGGTGGAGGCACGGCAGCCTGGCCGCGTCCGGCGCTGCTCATGGCGGATCTGCTAGGGCTGAGCGGAAGCGGCGCTACGGCACCGGCGGCTAGGGTTTAGTGGGGAGGAGATGAGATGCTCGCGCCCCTGTTTATATAGGTCGGAGACAGGGCGACGGCCGCGCCACGCGGGGCATCGCCATTACTACGCGCAGCACGCGAGGCTTCGCCATTAACGCGGCGCAGACTGCCTCGCCTGCTACTGGCGGAGAAGACGCATCGACGCTGCGCACGCTTGCGGAAGCCGAGGCACGCCGTTTCGTTCTTCGTTATTTGCTTGTCGTTTTTATAACAAGTGGTATCAGAGCCCGTGTTTCAGTCTAGGGTTTAGCGACATGTCTTCCTTGAAGTTCGATCTACCGCAGCTGGATTATACCACGAGATTTTCTCTGTGGCAAGTGAAGATGAGGGCGATACTTACTCAATCTTATGATCTGGATGAAGCTCTTGATGGTTTTGGCAAGAAAGATGCCAAGACCTGGACCGTCGATGAAAAGAGGAAAGATCGTAAGGCTTTTTCATTAATTCAGCTTCATCTATCCAACAATATCTTGCAGGAAGTGCTGGCTGAGAAATCCGCAGCGGCGCTGTGGTTGAAACTGGAATCGATCTGTATGTCCAAAGATCTAACCAGTAAGATGCACGTGAAGATGAAGTTGTTTTCGCACAAGCTGCAAGAAGGTGCGTCAATGATGAATCACCTATCGATCTTTAAAGAGATCGTTTCTGATTTGCTGTCCATGGAGGTAAAATATGATGATGAGGATCTAGCTCTTATACTGTTAGTCTCGTTGCCTAATTCTTTTGCGAATTTTCGAGACACCTTGTTATACAGTCGTGATGAACTAACCCTTGCCGAAGTTTATGAGGCCCTCCAGCAGAGGGAAAAGATGAAATCTATGGTGCAGCAGAGGGTTCGTCATCTAAGGCAGAAGCACTGCAGGTCCGAGACAGGACCGAGAACAGAAACAACAACTACAACAACTACAACAGAGATAAGAGCAAGACCGACAGAGGTCGCTCAAAGTCCAAGGGATGAGATGGTAAGTTCTACAAGTATTGTAGGAAAACTAGCCACAATATTGATGATTGCTGGAAGTTGCAGAACAAAGAGAAAAGAAACGGTACTTACCAACCGAAAAACAAATCTGAGGGTGATGGTAAGGCTGCTGTTGTTTCCAGTGATAATTCCGATGGCGATTGCCTAGTTGTGTTTGCTGGTTGTGTTTCTGGTAATGATGAGTGGATCCTTGATTCTGCATGTTCATATTTTGCTGTAACAAAGACTGGTTCAGTTCTTATGAGTTTGTGCAGAGTGGAGATGTTGTGCGTATGGGAGATAACAACCCACGTGAGATCGTGGGCATTGGCTCCGTTCAGATCAAGATGCATGATGGCATGACACGCACTCTGACAGATGTGAGACACATACCTGGTATGGCCAGAAATCTGATCTCTCTCAGTACCCTTGATGTTGATGGGTACAAACACTCCGGTTCTCGCGGAGTTCTGAATGTATCAAAAGGTTCTCTCGTTCACATGATTGGTGATATGAATTCTGCAAAGTTATATGTTCTTAGAGGTAGCACTTTGTCTAGTATTGTTGCTGCTGTTATTCCTGATGAACCTGGTAAAACTAATCTGTGGCATATGCGTCTTGGACATATGAGTGAACATGGCATGGCAGAATTGCACAGAGAGACCTGCTAGATGGCTGCAATTTGAGTAAGTTTGAGTTCTGTGAGCACTGCATTTTTGGTATGCATAAAAGAGTTAAATTCAATGCTTCTGTTCATACCACTAAAGGGATTTTAGATTATGTGCATGCTGATGTGTGGGGACCTTTGTAACATCCCAAGTTTTCAATAAAAGGAACAAGAGAGAGAGAGAGTTCAAGAATCCAAAAATTAGGGCCAACAAAAACTTTTTCTCATCATATAGGACTATGCATATAGCTCACCTTGTTAATAAATTGAGTGTGCTTTTGCCAGGATCTTGCTTATGTGTTTACCCTTACTCTAAACCCTAACCTTGATCTCATGATCAACCAAATACAAAGAAAAAGAAAATAGAAAAGAACTTCTAAAAATCAATGTCACACACACATATGGCCTATGCCATTTTTACAAATCTTTAACCTAGACCAATTTGGTTGGCACCATTAGTTGTAAATGGATACTAAACAATTATTAACCCTTTTGGAAACAACCAAACTCATTTCAAATAAAATTTGAATCAAAATTGTGCTCACATGTGATTATGGTCATGTGTGACAATTTCAGCATGATACCCACTTTGAGCCCCTGGTTTTTGACTTTTCTCTTCTACACTTGGCCAACTCTTTGCACCTCTTCCAAGATCTCATCAAGGACAGCAACTTTGCTCAAGACACTCACCTCAAACTCTGTCTCATTTTCAAACTAGAAGCAAGCCAAGTGGAGACATTGAAACAAAAATTAGATCATATGCAAAATGTGATTTTGCATCTCAATTCCATTTTGACCACCACCACCACCAATATACTCCTTTTAATATATGATTACAACCCACCAAAAAGGTTTGCAAAATTCAAAAATTATTTTCTTGCGGGCATTTCCTCAAACACTTGATATGCAGGGTATCAATTTGAGCCCATGCTGGAATTGGGAGGAGACCAAGTCCAAGCCTGAGCTTCTCTGCACCCCTGGAGCACCCTCTCACCTCACTGCACCATCTCCACCACTTGCCAAGCACTGGAGCTTGCTCATTTTTGACCAGAGCATCCATGCCGTGGCATGTCATGCCACTCACCGGCCATCTCCCTCTCTGGTCACTTCTGGCCTGCACCACCATGCCCTTTCTCTTCCTCTCACTCACCTGAACCTGCCCAGACCATGACTCGACGAATCCCTGCCCTGGAGACGCCTAGACACGACGCGCCCAGACACGCCCAGGCACGCCCATGCACGCGCCAGCGGCGAGCGCCCTGGACGCGCCAGAGCGTGACGAGCGCCGACGCACCTCGCCTCCACTCACCTGCTCCGCTCGCCAGTGGACGCGCCAGGACACCAGGAGACCCGCAGACACCACCGTTTGACCGCGGGAACGCCATGGCCGTCGTCAGCATCGACGCGACGCAACCCTGGCCTGCAAGCTCCCATCAAACGCACCATCGCTGCAAAGCCTCGCCAGCGCCACGATCAAGCGCATCACCTTCGCCAGTGCAGTAGCAACCCGACGCGCCCATGACTTGCCCCTTCGCGACCTTGGAACGGCGACGACGACGATGATCTCCGCTCCGCCCCACGGTCACCTCCCGCTCCTATAAAAGGGGAGCTCCTCCCACCGAATTGAGCACGCCAACTTCTTCCCCTCCTCACCACAGCTCTCCTCGACCTCTCAATTCGTTCGATTAGCCACCACCCTGCTCCAATCGCAAGATCATCGCCGCCGCCAGTACACGGAGTTCGCCGGAGAAGGAGACCACCTCAGGCGACGCAACTGCTTCCAGGCGCTTCCTCATCCACTCCAACATTGCCGCGCACACCTCCGACGACCGCTGGAGCTCCGACGAGCTCGCCGACCCCCTACCGCCGCCGCCAGTAAGTCCATCGCTCGTCAGCGACGACGACGCTTCTCGACCGTTGATCTCTCGTCTAATCGCACGGCTCTCCTCTCCCCGTACCGCTTCGCGCGTTACAGCCCACAGACAGGTGGCCCCCACCCTGTCAGCTGGCCCGCTGCGAAGCTGGGCCGGCCCATTTCTCTCCCGCACTGCTCAGCCCGTTAAATTTCCCGCCAGCCCACGATTTCAAATCCAATTTGAAAAATAGAGAAATGGTGCAATCTGATGCTAACTTTGAAATTTAATAGGGACAAATCTACTTCGCCAATTTTTACAAATTTTATATCTCTGGAAAGCTTAGGATTTTCTCTACACAATGCCACTGGTTTGAACCCTAGATCTATTGTACAATTAAAGTGAGGAAATAAACAAGGCAGGGAATTTTCTGTCTTAGAATAATTATTAAAAATCAACCAAAAATGCCTTTGAGTTGATTCCAACTCCTATAATTCACATTTCACTTATACTAATTGTTTGTACAAAAATATGCCATGCTTACTTTGAATGATCATGGCCTAGTTTAATTAAAGGACTTTATGGCTATTTCTAGTCAAAGATATTGTCCAAAACTATTAATAAATCTGATGGGAGTGTTTATCTCATTTAAATCTTGTCATGAAAAATTCAAAATGAGGTAGAGACTCTGGTCATTTAGGTCTCATATGAATTGTTGATGATATTAAATCTTTACCATGTTAGGATTAAATGATATGAGGTGTTCACCTCATTTAAATCATTTTCTCAAATGATGAGTGTGAAGAGGTTGACTTTGGTCAACCTAGGTCACATATTATTCATGAGAGAAATTAAATCTTAAGAAGATAATGAGAGGAAATTATTTCTCTAAGTAATTGAAAATAACACCTAAGTTAGTATGAGAGGAAATTATTTTTCTTAAATAATAAGAAAAACACATCCACCAACTTAATAGTAATATGTGATGCTAGTTTAAGTGTGTGAACCATGTTTGTGCTTAGTTTATAAAATAGTTTGGTGTGATGATTGTGTACCCCGTATTCGTATTTTAGACGCTAGTACCGAGGAGTACCAGGAGGAGGAGGAGGTCTACTTCCAAGGAGAAGAAGACCACTTTGACCAATTCCCCAACCAAGGCAAGATAATACTCTTGCAAAGTGCAAAGCTCACCATGAGCACGGCATTAACCCATTTACTTTATGTTAATGATCCTACTTCCCAGATTTACTTTACAAGCTTTATTTACTTTTGTTTTATCAAAGTACTTTTTGATTCATGATTCACTTGGTTAGTATTGGATTAGTACAAGAGTATCAAACTTAGCTTAGAAGCAAAGCAAGTACTTAGCACCCCTCATACATAGATGCTAGTGCTAAATTAAAAATGACTACTCTAGATGGGAACATGTGTTTATGAAATGATGATGGTGAAAACCTTGGAATGATGAGTCATTTCCATTGAAAGATTTTGAAGGTGAATATGACCTGAATTTGACTTGGTGATTTTGGCTAAAAACTGATGATTGAGTTGGATGCGATACCATTCCAATTTTTTAGTACCCCCACAATACCTGATTATGGGTAAGGCTTAGCTGGAAATTTATGTGTCTTAGTATGGGTTCCCTCTGAACACACATCATAGGGGTTATGCTTGAGGTTGCCTCCGTTGTTGAGAAATGATGTGAATTGAGGTGAATTGTACGGCCAAGCCCTGTGCAGTTCCCGGGTAACAGTTGGTTTTCACCGGAGGCAAGCTCATTGGGAGAGGTGCCTATACTAGGGTGTGTAAGTGAAAGGTTAACGGTTGACGATCCACGTACTGAGTTACGATTATTCGGGGTTTATCCCTGACGGATGTAATCAAATGTTGTGGCACAAGTGTGCAACCTTTGCAGAGTGTAAACCTATCGAATATCCGCGTCCGCGGTCATGGACAGTTGGAAAGGCCATACTATTTCCGTCATCAGAATCTATATCTTTGAACTTGAACGGTGACTTTGAATTTGAATCACAACGGAGTTGTGGGAATGACACTAATGTTCCCACTTGAGTTAGTAGCACATGAGGAGTTGTTTACTCAAATGTTTATCAAATAAAATTGGCTTTATGCAAATAAACCTAGAGCTTAGAACACTTTCAATAGCAATGTTAGTACTTACATTAGTATTAGTTTGCGAGTACTTAAAGTACTCACGGCTTTGTCCCTGGCTATTCAAATGGCAAGACTATGAAGCCGAGCAGCGTGGATGACGATCAGCAGGACGTCTACCACAACTAGGAGCTTCTAACGTCAAGCGTTGGCCTGTGGACTAGAGAGTCCGTGTATCTTACGCTTCCGCTATGAACTTGTGTTTGTTCGTTGATCAATAGTTCAACTATTCGTGTAATATGGATCATGTGATTCCAAGTTGTAAGACATTATGGTTTGTAATGAATGATGACTGTGATACTTAACTATTATATTCCTGGGATTGCGATGTATGACATAATAGGCATCCAGACTTAAAAATCTGGGTGTTGACAAGTTGGTATCAGAGCCATTGTTTGACCTTAGGAGACCCTAGTTAGAAATGGACGTTCTGAAAATTTAGTTTCAAAAAGGAATGAAGTATTTCTGAAAATTAAAGTCTTTGTCTCCTCTTTGAGTTCTTTGGAAAATAAGAAGTCATGCTCTTCCTTAGAAATATACATAAAATTTTGCCACACTTGTTCACTTCTCTAACTTAATCCTTCACTTCACTTTCAGATGGAGCCCGTGAACACGAAGTTTTACCAGCTAGGGAATGGGGGAAGCTTGATCTTCGAGCATGACCTCAACGCCCTGTCTGACCACCTTGGTCGCCCGTGATGACGCGTAAAGCACACGCCCGTTGGGAACCCCAAGTGGAAGGTGTGATGCGTACAGCAGCAAGTTTCCCTCAGTAAGAAACCAAGGTTTATCGAACCAGTAGGAGCCAAGAAGCACGTTGAAGGTTGATGGCGGCGGGATGTAGTGCGGCGCAACACCAGGGAGCCAACGTGGAACCTGCACAACACAACCAAAGTACTTTGCCCCAACGAAATAGTGAGGTTGTCAATCTCACCGGCTTGCTGTAACAAAGGATTAACCGTATTGTGTGGAAGATGATTGTTTGCAGAGAAAACAGAAAACAAGTATTGCAGCAGATTTGTATTTCAGTTAAAGAATGGACCGGGGTCCACAGTTCACTAGAGGTGTCTCTCCCATAAGATAAAAGCATGTTGGGTGAACAAATTATAGTCGGGCAATTGACAAAGAGAGGGCATAACAATGCACATACATGTCATGATAAATATAGTGAGATTTAATTGGGCATTACGACAAAGTACATAGACCGCCATCCAACTGCATCTATGCCTAAAAAGTCCACCTTCAGGTTATCGTCCGAACCCTTCCAGGTATTAAGTTGCAAAGCAACGACAATTGCATTAAGTATGGTGCGTAATGTAATCAATAACTACATCCTCGAACATAGCATCAATGTTTTATCCTAGTGGCAACAGCACAACACAACCTTAGGGGTTTCTGTCACTCCCCCAGTGTCAATGCATGAACCCACTATCGAGCATAAATACTCCCTCTTGGAGTTTAGCTTCAACTTGGCCGAGCCTCTACTAATAACGGAGAGCATGCAAGATCATAAACAACACATAGGTAATAACTTGATAATTAACATAACATGGTATTCTCTATCCATCGGATCCCGACAAACACAACATATAGTATTACGATAGATGATCTTGATCATGTTAGGCAGCTCACAAGATCCAACAATGAAGCACAATGAGGAGAAGACAACCAGCTAGCTATGGACCCATAGTCCAGGGGTGAACTACTCACTCATCACTCGGGAGGCGACCATGGCGGTGTAGAGTCCTCCGGGAGATGAATCCCCTCTCCGGCAGGGTGCCGGAGGAGATCTCCGAATCCCCCGAGATGGGATTGGCGGCGGCGGCGTCTCCGAAGGTTTTCCGTATCGTGGTTTTTCGCATCAGGGTTTTCGCGACGGAGGCTTTAAGTAGACGGAAGGGCAGAGTCGGGGGGCTGACGAGGGGCCCACACGACAGGGCGGCGCAGGCCCCCCCTTGGTCGCGCCGCCATGTGGTCTGGCCACCTCGTGGCCCCACTTCGTATGCTCTTCGGTCTTCTCGAAGGTTCGTGGCAAAATAGGACCATGGGACTTGATTTCGTCCAATTCCGAGAATATTTCGTTACTAGGATTTCTGAAACCAAAAACAGAAAACAGCAACTGGCACTTCGGCATCTTGTTAATAGGTTAGTTCCAGAAAATGCACGAATATGACATAAAGTGTGCATAAAACATGTAGGAATCATCAATAATATGGCATGGAACATAATAAATTATCGATACGTCGAAGACGTATCAGCATCCCCAAGCTTAGTTCTGCTCGTCCCGAGCAGGTAAAACGATAACAAAGATAATTTTTGAAGTAACATGCCATCATAACCTTGATCATACTATTTGTAAACATATGTAATGAATGCAGCGATCAAAACAATGGTAATGACATGAGTAAACAAGTGAATCATAAAGCAAAGACTTTTCATGAATAGTACTTCAAGACAAGCATCAATAAGTCTTGCATAAGAGTTAACTCATAGAGCAATAAATCAAAGTAAAGGCATTGAAGCAACACAAAGGAAGATTAAGTTTCAGAGGTTGCTTTCAACTTGTAACATGTATATCTCATGGATAATTGTCAACATAGAGTAATATAACAAATACAATATGCAAGTATGTAGGAATCAATGCACAGTTCACACAAGTGTTTGCTTCTTGAGGTGGAGAGAGATAGTGAACTGACTCAACATAAAAGTAACAAGAATGGTCCTTCAAAGAGGAAAGCATCGATTGCTATATTTGTGCTAGAGATTTTATTTTGAAAACATGAAACAATTTTGTCAACGGTAGTAATAAAGCATATGAGTTATGTAAATTATATCTTACAAGATGCAAGCCTCATGCATAGTATACTAATAATGTCCGCACCTTGTCCTAATTAGCTTGAATGCACATGTTTTAACCAAGTGTCACAATGGGGTACCTCCATGCCGCCTGTACAAAGGTCTAAGGAGAAAGCTCGCTTTTGATTATTCTCAACTTAGACATCCATACCGGGACAACATGGACAACAGAAATGGACTCCTCTTTAATGCATAAGCATGTGACAACAATTATTATTCTCATACGAGATTGAGGATATATGTCCAAAACTGAAACTTCCACCATGATTCATGGCTTTAGTTAGCGGCCCAATGTTCTTCTCTAACAATATGCATGCTCCAACCATTACGGTGGTAGATCTCTCTTACTTCAGACAAGACGGACATGCATAGCAACTCACATGATATTCAACAGAGAATAGTTGATGGCGTCCCCAGAAACATGGTTATCGCACAACAAGCAACTTAATAAGAGATAAAGTGCATAAGTACATATTCAATACGACAATAGTTTTTAAGATATTTGTTCCATGAGCTATATATTGCAAAGGTGAATGATGGAATTTTAAAGGTAGCACTCAAGCAATTTACTTTGGAATGGCGGATAAATACCATGTAGTAGGTAGGTATGGTGGACACAAATGGCATAGTGGTTGGCTCAAGGATTTTGGATGCATGAGAAGTATTCCCTCTCGATACAAGGTTTAGGCTAGCAAGGTTATTTGAAACAAACACAAGGATGAACGGTGCAGCAAAACTCACATAAAAGACATATTGTAAACATTATAAGACTCTACACCGTCTTCCTTGTTGTTCAAAACTCAATACTAGATATTATCTAGACTCCAGAGAAACCAAATATGAAAACCAAATTAGCAAGCTCTAAGTGTTTCTTCATTAATGGGTGCAAAGTATATGATGCAAGAGCTTAGACATGAGCACAACAATTGCCAAGTATCAAATTATTCAAGACATTTTAGAATTACTACATGTATCATTTTCCAATTCCAACCATATAACAATTTAACGAAGAAGAAACTTCGCCATGAATACTATGAGTAGAGCCTAAGGACATACTTGTCCATATGCTACATCGGAGCGTGTCTCTCTCCCATAAAGTGAATGCTAGGATCCATTTTATTCAACAAAACAAAAAACAAAAACAAACCGACGCTGCAAGCAAAGTGCATAAGATGTGACGGAATAAAAATATAGTTTCAGGGGAGGAACCGATAATGTTGTCGATGAAGAAGGGGATGCCTTGGGCATCCCCAAGCTTAGACGCTTGAGTCTTCTTAGAATATGCAGGGGTGAACCACCGGGGCATCCCCAAGCTTAGAGCTTTCACTCTCCTTGATCATATTGCATCATACTCCTCTCTTGATCCTTGAAAACTTCCTCCACACCAAACTCGAAGCAACTCATTAGAGGGTTAGTGCATAATAAAAATTCACATGTTCAGAGGTGACACAATCATTCTTAACACTTCTGTACATTGCATAAAGCTACTGTACATTAATGGATCAAAGAAATTCATCCAACATAGCAAAAGAGGCAATGCGAAACAAAAGGCAGAATCTGTCAAAACAGAATAGTCCGTAAAGATGGATTTTATTAGGCCACCAGACTTGCTCAAATGAAAATGCCCAAATTTAATGAAAGTTGCGTACATATCTGAGGATCATGCATGTAAATTGGCTTAATTTTCTGAGCTACCTACAGGGAGATAGACCCAGATTCGTGACAGCAAAGAAATCTAGAACTGCGCAGTAATCCAAATCTAGTACTTACTTTACTATCAAAGACTTTACTTGGCACAACAAAACTCAAAACTAAGATAAGGAGAGGTTTCTACAGTAGTAAACAACTTCCAAGACACAAATATAAAACAAAAATACTGTAGTAAAAACATGGGTTGTCTCCCATAAGCGCTTTTCTTTAACGCTTTCAGCTGGCGTGTATATCAAGTATTATCAAGGGGTGGTGCACCTACAGCGGGTTTGGAGTTTTCTCAACCAAGCATAGTATATTGGATACATAAGTTTCAGCGTCTCCTTTTTCATTAGTCTTGGGCTTGCTACTCTCATCGAACAAATTTTCAGGAACAAGCCAAGCATAGTTATTTTCTAGTGCATCATTCATAGCTAGGAGTTTACATGGTATTGGTGCTTTGATCTCCCCACCATCATTAGCATTATTAGTGTATTTTATTCTATCCATGTCCATTTTTTCAAGGAGACCAATAAAATTAGTATGAGAACCAAGCATATTAAATTTAGCAAAGACCTTTCTAACCTCTCTTGCTAGACCACCAAATTCTCTAAGAAGGGTTTCTAAGACAAAATCTTTCTTTTCCCCTTCTTCCATATCACCGAGTGTAAGAAACATGTGTTGGATCACAGGATTGAGATTAACAAATTTAGTTTCCAACATGCGAACTAAAACAGCGGCAGCAATTCATAAGTGGGAGCAAGTTCTACCAAGTGTCTATCTTCAAAATCTTCAGTGGTACTGACATGAGTGAAAAATTCTTCTATATTGTTTCTCCCAATTATAGACCCGCGTCCTACCGGTATGTCTTTTGTGGTAAAATTAAAAGGAAACATGTTGAAATAAGTAAAGTAAATGCAAGTAACTAATTTTTTGTGTTTTTTATATAGCGTGCAAGATAGTGAATAAAGTAAAGCTAGCAACTAATTTTTTTGTGTTTTGATATAATGCAGCAAACAAAGTAGTAAATAAAATAAAGCAAGACAAAAACAAAGTAAAGAGATTGAGAAGTGGAGACTCCCTTGCAGCGTGTCTTGATCTCCCGGCAACGGCGCCGAAATTTAGCTTGATGACGCGTAAAGCACACGCCCGTTGGGAACCCCAAGTGGAAGGTGTGATGCGTACAGCAGCAAGTTTCCCTCGCAAGAAACCAAGGTTTATCGAACCAGTAGGAGCCAAGAAGCACGTTGAAGGTTGATGGCGGCGGGCGGCGTGTGCAACACGGGATTCCGGCGCAACGTGGAACTGCACAACACAACCAAAGTACTTTGCCCCAACGAAACAGTGAGGTTGTCAATCTCACCGGCTTGTGTAACAAAGGATTAACCGTATTGTGTGGAAGATGATTGTTTGTAGAGAAAAAAGAAACAAGTATTGCAGCAGATTTGTATTTCAAGATAAAGAATGGACCGGTCCACGGTTCACTAGAGGTGTCTCTCCCATAAGATAAAAGCATGTTGGGTGAACAAATTACGCTGGCAATTGACAAATAGAGTGGGCATAACAATGCACATACATGTCATGATAAATATAGTGAGATTTAATTGGGCATTACGACAATAGACCGCCATCCAACCGCATCTATGCCTAAAAAGTCCACCTTCAGTTATCGTCCGAACCCCTTCCAGTATTAAGTTGCAAAGCAACAGACAATTGCATTAAGTATGGTGCGTAATGTAATCAATAACTACATCCTCGAACATAGCATCAATGTTTTATCCCTAGTGGCAACAGCACAACACAACCTTAGGGGTTTCTGTCACTCCCCAGGTGTCAATGCAGGCATGAACCCACTATCGAGCATAAATACTCCCTCTTGGAGTTACTAGCTTCAACTTGGCCAGAGCCTCTACTAATAACGGAGAGCATGCAAGATCATAAACAACACATAGGTAATAACTTGATAATTAACATAACATGGTATTCTCTATCCATCGGATCCCGACAAACACAACATATAGTATTACAGATAGATGATCTTGATCATGTTAGGCAGCTCACAAGATCCAACAATGAAGCACAATGAGGAGAAGACAACCATCTAGCTACGCTATGGACCCATAGTCCAGGGGGTGAACTACTCACTCATCACTCGGAGGCGACCATGGCGGTGTAGAGTCCTCCGGGAGATGAATCCCCTCTCCGGCAGGGTGCGAGGGATCTCCTGAATCCCGAGATGGGATTGGCGGCGGCGGCGTCTCTCGGAAGGTTTTCCGTATCGTGGTTTTTCGCATCGGGGTTTTCGCGACGGAGGCTTTAAGTAGGCGGCAGAGTCGGGACGACGAGGTCCACACCACGGGCGGCGCGGGCCCCTTGGCTGCGCCGCCATGTGGTCTGGCCACCTCGTGGCCCCACTTCGTATGCTCTTCGGTCTTCTGGTTCGTGGCAAAATAGGACCCGGGACTTGATTTCGTCCAATTAGAATATTTCGTTACTAGGATTTCTGAAACCAAAAACAGCAGAAAACAGCAACTGGCACTTCGGCATCTTGTTAATAGGTTAGTTCCAGAAAATGCACGAATATGACATAAAGTGTGCATAAAACATGTAGGAATCATCAATAATATGGCATGGAACATAAGAAATTATCGATACGTCGAAGACGTATCATCCCGCACCCGGAGTTCCACGGAGCTCAGATCACGGACCAGCCAGGAGGCGAACTGCAGTGGATCATCACTGCTGACTTGAGGGGCAAGATGGAGCCTCCCACTTCTGAGAGGATCCTCTTCTCCTTCATGGAGAGCAACCGGCTGGACGGACTTGCCGCGCCTTCAGAGGGACTCGCACGTCCGTGCGGGATGAGCGGGAGGCACTCAAGGACCCTCGCTTTTCCCACCTCGCGAGGCGTAACTCTGCTGGAGAGCCCATGGACATGCCATCCCACCCGGAGCTGAAGCACCATGTGGAGCATCTCGACTTCATGTTGTACCACACTCAGCAGGATCTCGACCACTCCCGTGAGTACGCCAACCAGACTCACGCCCGCATCATCGAGCAAGGCGACGCCATCAAGATGCTCGCCAATGACCGCAGGACTCTCCGCCAGCAGCGGACGAAGAAGGATGCCACCATCACCCGCCTCCGCGCGAAGATAGCAGCACTCGAGGCCACTGTCAAGGCCCAGGAGGAGCAGATGAAGAAGATGGAGGAAGATGGAGAAGACATTCAGGGAGGAAGCGATTACCTGAGTGACGACAATGACTTCGAGGAGGATGAGAACACCGAGGGGGAATACTACGAGTTCCTGGATGACGGAGATGATGCCCACACCCCCATCGATGTGGATGATGATGAGGAGTAGTTCACTTGTGCACTATCGTAGGTGTGAGTTGTATCCCGCCCCATGTATTGTAGATTGGAGAAGAAGGGTTCTTAAAACCCTTAGTGTGTTAGCTTGTAATGTGTGTTGTTTGTTATGAATGAATGTATGTTTGTGTCATCATGAAAAGACTTCTAGTTTTAAGCTTTTTGAACTCAAACCCTAAAACAAGCCATAGAAAATTTCCCTCTTATCTCATGATCTATCTCAATGCTCAGATGGCCCCTCCGAACGCGAATCAAGACGCTATGATGCAGATGTTGCAAGTTATGCTGGAAGATAGAGAAGCAGAAAGAGCTGAAAGGCAAGCCAACATTGCAGCACTTCAACAGCTTGTCAACAACAATCAAGGCCATCATGATCACCCAGGATCAAAGCTCAAGAACTTCCATAATACCAACCCGCCAGTTTTCAGCAAGACTGAGGAACCCCTGGATGCAGATGATTGGCTCCAAACTATGGAGAACAATCTAGAAGTAGCTGGAGTTGAAGAAAATGAGAAAGTGCTGTTTGCCACACACTACTTAGCAGGACCCGCAAGAGCTTGGTGGACAAGCACCCGTGCCATGAACGCGGGACGCCATGACTTGGGCAGATTTCAAGCTCAAGTTCAGCAAGTACCATGTGCCCCGGTCTGATAAAGAAGATGAGAGATGAATTCCGTGAACTGAAGCAAGGCCGCATGTCCGTGGTGGAATACCGCGACAAGTTCCTAACTTTGTCAAGGTACGCCCCGATGAGACCTACACGATAAGAGGAAGGAAAGGTTTCGAACGGACTGCATGATGAGATGCACCGTGTTGATCAACATCCCCTTCGCCGACCTCAAAGCCCTTGTTGACTCCGCCATCCAAATGGAGGAGAAACTGCACAAGCCAATGAGAACCGCAAGCGCCGCATGATGAACCGAGTGGGCCTAGCAATGCCCCAAGGTATCGCCCCAACTCAGGCGGAGGCTTCAGGACCAACAAGCCCAATGCACAGATGTCACGTCCGGTTTATCAGAACCGGAGTGGAGGAAACCCCAGGCCAGGAGGCCACCACAACAACAACACCAGCAACTACAATGCCAACAACAACTTCAACCGCGCTCCGCCGACAGCCCCCAACAACAATAGCAACAACAACACCAACACCGCACCAAGGACTGGAAGCAACGCCATTCCCGTTGCAACCAAGGACAAGTCCACAATCACCTGCTATGAATGTGGAGTTGTGGGACACTACTCCAATGAGTGCCCCAAAAGGCTGGCCAAGCTCGCCGCACGCCGCACCTGCTCAGCAGCAACGCCGTGTCTCCACCGGCAAGAAGTTCGCCCCCAACAACCCGAACAACCGTGGAGGTCGCCTCTACCACATGAACGTCGAGGAAGACCAGGAAGCACCTGACGTGGTGCTGGGTATGTTCTCTGTTAACTCAATACCAGCAAGAGTGTTGTTTGATTCGCATCGCATTCATTTGTCACAGAAGATTTTGTGTGCACTAGTAAGATTCAACCAATCAGCTTGAAACATGTCATGATAGTTCAAATACCTGGATCAACCACTAAAGCTAGAAAATTTTGCAAAGCTGTACCCATCGAATTCATGAAATAGACTTTTATGCAAACTTGATTGTTCTGGGAACAAAAGGATTGGAAGTAGTACTGGGTATGGATTGGATGGCGAAACATCATGGATTGATAGACTGCGCCAAGAAGGCCATCACCATGACTAGTAGCACCGGAATAATAATAGAACATGTGTCTGAAAGACTACCCAGAAATTTCACTTGCAACCAAAGTGTAGCCAAGCCAACTCTGGATCAAATCAGGGTCGTCTCCGATACCCGATGTGTTTCCGGATGATCTACCCGTATGCCCCCATCGGGATATCGAGTTCATCATCGAGTTAATCCCTGGAATAGGACCTATAGCCCAGAGAGCCTACAGCATGAACCCCGCAAAACTAGTGGAACTGAAGAAGCAACTGGATGATATGCTGTACAAAGGTCTGATTCGACCAAGTGCGTCGCCTTGGAGATCACCAGTTCTGTTTGTGGATAAGAAAGACGGTGCCACTCGTTTGGTTACGGATTATCGTAAGCTTAATGATGTCACCATCAAGAAAAAATACCCCTTGCCAAAGATAGAAGACCTGTTTGACCAGCTGACCGGTGCCCGAGTATTCTCGAAGATTGATCTGAGGACAGGTTACCATCAACTGAAGATCCGTGCAACAGATATTCCAAAGACTGCTTACCACCAGATATGGACTGTATGAGTACAATGTCATGTCCTTCGGACTGACCAATGCCCCGCTTACTTCATGAATCTCATGAATAAGATCTTTATGGACTTTCTCGGATAAGTTTGTCGTTGTCTTCATCGACGACATCCTTATCTACTCCAAATCAAGAAGAACATGAGCAACATTTGGAAGTGGTTCTAGAAACCCTTAGGCAACATCAGTTGTACGCCAAGTTTAGCAAATGTGAGTTTTGGTTGAAGGAAGTAGGATTCCTGGGACACATCTTGTCTGGGGAGGAATTGCCGTAGATCCCGCTAAAATCAAAACCGTTGAGGAATGGAAAGCCCCAACCACCCAGACTGTCCGAGCATTTCTGGGATTAGCGGGATATTACCGCAGATTCGTTGAAGGATTTTCCAGCATCGCAAGACCAATGACTCAACTGCTGAAGAAGGACAAGAAGTTTGACTGGAATGACAAATGTGAAGAAAGCTTTCAACAACTCAAGCTCAGATTAACCACAGCCCCAATTCTGATCATGCCCGACGTCACCAAGCCATTCGATGTCTATTGTGATGCATCCAAGATTGGTCTGGGATGTGTGTTGATGCAAGAAGGCAAGGTGATATCATACCTATCAAGGCAACTGAAGCAACATGAACAGAACTATCCAACTCATGACCCGGAGTTAGCAGCCGTAGTTTTAGCGCTGAAGGTTTGGCGTCATTACCTCATGGGTAATCGATGCGAGATATATTCAGATCACAAGAGCCTGAAGTACATTTTCACCCAGAAGGAACTGAACATGAGACAGCGCAGATGGATAGAACTAATCAAGGATTACGACATGGAAATTCACTACCACCCCGGCAAGGCCAATGTGGTAGCGGATGCCTTGAGCAGACTGCCGTGTCAGTTGAACTCCATGATCGCAATAGAGCAGCCCAGCCTGTATCAAGAGTTTGAACAGTTCAGACTAGAGCTAGTTAGCGAAGGATTTTTAGCCAGCATTGAACTTCAACCCACCTTGATGAGTCAGATAAAAGAAGCCCAGAAGGGAAATGCCAGCATTGACGGAATAAAGAGTCGATAGCTGCAGGAAAGGCACCAGATTCACCATAGATGAAGAAGTTCTTTGGTACAACGGACGCCTGTGTGTACCGTCAGATTCAGAGTCGAAGTAAGTCATTCTGAAGGAAGCTCACGACACCCTATATTCCATTCACCCCGGAGGAACCAAGATGTACCAAGACCTGAAAGAGCAATTCTGGTGGCACGGAATGAAGCGAGAGATAGGAAGCTACATCGCCAAGTGTGATATATGTCAACGAGTCAAAGCAGAACATCAACGACCCGCAGGACTGTTGCAACCCTTACAGATTCCTAAGTGGAAATGGGATTATGTCGGTATGGACTTTATCACAGGATTGCCCAAATCTAGCAGAGGAAATGACTCCATTTGGGTAGTTATTGATAGATTGACCAACGTTGCACATTTCATCCCTGTCAAGAACACATACCAAGGCCCAAAGCTAGCTGAGTTATACATCTCCAGAATAGTCAGCCTGCACGGAACCCCCAAGTCAATTGTGTCAGATAGAGGATCGCAATTCACCTCAAGATTCTGGCAGAAAGTACATGAAGGACTAGGAACCCGTCTGAATTTTAGCACCTATCACCCGTAAACTGACGGACAGACCGAGAGAGTCAACCAGAACTGGAAGATATGTTGAGAGCCTGTGTGCTAGAGTATGGATCCAAATGGGAAGACTGCCTACCTTACGCAGAATTCTCCTACAACAACAGTTATCAAGCCACTTACGATGGCCCCCTTGAAGCCCTGTACGGAAGGAAATGCCGACCCCTCTGAACTGGTCAGAACGGAGATAGTCAAGTCTTCGCCCCGATATTCTTCGAGAAGCCGAAGAGAAGGTGCACAAGATCCGCGATTACCTCAAGACCGGCAGTCAAGACAGAAGAGCTACGCCGACAAGAGACGCGAGAGATGACATTCGAGATCGGAGATTTTGTGTATCTCAAAGTCTCACCCCTCAAAGGAATGCAGAGATTCCAACTCAAAGGAAAGCTCGCCCCCAGATATGTCAGGCCATTCAAAGTTCTGAGTTGCCGAGGAGAAGTTTCATATCAGCTTGAACTACCGGAAGAAATGTCCGCGGTGCACAATGTGTTTCACATCTCACTACTTCGGAAGTGCCTAGAACCGGAGAAGACCGAAGTATTCAAGAACATCGACCACGAGCCATTGATATCAACCAGGATCTAACATACCGCGAAGTGCCTATTCGCATCCTTGAAGAAGCTTTCAGGACCACCCGCACCAGGAGTATCAAGTTCCTGAAGGTACAATGGAGTAATCACACCGAAGAAGAAGCCACTTGGGAACGCGAGGAGGACATGAAGAAGGAATACCCAGATCTCTTTAGTACCTAGTTTTCTTTAGATCTCGGGACGAGATCTTTTGTAAGGGGGAAGGGTTTGTAACATCCCAAGTTTTCAATAAAAGGAACAAGAGAGAGAGAGAGTTCAAGAATCCAAAAATTAGGGCCAACAAAAACTTTTTCTCATCATATAGGACTATGCATATAGCTCACCTTGTTAATAAATTGAGTGTGCTTTTGCCAGGATGATTGCTTATGTGTTTACCCTTACTCTAAACCCTAACCTTGATCTCATGATCAACCAAATACAAAGAAAAAGAAAATAGAAAAGAAATTCTAAAAATCAATGTCACCATTAGTTGTAAATGGATACTAAACACTTATTAACCCTTTTGGAAACAACCAAACTCAAATCAAATCAAATTTGAATCAAAATTGTGCTCACATGTGATTATGGTCATGTGTGACAATTTCAGCATGATACCCACTTTGAGCCCCTGGTTTTTGACTTTTCTCTTCTACACTTGTCCAACTCTTTGCACCTCTTCCAAGATCTCATCAAGGACAACAACTTTGCTCAAGACACTCACCTCAAACTCTGTCTCATTTTCAAACTAGAAGCAAGCCAAGTGGAGACATTGAAACAAAAATTAGATCATATGCAAAATGTGATTTTGCATCTCAATTCCATTTTGACCACCACCACCACCAATATACTCCTTTTAATATATGATTACAACCCACCAAAAAGGTTTGCAAAATTCAAAAATTATTTTCTTGCGGGCATTTCCTCAAACACTTGATATGCAGGGTATCAATTTGAGCCCATGCTGGAATTGGGAGGAGACCAAGTCCAAGCCTGAGCTTCTCTGCACCCCTGGAGCACCCTCTCACCTCACTGCACCATCTCCACCACTTGCCAAGCACTGGAGCTTGCTCATTTTTGACCAGAGCATCCATGCCGTGGCATGTCATGCCACTCACCGGCCATCTCCCTCTCTGGTCACTTCTGGCCTGCACCACCATGCCCTTTCTCTTCCTCTCACTCACCTGACCCTGCCCAGACCATGACTCGACGAATCCCTGCCCTAGAGACGCCTAGACACGACGCGCCAGACACGCCCAGGCACGCCCATGCACGCCGCGCGCCACGGCGAGCGCCCGGACGCGCCAGCGCGAGCCGGCGCACCCGCCCACGACACCTCCGCTCGCTACGAGCCGCACCAGGAGACCCGCAGACACACCGTTTGACCGCGGGAACGCCATGGCCGTCGTCGATCGACGCCGAACTGGCCTGCAAGCTCCCATCAAACGCACCAGCTGCTGCCGCCGCGCACGATCAAGCGTCGTCACAGTGCAGCAGCAACCCGACGCGCCCATGACTTGTCCCTTCGCGACCTTGGAACGGCGACGACGACGATGACCTCCGCTCCGCCCCACGGTCACCTCCCGCTCCTATAAAAGGGGAGCTCCTCCCACCGAATTGAGCACGCCAACTTCTTCCCCTCCTCACCACAGCTCTCCTCGACCTCTCAATTCGTTCGATTAACCACCACCCTGCTCCAATCGCAAGATCATCGCCGCCTCCAGTACACGGAGTTCGCCGAAGAAGGAGACCACCTCAGGCGACGCAACTGCTTCCAGGCGCTTCCTCATCCACTCCAACGTTGCCGCGCACACCTCCGACGACCGCCGGAGCTCCGACGAGCTTGCCGACCCCCTACCGCCGCCGCCAGTAAGTCCATCGCTCGTCGGCGACGACGACGCTTCTCGACCGTTGATCTCTCGTCTAATCGCACGGCTCTCCTCTCCCCGTACCGCTTCGCGCGTTACAGCCCACAGACAGGTGGCCCCCACCCTGTCAGTTGGCCCGCTGCAAAGCTGGGCCGGCCCATTTCTCTCCCGCACTGCTCAGCCCGTTAGCTTTCCCGCCAGCCCACGATTTCAAATCCAATTTGAAAAATAGAGAAATGGTGCAATCTGATGCTAACTTTGAAATTTAATAGGGACAAATCTACTTGGCCAATTTTTACAAATTTTATATCTCTTGAAAGCTTAGGATTTTCTCTACGCAATGCCACTGGTTTGAACCCTGGATCTATTGTAGAATTAAAGTGAGAAAATAAACAAGTCAGGGACTTTTCTTCCTTAGAATAATTATTAAAAATCAACCAAAAATGCCTTTGAGTTGATTCCAACTCCTATAATTCACATTTCACTTATACTAATTGTTTCTGCAAAAATATGCCATGCTTACTTTGAATGATCATGGCCTAGTTTAATTAAAGGACTTTATGGCTATTTCTAGTCAAAGATATTGTCCAAAACTATTAATAAATCTTATGGGAGTGTTTCTCTCATTTAAATCTTGTCATGAACAATTCAAAATGAGGTAGAGACTCTGGTCATTTAGGTCTCATATGAATTGTTGGTGATATTAAATCTTTACCATGTTAGGATTAAATGATATGAGATGTTCCCCTCATTTAAATCATTTTCTCAAATGATGAGTGTGAAGAGGTTGACTTTGGTCAACCTAGGTCACATATTATTCATGAGAGAAATTAAATCTTAAGAAGATAATGAGAGGAAATTATTTCTCTAAGTAGAAAATAACACCTAAGTTAGTATGAGAGGAAATTATTTTTCTTAAATAATAAGAAAAACACATCCACCAACTTAATAGTAATATGTGATGCTAGTTTAAGTGTGTGAACCATGTTTGTGCTTAGTTTATAAAATAGTTTGGTGTGATGATTGTGTACCCCGTATTCGTATTTTAGACGCTAGTACCGAGGAGTACCAGGAGGAGGAGGTCTACTTCCAAGGAGAAGAAGACCACTTTGACCAATTCCCCAACCAAGGCAAGATAATACTCTTGCAAAGTGCAAAGCTCACCATGAGCACGGCATTAACCCATTTACTTTATGTTAATGATCCTACTTCCCAGATTTACTTTACAAGCTTTATTTACTTTTGTTTTATCAAAGTACTTTTTGATTCATGATTCACTTGGTTAGTATTGGATTAGTACAAGAGTATCAAACTTAGCTTAGAAGCAAAGCAAGTTACTTAGCACCCCTCATACATAGATGCTAGTGCTAAATTAAAAATGACTACTCTAGATGGGAACATGTGTTTATGAAATGATGATGGTGAAAACCTTGGAATGATGAGTCATTTCCATTGAAAGATTTTGAAGGTGAATATGACCTGAATTTGACTTGGTGATTTTGGCTAAAAACTGATGATTGAGTTGGATGCGATACCATTCCAATTTTTTAGTACCCCCACAATACCTGATTATGGGTAAGGCTTAGCTGGAAATTTATGTGTCTTAGTATGGGTTCCCTCTGAACACACATCATAGGGGTTATGCTTGAGGCTGCCTCCGTTGTTGAGAAATGATGTGAAATGAGGTGAATTGTACGGCCAAGCCCTGTGCAGTTCCCAGGTTAATAGTTGGTTTTCACGAGGCCAAGCTCATGGGGAGAGGTGCCTATACTAGGGTGTGTAAGTGAAAGGTTAACGGTTGATGATCCGCGTACTGAGTTACGATTATTCGGGGTTTATCCCTGACGGATGTAATCAAATGTTGTGGCACAAGTGTGCAACCTCTGCAGAGTGTAAACCTATTCGAATAGCCACGTCCGCGGTCATGGACAGTTGGAAAGGCCATACTATTTCCGTCATCAGAATCTATATCTTTTTGAACTTGAACGGTGACTTTGAATTTGAATCACAACGGAGTTGTGGGAATGACACTAATGTTCCCAATTGAGTTAGTAGCACATGAGGAGTTGTTTACTCAAATGTTTATCAAATAAAATTGGCTTTATGCAAATAAACCTAGAGCTTAGAACACTTTCAATAGCAATGTTAGTACTTACATTAGTATTAGTTTGAGAGTACTTAAAGTACTCACGGCTTTGTCCCTGGCTATTCAAATGGCTGACTATGAAGCCGAGCACAGACGAGGATGACGATCAGCAGGACGCCTACCACAACTAGGAGCTTCTAACGTCAAGCGTTGGCCTGTGGACTAGAGAGTCCGTGTATCTTACGCTTCCGCTATGAACTTGTGTTTGTTCGTTGATCAATAGATCAGCTATTCGTGTAATATGGATCATGTGATTCCAAGTTGTAAGACATTATGGTTTGTAATGAATGATGACTGTGATACTTAACTATTATGCCTCGCAACAACAATATTCCTGGGATTGCGATGTATGACATAATAGGCATCCAGACTTAAAAATCCGGGTGTTGACACCTTCCCGCAAGACTTCTCTTGGTGGTGCAAATTACATGCTTACTATCATAGATGATTACTCCAGAAAAGTGTGGCCTTTCTTTCTGAAACATAAATCTGATGTGTTTGATGCTTTTAGAAAGTGGAAAGTTATGGTAGCAAACAGAAAATAAAGTTAAATTGCTTCGTACTAACAATGGCATGGAGTTTTGTTCTACTGTTTTCAATGATTATTGCAGCGACGGCATTGTCAGGCACCACACCATCCCATATACTCCTCAGCAGAATGGTGTGGCGGAGAGGATGAACAACCATCATCTCCAAGGCTCCTGCATGTTGTCCAATGCTGGTATGCATAGACGTTTCTGGGCATCCACCGCCTGTTACTTGATAAACAGGTCACCTTGTATTCCGCTTGATAAGAAAACTCCTATTGAGGTATAGTCTGATTCACCTGCTGATTATTCACAGTTGAGAGTTTTCGGTTGCACTGCTTATGCTCATGTTGATAATGGAAAGCTAGAGCCTAGGGCTGTTAAGTGTGTGTTTCTTGGTTATGGTTTAGGAGTTAAGGCATACAAGTTATGGAATCCTGAAACTAAGAAAGTTTTGCATAGCAGGAATGTAGTCTTTAATGAGTCTGTTATGTTTTATAAGAGTTCATCTACAGATGTTACTGATGCTGTTGATTTTTCTGATAGTTCTGATGATGAGCAACATAGGATCAGCGTGCAGGTGGAGCACGTGGAGGAGAAAGAAAATGATGTTGCTGAAAATGATAACACTCACCACATGTTTTGCAGCAAACAAATGGTTCCATTGCTGCTGATAGACCGAGGCGTAACAAAGGTACACGTCCTCGTTTAATTGAAGAATGTAATCTTGTTCATCATGCTTTCAGTTGTGCTGAACAGGTGGAGCATGATACTGAACCTGCTACATATACTGAGGCCGTTGCATCCATTGACCGCATGAAGTGGATTTCTGCTATGCAAGAGGAGATGCAATCGCTTCACAAGAATGGCACATGGGATGTTGTGCCCTTGCCTAAACAAAAGAAGGTTGTCCGTTGTAAGTGGATATTTAAAAGAAAGGAAGGTTTATCTCCTAATGAGCCTCCAAGGTTTAAGGCAAGGTTAGTAGCAAAAGGTTTCAGCCAAATTCCAGGTATTGATTATAATGATGTATTCTCTCCGGTTGTGAAGCATAGTTCCATTCGTGCATTCTTTGGTATTGTGGCTATGCATGATCTTGAGCTTGAGCGGTTAGATGTGAAGACTGCTTTTCTGCATGGAGAGCTTGAGGAGGAGATATACATGGACCAGCCTGAAGGTTTTGTTGTTTGGTAAGGAGGATCTTGTTTGCAAGTTGAAGAGGTCCCTTTATGGTCTGAAACAGTCTCCAAGACAGTGGTACAAAAGGTTTGATTCATTTATGCTTGCACATGAGTTTAAGAGATCTAAGTATGATAGTTGTGTTTATATCAAGTTTGTTAATGGATCATCAATATACTTGCTGTTATATGTTGATGATATGTTGATTGTTGCCAAGAGCAAGAAAGAGATCACTACTTTAAAGTCACAATTAAGTAGTGAGTTTGAGATGAAGGATCTTGGTGCTGCTAAGAAAATACTAGGTATGGAAATTACAAGAGACAGAAAATCTAGTGTGTTATTTCTTAGTCAGCAAAATTACATTAAGAAAGTTGTTCATGGTTTAATATGCATGATGCAAAGCCTGTTACTACACCTATTGCTCCTCACTTCAAATTGTCAGCATTGCAATGTCCTAGTACCGATGAAGATATTGAGTACATGTCACGAGTTCCATATTCTAGTGTTGTTGGTTCCTTGATGTATGCCATGGTTTGTTCTCGTCCTGATTTATCATATGCTATGAGTTTGGTTAGTCGATACATGGCTGATCCTGGTAAAGAACATTGGAGAGCTGTTCAGTGGATTTTCAGGTACCTTCGTGGCACATCCAAAGCTTGCTTGAAATTTGGCAAGACCGGTGAGGGACTCGTAGGCTATGTGGATTCAGATTTTGCTGCCGATTTGGATAAGATAAGATCCCTCACAGGTTATGTGTTCACTGTTGGTGGATGTGCTGTGAGTTGGAAGGCAACGTTACAATCTGTTGTTGCCCAATCTACGACCGAAGCAGAATATATAGCAATTAATGAAGTTGTCAAAAAGTCTGTTTGGTTGAAAGGTTTGTATGCTGAGCTTTGTGGAGATGATTCTTGCATTAACTTGTTTTCTGAGAGTCAAAGTGCAATATACCTTACTAAAGAAAAAATGTTCTATGAGAGGATGATGACGCGTAAAGCACACGCCCGTTGGGAACCCCAAGTGGAAGGTGTGATGCGTACAGCAGCAAGTTTCCCTCAGTAAGAAACCAAGGTTTATCGAACCAAGGGAGCCAAGAAGCACGTTGAAGGTTGATGGCGGCGGGATGTAGTGCGGCGCAACACCAGGGATTCCGGTGCCAACGTGGAACTGCACAACACAACCAAAGTACTTTGCCCCAACGAAACAGTGAGGTGTCAATCTCAGAACCGGGTAACAAAGGATTAACTATTGTTAAGATGTGTTGCAAGAGAACAGTAAAACAAGCATTGGTAGGTGTATTTCAGTAAAGAATGGACCTAACAGTTCACTAGAACCTCCCTAAGATAAAAGCATGTTGGGTGAACAAATTACAGTCGGGCAATTGACAAATAGAGAGGGCATAACAATGCACATACATGTCATGATAAGTACAATGAGATTTAATTGGGCATTACGACAAAGTACATAGACCGCCATCCAACGCATCTATGCCTAAAAAGTCCACCTTCAGTTATCATCCGAACCCCTTCCAGTATTAAGTTGCAAAGCAGACAATTGCATTAAGTATGGTGCGTAATGTAATCAACAACTACATCCTCGGACATAGCGCCAATGTTTTATCCCTAGTGGCAACAGACAACACAACCTTAGAACTTTCTGTCATTGTCCCAGGTGTCAATGCATGAACCCACTATCGAGCATAAATACTCCCTCTTGGAGTTAAAAGCAAAAACTTGGCCAGAGCCTCTACTAGTAACGGAGAGCATGCAAGATCATAAACAACACATATGTAATAACTTGATAATTAACATAACATGGTATTCTCTATCCATCGATCCCGACAAACACAACATAGAGTATTATAGATAGATGATCTTGATCATGTTAGGCAGCTCACAAGATCCAACAATGAAGCACAATGAGGAGAAGACAACCATCTAGCTACCGCTATGGACCCATAGTCCAGGGGTGAACTACTCACTCATCACTCCGAGGCGACCATGGCGGTGTAGAGTCCTCCGGGAGATGAATCCCCTCTCCCAGGTGCTGAGAGATCTCCGAATCCCCCGAGATGGGATCGGCGGCGGCGTCTCTGGAAGGTTTTCCGTATCGTGGTTTTTTTCGCATCGGGGTTTCGCGACGAAGGCTTTAAGTAGGCGGAAGGCGACGTGGGCCACACGGGGCCCCACACAGGCGCGGCGCGGCCGGGCCGCGCCGCCCCTATGGTGGCAGCCCCTCGTGGCCCCACTTATCTCTTCGGTCTTCTGAAGGTTCGTGGCAAAATAGACCCCTGGACTTGATTTCGTCCAATTCGAGAATATTTCGTTACTAGGATTAAACCAAAAACAGCAAAACAGCAACTAGCACTTCGGCATCTTGTTAATAGGTTAGTTCCGTAAATGCACGAATATGACATAAAGTGTGCATAAAACATGTAGGTATCATCAATAATATGGCATAGAACATAAGAAATTATCGATACGTCGGAGACGTCACATCCCCAAGCTTAGTTCTGCTCGTCCGAGCAGGTAAAACGATAACAAAGATAATTTCTGAAGTGACATGCCATCATAACCTTGATCATACTATTTGTAAACATATGTAGTGGATGCAGCGATCAAAACAATGGTAATGACATGAGTAAACAAGTGAATCATAAAGTAAAGACTTTTCATGAATAGTACTTCAAGACAAGCATTAATAAGTCTTGCATAAGAGTTAACTCATAAAGCAATAAATCAAAGTAAAGGCATTGAAGCAACACAAAGGAAGATTAAGTTTCAGCGGTTGCTTTCAACTTGTAACATGTATATCTCATAGATAATTGTCAACATAGAGTAATATAACAAGTACAATATGCAAGTATGTAGGAATCAATGCACAGTTCACACAAGTGTTTGCTTCTTGAGGTGGAGAGAGATAGGTGAACTGACTCAACATAAAAGTAAAAGAATGGTCCTTCAAAGAGGAAAGCATCGATTGCTATATTTGTGCTAGAGCTTTTATTTTGAAAACACGAAACAATTTTGTCAACGGTAGTAATAAAGCATATGAGTTATGAAAGTTATATCTTACAAGTTGCAAGCCTCATGCATAGTATACTAATAGTGCCCGCACCTTGTCCTAATTAGCTTGGACTACCGGATCTTTGCAATGCACATGTTTTAACCAAGTGTCACAATGGGGTACCTCCATGCCGCCCGTACAAAGGTCTAAGGAGAAAGCTCGCATTTTGGATTTCTCGCTTTTGATTATTCTCAACTTAGACATCCATACCGGGACAACATGGACAACAGATAATGGACTCCTCTTTAATGCATAAGCATGTGGCAACAATTATTATTCTCATATGAGATTGAGGATATATGTCCAAACTGAAACTTCCACCATGATTCATGGTTTTAGTTAGCGTCCCAATGTTCTTCTCTAACAATGTGCATGCTCCAACCATTAAGGTGGTAGATCTCTCTTACTTCAGACAAGACGGACATGCATAGCAACTCACATGATATTCAACAAGGAATAGTTGATGGCGTCCCAGAAACATGGTTATCGCACAACAAGCAACTTAATAAGAGATAAAGTGCATAAGTACATATTCAATACCACAATAGTTTTTAAGCTATTTGTCCCATGAGCTATATATTGCAAAGGTGAATGATGGAATTTTAAAGGTAGCACTCAAGCAATTTACTTTGGAATGGCGAAATACCATGTAGTAGGTAGGTATGGTGGACACAAATGGCATAGTGGTTGGCTCAAGTATTTTGGATGCATGAGAAGTATTCCCTCTCGATACAAGGTTTAGGCTAGCAAGGTTATTTGAAACAAACACAAGGATGAACGGTGCAGCAAAACTCACATAAAAGACATATTGTAAACACTATAAGACTCTACACCGTCTTCCTTGTTGTTCAAAACTCAATACTAGATGTTATCTAGACTCTAGAGAAACCAAATATGCAAACCAAATTAGCAAGCTCTAAGTGTTTCTTCATTAATGGGTGCAAAGTATATGATGCAAGAGCTTAAACATGAGCACAACAATTTCCAAGTATCAAATTATCCAAGACATTTTAGAGTTACTACATGTAGCATTTTCCAATTCCAACCATATAACAATTTAACGAAGAAGAAACTTCGCCATGAATACTATGAGTAGAGCCTAAGGGCATACTTTTCCATATGCTACAGCGGAGCGTGTCTCTCTCCCATAAAGTGAATGCTAGGATCCATTTTATTCAAACGAAACAAAAACAAAAACAAATCGACGCTCCAAGCAAAGTGCATAAGATGTGACGGAATAAAAATATAGTTTCGGGGAGGAACCCGATAATGTTGTCGATGAAGAAGGGGATGCCTTGGGCATCCCCAAGCTTAGACGCTTGAGTCTTCTTATAATATTCAGGGGTGAACCACCGGGCATCCCCAAGCTTAGAGCTTTCACTCTCCTTGATCATATTGCATCATACTCCTCTCTTGATCCTTGAAAACTTCCTCCACACCAAACTCAAACAACTCATTAGAGGGTTAGTGCATAATAAAAATTCACATGTTCAGAGGTGACACAATCATTCTTAACACTTCTGGACATTTCATAAAGCTACTGGACATTAATGGATCAAAGAAATTCATCCAACATAGCAAAAGAGGCAATGCGAAATAAAAGACAGAATCTGTCAAAACAGAACAGTCCGTAAAGATGGATTTTATTAGGCCACCAGACTTGCTCAAACGAAAATGCCCAAATTGAATGAAAGTTGCGTACATATCTGAGGATCACGCACGTAAATTGGCTTAATTTTCTGAGCTACCTACAGGGAGATAGACCCAGATTCGTGACAGCAAAGAAATCTGAACTGCGCAGTAATCCAAATCTAGTACTTACTTTACTATCAAAGACTTTACTTGGCACAACAAAACATAAAACTAAGATAAGGAGAGGTTTCTACAGTAGTAAACAACTTCCAAGACTCAAATATAAAACAAAAATAATGTAGTAAAAACATGGGTTGTCTCCCATAAGCGCTTTTCTTTAACGTCTTTCAGCTAGGCGCAGAAAGTGTATCTCAAGTGTTATCAAAGGGGGGTGCACCTACAGAGGGGTTTGGAGTTTTCTCAACCATGCATAGTATATTGGATACATAAGTTTCAGCGTCTCCCTTTTCATTAGTCTTGGGCTTGCTACTCTCATCGAACAAATTTTCAGGAACAAGCCAAGCATAGTTATTTTCTAGTGCATCATTCATAGCTAGGAGTTTACATGGTATTGGTGCTTTGATCTCCCCACCATCATTAGCATTATTAGTGTACCTTATTCTATCCATGTCCATTTTTTCAAGGAGACTAACAAAATTTGTATGAGAACCAAGCATATTAAATTTAGCAAAGACCTTTCTAGCCTCTCTTGCTAGACCACCAAATTCTCTAAGAAGGGTTTCTAAAACAAAATCTTTCTTTTCCCCCTCTTCCATATCACCAAGTGTAACAAACATATGTTGGATTATAGGATTGAGATTAACAAATTTAGTTTCCAACATGCGAACTAAAGCAGCAGCAGCAATTTCATAAGTAGGAGCAAGTTCTACCAAGTGTCTATCTTCAAAATCTTCAGTGGTACTAACATGAGTGAAAAATTCTTCTATATTGTTTCTCCCAATTATAGACCCGCGTCCTACCGGTATGTCTTTTATGGTAAAATTAAAAGGAAACATGATGAAATAAGTAAAGTAAATGCAAGTAACTAATTTTTTTGTGTTTTTGATATAGCAAACAAGACAGTAAATAAAGTAAAGCTAGCAACTAATTTTTTTTATGTTTTGATATAATGCAGCAAACAAAGTAGTAACTAAAATAAAGCAAGACAAAAACAAAGTAAAGAGATTGAGAAGTGGAGACTCCCCTTGCGTGTCTTGATCTCCCGGCAACGGCGCCAGAAATTTAGCTTGATGACGCGTAAAGCACACGCCCGTTGGGAACCCCAAGTGGAAGGTGTGATGCGTACAAGCAAGTTTCCCAAGAAGAAACCAAGGTTTATCGAACCCAGGAGGAGCCAAGAAGCACGTTGAAGGTTGATGGCGGCGGGATGTAGTGCGGCGCAACACCAGGGATTCCGGCGCCAACGTGGAACCTGCACAACACAACCAAAGTACTTTGCCCCAACGAAACAGTGAGGTTGTCAATCTCACCGGCTTGCTGTAACAAAGGATTAACCGTATTATGTGGAAGATGATTGTTTGCAGAGAAAACAAAACAAGTATTGCAGCAGATTTGTATTTCAGTATTAAAGAATGGACCGGGGTCCACAGTTCACTAGAGGTGTCTCTCCCATAAGATAAAAGCATGTTTGGTGAACAAATTACAGTCGGGCAATTGACAAATAGAGAGGGCATAACAATGAACATACATGTCATGATAAGTACAGTGAGATTTAATTGGGCATTACGACAAAGTACATAGACCGCCATACAACTGCATCTATCCCTAAAAAGTCCACCTTCAGGTTATCATCCGAACCCCTTCCAGTACTAAGTTGCAAAGCAACAGACAATTGCATTAAGTATGGTGTGTAATGTAATCAACAACTACATCCTCGGACATAGCGCCAATGTTTTACCCCTAGTGGCAATAGCACAACACAACCTTAGAACTTTCTGTCACTGTCCCAGGTGTCAATGCATGAACCCACTATCGAGCATAAATACTCCCTCTTGGAGTTAAAAGCAAAAACTTGGCCAGAGCCTCTACTAGTAACAGAGAGCATGCAAGATCATAAACAACACATATGTAATAACTTGATAATTAACATAACATGGTATTCTCTATCCATCGGATCCCGACAAACACAACATAGAGTATTACGATAGATGATCTTGATCATGTTAGGCAGCTAACAAGATCCAACAATGAAGCACAATGAGGAGAAGACAACCATCTAGCTACTGCTATGGACCCATAGTCCAGGGGGTGAACTACTCACTCATCACTCCGGAGGCGACCATGGCGGTGTAGAGTCTTCCGGGAGATGAATCCCCTCTTCGGCAGGTGCTGGAGGAGATCTCCGAATCCCCGAGATGGGATCGGCGGCGGCGTCTCGGAAGGTTTTCCGTATCGTGGTTTTTCGCATCGGGGTTTCGCGACGAAGGCTTTAAGTAGGCGGAAGGGCGACGTGGGGGCCACACGGGGCCCCACACCACGGCCGGCGCGGGCCGCCGCCCTATGGTGGCAGCCCCTCGTGGCCCCACTTCGTATCCTTTTCGGTCTTGGAAGGTTCGTGGCAAAATAGGACCCTGGGACTTGATTTCGTCCAATTCGAGAATATTTCGTTACTAGGATTTCTGAAACCAAAAACAGCAGAAAACAGGAACTGGCACTTCGGCATCTTGTTAATAGGTTAGTTCCAGAAAATGCACAAATATGACATAAAGTGTGCATAAAACATGTAGGTATCATCAATAATATGGCATAGAACATAAGAAATTATCGATACGTCGGAGTCGTATCAGAGGACAAAGCACATTGATATCAAGTACCATTATATTCGCAACATTGTTGCTCAAGGTAAACTGAAGGTATGCAAGATAAGTACTCATGATAATCCTGCTGATATGATGACAAAGCCAGTTCCTGTTTCCAAGTTTGAGCTTTACTCGAGCTTGGTTGGTATAACTGTTTAGCCCAAGTGGCTGTTGGCGCCAGCAAGTGTTTTTTCTTTGTTGTTCAGAAGATTGTTGAAGTTCATGCTACAAGATGGAATTCGTCTCAAGGTGGAGTTTGTTATATTGTGATCCAAATTCATATACTAAAGGGAGGCTAACTTCTGACGAGCGGAGCGAGGCCGTCGCCCCCCGCGGTACGGTACGGATCGTTGGCACCGCCTATATATACATCTTGTAAGCCGCCTGCTAGGATTTATCAGATTATAAGATAACCCACGGCGTTTGTAAACACCTCCCGATATAGTGAAGTTTGCTGGCTGGCGCCCGTGGTTTTTTCCCTTCCGTGTTGGAAGGGGTTTTCCACGTTAAATCTTGTGTCCCCTGCGTGTGTTCTTGTTTCGTTCTTCGTTATTTGCTTGTCGCTTTTATAACATGCCTCGTGCGCTTCAAACGCGTCTGCCGCTCCTGGCGCGCCCGCATCAAGGACGCCGCCTTCGTACGCCGCCACCGCGACTTCTCCCGCGCGGCTCCGCCGTCCATCCTCGTCACCCCGCGGAAGTATTCCATCGACGAGCTCTCCGAGGACATCACCTTCTACTGCCTGCGGCCGGGACAGACACCCGGCGGCTTCGAGGCCAGGGCAGGGCTCCTGCTTGAAAAGGCCGCGTACCCGGGAGGCATCACCAAGGGGATCCACACCACGCACTGTGATGGCTTGGTCGCCATCGCGACCACCACCAACCGGATATTCGTGTGTAACCCGGCCACCAGGGAGCTCATCGCGCTGCAGCCCGGCAGCCCGGACGTGAACTACCAGAATTATCCATCGGCAGTGATTGGTTTCGACCGGTGCCGCAACCAGTACGTCGTCTCCAGGCCCTTCTACCGGCGGCGGGGCTACGGCAAGTTAAGCTCACAGTTTGACTACGACATCGGGCACGAGGTCTTCACGCTCGGGGGCGACTCCTGGGAGCTCACCATCGACCCACCGCAAGCCATCGGCGGCATGCCGCCGGTCTACACGGGAGAAGCCTTCTACAGGGTGTGCGAACCTGCGGCCGCCCAAGATTCTCGGTCAAGCCCACTGTTACGGTTCAGCTTGCGTGACAGGACGTTCCACTTGATTCCATGCCCTCCTGCCCACCCCCACCTCTGCCATCTCGCCGAACTACGGTGCTGTGCACAACCTTAGGTGCCTGGCTCCAAAACATGTCTAACAGCCTCGTAGTTCGCTGCCCCGTGTCCATCCTGGCCTAACGGATGAGCAGCGAGACGGTATCTCCCCGTAAAACAGATATTCTGTTTTACGGGGTGGGGATACGGGCTCTGCTAGCTAGTCCGAGTTTCCGGCCCATCAAAACAGGGTTTTAGAAAGCAATTTGCACACCAATTTCACAGCAAACATAGCACATCCAAAATATGTGATGCATAATTCATAGTTTTAACATCACAACGCGATCATAGGCAATGTTCAAGCCACGGAAGTTCCCAAATGTGATCAACCATCAACGAGTCCATCGCCACCGGCGCCACCACTCGCCGGAGACTCACCTTGAGCACGAGCTTGACGCGCAGCCTTCTTCCTCGCAATGATGTCCGCCTTGGTCTCCTTCCACCACGCCAGCTGATCCTCGTCCATGCCGTCGGTGCGCATCATCATGATTTCCCTCTCCTCGGCCAAGAGCTCCTTCATGGCCTTGGCTTCTTTGGCTGCGATCATCTTCATGTCAAGCTCCCGCCTTGCTTGCACCTTGGCAAGCTTCACCTCCTTCTTCTTGTCGGTGATGAGGAGCTTGGTCTCCAACGTCTTCATCGTCAATGCCTCCTTGGACTTCATGAGTTGATCCAACTTCTCCCGGAAGCTAGCTGCTTCAAGTTCTACCTTGACCCTCTCCTTTGCCTTCTTGTTGCCCTCGGGCTTGCCGGTGTTTCTCCCACTCATGTCCTCCGCTTCATCATCCATGGTGAGCAGTGCCTCCTTCTTGCACTTTGGCTCATTGTCCCGCAACTTCCACTTAGGAAGATGTTGAAGAATGGAAAAAACAATGATGAAATTGAAATTCCTTGTTCTTGGAGCCGGCCATGTCCTTGTATCGTGCTTGAGCATACTTGGGCTGCATAACAATAGGATGTGATGTTTTCTCATCATCAAAACATAAATATTGAGAGCAACAAACAAGGAAAACTCACATAGTCCTCCGGCACGCATCCACTAGGAGGGTTGTCGGACACTTGATCCATGACAGCACTCCAACGGGAACAAGCTGGTTTGATTATGTTCCATCGGCCTTCAAGGGAGCGGTAGGATCTGTCAGCCATGCTCTTGGTGCGAGGCTTGAGCTGGTGGTACAAATCCTCAATGCGCTGCCAATAGCGCTTGCCGCCTTGGTCCACTCCGGTGCACGCATCCATCCCCACCTTGCTCCAAGGACGAACCAAGATGGCGTCTTCGATCTCGTTGTAGTTCGCCATGCGTGGCTTCGGCGTCGACGAAGAACCGGCGGCAGCCGGATCAACCTCAACCACCTCCTCCTCGTCACCCTCATCCTCCTCCTCGTCATCAAGGTCTTCAACGTTGCACTCCCCATCGAATGCATCGATACCGGTGTCCAAATTCACCGCGGATTCGTTGAGCATGTCCAAGTAGGATGTTGTGGACTCAACATCGAACACCTTGTCTACGTCGATGGTGGGTGGCGGCGGCGGCAGCGCATCGGCCGGAACGGACGGAGGAGGGGTCGTGACCTTGGAGGGCGGTGGAGGCGCGAGGCCGATGCTGATTGCCTTTGTCCGCACCTTGGCCGGCGCGGCGCCCCTCGGCCCGACCGCCTTGGTCTTCATCCTGCCCCCCTTCTTGGCAGCCGGCGGGGCTTCGGCCGGCGAAGCTGCGGCCGCCGCAGGTGCTTCGAAGAATTGCTTCGGGATCCTCTTCCTCTTCAACGGGATGGTGGAGGAGATCATGGCCGAGACGACGCCGGCGGTCGGCGGACCTCCGACGGGGACATCTACCACCGCACCCGAAGGAGGTGTACCGCCGGCGGTAGGCGGCTCTTGCGGACGGTCCATGGCGGCGGGATCCGGCCGGGAAGGGCGGGGCGGAGGAGATCGGGCAGCGGCGGCGGCGGTTGGCTTCAGCGAAATCCTTCGCACGCAGTGGAGTGGACGATACCGGTTTCGTCCACTATCCCCGCTCCCACCCCGCACAAGTAGGGGGCGACGACCCGCCCCGTACTCGAAAACAGCAAAAAACGATGCGGAGGCCGTTTTTACGGGACGTGCTAGACGGCCGGGTAGAACCGAAACCCTCAATCGGCGGTTATTATACGGGTTTGCCCTTTTACGGGGTTTGTTAGACCTGCTCTTAGATGTGTGGCAGCTCCATGAAGATGGGACGCTCTCAGCGGCGCAGTGGTCGCTGCGCTGCCGCGTCCATCCAGGACCACGATACGGCAAGGGCTCCGCGTGCTACTGCTTCTTGCCTCTTTGGGCCACCGGGGGTCGGATGCTGGTGATGGTGTCCGGCATCGGCCAGAAGCTATGCTGGTACAACGAGACGAGCCCAGGTGTGGAGGAAGTGCTGGACCTGGAAGACGAGTCTAGGGACTATGATCACCACGTTGTTCCATATACAGGGAGAGTCTCATCTCCATCAGCAAGTGTAAGGTGTGAACGATGTCCAACCTCGATCATGTCGTTCTGAGTTATTCATCCTAACTAAGTTCAAACCAATTCCAACATTCTCGTTTTCACTTCCACATATTGAATCTCTCGGCAAATTTCTTTAGAGGGCCAATGCCAATAAATCTTTCAATGTTCCTTCATCACTTCAAACTGTTCGGATTTCCCAAAACAATATGAGCGGTAGACTTTCTTTTGTATCACTTGGAAATTTCACAAGAGATGGACCTTTCAGCCATTGCTAACCTAGTTTATTCCTTTTTTTTGGTGAATACTAAATGCTAACCTAGTTAAGTCACTACCGGAAAATCCACCATTGCCGTGTCTTCGGCTCTTTTCCGTGCTCCAAAAAGCACATCCTAACTAAGTTTCAGTGGAAGCATTCCAACATTCTTGTTTTCACTTCCACATATTGAATCTCTCGGAAAATTTCTTTAGAGGGCCAATGCTAATAAATCTTCCAATGTTCCTTCGTCACTTCAAACTGTTTGGATTTCCCAAAACAATATGAGCGGTAGACTTCCTTTTGTATCACTAAGAAATTTCACAAGAGATAGACCTTTCAGCCATTGCTAACCTAGTTTATTCCTTTTTGGGGGTGAATAAATGCTAACCTAGTTTATTCCTTTTTGGGGGTGAATAAATGCTAACCTAGTTAAGTCACTGCCGGAAAATCCACCATTGCCATGTCTTCGGCTCTTTTCTGTGCGCCAAAAAGCGCAGAACGTGATAAAGTCCATCTTTGTCATGTTCCGCAAGGCTAGGTACACGGTAACACAAAGGCATAAGACACTGCCAAGATACGAAAACCGGCAAAGAAAAGAGCACGGCAAACATGGAAGAAAACACACGGCAAAGAAATAACACAACGAAACGAAAAGAAAACACACTGCAAGCAAAAGAACACGGCAAAGAGCCGAGCCACGTGTCCTTTCGAGCCATGGTTAACAGAGTCGTTAAGACGGCACAGCGGACACAGGGCAAAGAATTAGGGCCATGTTGACTCCGCTTTCCCACGTGTCGTTTCTTCCTACCTAAAGTTTCACAAGCGAGGGAAATTTCCCATGTTTTCTTTGCCATGCGCTAAAGAAAACCGCACAACCCCTTTGTCGTATGTTTTTTTCTTGCGAACGGCAAAGAGTATCCCCACCTATTTTTCGCTCCATTTTCTCCAATCCAATTACTTCTGACCGTTTTTTCCGCCATTGCTTCGCCCTCGCATCACAAATGCATAGTTCATCACTGAGTTCTTCCCTCCACCAGTTCCCCGCCACCAACAACCCATCTCATCACCACCATCAACTCCGCAGGGCCATACGTGTCCTGCAGCCGTCGAGATGCCTCCTTGTCGTTGCGCCAATCTGAGCTCGGCGGGCTTCGTTGGAGTTCGCTTGTGGCAGGGGGCATTGCGTGGCATAAATCACCCCGGCCGGAGTGCGTGTAGGGCTCAGCACCTTCAACACGAGCGAAGAGGTTGCCCGCGCATACGATGTCGCGGCTTGGAGATTTTCGCAGCCACCTCACCACATAAACTCCCGGAGGTCAGGTCTCTGGCAGAATCGGAGAGTCTCGCAACGTCGCTGAACTTTGTGTTAGAGGCGGACGCACAGCGCCGCCGCCAAGGGCAGCGGCGGATTGCCATCACCGAGGAGGACGAGCGGTTCATGGCGCAGTTGCTGGAGACCATCCTGAAGACGTGTAAGCCATGTGGCATTCTGGGAGCAGAAGAAGGCGGAGAGGAGAGCGGCGAGGGCGGAGAAGAGGCAGAGGAAGGCCGCCATTCTAGAGGAGTACGCAAACGAGAGGCATTGACGCTCGACAAGAACTCTGGGAGGTGGCCAGACATCATCGAGTCAACCGCGTCGGAGGACACCGAAAGTGATTTAGATATTGGCTGGGATTAGTTTGTTTTTGTCTATCTACGTGGTGTGGCTATCTGTATTTATGAACCAGTGTCAAGTTCGAGTGTGTCTAGTTATTTTCAGTGTTTAGTTCATGTGTGTCTGGTTTTTTTAAGTGTCTCCTAGTTCGTGTGTTTCTGAATGTTTGTCGGAACGTCATTTCATGTGGACCCGTTTTGAGCACAATTAAATCAGAAAAATAGGAACCTTCGCGAGGCGTTGTTATATGCGACCTAGAAGCGAGGAATATATTCAGACTTGGGATGCGACCGTTTCTTTGAAAAAGTATTTCACCAAATGAGTTAGTTAAGTAGTTATAGATGTCAATATTTCTTGATGGACACCTGATCTGGTCCAATTGAAAGAGTTGTGATGCCCTCTTGCTGTGACCTTGACACGAGCATTACCGCAGAACCACATTTTCTACGCACACAATATCATTTAGAGGTGCTTGCCTTTGTCCAACAACAACTTAATTATTAGGTAGCATTCCTAGTTTATTTGGGAATAGGGGCATATGCTTTACCCAGATCTACTAATTAAAATTAAGAGGAGTTTGACATGAAAGTAAAATTATGATTCAAAAGTTTCTACTCTCTAGGTCTGATCTCACTCAATCTATTTGCCTCCACGGTGACCAATGTCAGCCCCCCATTTAATATTTCTAGAAGAGCAAATGGAGAAACGTGCTTGTTGCTGAAGACGCCCGGCCCTATGCCCGTTCCAAATTTCCCAAGAAGTGAGGAGGGTGAGGGACGCCAAGGCTATCCGGGATTCCGGGTCGACATGTTGAACCACCATTCAAGAATGTTTTGCGTCGGCCATTGTGAGGGGTCAATTTAGTGTATGGCTAGTCAATCTTTGATTATCCCCAAAAGCCTAGAGGTGAAAAGGCAATGAACCAAAAGATGTGTGACCGACTCCAGTGCTCTTGTGGAAAAAGGACATGTGCCACACTTTGACCATGCTCGCTTTTCCAATCTCTTGGTCGCTCAAAGCTTATTTTGGATGGCAAGCGATGAAAATAATTTCACTTTTCGAGGAGCCCAGATTTTCAAAATCATCATGTTCATGGAAGTTGATGCGGCCCCATATATTCAAATCTTGCAGGCGGACTCTGCCCAGTATAGGCCACGTACCGGAAGGTTCTACGTGATCTCATCCGCAACAAGAGGCGTGAGGTGAACTTGTCAGAGTTGGATCCATAGGTCAATAAATTGCATCACGTGAGCCATGGAGAAATACTCTCCCATTGTGAGCATGGAGACCAACGCATTATTATTTACGGCCAATTTAACACACCACATTTTATTTTTGGAGACTACAAAAGATAAGGGGACAACCTTTTTAGGCTTCCTCTAATTTAGCCATGGATCCTCCCAAAAAGCTGTTTTTTGCCCATCGCCAACTGTGATGGTAGTGACAGCATAGAACAAGTCCACATCCGTTGTTTTGCGGGGGGAAACTTGTATAGGATCAGCTAGGTGAGATTATAGGATTAGTTCATAAAAATCATATTTACAAAATGTAAAAAAATCAGGATTTTTTTTACAACATATCTATAATCTGTATTTACAACTCAAAAAGACTCAAAACTCTATCTACATTTAGAGAAATAAAAAAGATAAATTCTGATGTGAATGGTGTCAACCTTGGGTGGTGGATAGTATTTCACACTATTCACTCCCAAACTTATTTTTTTTGGATCTCTAAATGTAGGTCGAATTTGAAGTATAAATATTTACATAGATGTGTGTTGTCACTTTTTTTATAATAGTTGAACATGTTTCCTCTATTAAAAAATAGATCTCATAGATCCTATCTAAGCTAGATCCTAAGTCTCTCCGGTTGTTTTGCATGGGTTCCCGAGTCAACCATATTTTTGTTGGGCCCTTCCATTCAAGTCTTGGCCAAAATATTAAAAGAGATCTCAAGCAGTACATTGCTTTAGATGATATCACATACTTGTGTTGGAGATAATGCTCTATAGACAAATAATAATAAGTATTTATTATTGAAAGGACGAGATGTCGCCTAGAGGGGGGTGAATATGTGTTTAAAAACACTTACAGATTTAGCTTGTAAGAATACGGAATTAAACTAACATTTATTTTACAAGCACAACCCCTAAATATGCTAGGCTCAACTAAGTGCAACAACAACAACAACTAGAGATAAGCAAGATAGGCACAATATATATATGAACAGCAAGTGATAATAAGTAGTTCAAGCTCGATGGCTATCACAAAGAAAAGTAAGCTCGGGTATACAAATAACCGAGGCACGCGGAGACGAAGATGTATTCCCGTGTTCCCTTCCTTTGTAAGAAAATACGCCACGTTTGGAGAGGTGAGGGTCCCACGAAGGATTCTCCAACGCCACGAAGGCTCACCTTCTTCTCCGAGCCAAACCCACGAAGGCCCTTTCCTTATGGTTAGCTTTCCTCCACTTCGAAGATGGCAAGCTCCACAACCACTTCACAAGCTCCATGAAGGAGAAGCCCGGGTCTCTTCACAATCTTCCACGAAGAGGTCACCGGGACACCAACCAAGCCAACTAGGAGGTCACCCTCCAAGAGTAACAAGCTCACGGTCTCTCACTCGAACTAATCGTGGTGGAGAGCTCAACACTATGCAATGATGCAAAGCACGAACACTAGAGGTGTTCAAATCCTTCACACTCAAATCCCACCAAATCAACAAATGCTAGGATGAGATAAGAGGGGAAGAACAAGGAAGAAATCAACAAATGACTCCAAGATCTAGATCCAAAGGGTTCCCCTCACTTAGAGGAGAAATGGATTGGTGGGGATTGTAGATCTAGATATGGAGACTCCTCACGGGATATTTTTAGAGATTCTAGAGAGGGAGTCTCCCAACGTCAAGAAACGGTGAAGACGTCCAAATTCGAAAATGCAATAGAAGATGCATGTGGATTCCGTTTTCGATGAACTTGAGCTTGTTGTAAAGCTAGCAACAAGCTCAAGAACCTCACACAGAGAAACACCAAGAAATAATAGAGATATGCAAAGTATGCAAAGGGTTGAGCTCCCTAAGACGATGTGATCAAGTTACCCAACCGAAAGCCCCTCTTGATAGTGCGGCTATCTATCCTATAACCCGGTCTTCCAACAACCACCTTGAGACCGGTAAAAGGAAAACCTAGCAAGGCCATACATTTGTCTTGTGCATCCCACTTGACCTTGATGTGATAACTCTTCAAGCTCCACTCAAGTCGGAATGCATCACTTGATAATTGTTGCTTCGTGAAGACTCACAAATTCTCTCCCATACATCATGATGGGAAAGCTCCATTGATGCACATCTTCACATGTCCATTATCACCAAATGGACGGCAAGCTTCAAGAATATGATCCTCTTGAGATGCTCAACTTGAAATTTCCCAACTCAACCCCACTTGATGTCATCCTCCCATGGGCTATATGAGATCTCACTTTTGATGCATGCCCATGGAAAGATACCTAACCCACATAGACAACACAAGGGCACATATATGATGGGTTAGTTCATGAAGAGTAATTGACAAGGCTTACCATACCACATGAATTTATGTGGCACATTCTTCATGCTTCATGTGTTGACCAAACTTGAATCTATTATTCGTTCTTTGTATTGGCCAACCTTGTATCTTCTCATGCTCTATCATACTATCTTGAGATGTATAAAGAACTCTTTATTTGTTTGCATGCTCTAAATCTTAGTCAATCATAGCTCAACTCATGAGCCTATCATGGCACCGATTTAGAATCATATCTTGAGTTTTTCACTTGGACTCAAGCACTCAAGATCTTGATCATTCATTGCTTAACACATAAGCTGGAGCATGGCTAATGTTGAGTTCCACATAAGAACTCCATCTTCATTTCTTCTTATTGATCATATCACATATATATCTTCAAATCGATGATCTTGATGCCAATACACAAAGTATATCTTTATCTTCATGGCATCCATACTTGAATCCAACACATGGAATACAAGTAGTACCTATGGAATATTCCTTCATATAAACTCAATGAAAACATTAGCCCATAGGGATTGTCACTAATTACCAAAACCACACATAGGGGCAATATACCCTTACAATTATTATATGTCAAATATTCATAATTAGTTTTATGCCATGCTAGAACAGTATTAAGCAGAAACATTAATACATGTGTGATATTGTAAACAAACAAAGCGTCCCTAGTAAGTGGACTTGTGCATAACTAGTTCATTGAGGTCAATAGTTGATCGAGATTTTTCCGATCATGGAAACACATGTCATTGATAACAATTATATGATTTACATACTCATAACATAAGTATTGTAACACGATCAGGTTACATTCAGTTCAATGTTACGATGTTTATAAAGTGTGTAGTGACTTAATACTTAGACTATAAGATCGTATCTAATCACTATCATCGGAGGTTGCCTTGGTTGCATCAACTGTAACATCGTAACAAGGTGATCATAAAGGTGTAGTTGGGTATTTCAAAGGGATGGTTGAGGCATATGGATCCAGAACGGGTTTGTTCGTCCACGTGATAGAAAGATACATAGGGCCCACTCAGTGAGATTACATCCATGAAAGCTGCGCAGCGTATAACTAGGTCATGGGGATGTAATCACATGCGAACGAGTTGAAATAAGCTTGTCGGTAACGAGACCGAACTAGGTATTGTGATATCGATATCATGTCTCGGACGAGTGCTGCTAGTATCGACTGAAAAAAAGAATAAGACTCAACGCAATGGTTCAAATAACGATTATATCTTCGTGGAATGCATAGAGACCACAATGGTTATCCATACCCCCATAGAGATCAATTGACCGGACAAATTGTCCCGGATCATTTATGTATTATTTTCGAGTCGTTGGGTAACACACTAAAGGGTTCAACGAAACTCTAGATAGTTTTGGGTTCATCGGAATTGAGAGATATAACCGGAATAGGATTTCGGATACGTCTGAAAGTTGTTCAGAATAGTTCAGGAGGTGTCTCAGTAATATATTAAAATATATTGAATTAATTAGAAAAATGATTTATTTAATTTTAAAAGGCCTCCCCACCTTTATTGGGTCCCTTAGGGAAAGAGGCCCATGGAAAGGGAAGGGATGGGTGGCTGGCCGCGCCAAGTGGGCCTGCCCACCTGGGCCGGTCGGGGGGCGGGGGGGGGGGGGCTCGGCCTGACCAAGGGTCGGCCAGCTGCCTTCCAAGCTCCGCCTATTTTGTCCCACCTTGCTCCCTTATGAAGTATTGCCTCCCCTTTGCCCCTACATAAAGAGACTAATATGGGAAAAATTAAATAGAGAAATATATCTATCTAGTTTTCTTTATCGTGTGGTTCCCCGAAGGAAAAAATTTAAGCACACAACGTCATTTAGAGATACTTGACTTGTCCAACAATAACTTGTCAAGTAGCATGCCGAAATGGCTGTTTGAAAAGAAAGCAACAATTCGAGATCTAAACCTCGGAAATAACTCACTAACTGGATTGCTGGACTCAATATGCCATACCCAATCTTCACTCGAGGTTATCAACATACACATGAACCATGTCTGAAGGGCAGCTGCCAGCCAACATCAGCTCAATGTTTCCAAGTTTGTTTGTCCTAGATTTTTCAGATAACAGTTTTTTTGGGGGAATCGTGGGGCTATTAGACCTGTCAAACAATGAACTTTCTGGACAAGTTCCGCCCTATGTTTTTACTAATTATCCCATGCTCTTCACCTTGAGGATATCAAACAACAAGCTTGGTGGTGTGGTTTTTGGTGGGATGAGTAATTTGTCCGTTGAATCAGAGATTTTCCTAGATGGTAATAATTTTTTTGGTACGGTGCCTCATGATCTATCAGAAGAGAATTTAAAGGTCATCGATTTGCATGATAATGAGCTGTCTGGCAAACTTGATAACTCGTTGTGGAATATGTCTTCTTTGCTGGTACTGAACCTTGCTGGCAACCGTATAACAGGGAAAATTCATCCAGAAATTTGCGGCTTGACAAGTCTTTGACTTCTAGATATATCAAGCAACAACCTTATAGGATCTTTACCACATTGTAGTTTTATGCTGCTCAATTATATTAATTTTTCTGGGAATTCCTTATCTGGCAACATATCTTTTCTCATTCCTAATGCATCCAGTCTTGCTTTGGATATTTCTCACAATCAGTTCACAGGCAACCTCCATTGGGTACATTATCTTGACAATATTAGGCTACTTTCATTGGGTGGAACCTGTGCAAACTCCTGTACTTGAGGATAATTGACTCGTCTCAAAACAGGCTTTCAGGTTCGTTACCATGTATTGGTAGGAGTAATATATCTTTCAGCTTTGCTACGATAGAAATTATTCAGCCAGTCGATGAGATTTTTCTTGGACTGCTACCGTACATTCTATGGCTTAAGCGGCTTCAGCTTTGCTACTGTTTGAGAACTAATGATTTTGAGAATCAACTGTAGGATAACGTAGCATAGAAAACAAAAATTTTCCTACGGCGAACACGCAATCCAAGCCAAGATGCAATCTAGAAGACGGTAGCAACGAGGGGATTGTCGAGACTAACCCTTGAAGAGATTCCAAAGCCTACAAGAGGAGGCTCTTGTTGCTGCGGTAGACGTTCACTTGCCGCTTGCAAAAGCGCGTAGAAGATCTTGATCACGATCGGTTCCGGCGCCACGAACGGGCAGCACCTCCGTACTCGGTCACACGTTCGGTTGTTGATGAAGACGACGTCCACCTCCCGTTCCAGCGGGCAGCGGAAGTAGTAGCTCCTCTTGAATCCGACAGCACGACGGCGTGGTGTCGGTGCGGAGAAATCCGGCGGAGCTTCGCTTAAGCGTGCGGGATATGGTGGAGGAGCGGGGCGCTAGGGTTTGGGGAGAGGGTGGCCGGCCACTATGGGGCGGCCAAGCTTGTGGCTTTGTGTCCGGCCCCTCCCCTTGGCCCTCTATATATAGGTGGATCCCAAGTGTTGGTGTCCAAGTCTTCGAATAAGACCCGAAACCAAAACCTTCCATAGGAGGGGAAACCTAGCCCAACTAGGACTCCCACCCAAAGGTGGGATTCCCACCTCCCATGTGGGGGGGCCCCCTATGGTGGAGTCCACTTGGGACTCCACCCCCACTAGGGCTGGCCGGCCATGGAGGTGGAGTCCCTTGTGGACTCCACCTTCCTTGGTGGTTTCTTCCGGACTTTTCTAGAATCTTCTAGAACCTTCCATAGAACCTTCCGCATCATTTTATTCACATAAAATGACATCCTATATATGAATCTTATTCTCCGGACCATTCCGGAACTCCTCGTGATGTCCGGGATCACATCCGGGACTCCGAACAAATATTCGAACTCCATTCCATATTCAAGTTCTACCATTTCAACATCCAACTTTAAGTGTGTCACCCTACGGTTCGCGAACTATGCGGACATGGTTGAGTACTCACTCCGACCAATAACCAATAGCGGGATCCGGAGATCCATAATGGCTCCCACATATTCAACGATGACTTTAGTGATCGAATGAACCATTCACATACGATACCAATTCCCTTTGTCACGCGATATTTTACTTGTCCGAGGTTTGATCATCGGTATCACACTATACCTTGTTCAACCTCGTCTCCGACAAGTACTCTTTACTCGTACCGTGGTATGTGGTCTCTTATGAACTTATTCATATGCTTGCAAGACATTAGACGACATTCCACCGAGAGGGCCCAGAGTATATCTATCCGTCATCGGGATGGACAAATCCCACCGTTGATCCATATGCCTCAACTCATACTTTCCGGATACTTAATCCCACCTTTATAACCACCCATTTACGCAGTGGCGTTTGATGTAATCAAAGTACCTTTCCGGTATAAGTGATTTACATGATCTCATGGTCATAAGGACTAGGTAACTATGTATTGAAAGCTTATAGCAAATAACTTAATGACGTGATCTTATGCTACGCTTAATTGGGTGTGTCCATTACATCATTCATACAATGATATAACCTTGTTATTAATAACATCCAATGTTCATGATTATGAAACTAATCATCTATTAATCAACAAGCTAGTTAAGAGGCTTACTAGGGACTCTTTGTTGTTTATATATCACACATGTATCAATGTTTCGGTTAATACAATTATAGCATGGTATATAAACATTTATCATAAACATAAAGATATATAATAACCACTTTTATTATTGCCTCTTGGGCATATCTCCAACAGTCTCCCACTTGCACTAGAGTCAATAATCTAGATTACATTGTAATATACCTAACACCCATGGCATTCGGTGTTGGTCATGCTTTGCCCTAGGGAGAGCTTTAGTCAACGGATCTGCTACATTCAGATCAGTGTGTACTTTGCAAATCTTTACTTCTCCATCTTCGATGTATTCGCGAATCGAGTGGTAACGCAGCTTGATATGCTTCACCTCTTGTGTGACCTTGGCTCTTGTGCATTGGCGATGGCACCCATATTATCACAGTAGATGACAAATGGGTCCAATGCACTAGGAACCACACCGAGCTCTACAATGAACCTCTTCATCCATACCGCTTCGATGAAGCCTCTGAAGCCGCTATGTACTCCGATTCTGTTGAGGATTTCGCCACCGTGCACTGCTTCGAGCTTGCCCAGCTTACGCAGCACCATTCAATATAAACACGTACCTGATTGTGACTTAGAGTCATCAGGATCGGTGTTCCAACTTGCATCGGTGTAACTTGTTACAACGAGCTCTTGGTCACCTCCATAACAAAGAAACATATCCTTAGTTCTTTTCAAGTACTTCAGGATATTCTTGACCGCTGTCCAGTGTTCCATTCCTGGATCACTTTGATATCTGCTAGTCAAACTAACAGCATGTGCTATATCCGGTCTTGTACATAGCATGGCATACATGATAGAGCCCATCGCCGAGGCATAGGGGATCCGACTCATCCTTTCTCTTTCTTCCGTAGCCGGTCCTTGAGTCTTACTCAAGACCTTGCCTGCAACATAGGTAAGAATCCTTTCTTACTTTCGTCCATTCTAAATTTCTTCAGAATCTTGTCCAGGTATGTACTCTGTGATAGCCCTATTAGACGCCTTGATCTATCTCTATAAATCTTGATGCCTAATATGTATGATGCTTCACCAAGGTCTTTCATTGAAAAACTATTATTCAAATAACCCTTTACACTGCTTAATAGTTCTATATCATTCCCAATCAATAATATGTCATCTACATATAATATCAGGAATGCTACAGAGCTCCCACTCACTTTCTTGTAAATACAGGCCTCTCCATGACACCGTATAAACCCGAAGTCTTTGATCACCTTATCAAAACGTCGGTTCCAACTTCTCGATGCTTGCTTCAGTCCATAGATTGAACGCTGAAGTTTGCATACTTTGTCAGCATTTTTAGGATCGACAAAACCTTTGGGTTGTACCATATACAACTCTTCCTCAATGTCTCCATTAAGGAACGCTGTTTTGACATCCATCTGCCAAATCTCATAATCGAAAAATGCAAAATCCTCACAGATTTTAGCTTCGCTACAGGTGAGAAAGTCTCATCGTAGTCAACACCTTGAATTTGTCGGAAACCCTTTGCGACAAGTCGAGCTTTATAGACAGTAATATTACCATCAGCATCTGCTTTTCTTTTGAAGATCCATTTATTCTCGACAGCCTTGTATCAGGTAAGTCTACCAAAGTCCATACTTTGTTATCATACATGGATCCCATTTCGGATTTCATGGCTTCTTGCCATTTGTTGGAATCTGGGCTCATCATCGCTTCTTCATACGTCGCAGGGTCTTCATCATTGTTATCCACAATCATGACATTTAGACAAGGATCATACCAACTGGAGTGGCACGATCCCTTGTCGATCTGCGAGGTTCAGTAGCTGTCTCATATGAAGTTTCATGATCATTATCATTAGCTTCCTCTGTTGTCGGTAGGTGGTACAGGAACATCTTCTGGCACTATGCTACTCTGATCAACGAGTAGAGATTCTTCAATCTCATCGAGTTCTACTTTTCTTCCAGTCACTTCTTTAGTGAGAAATTCTTTCTCAAGAAAGGTTCCGTTCTTAGCAACAAAGATCTTGCCTTCGGATCTGTGATAGAAAGTGTACCCTATAGTTTCCTTAGGGTATCCTATGAAGACGCATTTCTCCGCTTTGGGTTCTAGCTTGTCCGGTTGTAACTTTTTTACATAGGCTTCGCAACCCCAAACTTTTAGGAACGACAGCTTAGGTTTCTTATTAAACCATAATTCATACGGTGTCTTTTCAACGGATTTTGATGGTGCTCTATTTAAAGTGAATGCGGTTGTCTCTAATGCATAACTCCAAAATGATAACGGCAAATCAGTAAGAGACATCATAGAACGAACCATATCTAAGAGAGTTCGATTACGACGTTCGGACACACCGTTTCGTTGTGGTGTTCCCGGCGGTGTCAATTGTGAAAGTATTCCGCATTTCTTTAAATGCATGCCAAACTCATAACTTAGATATTCACCTCCGCGATCGGATCGTAGAAATTTAATCTTCTTGTTACGTTGATTTTCTACTTCACTTTGGAATTCCTTAAACTTCTCGAAAGTTTCGGATTTATGTTTCATTAAATAGATATACCCATATCTACTCAAATCATCTGTGAAGGTTAGAACATAACGATAACCACCGCGATGCTACACTCATTGGTCCACACACATCTGTATGTATGATTTCCAATAAGTCAGTAGCTCGCTCCATCATACCCGAGAATGGAGTCTTAGTCATTTTTCCCATCAGACATGCTTCGCATCTATCAAGTGACTCAAAGTCAAGTGATTCAAGTAATCCATCAGTATGGAGTTTCTTCATGCGTTTCACTCCAATATGACCAAGACGACAGTACACATAAGTAGAATTATCATTCAATTTAATTCGCTTAGCATCAATGTTATGTATATGTGTATCACTACTATCGAGATCTAATAGAAATAAGCCATTCTTTTCAGGTGCTCGACCATAAAAGATATTATTCATAAAGATAGAACAACCATTATTCTCAGACTTGAATGAATAACCGTCTTGCATTAAACAAGATCCTGATATAATGTTCATGCTCAACGCGGGTACATAATAACAATTATTTAGGCTTAAAACTAATCCCGAAGGTAGATGTAGAGGAAGTGTCCCGACTGCGATCACATTGACCTTGGATCCGTTTCCAACGCGCATCGTCACTTCATCTTTCAAGAGTTGTCGTTTATTCTTTAGTTCCTGTTTGAGTTACAAATATGAGCAACCGAACCAGTATCAAATACCCAGGTACTAGAACGAGAACTAGTGAGATAAACATCTATAACATGTATATCAGATATACCTTCTTTCTTTTTCTTGATAAGGCCGCTCTTCAGATCCGCCAAATACTTGGAGCAATTACGCTTCCAGTGTCCCTTCTCCTTGCAGTAATAGCACTCAGCATCGTGCTTAGGGCCAGACTTAGGTTTCACGGAGGCGTGGCAGCTTTCTTGCCACTCTTCTTGTTCTTGCCTTTAGACTTGCCCTGTTTCTTGAAGCTGGTGGTCTTGTTGACCATCAACACTTGGTGCTCTTTCTTGATCTCAATCTCAGCAGCTTTTAGCATGCCAAAGAGTTCAGGAAACTCCTTGTTCATGTTCTGCATATTGTAGTTCATCACAAAGTTCTTATAACTTGGTGGCAGTGATTGAAGGACACGATTAATCCCCAGTCTGTTAGGAATCACTATTCCCAAGTCACTGAGTTTCTTCGCATGCCCGGTCATAACGAGCATGTGCTCACCGATGGAGCTGCCTTCTTCCATCATACAGCTGAAAAAGTGTTTCGATGCTTCATAGCATTCCACGGCCGCATGAGTCTCAAAAATAGTCTTCAACTCTTTTATCAACTCATGAGGATCGTGGTGCTCAAAACGTTTTTGAAGATCGGATTCCAGACTGCATAAGATGGCACACTGAACTTGAGAGTACCGAGTTTTCCGAGTTGCGTAAACATTCTTTACTTCATCGGTTTCAGTTTCTGCTGGAGGGTCACCTAGCGGTGCATCAAGCACATATTGCAGATTTCCGCCATTGAGGAAGATCCTCACATGACGGAACCAGTCGGTGAAGTTGCTACCGTTGCTCTTAAGTTTTTCTTTCTCTAGGAACTGGTTAAAATTGATTGGGGACGCCATATCTACAACATATTTGCAATAGTTTAGACTAAGTTTATGACAAATTGAGTTCAAATTTTAATTCTACATAATTAAAATCTAGGTGAACTCCCACTCAAAACAATATCCCTCGCATTGTCTTAGTGATCACACGAACCAAATCCATCACACCTATGCCCGATCATCACGAGACAAGATGTAATTTCAATGGCGAACACTCAAAGTGTTCATCATATCAATCATATGATTCATGCTCTACCTTTCGGTATCACGTGTTCCGAGACCATGTCTTTACATGCTAGGCTCGTCAAGGCCACCTTAGTATCCGCATGTGCAAACTGTCTTGCACCCGTCATATGTACTTATCGAATCTATCACACCCGATCATCACGAGATGCTTCGAAACGATAAGACTTGATAACGGTGCTACTAAGGATGAACACTTTATTATCTTGAGATTTTAGTGAGAGGGATCATCTTATAATGCTACCGTCGCGATCTAAGCAAAATAAGATGCATAAAAGGATTAACATCACATGCAGTTCATATGTGATATGATATGGCCCTTTTGTCTTTGCGCCTTTGATCTTCATCTCCAAAGCACGGACATGATCTCCATCATCAACGGGCATGATCTCCATCATCGTCGGCGAGCACCAAGGTCAATGGCGCCGTCTTCATGATCGTCCTCCATGTAGCAACCATTACAACTACTTTGAAATACTACTCAACATGAAATTTAAAGACAACCATAAGGCTCCTGCCGGTTGCCACAATACAATAATGATCATCTCATACATATTCATCATCACATTATGGCCATATCACATCACCAAACCCTGCAAAAACAAGTTAGACGTTCTCTAATTTGGTTTGCATATTTTACGTGGTTTAGGGTTTTCGAGCAAGATCCAATCTACCTACGAACATGAACCACAACGGTGATACTAGTGTTGTCAATAGAAGAGTAAATTGAATCTTCACTATAGTAGGAGAGACAGACACCCGCAAAGCCACTTATGCAATACAAGTTGCATGTCAAGCGTGGAGCAAATCTCATGAACGCGGTCATGTAAAGTTAGCCCGAGCCGCTTCATCCCACTATGCCACAAAGATGCAAAGTACTCAACTAAAGATAACAAGAGCATCAACGCCCACAAACCATTGTGTTCTACTCGTGCAACCATCTATGCATAGACACGGCTCTGATACCACTGTAGGATAACGTAGCATAGAAAACAAAAATTTTCCTACGGCGAACACGCAATCCAAGCCAAGATGCAATCTAGAAGACGGTAGCAACGAGGGGATTGTCGAGACTAACCCTTGAAGAGATTCCAAAGCCTACAAGAGGAGGCTCTTGTTGCTGCGGTAGACGTTCACTTGCCGCTTGCAAAGCGCGTAGAAGATCTTGATCACGATCGGTTCCGGCGCCACGAACGGGCAGCACCTCCGTACTCGGTCACACGTTCGGTTGTTGATGAAGACGACGTCCACCTCCCGTTCCAGCGGGCAGCGGAAGTAGTAGCTCCTCTTGAATCCGACAGACGACGGCGTGGTGTCGGTGGCGGGGAGAAATCCGGCGGAGCTTCGCTTGCGTGCGGGATATGGTGGAGGAGCGGGCGCTAGGGTTTGGGGAGAGGGGTGGCCGGCCACTATGGGGGCGGCCAAGCTTGTGGCTTTGGTGTCCGCCCTCCCCTTGGCCCTCTATATATAGGTGGATCCCAAGTGTTGGTGTCCAAGTCTTCGAATAAGACCCGAACCAAAACCTTCCATAGGAGGGGAAACCTAGCCCAACTAGGACTCCCACCCAAAGGTGGGATTCCCACCTCCCATGTGGGGGGTGGCCGGCCCTATGGTGGAGTCCACTTGGGACTCCACCCCACTAGGGCTGGGCCATGGGGTGGAGTCCCTTGTGGACTCCACCTTCCTTGGTGGTTTCTTCCGGACTTTTCTAGAATCTTCTAGAACCTTCCATAGAACCTTCCGCATCATTTTATTCACATAAAATGACATCCTATATATGAATCTTATTCTCCGGACCATTCCGGAACTCCTCGTGATGTCCGGGATCACATCCGGGACTCCGAACAAATATTCGAACTCCATTCCATATTCAAGTTCTACCATTTCAACATCCAACTTTAAGTGTGTCACCCTACGGTTCGCGAACTATGCGGACATGGTTGAGTACTCACTCCGACCAATAACCAATAGCGGGATCTGGAGATCCATAATGGCTCCCACATATTCAACGATGACTTTAGTGATCGAATGAACCATTCACATACGATACCAATTCCCTTTGTCACGCGATATTTTACTTGTCCGAGGTTTGATCATCGGTATCACACTATACCTTGTTCAACCTCGTCTCGACAAGTACTCTTTACTCGTACCGTGGTATGTGGTCTCTTATGAACTTATTCATATGCTTGCAAGACATTAGACGACATTCCACCGAGAGGGCCCAGAGTATATCTATCCGTCATCGGGATGGACAAATCCCACTGTTGATCCATATGCCTCAACTCATACTTTCCGGATACTTAATCCCACCTTTATAACCACCCATTTACGCAGTGGCGTTTGATGTAATCAAAGTACCTTTCCGGTATAAGTGATTTACATGATCTCATGGTCATAAGGACTAGGTAACTATGTATTGAAAGCTTATAGCAAATAACTTAATGACGTGATCTTATGCTACGCTTAATTGGGTGTGTCCATTACATCATTCATACAATGATATAACCTTGTTATTAATAACATCCAATGTTCATGATTATGAAACTAATCATCTATTAATCAACAAGCTAGTTAAGAGGCTTACTAGGGACTCTTTGTTGTTTATATATCACACATGTATCAATGTTTCAGTTAATACAATTATAGCATGGTATATAAACATTTATCATAAACATAAAGATATATAATAACCACTTTTATTATTGCCTCTTGGGCATATCTCCAACATCAACTGATGTTCCATTGATGATTGTTGGGGGTATATATACCCACCGAACAGACGCCAATAAGGCGGTTACAAAGGCACCTCTTGGGTATTACAGTGTTTGGACAAAACTAACTGCCTACTTAGCTTAGGACCTAAGCTAATCTTAATAACTGCCTAGTTAGCTTAGTATCAAAGCTACCCTATTTCTAACACTCCCCCTTGGACAACGCTGTTTCTTGAATTCTCTTGTGTAATCTTCAGAGTCTTCTCGCATAGTCTTGAAAATCGTCTTTATATATGAGGATGTCCTTGTAAACAATGGTGCTCTTTGTAAATATTCTATCATCTTGAAAGTCATCATCTTTAAAATCTCTCCCCCAAAAACCCTATGGGAAAAATATGAGGAGAGTTGTATTTGATATGTTGTTAAAACTCCTTTAAACCCTTTGGGAAAAATAAGGAGAAAATAGTACAACATGTAAAGATTGTTGTCTCCATGAGAACTCATATGAGAAAACCTTAGAGAAGGGAAAAACCTCACGAATGAGTTTGGAGAACAATAAATATGCCTTATATACTTCCTTTAAAAACCCCAGTGGGGAAAATAGGAGGTACGACATATAAATATTGCAAAAAGTGCAATATGATGTGCCACCGAAAACTCCTTTAAAACCCAATAGGGAAAAAATAAGGAGAAAGCAATGTGACATATCTAGACACTTATATTTATATCGTCTCATTAAAAACCTTTTATGAGAAACCATTAGGGAAAACTCATTAAGGGAAAAAGAGTACAATATATATGATCTAATGATCATCACCGGGTTATAATTTGGGAGTTTTACTCCCCCTGAACTTTGCAAATCTAAAAGTTGTCTCACACCAATCCATGAACTTAAATTCATGACCGTGGGAATCTGTAAAACACTGTGAATAAATCTGTTAGATTTTCACATGATATGTTTGCAAAGTGTTTATCTCCCTAGTTTGAAAGATATTAATTTAACCCTGATGCATTTGAGCAATACAAGTGGTATTATCTGATAGATAATGGTGGGTGATTCTGTTGAATCTTAACCACATGATCTTGAATGTGTTCAATTATTATATGAAGCTGTTAGAGTCTATTTTGTATTCTTATTTTAGAAGACTCTTTCATTGAATTCAGTCTATGATATGGCATTTTCGGGATCGGGTAATTATAGCCAACGTAGATTACATGATGGTCAAATCTTGATATTCCTAAGAGAATTAATCAAGAACATTTGTGCCTTAAATATATCAGAGGATATTACTTACACCAACCTTTTAGTTGGGGTTTGCACTTAAAAGAAGTTGACAACAAAACATTCGCATTTGTGATGTAGTTTGTATTGAGATATGGAACAAGAGGTCCAATATCACTTCATCACTACTACAATGTATGAATGAATTTGTATCTATGTTAGGGATATTGTGACCATATGTATCTTTGATTTTATTTAATTTCTCCAAAATTTTATGGACATGTAAAGACTGTAGATATGTATTCCGAAGGAATATACTCAAGTTATAAACTTGGTTCAATCCAAATCTCCGTCTTGATAAGATTGTAAGGACCTTTCATGTATATTATAGACTTTGATGATAAAAGTATCGATATATACAAAGGTCATGTAGAATCCAATTAGGGATTTTGTTTATGACTGCATATAAGCAATCATTATTGTACGAGTAATCCTTTATAAGAAGGAGCTCTTATAGTCAATTGTACCACACAATTTGTGTTTGACTATTTTAATTCATAGAGTGACTTTTGTATTATTACACATATGTTGCTATTTATTTTGGATTTGAATTTATAAGTCTTAAGGACTTTAATATAGATATCCAAATTGAGTGACCCATATGATTATGTAATCACTACATCCATCAACTACATGGATAGTTTATTTATAACTGCCAATAATATGAATATCGAAACATAATTCCACTTATACCAATAGGGTATGTTACATCATATAAAATTGATGTCGGGTCTCTGCGTGAACCCTTGTGCTACAAGCCTCGCTTTTTCACCACCTCATTGTTTTTTTTCGTTGTTAACAAAAAAAATCATTTGTCTTCCAGAGGGAAGGTGCTTATGAGGAGTAGGTATATGGTAGATACCTCTCTTGCTGAGCGAGTGCTATTCTTATTCAATTGCCTCCTTCTAGTTGAACCAACATATGAGTGCATTAGGCACTCTGCCATGGACTTTGGTTCAGGGCCCTAAAGGTTTTAGCAATTTTAAGAATTCAATATTTGTCGACAAAATGTAGTCTTTGTTGTATGATTCTGTTGAACCGATAAGATTTGTGGAAATGTGATTAAAATATTTTAACTCCTCATGATTTCCCATAAAAATGGAGTCAAGGTGTTTCGATGTCCCAACACTTAAAATTATGTGCACATTTGTGCTGGGTTTGGATGATGAGCATCCACTATGTGTTATTCAACTTGAGGTTGAACTACATTTACTTGTTGAGGATATAATTTCCTCTGTTCCGCGGAAGCATGTGAGAATTTCTATCTCATGTGGCCAATTTTCTCCCCCTTTTGCTCTCATTTCGGAGGAAAGTGGTTACATTAGGTACCTTCACTCTTTTGGCACATTGGTTGCATGCATAATATGATTTTGTGACATATTTGTCACGAGTAAATGTATGTGGCAGATTTGCAATGTGTTGCAAATTTATGACTGAAGTTATCATTCAGATTTTCAAGTACGTGAATATAGGACTGAAAGTCTATGACATTTATTATTTATTTATCGGCATTCTTTGTGGTACTAATCTCCCCCTAATGCCGAAAAATGTCTTTATTGCAAATGCAATCAGCGTACGGGCTATCAATAACTCCCTTGTTAGGGTCTTGAGGTATTTAACGGATAATCAATTATACCTCTATTATTTCTCACGTAGATCCCAAATTGATGTGAGGGCCCATGATGTACGTTGGGGTGGTGATATCGGTATATAACCGAATTATCGCAGATGGGAAATACTTGTTTGATTTCCACGTACTTACTGCAAGGGGAAGCAGTATGATAAGCAACTGTTGTGATCTAGATTAGATCTACGGCGTGTAATACCGTATGTGTCCAACAAGATGTTGGCATGTTAAAAATCTGTCAAAATGGTCATTAGTTATTTTGATTCTTTTGATAAAGAATTTGTACAAGAGGTACTTAGTAAAATCACAAATGCTTATGAAAATGACAGTTGTATTGGTTTAACCAATATGTTATGATATTTTGCTCTTAATTTGATAATTTGAGCAATTAATTTAGTAAAATCATGGGTTTGTGGAGATTAGACTCACATAAGACCATCAATTAGATGTGCCTACGGATACCATGAAATACTTATATGACCCAAAAAGTGGTTGAACAGTCCACATGTATCTTCTTGAATGAGTTCAAGAAATTTGAGTGGCTACATTCTAATTTTAAGGTGAGAGAGCCTTAAAAAAATATCTTATGGCACATGAGGTGCGCGTAGAATCTAGTGGACTTGAGAACTTTGCAACTTTAAGTTGTGACCAACAGAATTTTCAGTAATTTGTCGCATTATCCCAACAATGGGTGACCAAGGCGATGATGACAAATCTTAAATTCATGAAGATCCAAAAAATTAGTTTGTACGCAACAAAGTTTAGTATGAATTTAGTTCATACATTGAAATGTCATGTATGAGAAACATGATATTAATGGACAAAATACCACATATGGTAGTATAAATATGGGTTTATTGAGATAGGTATGAGACTAAACAAGGTCTCCAAAATGTCTTGGGAATTTTATTCCACAAGAAAAGTAGTATTCTAAAGGAGTGTATCTCCAACCGTATTATGCCTGTGTTTTCTTCATGATGAAGATTATAAGTATAATCGTAACAAGATTATAGTACGGTGTTTCTTGAAGTGAGCTTCAAAATTACCCCGTTTAACTTGTTGATGATCAACTTGTGGAATAACCCAACCAAAATGCTTAGGAATTGGGATTTCATATGTACAATGATTCATACAATAACATCTTTGGTAAACTTGAGAGTTATCTTATCTCTTTAATATATCCATCATGTTTATGCTTGTCATTTTACCTCCACTTTACATTGATTTCTCGTGGTTCTTTTCAAGACCATTGAGATTATCAGTACTATGAGTACCATTTGAATTTCAGGTAGTGTTATATATCACCCATAGGGTGTATCTAATGATTCTTTATGAGAAGACATCATATATCCTGAAATTGAGAGGATAATGTTTTTTTTTTGCATTACCATCGAAAGAGGATGTAAAGTGCATGAAGGTTTTTTTAATCAGATCTACATTAAAATTGCCTGATGACAAAATATCAACTTGGAGTTTATTTATAGACAACAGAATTAAAAAAAATCACAATGGGCTAGAATCCTCAAAAGTGGATGAGAAACTATTCACATTATGTTACTGTAACATATATCTTCACGATGAAGATTTAGAGGGAAATGGATATTTATCCAATTTCTCTCATCTAGTGTGAGTTCAGTGAATTTCATTGATGGAAATTCCAGCCATATCCGTATTAATGGCCAAGGTGATTCCTTAATGACCATGATATAAATTTAGTATTGAGGTACTAAATTGTAATTATATCAATGCTTTGGACTTCATCCCAAAGTGATGGGAGATGTTAAATTTACCGCCAAAACATAGATATGTATTTTGACATTGGTTATTCATGGTGAATATGATTATCACCGCATGATGTAGAACCTATAGTAGTTTTGTGATAAAGCCAATGATTGTTATGTATGATGGACTTTGTCTTGATAGACATAGCACACAACAATATTATTTCATGATGCAGGCTCCATAGTTTTATGTAAAACCAATGTAAGAGATGCATGAACAAATCATGCATGAATTGTTTTTTTTTATGATAGTAAAATATATTTGGTAAACAACAAATATGCTCTAGAGGAACTATTTGAATATTAAGCTGATGCTTTTATGCCATATGTGTGTGTGTGTGTGTGTGTGTCGATCTCAAACTCCATATTTATGGGGTAGATCTCTCGGTAATGGAAGATATGCAATTTTTGCAGTCCATGCCATTACCTTGTGATTCACAATATTTTTTTAAAGAATATTCACATATTTTATTGGCAATATCATCACGTATTTTCAACGAGAATTTTGCAAGAAAAAAAAATGATTTGAATTGCAAAATAATTTTGTTAGACCAAAATACCATGTTATGGAGAATGCTAGTGAAGGAAAACACATTGAGTGTGTCTCAAAATCCACATGAAAAAGATCTTGAATATAGGCCAAATATTATTTTGCTATAGCATTGCCTTGTTTGTACATCTAAATGCAAAAGTATTCAATGAATATGCAATATATGACCTGAGGGCCACATATTGCTAGTCTAATAGCTTGGACAGACTTTTACATTTAGCCAGAGGGTTGTAAGAAAAATCAACTAAATAAATGAGACTAATCTCCATAATAAGTACAGAGTTATAAGGCGAGCTCTACGTTGTAAAGTCTCATAAGTCTGAGAACTTATATGTATTATAGGCAGAAATTTAACGACTAATTTGCATAGTACGTTTCAGCTGAGAGTCAAACAGAGAAAGCATGAACTAATACGTAGATGCTATGAAGCTAGAGTGTCAAATTAAAAAAATAACCGAAGGGATAAGGTATTAAGGTTCCTGTCGTTTTCCTCCATTGCTGTGTGCATGAATCAATCGATTCGTTTGCTGATAGATTCATACAGAGTCCACGATCGTTGTAGGTTCCTCCGGTTGAGCCGGCTGCCGAAGAGGCGCAGCGCTGCTGGGAGCCGTAGGCTCGGGCGCCGCCGTGCCTCCTGTCGTGGCCCGGCCGCGGCTGCGGTGGTCGCACCGCTCGTCAGGGTCTGCAGCTCCGCCGCCGAGCCGCAGGCTGGCTGTGGGCATCAATTGGAGTCGTCTCCGTGCCGGTAGGAGTCAGGACCAGAGGCGGGGCCGCGCGCTCCGCCACGCCGCGAGGGCCGAGCCGAAGGCTGACCGGCGCGCCCGCACCAGTGGCGCAACCGTGTGGTGCACCGTCCGTTCGACGCCGTCTCTGCGTCCACCGCGAGGATTCGGTCGAGGGCCGTTGTCACACGGAGAGCCGGCTGTTGGCCGTAGTCCCCTTCGCCGCGCGAAAGTAACCGCCACCGTCCCAGTCGCGTGCGCGCCGGAGGGCGCAGCCGTGCGGTGTGCCGGCCGTTTTGCCGGAGTTACGCGCCGAGGAGTGCTAGCCACCGCGTTGCAGGAGCCGCGACCTCGGGCGCCTCCATGCCGCGGGACGCGAGGGAGCCACGGTCGTGTGACTCTGTTAGCGAGTGGAGTTTGTGCCTGCAACGCCCGTCTCGCCGACAATCAGTACTTTTCTTGGCCTGCCGCTCTTTGGGAAAGCAAAGTGCGTGATAACGTGTTTGAGAACTAATGATTTTGAGAATCAACTGATGTTCCATTGATGATTGTTGGGGGTATATATACCCACCGAACAGACGCCAATAAGGCGGTTACAAAGGCACCTCTTGGGTATTACAGTGTTTGGACAAAACTAACTGCCTACTTAGCTTAGGACCTAAGCTAATCTTAATAACTGCCTAGTTAGCTTAGTATCAAAGCTACCCTATTTCTAACAGCTACGAAAAGGAACCTCTACACACTGTCGCAGTTTTTTCGTTTCGATGTCTGGCATCAATCTATCCGCAAACATGCTGGATGGAAAAATTCCTTGGGAGCTTGGAAATCTGAGCCATGTCAAATCCACCTGTCCAACAATTTCTTTGTTGGCACAATCCCAACTACCTTTGGCGTCATGGAGGAGATAGAAAGCTTGGACCTCTCCCATAATGAGTTGAGTGGACCGATACCTTGGTAGTTAACCCAGCTATCATCAGGTCTTTCAGCATGGAGAGCTACCTAACACAAACCTTCACAAGATTACACAAGGCAACATGTGTGCTGCTCCCGCTCCAGATCCTGTTGTGGAGGAAGAAGCAGGAGAAACGCATGGTGATCAGGGCTGCTGCGTTTGTGTTGCCATTTTGGGTTTGGGCCACCGTTGGGTTCTCGTTTTGCCATGCTCAGGCTGTAATCTGTCCCAAGAAAAAAACTGCCAGTCATGTATGTACTCAATGTTTAAGTCTATGTCCACTTGGATTTCTGAAATTCCACTCTGGGTATGTAATGTAGACTATGGATAGTTTGCTTACCTTTTTTACACATGTTGACATAATGCTCAAACTCTGCACCTTCGAAGTGTTTATCAGATTGTAAACTAATGTGTGCTTATACATTGATACAACTTCCTGACACTTCACTGGGTATGTAATAAGAACTTTGGATTTGGTTTGGTTATATTTTCTACACAATGTCCAAATTCTGTATTTTTTAAATGTTATGTAGTATCCCGATTGTAGTTTCGTTATGGACAATGTATCAGAGTGTAGCAGTGAGAAACTAACAGTAAGGAGGCTTCTCCCACAAAGTCACACCTGTCTTGCTAGTTCATTTTTTTTAGCAACTGTCTTGCTAGTTAACAAAGAGGCCAGTTGCATGGCTGCCGCTAATTCCTCCTCTTGCTTCTTGACGATCTTTTACCCTTTCCAGATTCTGATTCCATGGCCAGTGGCACCAGCATACCTCCTTTGAGATCATCAGCATGTGTACTCTTCTCTATCGATTTTTGCAACTTAATCGAGTACTTGAAGTCTTTAATCTGCAGGGAATTGCACATGGAATGTTTAGAAAAGCCCCTGTACTGAAACTCCTCTCTAAGGTGGAACTTTTACAATAAACAATAATAAATATTATAAGCACCTGTTCTTCCAGGTCAAGAATTGTATCATCCTTCAGCCTCAACTGCGCTCTCTCCCTGTGCATGCAGATTTATCAGAAACGATACATGAATCTTGTGCTATTTTTGAATGGAATTCATACGAAATGTTATTTTAACATCCTAAATATGAGACTGTTACATGATACGTATTTATGCCGTTAGCCAAATCACTGCAAGTATCTGTTTCCATGATGCGCGCCAAAAAAAATTGCATTACTTGACTTCTTTCACAATTACATATCATGAATGTAGCGAGCTGCTACTAATTTCTGGTGGAATGAACAAACATACCTTTCCTCTATTCCTTTTACTGTCTTGGACCATATATCCTGGCTCTTCATGAGTTTTTCATTCATCTACAGGATAAGGTAAAGATATCAGTTATGCCAAGACTCAAGCTGGTTATGATTAATAACTGAAAGATACATGATTTAAAGAGGCTCACTTCTGCAACTTTCTTTTTCTCCAACATAGTATTTTCAAGCTTAAGTTGCATCTCTTGAAGCTTATCATTTACAGCTTTATCCACAGCAACAGAAATGTGTTCCCTATCTTTCTTAGCGTCTGACAGAAGAGCCTCGTAATACTGCAAATATGAACATAGGCATATATATATGGTTCAGATACATACTACATTGCCCACTGTATAACAAACTATAACTCCGAAAAAAATGCTGATCTCTAGTACAGCATGTTGGATAGTGACGGTACAAAAATAGCACTCCCTCCGTCCTACTAAAGTTGTCTTAGATTTGTCAAAATTTAGATGTATCTAGACACCATCTAGTATGTATATACACATCCAAATTTAGTTAAATCTCAGACAAGTTTCATGAGACGGAGGGAGTACAAAGGAGAGAGGACTGCACCTCTCTCTGAGTTTCAAGTTGGCTTGCAAGAAGACGGTTGTATTCATCCACGATCTGTTGAGAAGAGCAGAGCACATGATTTTAAGGAACAAGATTACTAAGATGCTGTTACATAGAATCAACACAAAGAGAGCCAAAACTCTTACTGTATCAGTTTTGCTGCTAAACATAACTCCACCCATATCCGAGTCATCGTTGTCCCCAGAAAATTCACACTTTGACCTGAGCTTAGAATGTTTTGCATCGCTTTTCGAGTGATTAAGACGATGAACATAACTGTCACCGACATAATCCCAAACACGTTGAGTTTCCAAATCAAGAGAATAGCAGTGCTGAGTGTCTTTCCAGTGCCTAATTGAGTGGCCTTCTTTATACCTATATTATATATAACAAGCACAGATAAAGGGAAGGATCAGGGCATTATTGACAGAAGCAGAACTCATTTATTTAACCTCCAATGTAGTTTTCCTTTAATTGAAACTTCTACCAACTGCGTTAAATAAACATGGTAAATGCTTTAACATAGCACATAGCAGAGTGACGACGAGTTCAGACAAGGACGGAGCCAAAGCATTGGCAATGGTGTCAAGTGTCAGCACTAATGATTTTTGGAAGTTATTCGTTAGAATTGTACTCCTTCCGTCTGTGTTTAATCGACGCTGGATGTACATACAATCTGTACTACCTAGCCTTGACATCGCGTCAATTTAATAAGAACGGAGGTAGTACTAGTTACTGTTTATCTATAGAGATGAACCCATTACAATGGAGCTGACCTCCTAGGACATTTTTGTCTAGTTTGTAAGTGAGTTCAGGTAAAAATGGTCAAAAGGAAACTTTTACTCCATAAAAAACATGCATTAGGGAGTCCAGGAGAAGTAGAGGTGATGATATACTTAAGCTCTACTGTAGATTTCCTTCTATCCTCATTTATATCGAGTGCAACAGTACAGCACAATAATAGCTATAACATGCTTAATTCCTGACATACTAGTCATGACAGATACAGTTTCAGTTAGGGGGTGTTAACATACCTTCCGCATCCAACAAAACCACATATCACACAGATCCAGAGGTTTTCAGAGGTCTGACAAACAGAACATGTAGGATTTGTAGGAGTTTCAGACTGCTTCTGACAAAACTGACAAACCTGAAATGGAGACAACTTTTGAGTAAAGAAAAACTATGAATAAACCCAGTTGGCTAACAAACTGGTAATTTAACTCTATACTTACAAGCAACAAAGAGTGCTAGAATGAATACGTATATGCCTATAAACCAGCATTCTCACATTTATGATCTAGTAAATAAAATGAGAGCAAATAATGTTACATAATTAGATTCAAACAGCTTCCAAGAAGTCATGAACATTCAATGCTTATTTATACCAAGCTGAAGTTTATTCTTATGAGCACAAAGCACAATGTTTAATATTTAATAACCTGCAAATAATCCTGAAACTGACTAGTTTCAGGGAGTCCATGTCTTCAAATAAAATCAAACATGTGGTCTCAGAAACTACATGAATATATTGGATATTGCTGCAGAACCACTACTACTTCATTAAACAGTTCTAACAAAACGAGTAGTTCCAGTGGTAAACGGTACAGTGTAAAAATCAACAACAAGAAATAATTACTTTCATATGAGACACAGTGATTGTCGATTTCTCCATTGAACTAGTGAGTCGTTGATTAAAACGATTGTTCCTTACCGGACAAGATGAACTGACCCACATTGAAACGCATGAACACTGGAAAGAATGGTCACAATTGGTTGCCACAATTCCACTGATGTCTTGATCCAACCTTTCTGGTTCACACATAAAAGATGGTAAGGAGCAGCCTGGTCATTTAATACCTTGTGCAAGATAAATAACTAAAGCGACGGCCAACAAATTCCAAACATTGAGAAGGCAAAGAGATGGAATACTGATCCCAGTAAACAGAATATGTATCTGTGCATGGATATATTTAAACAACAGAGATTCATATATAAACCATTTTTTTTATTTCCATGGATGCTGTCCCAGAATTAGATGGCATATCCACATGGGAAGTAGTCCTAGTAGCTTAAGAGGTTGCATCCATCAGGTGGCTGTAAGAGCAACGAAATAAAAACCATATGCATGATATTTCCCTTGAGGTGCTGTGGGTTTTGTGAGGCTAAAACCCAGGAAAGACATATTCGATGTACCTCAGAGTCAGAGGTGGTATTTCTGATGACATAAGTGCCTGCTCTTTTTCTGATGTCATAAGTGCCTGATCTTTTCTACTCCCTCCGTCCCAAATTAAGTGACTCGGATTTGTCTACATGCGCATGTATCTACACGTGTTTCAGTATGTATGTGCAAGTGAATCTAGACAAATACGAGTCACTTAATTTGGGACGGAGGAAATATTAGATTGCTACAATAGGAAGTTGCTCCTGCTAATAAAGAGATAACTAAAAATGGAGCGCACTTTGCATAAAACTCAAAGATGTTATACTAGCTCGTGTATATGCGTAAGAATAAGAAACATCAAACATGGAATGAAAATAAGCTCACCTATGCAAACAGGACATGTCGGAAGCTCAGTAGATCCAACTGGTGGCACAGCGGATGGCATGTATTGCACAGCAACTATAAACAGAACATGGCACACCTCTACCTGCAGCATGGAGCAACAAGCACGCGTTTCCCATATTTAGCAGCAGTAATACACGAGATCAATAAACCAACCAACTGGCACCAAATTGGCAATATTACAACCTCTGAGGACGAGAACCTCCAGCCATTGAGGTCCAGGTAGAATCCGTCAGCACTCTTCTGATCCTCAAACTCCACAAGCACGCTGTACCGGTCCTCCACCCCATCGTCGCTACCATCGTGACGCCGGAGATAAGTGGTATGTGCGCGTAATCAAATGCAATCAACGGCTGTATGCGTTCGAAAATTACCTGATGACACGGATCTCGGAGGCGTGCTCAACGTAAGGGCCGCAGAAGCGGACGAAGTCGTCCGGCGAGACGCGGGTAGGGACGGCGAGCACAAGGAGGCGCGTGCCGCGCCATGACTGCAAGAAACATGAAATGAGGAGCGGGGAAACGAGCAAATTAGCAAGAAATCGAGGCGGGGTTGTTACCGGGAGCAGCGAGTCGCACTGGAGCGGTGGGGCGGTGGGCCCGGAGGAGGAGGAGGAGGGGGTGGCGGCGACGGCGACGGTGGAGGCGTAGGATGAAGCGGGCAGGGAGGGGGAGGAGCGGTAGAGGTGGAGGACGCCGCGGGTGTGGTGGATCTTAGGGTTTCGTGCGGACGCGGCGGGGGCTACGCCGGGCAGCTCGAGAGGGGTTGTGGCGGAGGTGGTGGAGGGGAGAGGGTTGCTGGAGCGCGGGGAGATGGGATTTGATGCGGTTGCGCCGCCGCCGCCGGCGGAGCTGCTGGTTCCGACTTCGTCGGCGGCGGTGAGGGCGGCGAAGGCGTCGGGCACGGGTAACTCGACGGTCTGGATTAGAAGGCTGAACATGTTCTGAACTTGCTCGGGTCTGCCGCCGTCCCTAGCTGAACCCAGCACTAAGGTCGTCGTCGCCGCCGCCGCCGCCGCCGCCAAGGTCTCCTCTAGTTCGGATCGATCCGGTTCGTACGGGATGCGATGAATCCCGCCACCACCGCCGTTCCTACCTCCGACCGCCGCCAAACTCCTCTAATCGGACCGGGGTACCTCTGTTCGTAGAGAGTTCGTACGGGACAGACGCGAGACAGCAAGGGGGTAATGTCAGCAGAATCAAGGAGAATTACGGTGGAGCACCCAGGGAGACAGCCCCCCTGAATCTGACCGCTCGTTACTCGTATCCCGCAGCGTTAACTGTTGTGTATTTCCGTCATATTAAGCGAACAAAGGACCCACAATGTGACGTCAACCATAGTAAATGTCACAGCAGTTAACATCGTCGGCATTAAACCCCGCTCGTTTCCCCTTTTCACCCGTCTCCTTCCCAGATTCAGTCGCCATTGTTTTGCTTCAGCCTCCTGTATCATCTCCAAATCAAGAACCTATGTCTCCCATTCATCCACCATGTCGCCGACACCAAAGCCATCCCTAGATCCATGCTCCGCCGCCAGGATTTACACAGTCGCAGGGCCATTCGTCGTCTTCTTCCCCTCCACGGCCGGCTACAACTCCATCGCGACGCCACCACAGAGAAGTGATCCACCAACGAAGTTCTGGCCAGATCCGGCCTACCCCAGCCACTCATTGGCCTACTCTACGGTTTCCCTCAAGGAATCGATGTCAAAAATTCTGTGATGCTTTTGATGGTCCGAATGTTACAGTAGCAATTTTCTCTATTCTCTCATCTTTTGTTTTTGGATGTTTCATTATCCACACCATTTATTGACATTGCAGTGGGAGAAATTTGTCTCAGGTGTTTGATTTAGAGATTGCACATCCGATCATTTTCTCAAGTCTCAGATCTGTGGTGTTCATGTATCTTGGATCTATATTATGGTTCTTTGTTAATATTGCAGATTTTATTCCTACAGAAAACTGCATTGCTTTTTGTGTTCATAACGTGTGACTTTGAGACATATATTCAGATGATGTGAAAAGGGATCCAGATGATGCGTTGTACCCTTTTTTTCATGTTGCGAAAAGTTTATATTGTTCATATATCCATTTTCTTGATCCACCAATTTTTTTTGGTTCCATAATTAGCTATTTTATTCAAGGGATCTCAACTATAAATGTCTGAATCAATATATTGTTTTCTGAAGAAATTTGTACTAGTTCACAATTTGTATCTGTAAACCGTGTAAGAAATGCCGCATTATGCAAGAAAATTTTGTTCTGCTTAAATTCTTGATCATATGTAAAAATCTAATAACCTCCGAAATTTAATTTATGGATCATATGGAAAAGAAAAACTCTGCTGAGTCGGTAGCACGGGATGTTGATTCTGTTTCGGTCTGTTCTAGTGACGGCAGCCATGGTTAATCAATGCCTATTGCACCCGTATTTCTCCTTTTTAATTAATGTATAGGAGACTGGTGGGTCCCTGCATTTAAAACTCGCTACTTTGTCCACGGATCATGAAGTCGCCTGAAACCACAAAGATATAGGGTACGCGCGTCCCTGTGAGCCAAAAATTCAATCAAGTGCCTATAAAATTTATTACATCACCAAAAAATGTTGTTTAGAGCATCTCCAGTCGCGTCCCCCAAACCGTCCCCCAAACCGCGCCGGATCGAGCGTTTGGGGGACGTGTTTTGTTCGTGCCGCGTTTGGGGGACGTCGCTCCCCAGCCGCGTCCCCCAAACGCCTCCCCCAAATGAATATTTGTGCACGAAAATAAAGGTTCTCATTCAATTTTGATTATATATTACAAAGTTTGAATGAAAACGGCTAGATTTCATCTAAACCTAGACTACGACCGCCGGCGCGTTCGACGGCCCGCCCGTCGTCGCCTCCCCTACGTAGCTCCTCCCGCGCGCCTCTCCTTGCGTTCGGCGGGCAGACGGTGCCGCTCCCGCCGCGCGTCCTCCGTCCCCCGCGCCGCTGGAGGGAGAGCTCGATGGCGCGACGAATCTGCGCCTCTTCGCGGCACGGGCGTCGTCCCGGAGCTTCTTCTCCGACTCGAAGGACTCGATGACGCGCTGTCGATCGGCCGTCGTCCGGCGGCCGTCGTCGTCGGACCACTCGAACTCGTCATCGTCGTCATCCTCCACCTCGGTCTCCTCCGCCTCGACTCCGCTCCTCCATTGGCGCTCCTCCACATCCGTTGGCGCCTCCATCATCTGCCGCCAACGCGCGCTCGCCGCAACGGTCCGCCCGCCTCCATAGCGCTGTCGCCGCCTCCCGCCGCCGACGCCTCACCGTCACCCTCGGCTGGCGCGATCGACTCACGCCGCGACGCTCGATCGACTCACGCGTTCACGCACGCCGCCGCTCATCGCGCCGGCGCGGCGTCATCGCCCACCGCGCTCCATCTCCTCCTCACGGCGCGTCGCGCCTTGTCCCGTCGAGGCGTCGAACGCCGCAACGGTGTCGCACCGCGCTCCGCCACGCGCTGCAATCGTCCTCCTCACCGCGGAGGCGTGCGAACGCCGCTAGATCCGCCGCGTGTTGCGCCTCACGCCGCTAGCGGGCCTCCTCCTCGAGTGCCTCACGCCACTGGCGGGCTGGAAGTGGAGGAGACGGCGGTGGAGGGAAGTGGCCATCGCCGGGGCGGTTCGCCATTGCCACTGGTGGTGGAGACGGCCGTGGAGCGACGAGGGCGTGTTTGTTGCCGGCGGGGTGTGGTGGCTACCATTGATGAGCCGGGAGACCTTTTATAGACGCCGGAGTCGGGAAGAAAGCGCGGGAACAAACGAGAAGAGGCGGGAAGATCGCGCGGGAACGGGCGGTGGCGTGCGAACGCCGGCGACGCGTGGAGGCTGCGCAGCACCGACGAGATGTCTCGCCTGCCCCTCCGTCGCCATTAAGGCAAAGATGCCGCCGTGTGTCACTGCGCGCGAATAACTTCCGTCGCGAGGTAGGTGACGGTTAGGTTAAAATTAATGTGCCGCGACGGCCCCCGCCTCTCGTTTCGTTGTGTCCGGCGTGCCCGGCGTCCCCGTGGACGGGGACGGGCTCGGGGCCGGACACCGATGGGCGCGCCGGACAAAAATGGGCTTTGGGGGACGCGACTGGATCGCTTTTTTTGTCCGGCGCGCCCCAAATCCCTTTGGGGGACGCTTTGGGGGATGTGACTGGAGATGCTCTTACATCATTATGTAGTTTTTTGTTTACGAGATGCGCTTAAAAAGAACTCCACACGCTAAAGACTGCTTTTTATGCAGGAGGCGGAAATCGACGCTCTAGGTGTCAAACCGAGTGCGCGGTAAAAAAATCAGGACAGAATAACTCCTATCGAGCGCGGCATATTTGATGTGTTTACTCCAGCGCAAGGCAAACCGAGACTACACGCGTGAAAGCCAACCGCCAAGCTGTCCTCCGTGCGCGTTCCCACCGTCGTCGATTCCTTCACCCCCCCCCCTTCTCCAGCGACCCCGCCGCCACCGACGCGGGAAACCTAAGCCGCGCCGCCCCCATCAGACACCGGGTGTTCAACCGGCCGAATCCCAGCCACGCAGCGGCAATTTAGCCGTCGCCGACGTCGATTTATTGTGTTGTTTGCAGATAGCCTAATGGATAGCTTATTGTAGACACTGACTCTAGTTTTCTTTGGTACTGACGTGGAGGCAGCATACAAGCAACATCCATACTTGAATCCAACACATGGACTCCACATAAGAACTCCATCTTCATTTCTTCTTCTTGATCATATCACATATATATCTTCAAATTGATGATCTTGATGCCAATACTCAAGGTATATCTTTATCTTCATGGCATCCATACTTGAATCCAACACGTGGACTACAAGTAGTTCCTATGGAATATTCCTTCATATAAACTCAATGAAAACATTAGTCCATATGGGTTGTCATTAATTACCAAAACCACACATAGGGGCAATATACCCTTACAATCTCCCCCATTTTTGTAATTGATGACAACCACAATAAGAGGATTTATATAATGAATATTAGAAACAAGTACGCAACTTATCCGAGAATAAGTTGTATACAAGAGGTTGTATTTGATATGGTCAAGTAACACAAAGCTACTATCCCATATCAAAACCAACTCTACTCACACAACTACAACTAATGCAAGGGATGTGAGTAGAACCAATATATATAGAGCAAACTCCCCCACAATGTATGCACGTGTGATGAACATGAATTCGTTGCATACATTGTCAAGATTAATCTTTGGGACAATTTCCACTATATATATAAATAACCATGCAAGACATATAAATATGGAATGCATGAGAGGCAAAACACTTAAGCACAAACCAAACTTAAGTATAAAACCATTCCCTTAAACCCTCTAAACTTCTCCCCCATTGGCATCAAGTGCCGAAATGGGTGAAAAATTTAGAAAGCCAATATAGTGTGAGTTCCTCCCCAAGGTGTGCACTTCTCATAATTTGAGTGGAATCAAATGCACATATCCAATGACGAATACTTGAAGGAAGTCAAACTATATTGAGGATCAAAGATTGCACAAGGATAACATGGTGAAGAAAGCTTTAACAAATAAAGCAAGCAAACAAAGATCAAATTGGACAAACAAAGATGTAATGATAAGAGAGATATAGTGCTCTAAATAAAATAAGGAAGCTCCCCAAGGTTCGTGCATAATTTATAATGTTTGCATTTGAATACAATATGCACAAACATGGAATCCTCACTCCCTCTATATCATTTAGAACATACACAAGATAATTAGAATATGCTTATCAAGAACAACTTGAGTCCAACAATACGAGATATGAGTGCATGAAGATAAAAATAAACCAAGCACTCATAAATCTTCTTTACCAGCACCACTAAAATCAAAAGAATAAGAAGATGGTCGGAAAGAACAAGGATATCAAGATGATGGATTAACGCTCTCATGTATATAAGTTTCTAAAGTGGACAATGTGATCCATAAAGAAACATGCACACACAAGAGGTTAATAAAATAAATAAGACAAGATATCCAAGATGAAGTCATAAAATATACCAAAGGATGTTTGCTTAAAAAGCATATATAGCCTATGGCTCCAATTTTCACTTATGGTATATGAATGAGCTTCAACCAAGAAAATCTCAAAAACATCACAACTAACAATAAGGGAAGTAAACCTAGTTGGAATGTTTTGAGAAAGGCAACAAGTATCACAAATAGGGATTTATTTCGTAATTTCATCAATATTGCACATAAGAGCTATTTGAGGAATTGATATGCAATAAATTGCTAGAGGGCATATTTGGGATAGGTGAATCATAAACATGATTTATGTATATTCCTATCATATGCATCTTCTCAAATTACTCAAATGTACAATAAGAAGTTTTCTTTAAAAAAGATTTTCCAAAAACCGCAATATTTTCGAAATAAAGAATTTCATGCCAAGATGCAACCTATAAGAGGTTGGATGCTATATAAGTATGCATGAATAAGATACTTGTTACCGAGATAGCAATGGCATGATGTAGTAGATAAGAGTTCATCGATCATCCTAGCTTGACTCCAATTCGCATATGGTGACAACACCTTCCTTATAGATGAGACAAGCCTCCATTGCATCTCCAATGTACCTAAAACAACATTCAAGTACATCTTGGCCCCAAACTTATTGGGTCCAAAATGGTTAGACTAACCAAAATACATAGGATACACTCCATATCAATATGTGCATATTTATAGATGAAGTTGGAATTTCATGCACATCTTAGCCATTTAGGATTTGATGGAGTATACCCTATATAATGGATCAAAGAAAGCAAGCATGCTACAAATATAAACAAATTACATATAAGCACGCACAAAGATTTTAAAGATCCAAGGAAGATACAATTTGGACAAAACATCAAATGAATTCAAGAAGGCATAAATGTGTGACCAAATAAATTTGTTGTCCAAATTATATCAAAGACGCAAATCACAAAAGATTTGTTCAACAAAGTTCAACAAATAAACTAAGTAAAGATCATTGAGCATAAAAGATGAATAAAGCCACACATGCTCAAAGATTTATCTCATTCAAGCAAATAAGACATGTAAGAAGGAATGAGATAACACACTCCCAAAAGAGCAAGTTTCCAATAAATAAACCAAACCCTCTACACTTTTCACAATGGCACAATGTACCGTAAAGAAAAGGTTTGCCTTCCAAAATGAATACTTGATATGAATCAAAATAATTTATCAAAAGATTTTTTTAAAAGGGACAAGGAAGACACATGGGAGCAACACACATTTCTTGGAAATAAAATAAGTCAATAAGAAGCAATCCAAGGTGAAGATGATCCATAAATTCAACCACATACAAGGTTATCAATTGTCAAAGACAATGAGAATATTGAAATTAACTTCCGGTGGTATATTTCAAGGATTCGAGATCAACTTCACAAGATGCATATGTTTAAAGGTATGAATTAAGAACCATGAACAAATAGAGATTCTCAATATATCCAATCATGCAAAGCAATGATTATAATAACTCGGAGCAAATGGTTTCTCACATAAGATGTATAGATATGTCTTTTGAGAAAACTGCACCAAGAATCTCTTACTCAAACAAAAATCAAAAGATAAGCAAAGAAAGCTTTTTAATAAAAGTGGAGCTTGTTTGAGGAAACATGCCACCTAGAAACAAGATAATTAAAAGTATCAACTCTAAGTGGCATAACCTCATATTTTCACATTTTCTAGGATTGTGATATGTACGAAACATATTACTCCCCCATAATGTGATAAAACATTTCTTCTAGTCAAGAGGCAATTAAAATTCGACTAGAGATGATTAATGGACATTAGAATTTGAATTTCTCATGAGTATGACACACCGCATAGTGACTAGATAATCTTGCAATGTCAATACTAAGTGGTGGTATCCATGTACACACATTTTTAAAGAAAGAGAGATGCACAAGGCATATCACTCCCCAAAATGGGATGTTCCATTAATCACTCAAAGAGAGCCAAATAAGATGTCATCAAGATGCATTAGGCTCACAACAATACACAAGTATATGATGAGTCAAACAAACATACTTGAATACACAAGATAGGCAAGTAAGACACAACACATACAAACACATATTTGGTACAAAACCAAACATGCAAAGGGGCAAGTAACTTACAATAAATATGATGAGTTGAAGTATAAGTTACCGCAAAGAGGAACATTGGATATAAGATATAGATGCTAATCCATACGACTTGGCTTGGTCAAAATATAATATATGAAGATACCTTAATTCTTCATGAAGTAGCCAAGTCTCCAATGCCCTCCACATACACATATTGATCAAGTTTGAGTTTGTTGGTCCCCAACCAAGTTGGGTCCTAAGAGGTTAGTCACAATAGGCTTGGCAACCCAAATGGTTTTTTTCTTGAAACCACTTTGAGTTCCAACAAACTTGGCAAACACATTGCCATTCTTATCCTTCCCAAGAGAGTAATCATCATTAATAATGATAGGGTTAGATAAGGTACCGTTTAAGCATGAAGAGGCAAAGTGCCCCTTCACACGACATAAGTAGCAAGTGTTCCCCTTTTTCTTCTTTATTGATTTCTTCACTTGGGGAACTTTATCTTGATTCTTCTTGGAAAGTGGCCTATCTTCAACTTGAAGTTGAGATTGTGATTGACCTTTACCATGAGGCCGCTTCCCTTGTTGCTTATTACTCAAGTGCTTCTTCTTCAATGGGCATGATCTAACATGATGCCCTTCGACCTTGCACTTGAAGCAAACAATCTTGGCTGGATCCTTGACTTTGTCTTGGACCTTCTTCTTGTTGCACTTGCTCTTAGACTTGTTCTTGTTATTGGAGTTGAATCCAAGTCCACTCTTGTCATTGGGGGATTGTTGCACACTCAAGATCTTGTCAAGTGCGTATTTCCCTTCATGACGCTTTTCCAAGTCTTTCTTCAAAGAAAGGACTTGGGCCTTGAGCTCTTCGATTTCCTCTACATGGTTAGTAGAAATACAAGTACTAGAGAAAGTAGAAGCTTCATTGTTAGAGAAACAAGGCAAAGCAAGTAATCCAACACAAGGTGTATCAATAGTTTGACTTGGATTACTAGGAATAGCACAAGGCAATATAGCATTTTGAGTAGAAGTTGTGCTAATTTCCACATGAGGCTCACACGATGTTACCTTAGTAATAGTAGCCTCATGAGCTAACTTTAGCCCATCATAGGAGGTTAGGATATCCTCAAGAGAGTGCGAAAGTGTTTTATTGCTTTCTTCCAATTCCCTACAATTGCTAGTTAGCAAATCAAGTTGAGCCCTTAGCTCAACATTCTCTTTTAAGATAGATGCTTCACACGAAGTAGAGTTAGTAGCACACGCATCATCAATAGATTTTTCTTTTTCAAGCACATAAGATTCCATTTCTTGCTTAAGACCATGAGTTATGCACCTTTCATTTTTCAGCTCTTGTCTAAGGAGATTGAATCTCCGTTGCTCATTTTCAATATGAGATTCCAACTCCTCAATAGACTCATTTCTTTCTTTGAGTGTGTCCATCAAGTAATCGAATTTGACAAGAGCTTCACCATGAAGAGTGCATCTAACAAAAAAGAGTTCCTTAAGCCTAGCAACTTCTTCTTGTTCATCATCATCACTCTCATCATTAGAAGAAGTGTTGGGATTCAAGGTAGGAGTTACCTTTGGTCCCTTTGCCATAAGGCACATGTGCATACCGGAGGATGACGATGAAGATGTTTTGGAATCTTCATTCATGAGAGTCTCATGCCTCATAGATTGTTCGATTTCCTTTACATTGTTAGACAACAAACAACTAGAGGAAATAGAAGCATTTTGTTCATGGCAAGAAGACAAAGCAAGCATATCATCATGGGATTTATGTAAGGAGTTTGTACATGATATGCAAGGACTATCAACACAAGTATGTAGATTATTTTCAATGCTAATGTGTTTAAGTCCAAAGAGGAAACATTGCAATGGGATAGAGATAAAGAATCATCACTATTGAGCACAATATCAACATTGCAATTTTCCTCACCACTCACCATTTCATTACCTTGTGTCTTGCCACACGTTGGTGAAGTGGATGAAGGTGATACTACATCACGACCGGAGGTGGAAGCAACTTGGAACTCTTCATGATGTGAAGGTGAAGAGAGCTCCTCGGAGACACCACCGACCAAATGAGAAATGGATCCACCAAACATTTCTTTAAGCTTGATCCACATCTCATGAGAAGACTTTCGCTTTATATATATAAAGAACCTACGAAAATCTGGTCTCAAGGAGAATAAAAGCTCATTAGATACTTGAGCTTCAAGATGTAAGTTTTTCTCATCATCTAAAGATAGATTTTGAGGATTCATCGGAGGAGAAAAACCTACATCTAGAAATCGCTCTATATTTGGACACAAGGTACGAAGATTACAAAGCAAGCAATTTCTCCACAAAAGATAATTTGTGCCATCAAAGATAATTATGTCATTGTGCACTATATTACTAGCCGACATCTTTACTCTCAAGGCGGTGAAGCCTTAAACAAGGAGAGACCTTGCTCTGATACCAATTGAAAGGACAAGATGTCACCTAGAGGGGGGTGAATAGGCGTTTAAAAACTCTTACGGATTTGGCTTGTAAGAATGCGGAATTAAACTATGTTTATTCTACAAGCACAAACCCTAAATAAGCTAGGCTTCAACTAAGTGCAACAACAACAACTAGAACTAAGCAAGATAGGCACAAGATGTATGTAGCACAAGTGATAGCAAGATATATGTACTTCAAGAACGATGGCTATCACAAGGAAAGTAAGCTCGTGTATAGAAATAACCGAGGCACGCGGAGATGAAGATGTATTCCCGTGTTCCCTTCCTTTGCAAGAAGGTACGTCACGTTTGGAGAGGTGGGGGTCCCACGAAGGATTCCCCAACGCCACGAAGGCTCACCTTCTTCTCCGAGCCAAACCCACGAAGGATAATGGCCCTTTCCTTATGGTTAGCTTTTCCTCCACTCCGGAGATGGCAAGCTCCACAACCACTTCACAAGCTCCACGAAGGAGAAGCCCGGGCCCCTTCACAATCTTCCACGAAGAGGTCACCGGGACACCAACCAAGCCAACTAGGAGGTCTCCCTCCAAGAGTAACAAGCTCACGGTCTCTCACTCGAACTAATCGTGGTGGAGAGCTCAACACAATGCAATGATGCAAAGCAATAACACTAGAGGTGTTCAAATCCTTCACACTCAAATCCCACCAAAGCAACAAATGCTAGGATGAGATTTAGAGAGGAAGAACAAATAAGAAATCAACAAACGACTCCAAGATCTAGATCCAAAGGTTTCCCCTCGCTTAGAGGAGAGAAGGATTGGTGGGGATTGTAGATCTAGATCTCATCTCTTAGATCCCTCAAGAATGAGCAAGAATCGTGGGGGAATCAAGAGATAGGGCAAGTTCTTCAAAGTCAACAATGGAGGAGAGAGAGTGGAAGAACTTATCCAGCCCAAGGTGGAAGAAGGCCTATTTATAGTATAGAGAGAAATATAACCGTTGGGTGAGTTTCAGCTCAAGCATGTCGAGGGGCCAGACACACGGCCGGTCCAAACCGGACCACGGCCGACCAACACCGGGTGAAGTCGAAGACTTACCCTTGGCACCCCAGGGGCCGGTTTGAACCGGGCTATCCGTGGGACCCGGTCACGCCGGCGAGAAACCGGGCAGAAAACATGTTATACAAAAACTGGATATGGAGGCTCCTCACAGGATATTTTTAGATGTTTTTAGAGAGGGAGTCTCCCACCGTCAAGAAACGGTGAAGACGTCTGATACGTCTCAAACGTATCTATAATTTATTATGTTCCATGCTACTTTTATGATGATACTCACATGTTTTATACACATTATATGTCATTATTATGCATTTTCCGCACTAACCTATTTACGAGATGCCGAAGAGCCATTCGTTTTTCTGCTGTTTTTGGTTTCAGAAATCCTAGTAAGGAAATATTCTCGGAATTGGACGAAATCAACGCCCAGGGGCTTATTTTTCCACGAAGCTTCCAAGACCGAGGGAGAAACGGCGGGGCCACGGGGCGCCGCCACACTAGGCGCGGCCTGCGGGGGCCCGCGCGGCCCTAGCGTGTGGGGCCCCGTGACTCCTCCAACTCCGCCCTTCCGCCTACTTAAAGCCTTCGTCGCGAAACCCTCGTACCGAGAGCCACGATACGGAAAACCTTCCAGAGACGCCGCCGCCGCCAATCCCATCTCGGGGGATTCAGAGATCGCCTCCGCACCTGCCGGATAGGGAATCATCTCCCGAGGGCTCTTCATCGCCATGATCGCCTCCGGATCGATGTGTGAGTAGTTCACCCCTGGACTATGGGTCCATAGCAGTAGCTAGATGGTTGTCTTCTCCTCATTGTGCTATCATGTTAGATCTTGTGAGCTGCCTATCATGATCAAGATCATCTATTTGTAATGCTACATGTTGTGTTTGTTGGGATCCGATGAATATTGAATACTATGTCAAGTTGATTATCAATCTATCATATATGTTGTTTATGTTCTTGCATGCTCTCCGTTGCTAGTAGAGGCTCTGGCCAAGTTGATACTTGTAACTCCAAGAGGGAGTATTTATGCTCGATAGTGGGTTCATGCCTCCATTGAATCTGGGACAGTGACAGAAAGTTCTAAGGTTGTGGATGTGCTGTTGCCACTAGGGATAAAACAGCAATGCTTTGTCTAAGGATATTTGTGTTGATTACATTACGCACCATACTTAATGCAATTGTCTCTTGTTTTACAACTTAATACCGGAAGGGGTTCGGATGATAACCTGAAAGTGGACTTTTTAGGCATAGATGCATGCTGGATAGCGGTCTATGTACTTTGTCGTAATGCCCCGATTAAATCTCATAGTACTCATCATGATATATGTATGTGCATTGTTATGCCTTCTTTATTTGTCAATTGCCCAACTGTAATTTGTTCACCCAACATGCTATTTATCTTATGGGAGAGACACCACTAGTGAACTGTGGACCTCGGTCCATTCTTTACATCTGAAATACAATCTACTGCAATTGTTCTTTACTGTTCTTCGCAAACAAACATCATCTTCCACACTATACAATTAATCCTTTGTTTACAGCAAGCCGGTGAGATTGACAACCTCACTGTTACGTTGGGGCAAAGTACTTTGATTGTGTTGTGCAGGTTCCACGTTGGCGCCGGAATCCCTGGTGTTGCGCCGCACTACACTTCGCCGCCATCAACCTTCAACGTGCTTCTTTCCTACCGGTTCGATAAACCTTGGTTTCTTACTAAGGGAAAACTTGCTACGTACGCATCACACCTTCCTCTTGGGGTTCCCAACGGACGTGTGTTAACCGCACGCATCAAGCTCTTTTTCCGGCGCCGCTGTCGGGGAGATCAAGACACGCTGCAAGGGGAGTCTCCCACATCCAATCTCTTTACTTTGTTTTTGTCTTGGTTTACTTTATTTTATTTTCTGCTTTGTTTGCTTTCTCCATAATCAAAAATACAAAAAAAAATAGTTACTTGCATTTACTCTACTTTATTTAGTTTGCTTTTTATTTATTTATTACTGTTAAAATGAATACTCCTGAGAACACTAAGTAGTGTGATTTCACTAGTTAGGCTTAATGGAAAACAACAAAAATATTAGAGATCTTTATAGTATTTATCTTGAGTTAGGACATGAGGTGTTTGAAGAGAAAATTAAAAAACCTATGGAACTTTATATGCATGCTAATGGCAATGTTATTAGTATGAATGCTTTGAACACCATTGTTGCTAATGCTATGGAAAATTCTAAGCTTGGGGAAGCTGATTTTGAGGAGCATGATATTTTTAGTCCCCCAAGCATGGAGGAGAAAATTTACTTTGATGATACTTTACCTCTTATATATGATGATTACAATGATGACTATCATATTTTCAGTCCACCTACTATTGAGGAGGAAATTAATTATGATTACAATATACCTCCTATATATGATGATTATGGTGATGAGAATAATAATGATAGCTATTTTATTGAATTTGCTCCCACTACAATTAATAGTAATGACTATGCTTATGTGGAGAGTAATAATTTTATGCATGTAGCTCATGATAAGAATGTTTCATGTGATATTTATATTGTGGATTTCATCAATGATGCTACTGAAAGTTATTATGAGAGAGGGAAACATGGTTATATGCATCTTAATAATATTAAGTTTTCCCTCTTTATGTTGAGAATCTTGAAGTTGCGCTTGTGTTGCATTTCTATGCTTGTTGCTTTGTGCTTTCAGTACTTGTTCCCTTACAAGATTCCTTTTCATATGAAGTGGGTTAGACTTAAAAGTGTTTCTTATTTGCTTTTGATGCTCTCTTTTGCTTCAACTCTTATTTCTTGAGAGCATCATTAAAATTATTGAGCCCATCTTAATGGCTATAAAGAAAGCACTTCTTGGGAGATAACCCATGTATGTTTTTATTACTGTTTTGTTGAGTCTTGGAAGTTGTTACTACTGTAGCAACCTCTCCTTATCTTTATTTTATTGCATTGTTGTGCCAAGTAAAGTCTTTGATAGTAATGTTGATACTAGATTTGGATTACTGTGCAGAAACAGATTTCTTACTGTCTCGAATTTGAGTATAATTCTCTGTAGGTAACTCAGAAAAATCTGCCAATTTACGTGCGTGATCCTCAGATATGTACGCAACTTTCATTCAATTTGAGCATTTTCATCTGAGCAAGTTAAGTGCCCCAAAAAATTGTCTTTACGGACTGTTCTGTTTTGACAGATTCTGCCTTTTATTTCGCATTGCCTGTTTTGCTATGTTTGATAGATTTCTTTGTTCCATTAACTTTCAGTAGCTTTGTGCAATGTCCAGAAGTGTTAAGAATGATTATGTCACCTCTGAATATATGAATTTTCAATTATGCACTAACCCTCTAATGAGTTTGTTTTGAGTTTGGTGTGGAGGAAGTTTTCAAGGGTCAAGAGAGGAGGATGATACAATATGATCAAGAAGAGTGAAAAGTCTAAGCTTGGGGATGCCCCCGTGGTTCATCCCTGCATATTTTAAGAAGACTCAAGCATCTAAGCTTGGGGATGCCCAAGGCATCCCCTTCTTCATTGACAACTTATCAGGTCACCTCTAGTGAAACTATATTTTTATTCCGTCACATCTTATGTGCTTTACTTGGAGCGTCTGTTTGTTTTTATTTTTGTTTTGTTTGAATAAAATCGGATCCTAGCATTCTTTGTGTGGGAGAGAGACACGCTCCGCTGTTGCATATGAACACATGTGTTCTTAGCTTTATTCTTAATGTTCATTGCGAAGGTTGAACTACTTCGTTCATTGATATATGGTTGGAAACAGAAAATGCCGCATGTGGTAAATGGTATAATGTCTTGAATAATTTGATACTTGGCAATTGTTGTGCTCATATAGATCATGTTTAAGCTCTTTCATCATATACTTTGTACCTATTAATGAAGAACTACATAGAGCTTGTTAAAATTTGGTTTGCATGATTGGTCTCTCTAGAGTCTAGATATTTTCTGGTTGAGGTGTTTGAACAACAAGGAGACGAGGTAAAGTCTTATAATACTTACAATATGTTCATATGTGAGTCTTGCTGCACCATTTTATACTTGAGTTTGCTTCAAACAACCTTGCTAGCCTAGCCTTGTATTGAGAGGAATTCTCTCGTGCATCCAAATCCTTGAGCCAAAAACTATGCCATTTGTGTCCACCATACCTACCTACCACATGGTATTTCTCTGCCATCCCAAAGTACATTACTTGAGTGCTACCTTTAAACTTCTATTCTTTGCCTTTACAATACATAGCTCATGGGAAAATAGCCTTAAAAACTATTGTGGTGAAGAATATGTACTTATGTATCTTATTTCTTAATAAGTTGCTTGTTGAGCGGTAACCATGTTTCTGGGGACGCCATCAACTATTTTACCTTTGTTGAATATCATGTGATTTGCTATGCATGTTCGTCTTGTCTGAAGTAAGGGCGATTTTCATGATCAAATGGTTTGAGTATGCATATTGTTAGAGAAGAACATTGGGCCGCTAACTAAAGCCATGAATCATGGTAGAAGTTTCAGTTTGGACACAAATCCTCAATCTCTTATGAGAATATTAACTGTTGTTAAATGCTTATGCATTAAAGAGGAGTCCATTATCTGTTGTCTATGTTGTCCCGTATGGATGTCTAAGTTGAGAATAATCAAAAAGCGAGAAATCCAATGCGAACTTTCTCCTTAGACCTTTGTACAGGCGGCATAGAGGTACCCCTTTGTGACACTTGGTTGAAACATATGCTATGCAATGATAATCCGTGTTAATCCAAGCTAATTAGGACAAGGTGCGAGCACTATTAGTATTCTATGCATGAGGCTTGCAACTTATAGGATATCTTATACATAACACATATGATTTATTACTACCGTTGACAAAATTGTTTCTATGTTTTCAAAATGAAAAGCTCTAGCACAAAAATAGTAATCCATGCTTCCTCTGCGAAGGGCCATTCTTCTACTTTATTGTTGAGTCAGTTTACCTACTTCTTTCTATCTTAGAAGCAAACACTTGTGTAAACTGTGTGCATTGATTCCTACATGTTTACCTATTGCACTTGTTATATTACTTTGTGTTGACAATTATCCATGAGATATACATGTTGAAGTTGAAAGCAACCGCTGAAACTTATATCTTCCTTTGTGTTGTTTCAAAGCTTTCTACTAAGAATTTATTGCTTTATGAGTAACTCTTATGCAAGTCTTATTGATGCTTGTCTTGAAAGTATTATTCATGAAAAGTCTTTGCTATATGATTCATTTGTTTACTCATTGTCTTCATCATTGCTTCGAATCGCTGCATTCATCTCATGTGCTTTACAATAGTATTGATGAAGATTATGATAGCATGTCACTTCAGAAATTATCCTTGTTATCGTTTACCTACTCGAGGGCGAGTAGGAACTAAGCTTGGGGATGCTTGATACGTCTCAAACGTATCTATAATTTCTTATGTTCCACGCTACTTTTATGATGATACTCACATGTTTTATACACATTATATGTCATTATTATGCATTTTCCGGCACTAACCTATTGACGAGATGCCGAAGAGCCGCTTGTTCTCTGCTTTTTGGTTTCGTAAATCCTAGTAAGGAATTATTCTCGGAATTGGACGAAATCAACGCCCAGGGCTTATTTTTCCACGAAGCTTCCAAGACCGAGGGAGAAACGACGTGGGGCCACGGGCGCCGCCACACTAGGCGGCGCGCCTAAGGGGGGCCCCGCGCGGCCCTAGCGTGTGGGGCCCCCGTGACTCCTCCGACTCCGCCCTTCCACCTACTTAAAGCCTTCGTCGCGAAACCCTCTGTACCGAGAGCCACGATAAGGAAACCTTCCAGAGACGCCGCCGCCGCCAATCCCATCTCGGGGATTCAGGAGATCGCCTCCGGCACGAGGGGGAATCATCTCCGGAGGGCTCATCGCCATGATCGCCTCCGGATCGATGTGTGAGTAGTTCACCCCTGGACTATGGGTCCATAGCAGTAGCTAGATGGTTATCTTCTCCTCATTGTGCTATCATGTTAGATCTTGTGAGCTGCCTATCATGATCAAGATCATCTATTTGTAATGCTACATGTTGTGTTTGTTGGGATCCGATGAATATTGAATACTATGTCAAGTTGATTATCAATCTATCATATATGTTGTTTATGTTCTTGCATGCTCTCCGTTGCTAGTAAAGGCTCCGCCAAGTTGATACTTGTAACTCCAAGAGGGAGTATTTATGCTCGATAGTGGGTTCATGCCTCCATTGAATCTGGGACAGTGACAGAAAGTTCTAAGGTTGTGGATGTGTTGTGCCACTAGGGATAAAACATCAATGCTTTGTCTAAGGATATTTGTGTTGATCACATTACGCACCATACTTAATGCAATTGTCTGTTGTTACAACTTAATACTGAAGGGGTTCGGATGATAACCTCAAAGTGGACTTTTAGGCATAGATGCATGGATAGCGGCCTATGTACTTTGTCGTAATGCCCCGATTAAATCTCATAGTACTCATCATGATATATGTATGTGCATTGTTATGCCTTCTTTATTTGTCACCCAATTGTAATTTGTTCACCCAACATGCTATTTATCTTATGGGAGAGACACCACTAGTGAACTGTGGACCCCGGTCCATTCTTTACATCTGAAATACAATCACGCAATTGTTCTTTATTGTTCTTCGCAAACAAACATCATCTTCCACACTATACAATTAATCCTTTGTTTACAGCAAGCCGGTGAGACAACCTCACTGTTACGTTGGGGCAAAGTACTTTGATTGTGTTGTGCAGGTTCCACGTTGGCGCCGAATCCTGGTGCGCCGCATCGATGGCGTGTAACTCACACGTCGTTGGGAACCCCAAGAGGAAGGTATGATGCGCATAGCAGCAAGTTTTCCCTCAGAAAGAAACCAAGGTTTATCGAACCAGGAGGAGCCAAGAAGCACGTTGAAGGTTGATGGTGGCGGGATGTAGTGCGGCGCAACACCGGGGATTCCGGCGCCAACGTGGAACCTGCACAACACAAACAAAGTACTTTGCCCCAACGAAATAGTGAGGTTGTCAATCTCACCGCTTGCTGTTACAAAGGATTAACCGTATTGTGTGGAAGATGATTGTTTGCGAAGAAAACAAGTATTGCAGGAGATTGTATGCGATGTAAAGAATAGGACCGGGGTCCACAGTTCACTAGAGGTGTCTCTCCCATAAGATAAAAGCATGTTGGGTGAACAAATTGTTGGGCAATTGACAAATAGAGAGGGCATAACAATGCACATACATGTCATGATAAATATAGTGAGATTTAATTGGGCATTACGACAAAGTACATAGACCGCTATCCACACATGCATCTATGCCTAAAAAGTCCACCTTCAGGTTATCATCCGAACCCCTTCCAGTATTAAGTTGCAAAACAACAGACAATTGCATTAAGTATGGTGCGTAATGTAATCAATAACTACATCCTCGGACATAGCATCAATGTTTTATCCCTAGTGGCAACAGCACATCCATAACCTTAGGGGTTTGTCACACCAGATTCACGGGACATGAACCCACTATCGAGCATAAATACTCCCTCTTGGAGTTAATAGCGAAAACTTGGCAGAGCCTACTAATAACGGAGAGCATGCAAGATCTTAAACAACACATAGGTAATAACTTGATAATTAACATAACATAGTATTCTCTATCCATCGGATCCCGACAAACACAACATATAGTATTACATAGATGATCTTGATCATGTTAGGCAGCTCACAAGATCCAACAATGAAGCACAATGAGGAGAAGACAACCATCTAGCTACTCCTATGGACCCATAGTCCAGGGGTGAACTATTCACTCATCACTCCGAGGCGACCATGGCGGTGAAGAGTCCTCCCAGAGATGAATCCCCTCTCCCTGGGTGCCGAGGAGATCTCCGAATCCCCGAGATGGGATGCGGCTATCCCGCAAGGGTTTTCCGTGTCGGTGGCTCTCGCACCGGGTTTCGCGACGGGAGGCTATTTGTAGGGCGAGGTAAAGAGGCACGAGGGGCCCACACCATAGGTCGGCGCGGCCGGGGCACTGGCCGCGCCGCTGGTGTTACGCCACCTCGTGGCCCCACTTCGACTCTCCTTCGGTCTTCTCGAAGCTTCGTGGCAAAATAGGACCCCGGGCGTTGATTTCGTCCAATTCCCGAGAATATTTCGTTACTAGGATTTCTGAAACCAAAAACAGCGAAAAAAGCAACTGGCTCTTCGGCATCTTGTTAATAGGTTAGTTCCAGAAAATGCACGAATATGACATAAAGTGTGCATAAAACATGTAGATATCATCAATAATGTGGCATGGAACATAAGAAATTATCGATACGTCGGAGACGTTGCACCGCACTACACTTCGCCGCCATCAACCTTCAACGTGCTTCTTGGCTCCTACTGGTTCGATAAACCTTGGTTTCTTACTGAGGGAAAACTTGCTACTGTACGCATCACACCTTCCTCTTGGGGTTCCCAACGGACGTGTGTTAACTGCACGCATCAACGTCCAAACTCGAAAACGCAATAGAAGATGCATGCGGATTCCGTTTTCGATGAACTTGGGCTTGTTATAAGCTAGCAACAAGCTCAAGAACCTCTCACAGAGAAACACTAAGAAGCAATAGGGATATGCAAAGTATGCAAAGGATTGAGATCCCTAAGACGATGTGATCAAGTTACCCAACCGAAAGCCTCTCTTGATAGTGCGGCTATCTATCCTATGATCCGGTCTCCCATCAACCACCTTGAGACCGGTAAAAGGAAAACCTATCAAGGACATACCTTTGCCTTGCGCATCCCGCTTGATCTTGATGATAGCTCTTCAAGCTCCACTCAAGCCGGAATGCCTCACTCGATCATTATTGCTTCGTGAAGACTCACAAATGATCCCCATACACTATGATGGGAAAGCTCCACTGATGTACATCTTCACATGTCCATTATCATCAAATTGACGGCAATCTTCAAGCATATGATCCTCTCGAGATGCTCAACTTGAACTTGCCCAACTCAACCTTGATGACGATCACCACTTGCCGTCATCCTCTCATGGGCTATACGAGATCTCACTTTTGATGCATGCCCATGGAAAGATACCTAACCCACATAGACAACACAAGGGCACATATATGATGGGTTAGTTCATAAAGCATAATTGACAAGGCTTACCATACCACATGACTTCATGTGGCACATTCTTCATGCTTCATGTGTTGACCAATCTTGAATCTATTCTTCATTCTTTGTATTGGTCAACCTTGTATCTTCTCAAGCTCTATCATACTATCTTGAGGTGTATAAAGAATTCTTCATTTGCTTGCATGCTCTAAATCTTAGTCAACCATAACTCAACTTATGAGACTATCATGACACCGACTTAGAGCCATATCTTGAATTCTTCACTTGGAATCAAGCACTCAAGATCTTGATCATTCATTGCTTATCACAAAAGCTAGAGCATGGCTAATATTGAGTTCCACATAAGAACTCCATCTTCATTTCTTCTTCTTGATCATATCACATATATATCTTCAAATCGATGATCTTGATGCCAATACTCAAGGTATATCTTTATCTTCATGGCATCCATACTTGAATCCAACACATGGACTAGAAGTAGTTCCTATGGAATATTCCTTCATATAAACTCAATGAAAACATTAGTCCATAGGGGTTGTCATTGATACGTCTCCAACGTATCTATAATTTCTGATGTTCCATGCTAGTTTTATGACAATACCTACATGTTTTGCTCACACTTTATAATGTTTTTATGCATTTTCCGGGACTAACCTATTAACAAGATGCCGAAGTGCCGTTTCGTTTTCTCGCTGTTTTTGGTTCTAGAAAAGCTGTTCGGGCAATATTCTCGGAATTCGACGAAACAAAAGCAAAACCTCCTATTTTACCGAGACGGACCCAGAACACCGAAGGAGAGACGGAGAGGAGGCCCACGGCCTCCAGACCATACTGGGGCACGACCAAGGAGGGGGGCGCGTCGCCCTATGGGCCCCCGGCACCCGCCGCCCTTTCGCCTATATATTCCCTCGCGACGGAAAACCCTACAGGAATCAAGTCATATTCCACGAAGAGTTCCGTAGCCGTCGCCATCATGAAGACAAGTTTCGTGGGACAGAATCTCTGTTCCGGCACGCCGCCGGGACGGGGAATTGCCCCCGGAGTCATCTCCATCGACACCACCGCCATCTTCATCGCCGTTGCTCTCTCCCATGATGAGGAGGGAGTAGTTCTCTGATGTCTACGGGTGCTTATATTCTTGTAGACAGTGTTGGGCCTCCAAGAGCAGAGGTTTGTAGAACAGCAGCAAGTTTCCTTAAGTGGATCACCCAAGGTTTATCGAACTCAGGGAGGAAGAGGTCAAAGATATCCCTCTCAAGCAACCCCGCAATCACGATACAAGAAGTCTCTTGTGTCCCCAACACACCTAATACACTTGTCGGATGTATAGGTGCACTAGTTCGGCGAAGAGATAGTGAAATACAAGTAGTATGGATGAATATGAGTGGTAATAGCAATCTGAATAAAATATGGCAGCGAGTAAACATGCAAAAGAACAGTAAATAAACGGAGATTCGATGTTTGGAAACAAGGCCTAGGGATCATACTTTCACTAGTGGACACTCTCAACATTGATCACATAATAAAACCACTCTACACTCTCTTGTTGGATGATGAACACCACTAATTGTGTAGGGCTACAAGAGCACCTCAATGCCGGAGTTAACAAGCTCCACAACATTCGATGTTCATATTTAAATAACCTTAGAGTGCATAATAGATCATTGCAATTATACCAAGTACTAACATAGCATGCACACTGTCACCATCACACTATGAAAGGAGGAATAGATCGCATCAATACTATCATAGTAATAGTTAACTCCATAATCTACAAGAGATTACAATCATAACCTACGCCAAGTACTACATGATGCACACTGTCACCATTACATCATGAAGGAGGAATAGACTACTTTAATAACATCACTAGAGTAACACATAGATGAATAGTGATACAAAACTCATATGAATCTCAATCATGTAAGGCAGCTCATGAGATCATTGTATTGAAGTACATAGGAGAGAAATTAACCACATAGCTACCGGTACAGCCCTTAGCCTCGATGGAGAACTACTCCCTCCTCATGGGAGACAAAGCGGTGATGAAGATGGCGGTGGTGTCGATGGAGATGCCTTCCCGGGGCACTTCCCGTCCCGGGGCGGTGCCGGAACAGAGACTCCTGTCCCCCAGATCTTGTCTTCGCGATGGCGGCGGCTCTGGAAGGTTTCTCGTACCGTGGCTTTTCCGTATCGAAGATTTAGGTCGAGGACCTTTAAATAGGCGAAGAGGCAGAGTCGGAAGGGTTACGGGGGCTACACAACAGGGGCGCGCCCCCTGGGCCGCACCGCCCTGGCCGGTGGCCCCGTGGCTCTCCCGCCCCTCCGGGTGTTACGGAAGCTTCGTGCAATTATAAGATGTGGGCGTTGATTTCGTCCAATCGAGAATATTTCCTTACTAGGATTTCTGAAACCAAAACAAAACAGAACTGGCACTTCGGCATCTTGTCAATAGGTTAGTTCCGGAAAACGCATCAAAACGATATAAAGTGTGAACAAAACATGTAGGTATTGTCATAAAACAAGCATGGAACATAAGAAATTATAGATACGTTTGAGACGTATCAGCATCCCCAAGCTTAGTTCCTACTCGCCCTCGAGTAGGTAAACGATAACAATGATAATTTCTTAAGTGACATGCTACCAACATAATCTTGATCAATACTATTGTAAAGCATATGAAGTGAATGAAGTGATTCAAAGCAATGGTAAAGATAATGACCAAACAACTGAATCATATAGCAAAGACTTTTCATGAATAGTACTTTCAAGACAAGCATCAATAAGTCTTGCATAAGAGTTAACTCATAAGCAATAAATTCTTAGTAGAAGACATTGAAGCAACACAAAGGATGATTAAGTTTCAGCAATTGCTTTCAACTTGTAACATGTATATCTCATGGATAATTGTCAACATAAAGCAATATAACAAGTGCAATAAGTAAACATGTAAGAATCAATGCACACAGTTGACACAAGTGTTTGCTTCTAAGATAGAAAGAAGTGGGTAAACTGACTCAACATAAAAGTAAAAGAAAGGCCCTTCGCAGAGGGAAGCAGGGATTAAATCATGTGCTAGAGCTTTTTAAGTTTTGAAATCATATAGAGAGCATAAAAGTAAAGTTTTGAGAGGTGTTTGTTGTTGTCAACGAATGGTAGCGGGTACTCTAACTACCTTATCAACCAGACTTTCAAGAGCGGCTCCCATGAAGGACGTTATCTCTACCGGCAAGGTAGATCATCCCTCTTCTCTTTTGTTTACACATGTATTTTAGTTTCATTATTGATGACACTCCTCCCAACCTTTTGCTTACCAATCCTCGGGTGCCTTTCAACATTCACATACCATGGAGGAGTGTCTATTTGCAAAATTAAGTTGCTTATGATGATCAGGGCAAAGCATGTGAAGAGAATTATTAATACAAGTTAATTAATTGGGGCTGGGAACCGCATTGCCAGCTCTTTTGCAAAATTATTGGATAAGCGGATATGCCACTAGTCCATTGGTGAAAGTCTCAGAAGTAAATGACAAGGTTGAAAGATAAACACCACATACTTCCTCATGAGCTATAAAACATTGACACGAATAAGAGATAATAGCTTTTGAATTGTTTAAAGGTAGCACATGAAGTATTTGCTTGAATGGCAGAGAAATACCATGTAGTAGGTAGGTATGGTGGACACAAATGACATATGTTTTGGCTCAAGGATTTGGATGCACGAGAAGTATTCCCTCTCAGTACAAGGCTTTGGCTAGCAAGGTTGTTTGAAGCAAACACAAGTATGAAACGGTGCAGCAAGACTCACATATGAACATATTGTAAGCATTATAAGACTTTACATCGTCTTCCTTGTTGTTCAAACACCTTAACCTGAAAATATCTAGACTCTAGAGACCAATCATGCAAACCAAATTTTAACAAGCTCTATGTAGTTCTTCATTAATAGGTGCAAAGTACATGATGCAAGAGCTTAAACATGATCTATATGAGCACAACAATTGCCAAGTATCAAATTATTCAAGACATTATACCAATTACCACATGCAGCATTTTCTGTTTCCAACCATATAACAATGAACGAAGCAGTTTCAACCTTCGCCATGAACATTAAGAGTAAAGCTAAGAACACATGTGTTCATACGCAACAGCGGAGCGTGTCTCTCTCCCACATAAGCATGAATTTATTCAAACAAAACAAAAACAAAAACAAAAGCAAACAGACGCTCCAAGTAAAGTACATAAGATGTGACCGAATACAAATATAGTTTCAAGAGAAGAAACCTGATAAATTGTTGATGAAGAAGGGGATGCCTTGGGCATCCCCAAGCTTAGACGGTTGGGTCTTCTTGAAATATGCAGGGATGAACCACGGGTGCATCCCCAAGCTTAGACTTTTCACTCTTCTTGATCATAGTATATCATCCTCCTCTCTTGATCCTTGAAAACTTCCTCCACACCAAACTTAAAACAAACTCATTAGAGGGTTAGTGCATAATCAAAAATTCACATGTTCAGAGGTGACATAATCATTCTTAACACTTCTGGACATTGCACAAAGCTACTGAAAGTTAATGGAACAAAGGAATCCATCCAACACAGCAAAAGAGGCAATGCGAAATAAAAGGCAGAATCTGTCAAAACAGAACAGTCCGTAAAGACGAATTTTTTAGAGGCACCGGACTTGCTCAGATGAAAATGCTCAAATTGAATGAAAGTTGCGTACATATCTGAGGATCACGCACGTAAATTGGCAGATTTTTCTGAGTTACCTACAGAGAACCCTGCCCAAATTCGTGACAGCAAGAAATCTGTTTCCGCAGCAATCCAAATCTAGTATGAACCTTGCTATCAAAGACTTTACTTGGCACAACAATGCAATAAAATAAGATAAGGAGAGGTTGCTACAGTAGTAACAACTTCCAAGACTCAAATATAAAACAAAAGTACTGTAGTAAAATAAACACATGGGTTATCTCCCAAGAAGTGCTTTCTTTATAGCCATTAAGATGGGCTCAGTAATTTCAATGATGCACTCGCAAGAAATAGGAGTTGAAGCAAAAGAGAGCATCAAGAACCAAATTCAAAACAAATTTAAGCCTAACCCACTTCCTATGAAAAGGAATCTTGTAAATAAACAAGTCATGTAGGCATAATGCAACAAGCATAGGAAAACTAGACAAGCGCAACTTCAAGATTTTCAGCATATAGAGAGGTGTTTTAGTAACATGAAAACTTCTACAACCATATTTTCCTCTCTCATAATGATTTTCAGTAGCATCATGAACAAACACAACAATATACTATCAATTGAAACATTCTTATCATGAGTCTCATGCATAAAATTATTACTACTCCCAACATAAGCATAATCAATTTTATTAGTTGTAGTGGGAGTAAATTCAACAAAGTAGCTATCATTATTATTCTCATCATCAAATATAGGAGGTATAGTATCATCATAATAAACTTTATCCTCCATAGTAGGCGGCACCAAAAGACCACTATCATTATAATCATCATATATGGGAGGCATATCATAATCAACATAAACTTTCTCCTCAATACCCGGAGGGCTAAAGAGATCATTTTCATCAAAACCGACCTCCCCAAGGTTAGAATTTTCTATATCATTATCAACAATGGTGTTCAAAGCGTTCATACTAATATTACTACTAGCATGCAAATAAGGTTCCATAGGTTTTTTAATTTTCGCATTAAACCATTCATGTCTTGACTCAGGAAATAGTTTAAAAAGCTCACAGATGTTTTCCATTATGCCTTACTAGTGAACAAGAAACAAAAAGATGTAATTGCAAGATCTAAAGGAAATAGCTTCAAGCACACACACAACGGCAACAGAAAAGTACTTAGTTACCTGAGACCGGAGTATGAGTGCCTTTTACCTGATACGTCCCAAACGTATCTATAATTTCTTATGTTCCATGCTACTTTTATGATGATACTCACATGTTTTATACACATTATATGTCATTATTATGCATTTTCCGGCACTAACCTATTGACGAGATGCCGAAGAGCCAGTTGTTGTTTTCTGCTGTTTTTGGTTTCATAAATCCTAGTAAGGAAATATTCTCGGAATTGGACGAAATCAACGCCCGTGGCTTATTTTTCCACAGCTTAGAAGTCAAGAGGAAACGAAGGGGCCACGAGGCGACGCCACACTAGGGCGGCGCGGCCAGTGCTCCCGGCCGCGCGTTCTGTTGTGTGGGTCCCTCGTGGCGCCCCACGACCTACCCTTCCGCCTACATATAGTCTTCGTCGCCCTATGATGGAGAGGCACGATACTTAGAGAGCACATGCCGCCGCCAATTAGGGATGGCACCCGCAGGGTATGGGTACGGGTAGAGCCATCCCATACCCGTACCCGCCGCCTTCAATCTTACCCGTCACCCGTACCCATACCCGCGAACGGGTACAAGTTTTTCCCATACCCATCACCCGGCAGGGTAAATGGGTACCTGCTCGTAAAAAATACCCACGTTTACAACGTATCAAGTTGTTCAAAAAAATATGAAATGAGGTAAAGCGATCCTAAATAGTGGTCTAATCCTCACCAACCTACCAGCGATTGTCAGATCAGAAAGCGTGAGGTTCAGCCAAGCAATGTGAAGGCGTGGTTAGGGGAAAAGCAAGTAGTTCAAAACATTACGGCTGCCCACTTGTCAAATTTATATGGGTAAATGGGTACGCGGGTATGGGTTGTACAATCCCATACCCGTACCCGCTCTACCCGACGGGTATGATATTTTTTCGTTTACAAACCCATGGGTAATATTTTGTCCCATACCCATATTCCTATTGGGGTTTTACCCGACGGGTACGTGGGTCATGGGTGCCCATTGCCATCCCTACCGCCAATCCCATCTCGGGGGATTCAGGAGATCGCCGGCACCCTGCCGGAGAGGGGAATCATCTCCCGGAGGTCTCTTCATCGCCATGATCACCTCCGGATCGATGTGTGAGTAGTTCACCCCTGGACTATGGGTCCATAGCAGTAGCTAGATGGTCGTCTTCTCCTCATTGTGCTATCATGTTAGATCTTGTGAGCTGCCTATCATGATCAAGATCATCTATTTGTAATCCTACATGTTGTGTTTGTTGGGATCCGATGAATATTGAATACTATGTCAAGTTGATTATCAATCTATCATATATGTTGTTTATGTTCTTGCATGCTCTCCGTTGCTAGTAGAGGCTCTGGCCAAGTTAATACTTGTGACTCCAAGAGGGAGTATTTATGCTCGATAGTGGGTTCATGCCATTAAATCTGGGACAGTGACAAAAATTCTAAGGTTGTGGATGTGTTGTTGCCACTAGGGATAAAACATCGATGCTTTGTCTAAGGATATTTGTGTTGATTACATTACGCACCATACTTAATGCAATTGTTCTGTTGTTTGCAACTTAATACCGGAAGGGTTCGGATGATAACCTGAAAGTGGACTATTTAGGCATAGATGCATGCTGATGGCGGTCTATGTACTTTGTCGTAATGCCTGATTAAATCTCATAGTACTCATCATGATATTTGTATGTGCATTGTTATGCCTTCTTTATTTGTCAATTGCCCAACTGTAATTTGTTCACCCAACATGCTATTTATCTTATGGGAGAGACACCACTAGTGAACTGTGGACCCCGGTCCTATTCTTTACATCTGAAATACAATCTACTGCAATTGTTCTTTACTGTTCTTCGCAAACAATCATCATCTTTCACACAATACGGTTAATCCTTTGTTCACAGCAAGCCGGTGAGATTGACAACCTCACTGTTACGTTGGGGCAAAGTACTTTGGTTGTTTTGTGCAGGTTCCACGTTGGCGCCGGAATCCCTGGTGTTGCGCCGCACTACACTTCGCCGCCATCAACCTTCAACGTGCTTCTTGGCTCCTCCTGGTTCGATAAACCTTGGTTTCTTTATGAGGGAAAACTTGCTGCTGTTCGCATCACACCTTCCTCTTGGGGTTCCCAACGGACGTGTGCAGCACGCATCAAGCTCTTTTTCGGCGCCGTTGCCGGGGACCTGAAGAAAATTTACACCACAAAGATTTCTATCTCCCACGTCAACTACACGCCAGCTCTTTTTCTGCGCCGGTGCCAGGAGATCAAGACACGCTCGTGGGGGAGTCTCCACTTCCAATCTCTTTACTTTGTTTTTGTCTTGCTTTACTTTATTTACTACTTTGTTTGCTGCACTAAAATAAAACACAAAAAAATTAGTTGCTAGATTTACTTTATTTACTGTCTTGCTCTCTATATCAAAAACACAAAAATTAGTTACTTGCATTTACCTTATCTAGTTTGCTTTATTTACTACCGTTAAAATGAATACTCCTGAAAACACTAAGTTGTGTGACTTCACAAACACTAATAATAATGATTTCCTATGCACACCTATTGCTCCACTGCTACTACAAAGCAGAATTCTTTGAAATTAAACCTCTTTATGAATCTTGTTATGAGAGAGCAATTTTCTGGTGTTAGTTCATGATGCGCTGCCCATCTTAATAGGTTTGTTGAACTTTGTGAAATGCAAAAGTATAAGGATGTAGATGGTGACATTATAAAATTGAAATTGTTTCTTTCTCATTAAGAGGAAGAGCTAAAGATTGGTTGCTATCTTTGCCTAAGAATAGTATTGATTCATGGACTAAATGTAAAGATGCTTTTATTGGTAGATATTATCCTCCCGCTAAAATTATATCTTTGAGAAGTAGCATAATGAATTTTAAGCAATTAGATAATGAACATGTTGCTCAAGCATGGGAGAGAATGAAATCTTTGGTAAAGAATTGCCCAACCCATGGACTAACTACTTGGATGATCATCCAAACCTTCTATGCAGGATTGAATTTTTCTTCGCGAACCTATTGGATTCACCGGAGGTACCTTTATGTCCATTACCTTGGGGGCGGCGACAAAGCTTCACGTCCGTTGGGAACCCCAAGAGGAAGGTGTGATGCGCACAGCGGCAAGTTTCCCTCAGTTAGAAACCAAGGTTTAATCGAACCAATAGGAGTCAAGAAGCACGTTGAAGGTTGATGGCGGGGATGTAGTGCGGCAACACCACAGATTCCGGCGCCAACGTGGAACCTGCACAACACAACCAAAGTACTTTGCCCCAACGAAACAGTGAGGTTGTCAATCTCACCGGCTTGTAACAAAGGGTTAACCGTATTGTGTGGAAGATGATTGTTTGCAGAGAAAACAAGTAAAACAAGTATTGCAAGCATTTGTATTTCAGATAAAGAATGGACCGGGATCCACAGTTCACTAGAGGTGTCTCTCCCATAAGATAAAAGCATGTTGGGTGAACAAATACACTCGGGCAATTGACAAATAGAGAGGGCATAACAATGCACATACATGGCATGATAAGTATAGTGAGATTTAATTGGGCATTACGACAAAGTACATAGACCGCCATCCAACCGCATCTATGCCTAAAAAGTCCACCTTCAGGTTATCGTCCGAACCCCTTCCAGTATTAAGTTGCAAAGCAACAGACAATTGCATTAAGTATGGTGCGTAATGTAATCAACAACTACATCCTCGGACATAGCGCCAATGTTTTATCCCTAGTGGCAACAACACAACACAACCTTAGAACTTTCTGTCACGTCCCAGGTGTCAATGCAGGCATGAACCCACTATCGAGCATAAATACTCCCTCTTGGAGTTAAAAGCAAAAACTTGGCCAGAGCCTCTACTAGTAACGGAGAGCATGCAAGATCATAAACAACACATATGTAATAACTTGATAATTAACATAACATGGTATTCTCTATCCATCGGATCCCGACAAACACAACATAGAGTATTACAGATAGATGATCTTGATCATGTTAGGCAGCTCACAAGATCCAACAATGAAGCACAATGAGGAGAAGACAACCATCTAGCTACTGCTATGGACCCATAGTCCAGGTGAACTACTCACTCATCACTCCGGAGGCGACCATGGCGGTGTAGAGTCCTTCGGGAGATGAATCCCCTCCCACAGGGTGCCTGAGGAGATCTCCGCAATCCCCCGAGATGGGATCGTGGCGGCGTCTCTCGAAGGTTTTCCGTATCGTGGTTTTTCGCCTCTGGGGTTTCGCGACGGGCTTTGGCAGGCGGAAGGGCAGAGTCGGGGGTCGACGAGGGCCCACACCACGGGCGGCGCGGCCCCCTTGGCCGCGCCGCCTTGTGGTTTGGCCACCTCGTGGCCCCACTTCGTATGCTCTTCGGTCTTCGGAAGGTTCGTGGCGAAATAGGCCCCGGGTCTTCGTTTCATTCAATTCCGAGAATATTTCGTTACTAGGATTTCTGAAACCAAAAACAGCAGAAACAAAGAATCGGCATCTTGTTAAATAGGTTAGTTCCAAAAATGCACGAATATGACATAAAGTGTGCATAAAACATGTAGGTATCATCAATAATATGGCATAGAACATAAGAAATTATCGACACGTCGGAGATCACATCCCTGCTTAGTTCTGCTCGTCCCGAGCAGGTAAAACGATAACAAAGATAATTTCAAGTGACATGCCATCATAACCTTGATCATACTATTTGTAAACATATGTAGTGAATGCAGCGATCAAAACAATGGTAATGACATGAGTAAACAAGTGAATCATAAAGCAAAGACTTATCATGAATAGTACTTCAAGACAAGTATTAATAAGTCTTGCATAAGAGTTAACTCATAAAGCAATAAATCAAAGTAAAGGTATTGAAGCAACACAAAGGAAGATTAAGTTTCAGCGGTTGCTTTCAACTTGTAACATGTATATCTCATGGATAATAGTCAACATAGAGTAATATAACAAGTACAATATGCAAATATGTAGGAATCAATGCACAGTTCACACAAGTGTTTGCTTTTGAGGTGGAGAGAGATAGGTGAACTGACTCAACATAAAAGTAGAATGGTCCTTCAAAGAGGAAAGCATCGATTGCTATATTTGTGCTAGAGCTTTTATTTTGAAAACATGAAACACTTTTGTCAACGGTAGTAATAAAGCATATGAGTTATGAAAGTTATATCTTACAAGTTGCAAGTCTCATGCATAGTATACTAATAGTGCCCGCACCTTGTCCTAATTAGCTTGGACTACCGGATCTTTGCAATGCACATGTTTTAACCAAGTGTCACAAAGGGGTACCTCCATGCCGCCTGTACAAAGGTCTAAGGAGAAAGCTCGCATTTTGATTTCTCGCTTTTGATTATTCTCAACTTAGACATCCATACCGGGACAACATGGACAACAGATAATGGACTCCTCTTAATGCATAAGCATGTGGCAACAATTATTATTCTCATATGAGATTAAGGATATATGTCCAAAACTGAAACTTCCACCATGAATCATGGTTTTAGTTAGCGGAATGTTCTTCTCTAACAATATGCATGCTCCAACCATAAAGGTGGTAGATCTCTCTTACTTCAGACAAGACTGACATGCATAGCAACTCACATGATATTCAACAAAGAATAGTTGATGGCGTCCCTGAAGCATGGTTATCGCACAACAAGCAACTTAATAAGAGATAAAGTGCATAAGTACATATTCAATACCACAATAGTTTTTAAGCTATTTGTCCCATGAGCTATACATTGCAAAGGTGAATGATGGAATTTTAAAGGTAGCACTCAAGCAATTTACTTTGGAATGGCGGATAAATACCATGTAGGTAGGTATGGTGGACACAAATGGCATAGTGGTTGGCTCAAGTATTTGGATGCATGAGAAGTATTCCTCTCGATACAAGGTTTAGGCTAGCAAGGTTATTTGAAACAAACACAAGGATGAACGGTACAGCAAAACTCACATAAAAGACATATGGTAAACATTATAAGACTCCATACCGTCTTCCTTGTTGTTCAAAACTCAATACTAGATGTTATCTAGACTCTAGAGAAACCAAATATGCAAACCAAATTAGCAAGCTCTAAGTATTTCTTCATTAATGGGTGCAAAGTATATGATGCAAGAGCTTAAACATGAGCACAACAATTGCCAAGTATCAAATTATCCAAGACATTTTAGAATTACTACATGTAGCATTTTCCAATTCCAACCATATAACAATTTAACGAAGAAGAAACTTCGCCATGAATACTATGAGTAGAGCCTAAGGACATACTTGTCCATATGCTACAGCGGAGCGTGCTCTCTCCCACAAGGTGAATGCTAGGATCCATTTTATTCAAACAAAACAAAAACAAAACAACCGACGCTCCAAGCAAAGTACAAAATGACGGAATAAAAATATAGTTTCAGTAGAGGAACCCGATAATGTTGTCGATGAAGAAGGGGATGCCTTGGGCATCCCCAAGCTTAGACGCTTGAGTCTTCTTAGAATATGCAGGGGTGAACCACCGGGGCATCCCCAAGCTTAGAGCTTTCACTTCCTTGATCATATTGCATCATACTCCTCTCTTGATCCTTCAAAACTTCCTCCACACCAAACTCGAAACAACTCATTAGAGGGTTAGTGCATAATAAAAATTCACATGTTCAGAGGTGACACAATCATTCTTAACACTTCTGGACATTGCATGCTACTGGACATTAATGGATCAAAGAAATTCATCCAACATAGCAAAAGAGGCAATGCAAAATAAAAGGCAGAATCTGTCAAAAACAGTCCGTAAAGATGGATTTTATTAGGCCACCAGACGTGCTCAAATGAAAATTCTCAAATTGAATGAAAGTTGCGTACATATCTGAGGATCATGCACGTAAATTGGCTTAATTTTCTGAGCTACCTACAGGGAGGTAGACCCAGATTCGTGACAGCAAAGAAATCTGGAACTGCGCAGTCATCCAAATCTAGTACTTACTTTTCTATCAAAGACTTTACTTGGCACAACAAAACATAAAACTAAGATAAGGAGAGGTTTCTACAGTAGTAAACAACTTCCAAGACACAAATATAAAACAAAATACTGGAGTAAAAACATGGGTTGTCTCCCATAAGCGCTTTTCTTTCGCTAGGCGCAGAAAGTGTAACTCAAGTGTTATCAAAGGGTGGTGCATTGATATCATAAGCTCCCCCATTTGCAGTGGTACTAGGGGCTTTGTCAATTTTAGGCCTATAATAATATTTCTTTGGTTTAGGCACTTTAGAGGCATACATAAACTTTTGCTCCTTTCCCACATAAGCTTTCTCTCTAAACTGTAAAGATGAAAAGGTTGAACCCAAAGTTCCCATAGCTTTTTCAAGTTCGCCAATCCTATTAATTTGATTATCATGGTCAACACAAGTTCCTAGGACACTAATTCTTTCATCAATTCCTCCTAAGGATTTATCAAGTTTATCAGTTTTAACAAGTAACATCTCCAACTTAGTTTCAACACTAAAATTTTTCTCTATGGTTTCCAATTTTTTCATAACATCCTCAAGGGAGGTTTCAATTTTAATTTCATTAACAGGTGGTGTTCCAAATAAACTCTCAATAATGCAACTAGCTTCTAAAGCGGGAGCGCCTAGGAAGTTACCTCCCGCGAGACAATCAAGAACATATCTATTCCAGCTAGAGATACCAACATAAAAATTCCTGAGTAGGATAGTGGTGGAGTGTTTCTTAGTGCACCTATTATGGGCATCACTAATTCTATACCAAGCATCTTTTAAACATTCTCCCCTTGTTGCTTAAATGAACGAACTTCAACTTCAGGATTACTCATTTTAGCAGTAGTAAATAAAGCAAACTAGATAAAGTAAATGCAAGTATACTAATTTTTTTGTGTTTTTGATATAGAGTGCAAGACAGTAAATAAGTAAAGCTAGCAACTAATTTTTTTGTATTTTAATATAATGCAGCAAACAAAGTAGTAACAAATGAAGCAAGACAAAAACAAAGTAAAGAGATTGGGAAGTGGAGACTCCCCTGCGGCCGTGTCTTGACTCCCACCCCGGCAACGGCGCCGAAATTTGCTTGATGCGTGATTGACACGTCCGTTGGGAACCCCAAGAGGAAGGTGTGATGCGCACAGCAGCAAGTCAGTAGAAACCAAGGTTTAATCGAACCAGTAGGAGTCAAGAAGCACGTTGAAGGTTGATGGCGGCGGGATGTAGTGCGGCGCAACACCAGAGATTCCGGCGCCAACGTGAACCCGCACAACACAATCCAAAGTATTTGCCCCAACGAAAGAGGTTGTCAATCTCACCGGCTTGCTGTAACAAAGGGTTAACCGTATTGTGTGGAAGATGATTGTTTGCGAGAAAACAGAAACAAGTATTGCAGCAGATTTGTATTTCAGTATTAAAGAATGGACCGGGATCCACAGTTCACTAGAGGTGTCTCTCCCATAAGATAAAAGCATGTTGGGTGAACAAATTACGGTTCGGGCAATTGACAAATAGAGAGGGCATAACAATGCACATACATGGCATGATAAGTATAGTGAGATTTAATTGGGCATTACAACAAAGTACATAGACCGCCATCCAACTGCATCTATGCCTAAAAAGTCCACCTTCAGGTTATCGTCCGAACCCTTCCAGATTAAGTTGCAAGCAACAGACAATTGCATTAAGTATGGTGCGTAATGTAATCAACAACTACATCCTCGGACATATAGCGCCAATGTTTTATCCCTAGTGGCAACAACACAACACAACCTTAGAACTTTCTGTCATTGTCCCAGATGTCAATGGAGGCATGAACCCACTATCGAGCATAAATACTCCCTCTTGGAGTTAAAAGCAAAAACTTGGCCAGAGCCTCTACTAGTAACGGAGAGCATGCAAGATCATAAACAACACATATGTAATAACTTGATAATTAACATAACATGGTATTCTCTATCCATCGGATCCCGACAAACACAACATATAGTATTACAGATAGATGATCTTGATCATGTTAGGCAGCTCACAAGATCCAACAATGAAGCACAATGAGAGAAGACAACCATCTAGCTACTGCTATGGACCCATAGTCCAGGGTGAACTACTCACTCATCACTCCTGAGGCGACCATGGCGTGTAGAGTCCTCCCGGGAGATGAATCCCCTCCCGGTGGTGCCGGAGGAGATCTCCAATCCCCGAGATGGACGGCGGCGGCGGCGTCTCTGGGAAGGTTTTCCGTATCGTGGTTTTTCGCCTCAGGGTTTCGCGACGGAGGCTTTGGGCAGGGCAGATGGCGTAGGTCGACGATGGCCCACACCACAGGGCGGCGCGGCCCCCTTGGCCGCCTATGGTTTGGCCACCTCGGCCCCACTTCGTATGCTCTGGTCTTCTCGGAAGGTCTGTAAAATAGGCCCCCGGGTCTTCGCTTCGTCCACCCGAGAATATTTCGTTACTAAGGATTTAAACCAAAAATGCAGAAACAAAGAATCGGCACTTCGCATCTTGTTAATAGGTTAGTTCCGAAAATGCACGAATATGACATAAAGTGTGCATAAAACATGTAGGTATCATCAATAATATGGCATAGAACATAAGAAATTATCGATACGTCGAGACGTATCGTTGGCTACAAAGCTTCTTGATGACAGATGATAAATTACTCCAAATGGCACACGGAAGAGCTCCACAAGGTAAGAAGGTAAATTCTTTGAAGAAACCTCCTCCTTGAGTGATAAGATTGATATGATTATGTCTATGCTTGTGAATGGTAGATCTAATGTTGATCCAAATAATGTTCCTTTAGCTTCATTGGTTGCTCAAGAAGAAAATGTTGATGTGAACTTCATTAAAAATAATAATTTCAACAACAATGCTTATAGGAATAATTGCAACAACTATAGGCCATATCCTTCTCATAATGGTAATGGTAATTCTTATGGGAATTCTTACAACAATAATAGGAGTGTACCCCTGGTCTTGAAGCCATGCTTAAAGAATTTATTAGTACACAAACTGCTTTTAACAAATCTGTTGAAGAAAAACTTGATAAAATTGATATTCTTGCTTCTAAGGTTGATAGACTTGCCTCTGATGTTGATCTTTTAAAATTGAAAGTTATGCCTAATAAGGATATTGATAATAAGATTGTTACTACAGCAAACGCCATCCAAGTTAGAATTAATGAGAATATAAGATTGATGGCTGAATTGCATGCTAGGTGGGATAGAGAAGAAAATGAAAAACTAGCTAAAGAGAATAATGTAGCTAAAGTTTGGACTATTACCACCATTAGTAATGATAATGATTCACATGTTGCTACACCTCCTACTATCAATGGTAAAATAATTGGTGTTGGCAATGTTTCTACTCCTAATGCAAAGCGTGCAAAATTACCTGAAATTGCTAAAACTGCAAACTGTGATAAAACTGCTGAATTTTTTTCCAATGTTGGGGACAATGATCCCATTGCTGTAGGTCATAATGATTTAGATTTTGATGATTGTCACATCTCTGAAGTTATAAAGTTCTTACAAAAACTTGCTAGAAGTCCTAATGCTAGTGCTATAAATTTGGCCTTTACAAAACATATTACAAATGCTCTCATAAAAGCTAGAGAAGAGAAACTAAAACTTGAAACTTCTATTCCTAGGAAGTTAGAAGATGGTTGGGAGCCCATCATTAAGATGAGGGTCAATGATTTTGATTGTAATGCTTTATGTGATCTTGGTGCAAGTATTTCTGTTATGCCTAAGAAAATCTATGATATGCTTGACTTGCCACCATTGAAAAATTGTTATTTGGATGTTAATCTGCCGATAATGTTAAAAAGAAACCTTTGGGGAGGATTGATAATGTTCGTATTATGGTTAACAATAACTTTCCCCGTTGATTTTGTTGTCTTGGATATTGAATGCAATGCATCTTGTCCCATTATATTGGGAAGACCTTTTCTTCGAACTGTTGGTGCTACCATTGATATGAAGGAAGGTAATATTAAATATCAATTTCCTCTCAAGAAAGGTATGGAACACTTCCTAGAAAGAGAATGAAGTTACCTTATGATTCTATTATTAGAACAAATTATGATGTTGATGCTTCATCTCTTGATAATACTTGATTCACACTTTCTGCGCCTAGCTGAAGGCGTTAAAGAAAAGCGCTTATGGGAGACAACCCATGATTTTACTACAATACTTGTTTTATATTTGAGTCTTGGAAGTTGTTACTACTGTAGCAACCTCTCCTTATCTTTATTTTATTGCATTGTTGTGCCAAGTAAAGTTTTTGATAGTAAAGTCAATACTAGATTTGGATTACTGCGCAACAGATTTCTTGCTGTCACGAATCGGGCAGGGTTCTCTGTAGGTAACTCGAAAAATCTGCCAATTTACGTGCGTGATCCTCAGATATGTATGCAACTTTCATTCAATTTGAGAATTTTCATGTGAGCAAGTTAAGTGCCCCTGGAAAATTCGTCTTTACTGACTGTTCTGTTTTGACAGATTCTGCCTTTTATTTCGCATTGCCTGTTTTGCTATGTTTGATGGATTTCTTTGTTCCATTAACTTCAGTAGCTTTGTGCAATGTCCAGAAGTGTTAAGAATGATTATGTCACCTCTGAATATATGAATTATGCACTAACCCTCTAATGAGTTTGTTTTGAGTTTAGTGTGGAGGAAGTTTTCAAGGGTCAAGAGAGGAGGATTATACAATATGATCAAGAAGAGTGAAAAGTCTAAGCTTGGGGATGCCCCCATGGTTCATCCCTGCATATTTCAAGAAGACTCAAGCATCTAAGCTTGGGGATGCCCAAGGCATCCTTTCTTCATCGACAACATTATCAGGTTCCTCTAGTGAAACTATATTTTTATTCAGTCACATCTTATGTGCTTTGCTTGGAGCGTCTGTTTGCTTTTGTTTTTGTTTTCATTTGAATAAATCGGATCCTAGCATTCTTTGTTTGGGAGAGAGACACGCTCCGCTGTTTCGTATGAACACATATGTTCTTAGCTTTATTCTTAATGTTCATTGCGAAGGTTGAACTACCTCGTTCATTGTTATATGGTTGGAAACGGAAAATGCCGCATGTGGTAAATGGTATAATGTCTTGAATAATTTGATACTTGGCAATTGTTGTGCTCATATAGATCATGTTTAAGCTCTTGCATCATGTACTTTGCACCTATTAATGAAGAACTACATAGAGCTTGTTAAAATTTGGTTTGCATGATTGGTCTCTCTAAGTCTAGATATTTTCTGGTTGAGGTGTTTGAACAACAAGGAGACGATGTAAAGTCTTATAATGCTTACAATATGTTTATATGTGAGTCTTGCTGCACCATTTTATACTTGAGTTTGCTTCAAACAACCTTGCTAGCCTAGCCTTGTATTGAGAGGGATTCTTCTCGTGCATCCAAATCCTTGAGCCAAAATCCATGCCATTTGTGTCCACCATACCTACCTACCACATGGTATTTCTCCGCCATTCCAAAGTATATTACTTGAGTGCTACCTTTAAAATTATATTCTTTGCCTTTACAATATATAGCTCATGGGACAAATAGCCTTAAAAACTCTTGTGGTGAAGAATATGTACTTATGTATCTTATTTCTTAATAAGTTGCTTGTTGAGCGGTAACCATGTTTCTGGGGACGCCATCAACTTTTACCTTTGTTGAATATCATGTGAGTTGCTATGCATGTTCGTCTTGTCTGAAGTAAGGGCGATTTTCATGATCAAATGGTTTGAGTATGCATATTGTTAGAGAAGAACATTGGGCCGCTAACTAAAACCATGAATCATGGTGGAAGTTTCAGTTTGGACAATTAATCCTCAATCTCTTATGAGAAAATTAACTGTTGTTGAATGCTTATGCATTAAAGAGGAGTCCATTATCTGTTGTCTATGTTGTCCCGGTATGGGTGTCTAAGTTGAGAATGATCAAAAGCGAGAAATCCAATGCGAACCTTCTCCCTAGGCCCTTGTACAGGCGGCATATAGGTACCCCTTTGTGACACTTGGTTGAAACATATGTTATGCAATGATAATCCGTGTTAATCCAAGCTAATTAGGACAAGGTGCGAGCACTATTAGTATACTATGCATGAGGCTTGCAACTTATAGGATGTCTTATACATAACTCATATGATTTATTACTACCGTTGACAAAATTGTTTCTTGTTTTCAAAATGAAAAGCTCTAGCACAAAAATAGTAATCCATGCTTCCTCTGCGAAGGGCCATTCTTCTACTTTATTGTTGAGTCAGTTTACCTACTTCTTTCTATCTTAGAAGCAAACACTTGTGTAAACTGTGTGCATTGATTCCTACATGTTTACCTATTGCACTTGTTATATTACTTTGTGTTGACAATTATCCATGAGATAAACATGTTAAAGTTGAAAGCAACCGCTGAAACTTATATCTTCCTTTGTGTTGTTTCAAAGCTTTCTACTAAGAATTTATTGCTTATGAGTTAACTGTTATGCAAGTCTTATTGATGCTTGTCTTCAAAGTACTATTCATGAAAAGTCTTTGCTATATGATTCAGTTGTTTACTCATTATCTTCATCATTGCTTCGAATCGCTGCATTCATCTCATATGCTTTACAATAGTATTGATCAAGAATTATGATAGCATGTCACTTCAGAAATTATCTTTGTTATCGTTTACCTACTGAGAAGAGTAGGAACTAAGCTTGGGGTGCTTGATACGTCCCAAACGTATCTATAATTTCTTATGTTCCATGCTACTTTTATGATGATACTCACATGTTTTATACACATTATATGTCATTATTATGCATTTTCCTACACTAACCTATTGACGAGATGCCGAAGAGCCGCTGTCTGTTTTTGCTTGGTTTAAATCCTAGTAAGGAAATATTCTCGGAATTGGACGAAATCAACGCCCAGGGGCTTATTTTTCCACGAAGCTTCCAGAAGTCCGAAGAGGAAACGAAGTGGGGCCACGAGGCGACGCCACACTAGGGCGGCGCGGCCCCCCGGCCGCGGCCCTTGTTGTGTGGGTCCCTCGTGACGCCCCGACCTACCCTTCCGCCTACATATAGTCTTCGTCGCGAAACCCCCACCGAGAGCCACGATACGGAAAACCTTCCAGAGACGCGCCGCCGCCAATCCCATCTCGAGGGATTCAGGAGATCGCCTCCGGCACCCTGCGGAGAGGGGAATCATCTCCCGGAGGTCTCTTCATCGCCATGATCGCCTCCGGATCGATGTGTGAGTAGTTCACCCCTGGACTATGTGTCCATAGCGTAGCTAGATGGTCGTCTTCTCCTCATTGTGCTATCATGTTAGATCTTGTGAGCTGCCTATCATGATCAAGATCATCTATTTGTAATCCTACATGTTGTGTTTGTTGGGATCCGATGAATATTGAATACTATGTCAAGTTGATTATCAATCTATCATATATGTTGTTTATGTTCTTGCATGCTCTCCGTTGCTAGTAGAGGCTCTGGCCAAGTTGATACTTGTGACTCCAAGAGGGAGTATTTATGCTCGATAGTGGGTTCATGCCTCCATTAAATCTGGGACAGTGACAGAAGTTCTAAGGTTGTGGATGTGTTGTTGCCACTAGGGATAAAACATCGATGCTTTGTCTAAGGATATTTGTGTTGATTACATTACGCACCATACTTAATGCAATTGTCCGTTGCTTGCAACTTAATACCGGAAGGGGTTCGGATGATAACCTGAAAGTGGACTATTTAGGCATAGATGCATGTTGGATGGCGGTCTATGTACTTTGTCGTAATGCCCGATTAAATCTCATAGTACTCATCATGATATTTGTATGTGCATTGTTATGCCTTCTTTATTTGTCAATTGCCCAACTGTAATTTGTTCACCCAACATGCTATTTATCTTATGGGAGAGACACCACTAGTGAACTGTGGACCCCGGTCCTATTCTTTACATCTGAAATACAATCTACTGCAATTGTTCTTTACTGTTCTTCGCAAACAATCATCATCTTCCACACAATACGGTTAATCCTTTGTTCACAGCAAGCCGGTGAGATTGACAACCTCACTTTACGTTGGGGCAAAGTACTTTGGTTGTGTTGTGCAGGTTCCACGTTGGCGCTAATCCCGGTGTTGCGCCGCACTACACTTCGCCGCCATCAACCTTCAACGTGCTTGTTGGCTCCTCCCGATAAACCTTGGTTTCTTTCTGAGGGAAAACTTGCTGTCCGCATCACACCTTCCTCTTGGGGTTCCCAACGGACGTGTGTTAACGACGCATCACTTTCCTCCCGCAACGGCGCTGAAGTGCTTGCTGTCCACAACCGGCGCGTGGTTGACGTGGGAGGTTTGATGGCGGTTGACGGGCTTGATGGAGTGTCTTGATTCGTCCCCGGCAACGGCGCCAGAAAAGTGCTTGATGTCTACGGGTGCTTCTATTCTTGTAGACAGTGTTGGGCCTCCAAGAGCAGAGGTTTGTAGAACAGCAAGAAGTTTCCCTTAAGTGGATCACCCAAGGTTTATCGAACTCAGGAGGAAGAGGTCAAAGATATCCCTCTCAAGCAACCCCGCAATCACGATACAAGAAGTCTCTTGTGTCCCCAACACACCTAATACACTTGTCGATGTATAGGTGCACTAGTTCGGCGAAGAGATAGTGAAATACAAGTAGTATGGATGAATATGAGTGGTAATAGCAATCTGAATAAAATATGGCAGCGAGTAAACATGCAACAGAACAGTAAATAAACGGAGATTCGATGTTTGGAAACAAGGCCTAGGGATCATACTTTCACTAGTGGACACTCTCAACATTGATCACATAATAAAACCACTCTACACTCTCTTGTTGGATGATGAACACCACTAATTGTGTAGGGCTACAAGAGCACCTCAATGTCGGAGTTAACAAGCTCCACAACATTCGATGTTCATATTTAAATAACCTTAGAGTGCATAATAGATCATTGCAATTATACCAAGTACTAACATAGCATGCACACTGTCACCATCACACTATGAAAGGAGGAATAGATCGCATCAATACTATCATAGTAATAGTTAACTCCATAATCTACAAGAGATTACAATCATCACCTACGCCAAGTACTACATGATGCACACACTGTCACCATTACATCATGAAGGAGGAATAGACTACTTTAATAACATCACTAGAGTAACACATAGATGAATAGTGATACAAAACTCATATGAATCTCAATCATGTAAGGCAGCTCATGAGATCATTGTATTGAAGTACATAGGAGAGAAATTAACCACATAGCTACCGGTACAGCCCTTAGCCTCGATGGAGAACTACTCCCTCCTCATGGGAGACAGCAGCGGTGATGAAGATGGCGGTGGTGTCGATGGAGATGCCTTCCGGGCACTTCCCCGTCCCCGGCGGAACGAGACTCCTGTCCCCCATCTTGGCTTCGCGATGGCGCGCGGAAGGTTTCTCGTACCGTGTCTTTTCCGTATCGAAGATTTAGGTCGGGAGCTTTAAATAGGCGAAGAGGCGGAGTCGGAAGGGTTACGGGGCGCCACACAACAGGCCGCCCCCCCCGCGCCGCCCACTGTCTGGTGGCCCCGTGGCTCTCCTCTGCCCTCTCCTGTTCGGAAGCTTCGTGCAATTATAAGATGCCGGGCGTTGATTTCGTCCAATTCCGAGAATATTTCCTTACTAGGATTTCAAACCAAAACAAGAAAACAGAACTGCACTTCGGCATCTTGTCAATAGGTTAGTTCCGGAAAACGCATCAAAACAATATAAAGTGTGAACAAAACATGTAGGTATTGTCATAAAACAAGCATGGAACATAAGAAATTATAGATACGTTTGAGACGTATCATTCTCCCCCGAGGCTAAGGGCTCTACCGGTAGCTATGTGGTTCATCTCTCTCTCCCATGGTGTGATCTTTATGAATATGTAGATGTTACTCTTGTCTATTATGCACTCTAGAGGTTACTTTAATATGAACTCCGGATGTTGTGTGGAGCTTGTTTACTTCGGCTTGAGGGAGCTCTTGTAGCCCTACACAATGAATGGTGTTTGTTATCCAACAAGAGAGTGTTTGAGAGTAGCATTTATTTGTTCATCTATGTGATCATAGGCTTTGCAATCTAGATGTCATATGCTATTCAAGTGTTTTATTATGTGAACTTTGGAGTTACTGTGACCTCGGTGTAATGGTGACAGTGTGTGCGCCGTGTGTCCCTTATGAATTGTTGTGTGTTAGTACCTCCTATGAATGCTCACGGTGACAGTGTGGGGTGTTTATTAGTACTTGGGAATACGCCTTTGAGGTGTGCTTTTGCACACTTGCCCAATGAATTTGAGTTCTTTATCCAACAGGAGAGTAGTATGATGAAGTGCTTATATTTACATTCAATTATGATTGCAATGTTGAGAGTGGCCACTAGTGAAAGTAGGATCCCTAGGCCTTGTTTCCAAATACTGCAAACATCGCTTATTTACTGTTTTACTGCATCTTTACTTCCTGCAATATTTACTTCAGATCGCAATTACCGTTTACCACCATCTATACCACCTGTGTTTTATATCTCTTCGCCAAACTAGTGCACCTATACATCTGACAAGTGTATTAGGTGTGTTGGGGACACAAGAGACTTCTTGTATCTTAATTGCAGGATTGCTTGAGAGGAATATCTTTGACCTCTACCTCCCTGAGTTCGATAAACCTTGGGTGATTCACTTAAGGGAAACTTGCTGTTCTACAAACCTCTGCTCTTGGAGGCCCAACACGTCTATAGGAATAGAAGCGTGCGTAGACATCAAGCTATTTTCTGGCGCCGTTGTAGAGGTAAGGTAAAAGGTATTCACATCCTCCGACTACTAAGCTATTTCCTAGCACTGTTGGTGTGTGAGTGCTCGAAGGTATCTCCTTTAGATTCTGCAATTTTATCTTTTTTGTCTCTTGTTTTTATTTTCACTAGTTAGGCTTAATGGAAAACAACAAAAAAATTAGAGATCTTTATGAACTTTATATTGAATTAGGACATGATGTGTTTGAAGAGAGAATTAAAAAACCCATGGAACTTTGTTTGCAAAATAGTTGTAGCAATGTTATTAGCATGAACTCTTTGAATACTATTATTGCTAATGCTATGGAAGAATTTAAGCTTGGGGAAGCTGGTTGTGATATTTTTAGTCCCCCAAGTTTTGAGGAGAAAATTTTCTTTGATGATACTTTGCCTCCCATTTATGATGATTATAATGATAGTGGTATTTTGGTGCCACCTACTATGGAGGATAAAGTTTATTATGATTATACCATGCCTGCAATTTATGATAATTACAATGATGGTTGTGATAGTTTTACTCCCACTATTACTAATAAAATTGATTATGCTTATGTGGAGAGTAATGATACTTTTATGCATGTGAATAAGAATGCTTTATGTGATAGTTATATTGTTGAGTTTGTTCATGATGCTACTGAAAGTTATTATGAGAGAGGGAAACATGGTTATATGCATCTTAATAATATTAAGTTTCCCCTCTTTATGTTGAGAATCTTGAAGTTGCGCTTGTGTTGCCTTTCTATGCTTGTTGCATTATGCTTACATGACTTGTTTATTTACAAGATTCCTTTTCATAGAAAGTGGGTTAGACTTAAAAGTGTTTCTTATTTGCTTTTGATGCTCTCTTTTGCTTCAACTCTTATTTCTTGCGAGAGCATCATTAAAATTACTGAGCCCATCTTAATGGCTATAAAGAAAGCACTTCTTGGAAGATAACCCATGTGTTTATTTTGCTACTGTTTTGTTGTTGTGGAAGTTGTTACTACTGTAGCAACCTCTCCTTATCATGTTTGTTTTGTTTTTGTGCCAAGAATTGCCTCTAATGGTAAGAAAGTGGTATTTGGGAGATTTGCAATCTTGTTTACTGTTTCTGGTTCGTCACGAGAAAAATCGCCAAAAATCACCAGAACGTAAGTTTGAGCTGCCAATTTACGAGCATCTTCCCCAGGTATTTATCTAACTTTCATTAGTTCAGAGTTTTTCGAGTTACGCAGCGTAACTATTTTTCAAAAATCAATTTTTACGAACTGTTCTGTTTTGACAGATTCTTGCACTGTTTTGCATTTGCATCTTTTTGCCCACCTTTTTGAGTTCTCTTGATCAAAGAACCTTATTGAAGTTGTGCTACAGTAGCTAATGCTTATTAAAATGCTTTTCATATGTCATACTGAACTTTGTAGATTTGATTAATATTATCATTGCACTAACGCTGCTAATGAGATTTGTGATGAGTTTTGTATGAAGGAAGTTTTCAAGTGTAGGAAAGAAGAATGATGAGATGAGATGAAGAATGGACAAAAGCTCAAGCTTGGGGATGCCCATGTCACCCCAAGATATATTCAAGAAGTACAAGCGTCAAAGCTTGGGGATGCCCAAGGCATCCCCTTCTTCATCAATAAAAATATCAGGTCCTGTTTCTGTTCACTATATTTTTATTGCTTCATATACTATGTGTTATTCTTGGAGCGTCTTTATTTTCTGTTGTGTATTTTATTTTCAATAAAGTGGGCACCATCATACCATGTTTTTTGGGAGAGAGACACGCTCCGCTTTTTCATATGAACACTTGTGTTCTTAATTCATGTTCATGGCGGAAGATGAAAGCCGCAGCACTTATTGTTATTTTGTTGGAAACAGAAAATGCTTCATGTGGTAATTGGCATATTGTCTTTAATAATTTGATACTTGGCAATTTTTTGAGCTCTCATAGATCATGTTTAAGCTCTTGCATCATGTAGTTTAAATCTATTAGTGGAGAACTACTGTAGAGCTTGTTGAAATTTGGTTTGCATGATTGGTCTCTCTAAAAGTCTAGATATTTTCTGGTAAAAGTGTTTGAACAACAAGGCAGACAGTGTAGAGTCTTATAATGCTTGCAATATGTTCTTATGTAAGTTTTGCTGTACCGGTTCATACTTGTGTTTGTTTCAAACAACCTTGCTAGCCAAAGCCTTGTACTGAGAGGAAATGCTTCTCGTGCATCCAAAAACCTTGAGCCAAAACTCATGCCATTTGTGTCCACCATAACTACCTACTACGTGGTATTTCTCTGCCATTCCAAAGTAAATTGCTTGTGTGCTACCTTTAAAATTTCACTCCTTGTCTTTGCAATACATAGCTCATGGGAAAATAGCTTAAAAACTATTGTGGTATTGAATATGATGCTTATGTATCTTATTTCTTATAAGTTGCTTGTTGAGCGGTAACCATGTTTCTGGGGACGCCATCAACTGTTACACCTTTGTTGAATATCATGTGAGTTGCTATGCATGTTCGTCTTGTCTGAAGTAAGGGTGATTTATCATGATAAAATGGTTTGAGTATTGATGGCGTGTAATACACACGTTCGTTGGGAACCCCAAGAGGAAGGTATGATGTACACAGTAGCAAGTTTTCCCTCAGAAAGAAACCAAGGTTTATCGAACCAGGAGGAGCCAAGAAGCACGTTGAAGGTTGATGGCGGCGGGATGTAGTACGGCGCAACACCAGGATTCCGGCGCCAACGTGGAACCTGCACAACACAACCAAAGTACTTTGCCCAACGAAACAAAGAGGTTGTCAATCTCACCGGCTTGCTGTAACAAAGGATTAGATGTATAGTGTGGATGATGATTGTTTGCGAAACAAGTAGAACAAGTATTGCAGAGATTGTATTCGATGTAAAGAATAGGACCGGGATCCACAGTTCACTAGAGGTGTCTCTCCCATAAGATAAATAGCATGTTGGGTGAACAAATTACGGCAATTGACAAATAGAGAGGGCATGACAATGCACATACATGATATGATAAGTATAGTGAGATTTAATTGGGCATTACGACAAAGTACATAGACCGCTATCCGGCATGCATCTATGCCTAAAAAGTCCACCTTCAGGTTATCATCCGAACCCCTTCCAGTATTAAGTTGCAAACAACGACAATTGCATTAAGTATGGTGCGTAATGTAATCAATAACTACATCCTCGGACATAGCATCAATGTTTTATCCCTAGTGGCAACAGCACATCCACAACCTTAGAACTTTCTGTCACTGTCCCAGATTTAATGGAGGCATGAACCCACTATCGAGCATAAATACTCCCTCTTGGAGTTAAGAGTAAAAACTTGGCCGAGCCTCTACTAATAACGGAGAGCATGCAAGATCATAAACAACACATAGGTAATAGATTGATAATCAACATAACATAGTATTCTCTATCCATCGGATCCCGACAAACACAACATATAGCATTACAGATAGATGATCTTGATCATGTTAGGCAGCTCACAAGATCCAACAATGAAGCACATAAGGAGAAGACGACCATCTAGATACTGCTATGGACCCATAGTCCAGGGGTGAACTACTCACTCATCACTCCGGAGGTGACCATGGCGGTGAAGAGTCCTCCGGGAGATGATTCCCCTCTCCGGCAGGGTGCCGGGAGGCGATCTCCTGAATCCCCCGAGATGGGATTGGCGGCGGCGGCGTCTCTGCAAGGTTTTCCGTATCGTGGCTCTCTGACGGGGATTTCGACGGAGGCTTTAAGGCGGAAGGGCAGGTTAAGGCGTCACGAGGGCCCACACACCGGGCCGCGCGGCCTGCCTAGGCCGCGCCGCCCTGTTGTGTCGCCACCTTGTGGCCCCACTTCGTCTCCCTCCGGTCTTCTGGAAGCTTCGTGTAAAAATAGGCCCCTGGGCGTTGATTTCGTCCAATTCCGAGAATATTTCCTTTGTAGGATTTCTGAAACCAAAAACAGCAGAAAACAGCAATCGGCTCTTCGGCATCTCGTTAATAGGTTAGTGCGGAAAATGCAGAAATACGACATAAAGTATGCATAAAACATGTAGATATCATCAATAATGTGGCATGGAACATAAGAAATTATTGATACGTCGGAGACGTATCAGCATCCCCAAGCTTAGTTCTGCTCGTCCCGAGCAGGTAAACGATAACAAAGATAATTTCTGAGTGACATGCCATCATAACCTTGATCATACTATTGTAAGCATATGTAATGAATGCAGCGATCAAAACAATGGTAATGACATGAGTAAACAAATGAATCATAAAGCAAAGACTTTTCATGAATAGTACTTCAAGACAAGCATCAATAAGTCTTGCATAAGAGTTAACTCATAAAGCAATAAATCAAAGTAAAGGTATTGAATCAACACAAAGGAAGATTAAGTTTCAGCGGTTGCTTTCAACTTATAACATGTATATCTCATGGATATTGTCAATGTAAAGTAATATAACAAGTGCAATATGCAAGTATGTAGGAATCAATGCACAGTTCACACAAGTGTTTGCTTCTTGAGGTGGAGAGAGATAGGTGAACTGACTCAACATAAAAGTAAAAGAAAGGTCCTTCAAAGAGGAAAGCATCGATTGCTATATTTGTGCTAGAGCTTTTATTTTGAAAACATGAAACAATTTTGTCAACGGTAGTAATAAAGCATATGTATCATGTAAATTATATCTTACAAGTTGCAAGCCTCATGCATAGTATACTAGTAGTGCCCGCACCTTGTCCTAATTAGCTTGGATTACCGGGATTATCGCAATACACATGTTTTAACCAAGTGTCACAAAGGGGTACCTCTATGCCGCCTGTACAAAGGTCTAAGGAGAAAGCTCGCATTTGGATTTCTCGCTTTTGATTATTCTCAACTTAGACATCCATACCGGGACAACATAGACAATAGATAATGGACTCCTCTTTAATGCATAAGCATGTAGCAACAATTAATGTTCTCATATGAGATTGAGGATATATGTCCAAAACTGAAACTTCCACCATGGATCATGGCTTTAGTTAGCGGCCCAATGTTCTTCTCTAACATTATGCATGCTCTAACCATTAAATGAGTGGTAAATCTCCCTTACTTCAGACAAGACGGACATGCATAGCAACTCACATGATATTCAACAAAGAGTTGATGGCGTCCCCAGGAGCATGGTTATCGCACAACAAGCAACTTAATAAGAGATAAAGTGCATAAGTACATATTCAATACCACAATAGTTTTTAAGGCTATTTGTCCCATGAGCTATATATTGCAAAGGCGAATGATGGAAATTTAAAGGTAGCACTCAAGCAATTTACTTTGGAATGGCGGAGAAATACCATGTAGTAGGTAGGTATGGTGGACACAAATGGCATAGTGGTTGGCTCAAGGATTTTGGATGCATGAGAAGTATTCCCTCTCGATACAAGGTTTAGGCTAGCAAGGTTATTTGAAACAAACACAAGGATGAACCGGTGCAGCAAAACTCACATAAAAGACATATTGTAAACATTATAAGACTCTACACCGTCTTCCTTGTTGTTCAAAACTCAATACTAGAAATTATCTAGACTTTAGAGAGACCAAATATGCAAACCAAATTTTAGCAACCTCTATGTATTTCTTCATTAATGGGTGCAAAGTATATGATGCAAGAGCTTAAACATGAGCACAACAATTGCCAAGTATCAAATTATTCAAGACATTTTAGAATTACTACATGTAGCATTTCCCGATTCCAACCATATAACAATTTAACGAAGAAGATTCAACCTTCACCATGAATACTATGAGTAAAGCCTAAGGACATATTTGTCCATATGCAACAGTGGAGCGTGTCTCTCTCCCACACAATGAATGCTAGGATCCATTTTATTCAAACAAAAACAAAACAAAAACAAACCGACGCTCCAAGCAAAGCACATAAGATGTGATGGAATAAAAATATAGTTTCAGGGGAGGAACCTGATAATGTTGTCGAAGGGGATGCCTTGGGCATCCCCAAGCTTAGACGCTTGAGTCTTCTTAAAATATGCAGGGGTGAACCACCGGGGCATCCCCAAGCTTAGAGCTTTCACTCTCCTTGATCATATCGTATCATCTCCCTCTCTTGATCCTTGAAAACTTCCTCCACACCAAACTCGAAACAACTCATTAGAGGGTTAGTGCACAGTAAAAATTTACATGTTCAGAGGTGACATAATTATTCTTAACACTTCTGAACATTGCACAAAGCTACTGGACATTAATGGAACAAAGAAATTCATCCAACATAGCAAAAGAGGCAATGCAAAATAAAAGGCAGAATCTGTCAAAAGAACAGTTCGTAAAGACGAATTTAAAGTGGCACCAGACTTGCTCAAATGAAAATGCCCAAATTGAATGAAAGTTGCGTACATATCTGAGGATCACGCACGTAAATTGGCATATTTTTATGAGCTACCTACAGAGAGGCAGGTCGAAATTCGTGACAGCAAAGAAATCTGTTTCTGCGCAGTAATCCAAATCTAGTATGAACCTTACTATCAACGAGTTTACTTGGCACAACAATGCACAAAACTAAGATAAGGAGAGGTTGCTACAGTAGTAACAACTTCCAAGACTCAAATATAAAATAAAAGTACTGTAGTAAAAACATGGGTTGTCTCCCATAAGCGCTTTTCTTTAACGCCTTTCAGCTAGGCGCAGAAAGTGTATATCAAGTATTATCAAGAGATGAAGCATTGACATTCTTACCAGGGGTGTTGGGAGTTTTATCAATTTTAGGCCTATAATAATTCTTTGGTTTAGGCACCTTAGAGACCCTTTACCCACATAAGCTTTCTCCTTATATTTAAGAGAAGAAAAAGTTGAACCCAAGGTCCCCATAGCTTTTTCAAGTTCGCCAATCCTATTGATTTGATTATCATGGACAACACAAGTTCCTAGGACACTAATTCTTTCATCAATTCCTCCTAAGGATTTATCAAGTTCATCAGTTTTATCAAGTAACATTTCCAATTTAGTTTCAACACTTGGAAATTTTTCTCTATGGTTTCCAATTTTTTCATAACATCCTCAAGAGAGATTTCAATTTTAGTTTCATTAACAGGTGGTATTCCAACTAGACTCTCAATGATGCAACTAGCTTCTAAAGCAGGAGTACCTAGGAAATTACCCCCGAAAGAGTATCAAGAACATACCTATTCCAACTAGATATACCAACATAAAAGTTCCTAAGTAGGATAATAGTGGAGTGTTTCTTAGTGCACCTATGATGAGCATCACTAATTCTATACCAAGCATCTTTAAAACTTTCTCCACCTTGTTGTTTAAACGAACGAACTTCAACTTCAGGATTACTCATTTTAGCAGTAGTAAATAAAGCAAACTAGATAAAGTAAATGCAAGTAACTATTTTTTGTGTGTTTTTGATATAGAGAGCAAGACAGTAAATAAAGTAAAGCTAGCAACTAATTTTTTTGTGTTTTGATATAAGTGCAGCAAACAAAGTAGTAAATAAAATAAAGCAAGACAAAAACAAAGTAAAGAGATTGGATTGTGGAGACTCCCCTTGCAGCGTGTCTTGATCTCCCCGCAACGGCGCGAAAAAGAGCTTGATGGCGTGTAATACACACGTTCGTTGGGAACCCCAAGAGGAAGGTATGATGTACACAGTAGCAAGTTTTCCCTCAGAAAGAAACCAAGGTTTATCGAACCAGGAGGAGCCAAGAAGCACGTTGAAGGTTGATGGCGGCGGGATGTAGTGCGGCGCAACACCAGGGATTCCGCCAACGTGGAACCTGCACAACACAACCAAAGTACTTTGCCCCAACGAAACAGTGAGGTTGTCAATCTCACCGGCTTGCTGTAACAAAGGATTAGATGTATAGTGTGGATGATGATTGTTTGCAGAAAACAGTAGAACAAGTATTGCAGATTGTATTCGATGTAAAGAATAGGACCGGGGTCCACAGTTCACTAGAGGTGTCTCTCGCATAAGATAAATAGCATGTTGGGTGAACAAATTACTGTCGGGCAATTGACAAATAGAGAGGGCATGACAATGCACATACATGATATGATAAGTATAGTGAGATTTAATTGGGCATTACGACAAAGTACATAGACCGCTATCCAGCATGCATCTATGCCTAAAAAGTCCACCTTCAGGTTATCATCCGAACCCCTTCCAATATTAAGTTGCAAACAACAGACAATTGCATTAAGTATGGTGCGTAATGTAATCAATAACTACATCCTCGGACATAGCATCAATGTTTTATCCCTAGTGGCAACAGCACATCCACAACCTTAGAACTTTCTGTCACTGTCCCAGATTTAATGGAGGCATGAACCCACTATCGAGCATAAATACTCCCTCTTGGAGTTAAGAGTAAAAACTTGGCCAGAGCCTCTACTAATAACGGAGAGCATGCAAGATCATAAACAACACATAGGTAATAGATTGATAATCAACATAACATAGTATTCTCTATCCATCGGATCCCGACAAACACAACATATAGCATTACGATAGATGATCTTGATCATGTTAGGCAGCTCACAAGATCCAACAATGAAGCACATAAGGAGAAGACGACCATCTAGCTACTGCTATGGACCCATAGTCCAGGGGTGAACTACTCACTCATCACTCCGAGGCGACCATGGCGGTGAAGAGTCCTCCGGGAGATGATTCCCCTCTCCCAGGGCCGGAGGCGATCTCCTGAATCCCTCGAGATGGGATTGGCGGCGCGACGTCTCGGAAGGTTTTCCGTATCGTGGCTCTCGGACTGGGGTTTCGCGACGGAGGCTTTAAGTAGGCGGAAGGGCAGTCAAGAGGCGTCACGAGGGCCCACACACCAGGGCCGCGCGGCCAGGGCCCAGGCCGCGCCGCCCTGTGTGTCGCCACCTAGTGGCCCCACTTCCTCCCCTCCGTCTTCGGAAGCTTCGTGTAAAAATAGGACCCCGGGCGTTGATTTCGTCCAATTCCGAGAATATTTCCTTTGTAGGATTTAAACCAAAAACAATGAGAAAACAGCGGCTCTTCGCATCTCGTTAATAGGTTAGTGCCGGAAAATGCATAAATACGACATAAAGTATGCATAAAACATGTAGATATCATCAATAATGTGGCATGGAACATAAGAAATTATCGATACGTCGGAGACGTATCAAGTATGCATATTGTTAGGGAAGAACATTGGGCCGCCAACCAAAGCCATGTATCATGGTGGAAGTTTCAGCTTGGACATTAATCCTCAATCTCTTATGAGAATATTATCTGTTGTTGAATGCATAAGCATTAAAAAGAGAAGTCCATTATCATTTTCTATGTTGTCCCGTATGGATGTCCTCAAGTTGAGATCTATCAAAATCGAGAAATCAAATGCGATCTATCTCCTTGGACCTTTGTACAGGTGGCATAGAGGTACCCCTTTGTGACACTTGGTTGAAACATATGTAATGCAATGATAATCCATGGAAATCCGAGCTAATTAGGACAAGGTGCGGGCACTATTGGTATTCGATGCATGAGGCTTGCAACTTATAGGAGGTTTTATGCATAACACATATGAATTATTACTACCGTTGACAAAATTGTTTCCATGTTTTCAAAATAAAAAGCTCTAGCACATGAGTAATCCCTGCTTCCCTCTGCGAAGGGCCTTTCTTTTACTTTATGTTGAGTCAGTTTACCTACTTCTTTCTATCTTAGAAGCAAACACTTGTGTCAACTGTGTGTGCATTGATTCTTACATGTTTACTTATTGCACTTGTTATATTACTTTATGTTGACAACTATCCATGAGATATACATGTTACAAGTTGAAAGCAATTGCTGAAACTTTAATCATCCTTTGTGTTGCTTCAAAACCTTCTATTAAGAATCTATTGCTTTATGAGTTAACTCTTATGCAAGACTTATTGATGCTTGTCTTGAAAGTACTATTCATGAAAAGTCTTTGCTATATGATTCAGTTGTTTAATCATCATCTTTACCATTGCTTTGAATCACTTCATTCATCTCATATGTTTTACAATAGTATTGATCAAGACTATGATAGTAGCATGTCACTTCAGAAATTATCCTTGTTATCGTTTACCTACTCGAGGGCGAGTAGGAACTAAGCTTGGGGATGCTTGATACGTCTCCAACGTATCTATAATTTCGATGTTCCATGCTAGTTTTATGACAATACCTACATGTTTTGCTCACACTTTATAATGTTTTTATGCATTTTCAGACTAACCTATTAACAAGATGCCGAAGTGCCGGTTCTGTTTTGCTGTTTTGGTTCCAAAAGCTGTTCGGGCAATATTCTCGGAATTCGACGAAACAAAAGCAAAACCTCCTATTTTACCGAGACGGACCCAGAACAACGAAGGAGAGACGGAGAGGAGGCCCACGGCCTCCAGACCATACTGGGGCGCGGCCAAGGAGGGGGGCGCGCCGCCCTATGGGGTGGGCCCCGGGCACCCCCTCGCGCCGCCCTTTCGCCTATATATTCCCTCGCGACGGAAAACCCTACAGGAATCAAGTCATATTCCACGAAGAGTTCCGTAGCCGCCGCCATCACGAAGACAAGTTTTGGGGGACGAATCTGTTCCGCACGCCGCCGGACGGGAATTGCCGCGGAGTCATCTCCATCGACACCACCGCCATCTTCATCGCCGTTCTGTCTCCCATGACGAGGAGGGAGTAGTTCTCCCGAGGCTAAGGGCTCTACCGTAGCTATGTGGTTCATCTCTCTCCCATGGTGTGATCTTTATGAATATGTAGATGTTACTCTTGTCTATTATGCACTCTAGAGGTTACTTTAATATGAACTCCGGATGTTGTGGAGCTTGTTTACTCCGGCTTGAGGGAGCTCTTGTAGCCCTACACAATGAATGGTGTTTGTTATCCAACAAGAGAGTGTTTGAGAGTAGTTTTTTATTTATTTGTTCATCTATGTGATCATAGGCTTTGCAATCTAGATGTCATATGCTATTCAAGTGTTTTATTATGTGAACTTTGGAGTTACTGTGACCTCGGTGTAATGGTGACAGTGTGTGCGCCGTGTGTAACTCCCTTATGAATTGTGGTGTGTTAGTACCTCCTATGAATGCTCACGGTGACAGTGTGGGGTGTTTACTAGTACTTGGGAATACGCTTTGAGGTGTGCTTTTGCACACTTGCCCAATGAATTTGAGTTCTTTATCCAACAGGAGAGTAGTATGATGAAGTGCTTATATTTACATTCAATTATGATTGCAATGTTGAGAGTGGCCACTAGTGAAAGTAGGATCCCTAGGCCTTGTTTCCAAATACGCAAACATCGCTTTCTGTTTTACTGCATCTTTACTTCCTGCAATATTTACTTGAGATCGCAATTACCGTTTACCACCATCTATACCACGTGTTTTAATATCTCTTCGCCGAACTAGTGCACCTATACATCCGACAAGTGTATTAGGTGTGTTGGGGACACAAGAGACTTCTTGTATCTTAATTGCAGGATTGCTTGAGAGGAATATCTTTGACCTCTACCTCCCCGAGTTCGATAAACCTTGGGTGGTTCACTTAAGGAAACTTGTCTTGTTCTACAAACCTCTGCTCTTGGAGGCCCAACACTGTCTACAGGAATAGAAGCGTGCGTAGACATCAGTCATTAATTACCAAAACCACACATATGGGCAATATACCCTTACACAAAACCACCTTCCCATCAGCTGTTTCCTCGGCCTCCGCCTCCATTCTATCCTCGACCCTGATTGGTGTTTTGGCCACCGTCGTTATTGGACATGGCATCGGCGACATCCCTTCAAGCTTGTGCGATCTCCCCAGGCCAAGTTGTAGGCGTTTGTTGTGTGAATTTGTTCAAGGTGAACCCTAGCAGCCTACCAATACCATTGGTCGTAAACCTTGTCGATCAAGAAGAATATTGCATGTGATCCTTTGATTCCAGGCCCATTTGACCCTTCAATTGGAACAAGGGATCCCGAGGTTAATAACTTGCTTTTTTTGAACCACAAAAAATTTGATGTTGCGAGGAAGAAGAACTTGACGGATATGACGCCAATCTTCTCCATATCCGACGAGTGAACCTCTGCCGATATTTTTACCATCCATCTTCCTCTGTCTACGATGAACCGTGATCCACTCTGATGCATTGAAAGATTCCAAGAGAAAGGTTGATAGTGACAACATTGACAACTTAATTATCGGCTCTTGTCTTTCTGTATATTTCTCAAGAGAAAATAAATTAGAAGGAATAGGGCTCGTACCTTGATTAAGAAGCGTAGCCAGTTCTCTTTGCAGTGTCACACATAGGCAGGACACCGATCAGATGACATCTTGAGAAACAGATGAAGACGCTGGTCATGATCCGCCATCCTCATCGTGGAGTCTAGAGCAATCGCCCAGAATTGCCCCTCCAACGTCTGTCTGGAAAAACCGCTCATCCACCTTAAAATCCCTTGTCACTGGCACAAACTTATTTAATGCAGCGTCGGTTCCACAAGCGGTTGCAACGAGGCATCCCATCGTCACTGTAAATTCCCAATGTGGCGACGTTAATGCCGCCGTTTCTTCCTGTCCTTTCTCACCGCTTTCTACCATTGTTTTCCGCTCATAGATCTAGCTATCAGATGGACTATCATGCGCCAACTCCATCTCTCCCTCGCCAACAAAAAATGCCCCACCTCCTTGCCACCACATGGGACATGCTCATCAATTCAGACAAACTATTCCGCCTTCGGACAACGATGAGGAGAAGGAGGATGACATGAAAAAGGTGGAGCAGGATATCCTTGCATCCATCGAAACCACTCACCGTCAGGAGCTGCAAGTTGTCGCTCTCGAGAAGACAAATGGGGCCATTGAAGCTCGCATCCTCGAGGTCTCTCGTGAGAGAGCAACAACTAAGGATGTTGTCACCAGCTCATGGCCGCCGAGCAACAGGCTATGGTGGAGCTGGAAACCGAGAGGGCAGTAAACGCAGCCGCTAGAGAGGATGTCCACCTTGCCATGGTGGAGTCTTACGGCCGGGCGCATGAAGCAACAGAGGCGGCAAGGGCAACTAGGAGGAGTCAGGAGGACGCGGCAAATGCGGAGAAGAGAGAGGCGGACGTCGTTGACCTTGCCAAGGACGAGTAGATTTAGGTTTACAACTAGATCAAGATTTGATCTCTGTTCAAATCATGCCTAAAAATTTGAGTGGAAGCCATTGTTTTTTTCGAATCCATGTTTTTATTTTTCTTTGAAAACACTATTGGGGACATCTATGGGGTCCTCAATACGCTCAATTCGACGCTCTTGCCGGACGGACTATACTGGAGATGGCCTTGTGAGTGTGGTGTTGCACATAGGATTCTACCGACATATCTTTTTTTTTGACACAAATCTACTGACATATCTACTGCTATAGCCTGTTGATTGTGTACTTGCTCTTAGAGAAAACTGGCTACTTCTTCTTGCTGTTTTAACTTCAATCAAATACTAATTAGAGCCCACTTAAGAGTCATCTAATAGCCAGCTTATTGTATGAATGGGCTTTATGATGGATGTAGGCTGACATGGCATGGTCATATAGCCAACAGCAGGCTCCTCTATTAGAGCAAGTACAATAGATCCTACTCAGCAGGCTATAAGAATATCCACATCATCAAAATACTAGTTGGAGGGAAGAGAAGGCAAGAGAGAGAATGAAGCGAGCGCTTCGTCTATCGCCGGCGGTAGCACATAAACCAACGAGATGCAGTCGGCATACAGCCTGGTGTAAACGCTAGAGCTTGCTGAAGGCTTTGAATGCAAGCATGATGAGTCTTGCGTGCAAACATAGAATAGAAAGCATTTAAATATTAAAATATTCATCAAAGCTACTCTAATAGCCAGCTTGTTGTATGAGTTTGGCTTTTACGTGACCTAGCATGGGCTTACAGACCTTTCACAATGCATTGTATCATAGCGCATTATCCTAGGTAGTGATATGTTTTAAGAAACAATCTTCACAATGCATTGTTTCATGGAGTTGCATCTACATTTAATAATTTTTAGCTAATGCATGCATGTGATTGGACTACAAATAATTTTTTTGCCTATAACTTCATGTAAGGTTGTATCTTAGCTAACATACAACAATCCTCTCTTCCATTAATTAATATGGTGCCACATCACCAAATAACCTATGATACCTTGTCAAGAGACGCCCTTTGTGAAAGTCCTTAATCTTGCTCTAACTCGTTGCGTCTGTCACAAAGTTTAGGGGTCTGACAAATACGAAAAGCTGCATGTTTGAAGATTGACTATTACATTTGAGCTGAGATGATAGGCTATAACTTTACAAATGACAGTCATGCGGTAGGGACACGGCGACGGTCAATGGTCTTGTGACCTCTAATGATGAAAAAGCGAGTCGTGCTCGTGTGGTCAGAGCACAAATAGACCACAAAATCTTTGGATTCGCACCTGCAACAGATCGCAGACCTCCCGCCAAAACCACCCCCGTCTCCTCCTTTCTCTACGCCCAATGATCAGGCACCGATTAACGCAACCATTACCCTAGCTTTGCGCAGCTTACCTCGCAGAATCACCTTGTACTCCACTGACAACTCTGCCCTACACCGTGCACGGGGCCCTTCAGCACCGAAAGGGTTCAGCTACGCTGCTGTACATCGTGGTTTCTGAACACAAGAACACCATTGCGACATTGTCTATTGTGCTAAGTGTACTAGGCCATAGCTTTTGGAAGTACTAACTCGCCTCGTTGATGCCGACGGCAGTTGATCATTACGAGACAAACAGGTACTACATTAGACTAGATAACTTAGATTAGACAAATGAGAGCCGAATTAGCTAGCTAGCTAGCTGCTCTAAGCGAGAGAGTATTTTGTTGCCACCAAGTGATCAGTGACCAGTGACCACTACACATGTTGGCTTGTTGCAGGTACAGCCCACGCACACTCTCCAGTAGCCACTCCACTCCACTTGACCATCGAGTCTTGGCAAGCGCGGCGCCGCGAGCGAGCCGAGGGCGCGGAGGCCGTGATGTTCACCGACGGCATGTCGAAGTTGACCGTGGGGGTGTGCATCATGGTGGCGCTCAGCCTGGCCGTCTTCCTCACCATCGTCATCCTCCTCCTCGCCGACCTCTTCTGCTCCCACCTGCGACGCCGCCGACTCCGCGCGGCCGAGATGGCGCCGCACAAGAGGCCGAAGCTTGGCGTCCCGGCGTCGTCCCCGGCGCACACCGCCGACGACGCGTCGGTGGCCACCACCACCACGACGGCGACGCACGAGGCGCTCTCCAGCACCCCGCCCTTCTACTACGCGCACGGCGTCATGTGCGCGCCCACCCGCAAGGACCTCCTCCTCGCCATCCCCAAGCTGGAGGCCGCCGTGTGGAAGTGGTCGCCCGCGCGCCGTTCCTCGCCGTCGCCTTCGCCGCCGCGGTCCGAGCCCACCGCCCGCGAGTCCTCCTCCTCCGCGTACAGCGACGGCTTCCTGCGCATCTCCAACCCCGTGTACGAGCGGGGCGCCACGGCCGCCCCGGGCGGGTACGAAGAAGACACGCCGTTCGACACGCCTGACGCATCGCCGTCCCCGAATGGGATTACGGAGGAAGAGGGGGCTTTCTCGCCACCGCTGTCCATGATGAGGAAGCTTCCGCCGCTGGGCGTGCTGGCGTGCCCTCCACCCATGGCGGCGGGCTTCTACGATGGCCGGCCGCCGGTCACGCTATGGCCCGGGACGGTCACCACCGACGCAAACCGGGCCTCCTCCTCGTCGTCCAACTTCACCACGCGATTCTTCTCTTCGTAGCCGTTCGAGTAACAAACATCTTTTGTGTGTTGTGATTGCTAGCTAGAAGTAGAACCTGATTTGATGATACATTACTTTGTCATGGTTCATCATATCTCCATCTTCTGCCCTGTTCGGTTTTTGCTAGACTTTCCAGATTATTTCTCAGCGCCTAGAAAGCGCATGCGTTCTTCTGCTCGGATTAATTTCTGAATCGGAGTAGTGCTCGTACCATTCCCTGGAATACTAGCTCCAGCGACGATTAAAGTCTTGCATTGTTCAGACCTCAATAGTTTTTCTGCTGAACCCTTGTCAGTCGTTCAGAGTCCGAGGACCGATACAGTAGGGAGCCGTTCTGGTACTCGATCAGAGGCGTTGCTCCTTTGTCAGCAGGCTTTGGCATCCAATCCCACCAAAACTGTTTCCTGACCGGGGGCATTGAGTGTAGGTAGTATGTAGCTAACTCTGAGACAAACATAAACTTAATTTGGCTCCCGGGTGCATACGCTCCTTTAACAGAAAATTATATTTTGAAGTGTCAGAAAATTTTGATAAAAAATTCTAAATCTACGTCTTCACGATATATGTGCGTTTGACAAGTTTCGTGAAAAACCGATAATTATTGTGATCTACTGTATGTAAAAAAAGAGAAAACAATTATTGTGAAAACTCTTATTTTTAGCACTGAATTTTATATTTTTTACACATGCTACACGACAAGTTTAATTTTCATAAAACGGCTCTGTGAGCATGTAGCACGTGAAGATGTATGTGTGATATTTTTTGTTTTAAACTTTTTAACATTTAAAAAATGTGTCTAAGATGCATTTCAAAATAAAAGGAGCATATGCACGCATGTGCAAAAATACATAGCTCTCAAAATGCTAGTCCTTAATTTGCTAGTGTAAGTGCCACTGCCTAAAAGTTGATCACGCCCGTAGAATAATCACTCAATCATTTCACATTGAAAATAACATCATAATCTCAAGTATGGATACCATGGTAACAAAATGTGGTAAACACAAGAAAAGGGGGAAAATAAATAGGTCACCATTGACGCGTTCTATGTTGCTATAGACTCTATTGTCTCTGAGTTTGATCATCGTTTTAATGAAGACGGGCCTTCTCAGCTCTGAAGATTACCAAGACATAGTTTTTTTTCTTCTTGAGAGAGAATTGCCAAGATAGAGTTGCCTAGCAAGATGTCCGATGATGGCTTTATGATTTGATGGTGTGCTACATCGAGCGAGGGATATTCAAAAATATTGATCTTGGTGAAACTTAAAAAAGTTAAAATAAAGATTGAGCTTTGGCATTGCAAGAGACTTCTAGATGGCATTCAAACTTCATTATCGGTAGGTTTGTAGGTTCTGCTTCGTTGCTATTACCATTGTACAAAGTGGTTATGCTTAAGATGATATAAAATATTCATGTGCCGAGATTTTGCATGAGTCCTTCTTATGCTTTACACAGTTTGCTCGATCTTAAAAAAAAATAGTCTCGTTTAGGCAAAAAAAAAAAAAAAACCCACACACTGTCTGCTCGTTGGAATATCTTGGGTTCTTCCAAAGGAGTCCGATCCTTAGACCAGCACGGTCGCGTCGGGGAGACCTGTGGAAAGCCGTGACGTGCAATAATTTACCCGTTACGAAAAGCCTGGTCGAACGTGCATGCATGCTATGCTTCGTCTTCGGCATTTTGGGTTTGGCTTCGACCCGCAGGCCAGCCACGGGCACAACACACTTTTCTGTATCTGTTCCACATTGTCTCGGTGCTGGCTGCCTCTCCCGTGGCTCCTGTTCCTGAGCGCGCGCCTGCGTAGGTAGGTATGCGCCTTGGATTCTTCTCTCTGAGCGACTTGCGTTCTGTTGCTTGCAAGCGTTGTCAGAGCCGCTGCCGTGTGCACAGTTTTATAATGGCGACCTGCGTGCTGACTGCGACGCCGCGCACTTGCGTGCTGCCGAGACAGTTTGCATGAAACGGTGTGTAGGCGACGGTATGGATACCGCTCGTCCTTCATGACCCGCTCTGAAATGTTACGGGGAAAATCACGATAGTGTTTTTTTTGGCATTGCCAACTTTTTCTTTTTACAATCTATACTACGTATATTTAGTAACAAATAGTACGTGTTAGAGATGCACAAGGCTGACTCCAACGATTACAAAATAAAGTATAAAAGAAACAAGCAGATCATTGAGATCTTCAAATTCTTTTTTTTTTGATGATACAATTTTGTACATCTCTCAATGCAGCCGAAAGCAGATACCAAATCATAGATCTGAAAATACAAACGAAGGTTCTCCCATATTGATTGACGTGAAACAAAGCTTTTACCATTTTATAAATGAAAGAGATAAACTCTCCAAAAGTTTTTTCGTCTCGTTCCTAGCGGCCATCGCCTTCGAGAAATGCGTACAACCTTCACCTTCGCCTCCACCATAGATCGGTTCCCCCTCCTCCGGCTGGCCTCGCCGACGTCGGGAGGGGCAGGGAACCCGATCTATGCGTGGAGTTTTTAATAAAGTAGGGTTTTCTACATATTAGGTTAAGGTTTGGTAGCCGTCTTCTTGTTGGTCTTCGTCATGATGGAGATGGCATCGTCTACAATAAGTGTTCTTCAGACCTTCGTTCGACAATAAGATCTCATTCGTGGCATCAATGGTGGTGTTAGAGGGTTACAATTCTACAGGTATGGATCTTCAGATCTTGCCAACTTCGTCAACTAGTTGGAAAAAAAACTTCAGTGACTTCCTCCTCCAAATTGAAAATTAATGAGTATTATACACGTTTTAGTGCGTAGATACATTTATATCTAGATAAGAGGTGAGCTCATATATCCGGTAGTTGTCTGCAGGCGCATTTCTAGTGTGTCCTCCTATTCACACAGACTAAAATGGACATCCTCAATACTTTTCGATCGTGCCGCTGAAGATGGACCTTAGAGCTAGCATATATCGAAAAGTTAGTGTAGAAAACATTGATCTTTTAACAGGCAAGATGTTAAGCATACGAGAAAAAAATCTTGCACACGCATGATGTAGAATCTTTTTTTTTGCGAGACGCTCACACATACTAGTATGTAACTATAGTTACTCCTATGAATGCACACACTTACATCCTACCCCTACGAGCATTTCCAAGAGATTGAGTCTAAAAAACTGATTCGACAGGTTTTGAAATTGACAAAGTGACCACAGACGCCTCGCTGTCGACGGGAATATCACCTCCAACTGAATAATATTCCGCCTTTTAATGAGACACCAAAATGTCAAATTTACAATTTAAACTCTAGTGGGTTAGAGGTGCCACTCCCCTCCTAAAAATCCAACCACCAGTTGATTCTTTGTAGACCTTCTATTGCTTACACCTACACAAGTACATTATATATTTCCTCCTCTGCACTTTAAGATAGACATTCATACAAAAGATAGTTTTCAAATAACACACTTTTAGAGACCTCTATCAATGTACCCAAAGATACTAAAATGGAATGATGCATTTATATACAATATGATTATTCGAGTGCCATAAATTAATTTGTTGTGGTATGCGTCTTTCCCTTCTTCTTCTTCTTCTTCACGTATTGGACATTGGAAAAGGATTTTCTAAGAGACAACACATCAAAAGAGATTCACCTATAAATATTATTCAAATTAATTGATTTTTTTCAATCACAAACTTTATATACGTATATCGATAGCAGTTCATATTAAGTATTTAGTACTCCATCCGTCCCAAAATATAAGGCATCTAAGAATGAGGCAAAAGTTAAATCATACTTATTTTAACTAGATATTAAGGAAAAATATGTACATCTAAAATATTGAATGGACACATTAAAATATACTTTATAATGAATCTATTGATATCGATACAATATTGTATTTGTTTATATTTATGTGTATAAACTTAATCAAACTTAGAAAAAAATGACTTTTGAGTAATCTTTAGACGCCTTCTATTTTTGGAAAGGAGGGAGTATCAATATTAAGAAGTCTACTAGATTAAGTGAAATATAATTTTTTTTCCAAAAATATTCTAACCTAGAGGTATTTAGTGTTTGAAAGAACGAGATGTCGCCTAGAGGGGGGTGAATAGGCGATTTAAAAACTCTTACGAATTTGGCTTGTAAGAATGCGGAATTAAACTAACGTTTATTTTACAAGCATAAAATCTAAATATGCTAGGCTCAACTAAGTGCAACAACAACAACTAGAGGTAAGAAAGATATGCACAATATATATATATATAAACAAGAAGTGATAGCAAGATATAATAAATACTTCAAACTCGGTGACTATCACAAGAGAAAATAAACTCGGGTATAGAGATAACCAAGGCATGTGGAGACGAATATGTATTCCCGTGTTCCCTTCCTTTGCAACAAGGTGCGTCACGTTTGGAGAGGTGGGGATCTCATGAAGGATTTTCCAATGCCACGATGGCTCACCTTTTTCTCCGAGCCTATCACACAAAGGAATAACCCATTTTTCTTATGGTTAGCTTTTCCTCCACTCCGGAAATAGGAAGCTCCACAACAATTTCACAAGCTCCATGAAGGAGAAGCCCAAGCCCCTTCACAACCTTCCACGAAGGAGGTCACCGGGACACCAACCAAGCCAACTAGGAGGTCACCCTCCAAGAGTAACAAGGTCACGGTCTCTCACTCGAACTAATCGTGGTGGAGAGCTAAACACTATGCAATGATGCAAAGCAAGAACACGAAAGGTGTTCAAATCCTTCACACTCAAATCCCACCAAAACAACAAATGCTAGGATGAGATTAGAGAGGAAGAACAATGGAGGAAATCAACAAATGACTCCAAGATCTAGATCCAAAGAGTTTCCCTCACTTAGAGAATAAATGGATTGGTGGGGATTGTAGATCTAGATCTCCTCTCTTAGATCCCTCAAGAATGAGAAAGAATCATGGGAGAAATCAAGAGATAGGACAAGTTCTTCAAAGTCAACAATGGAGGAGAGAGAGTTGAAGAACTTTCCAAGCCCAAGGTGAAAGAAGGGCTATTTATAGCCTGGGAAAAAATAGCCGTTGGGGGAAAAAGATGGGCAGAAAAATGACCTAGCCGGCCAGCCAGCCGGTCCACTGGGCCGGGCGCGAGACAGGCCGACCGCGCCGGCTCACAGGCCGGACTGGGCAGGCAAGCCGTGCAGGAGCAAAGAGGGCCTAACCGGCAGGGGGTGGCGGTCGACCGGGCGCTGGGTCGGTCGGTCCGAGGACCACCGGGCGGGGTGTTGGACTTGGGCTGGGAGACCCCCTGGAGCGGGCCGGTGTGCACGAGCCTAGCGGCCGGTCCCCACCGGGCAGGCCGGTGGCTGTCAAGGCAAGGCCGAGAGGTGGACCGGATTTCGGGACCCCCCTGAAAAACCTTTTCTTTTTCTTTTAAACAGAAAAGCTCCTGAACTCCGATTTACATGAAACCAATTTTGTTGGAAAGGTAACGACAAATAGAACCAATTTTGTTTGAAATATTGAGACTCCTCACAAAATATTTTTAGATGATTTTAGAGAGGGGTCTCCCAACGTCAAGAAACGGTAAAGACGTCCAAACTCGAAAACGCAATAGAAGATGCATGCGGATTCCGTTTTCGATGAACTTGGACTTGTTGAAAAGCTATCAACAAGCTCAAGAACCTCACACGGAGAAACACCAATAAGCAATAGGGATATGCAAAGTATGCAAATGATTGAGCTCCCTAAGACGATGTGATCAAGTTACCCAACCGAAAGCCCCTCTGGATAGTGCAGCTATCTATCCTATAACCCGATTTCCCAACAAACACCTTGAGACTGGTAAAAATAATACCTAGAAAGGCCATATCTTTGCCTTGCGCAACCCGCTTGATCTTGATGACAACACTTCAAGTTTCATCAAGCCGGAGTGCATCACTTGATCATTGTTGTTTCGTGAAGACTCATGATTTGCTTCCCCATACGTCATTATGGGATAGCTTCATTAAGCATATCTTCACATTTCATTATCACTAAATGGACGACAAGCTTCAAGCATGTGATCCTCTTGAGATGCTCAACTTGAACTTGCCCAACTCAACCTTGATGACGATCACCACTTGATGTCATCCTCTCATGGGATATATGAGATCTCACTTTTGATGCATGCCCATGGAAAGAAACCTAACCCACATAGAAAACACAAGAGCACATATATGATGGGTTAGTTCATAAAGCATAATTGACAAGGCTTACCATACCACATGACTTCACGTGGCACATTCTTCATGCTTCATGTGTTGACCAAACTTGAATCTATTCTTCACACTTTGTATTGGTAAACCTTGTATCTTCTCATGCTCTGTTATACTATCTTGAGGTGTATAAAGAACTCTTCATTTGTTTGCATGCTCTGAATCTTAGTCAATCTTAGCTCAACTCATGAGTCTATCATGACACCGACTTTGAGCCATATCTTGAATTCTTCACTTGGAATCAAGCACTTAAGATCTTGATCATTCATTGTTTAACACATAAGCTAGCTAGAGCATGGCTAATATTGAGTTCCACATAGTAACATCATCTTCATTTCTTCTTCTTGATCATATCACATATGTCTTCAAATCGATGATCTTGATGCCAATACTGAAGGTATATCTTTTATCGTCATGTCATCCATGCTTGAATCCAACACATGGACTACAAGTATTACCTATGAAACAGTCCTTCATATAAACTCAATGAAAACATTAGTCTATAGGGGTTGTCATTAACTACCAAAACCACACATAGGAGCAATGTACCCTTAGAGTGTTCATATGGCTCTTGGTTATTGTTTCGAACTAATGAGAGCGGAAATTCAAACAAGCCTTACAAGATTTATATTCTCATACATGTTCTCACTACTATTAGGAAACACAAGGTTAGTAGGCATCACATGCTACACAACAAAGTCCAGATAAATTATTTTCTGATGCCACCAAATCATTTATTATCAACATGACATCCCTAGCAAAAAATTCTAGAAGAAATAACAGGGACAAGAAAAAGATTATGTGATAATAATCATAATAAAAAACCTTATATACAGAATGAAATGGAATTATTACCGAAGAAACAACAAAATATAATGAAGACAAACTTAAAAGTAACTATGCAAAAGTACTATAAATACAAAACACTCATTTTATTTTAGTGTAATATTATAATACGATTTTAGCATGCTACTTAATAATCTAGAATTGTTTAGTTTGTTTCATCATGTTTGTACACTAAAAGTTCATCTTATTTTTGAATTTCTAGTCTGTATATGATCAATTGAACGTTCAAATGAATGAAATGACTAATTATTTTTTGACATAAATATGTGTTATCATCACCTCCACCAATGTTAGAAAAGAACTTCGTTCGGGAAACTCCAATCCGCAACTAGTTGCGGGTGTAAACTATATTTTTTTTGTGATACTTCCAAGTTTTCAAAAAAATGAAAACTAAAATTATGAACCTATATTGTGTTGTATCATGTGCATCTATGAAGTTTCATCCAAAATTATGACCATATGTGATCTACACAAAAAATAAATACATGACTACTCACATACGTCTTTTCTTTTTTGCACAAGTAGATCATATTTTGACACAAAAATTTCCAATTTCACAACATATAGCATAACTAACTTCCACTACAATTTTAATTTATATTTTTTGAAAACTTGGAAGTGTGATGTCTACGCACGCTTCTATTCCTGTAGACAGTGTTGGGCCTCCAAGAGCAGAGGTTTGTAGAACAGCAGCAAGTTTCCCTTAAGTGAATCACCCAAGGTTTATCGAACTCGGGAGGTAGAGGTCAAAGATATCCCTCTCAAGCAACCCTGCAATTAAGATACAAGAAGTCTCTTGTGTCCCCAACACACCTAATACACTTGTCAGATGTATAGGTGCACTAGTTCGGCGAAGAGATAGTGAAATACAAGTAATATTGATGATTATAAGTAGTAATTGCAATCTGAAATAAAAATGGCAGCAAGCGAACATGTAGCAAACTTGTTGGAAACGGTGTTTCAATGCTTAGAAACAAGGCATAGGGATCATACTTTCACTAGTGGACACTCTCAACAATGATCACATAAATAAATAACTTCTCTTCACTTGTGCTACTTTCAAACACTCTCTTGTTGGATAACAAACACCATTCATTGTGTAGGGCTATAAAAGCACACCTCAAGCCGGAGTAAATAAACTCCACAACGTCCGGAATTCATATTAAAGTAACCTCTAGAGTGCATAATAGACCGTTGCAATTTAGACTGAGTACTAACATAGCATACACATTGTCACCAATAGCTATGAAAGGGGAATAGATCACATCAATACTATCATAGTAATAGTTAACTTCATAATCTAGAAAAGATTACAATCATAACCTACGCCAAGTACTACATGATGCACACACTGTCAACTTTACATCATGGAGGAGGAATAGACTACTTTAATAACATCACTAGAGTAGCACATAGATTAATAATGACACAAAGCTCATGATCACATAAAGATCACACCATGGGAGGGAGAGATGAACCACATAGCTACCGGTAGAGCCCTCAGCCTCGGGGAGAACTACTCCCTCCTCATCATGGAGACAACGACGGCGATGAAGATGGCGGTGGTGTCGATGGAGATGACTCGGGGCAATCCCGTCCGCGGGTCGAACAGATTCGTCCCGAAACGGAGTTTGCGATGGCGGCGGCGTCCCCGGATTCTTTCTCGAGTTTCGTCAATTGTTGTAGGGTTTTCCGTCACGAGAGATTATATAGGCGAAGAGGCGCAAAGGTGCCTATGGGGCCCACCCATAGGCGGCGTGCCCCTCCTAGGCCGCGCCCTGTTGTGGTGTGGGGTCCGGGCCTCCTCTCCGCCTCCTTCTTGTTCTGGTCCGTCTCTGAAATAAGATGTTTGGCTTTGTTTCGTCGACCCGAGAATATTGCCCGAACAAACTTTCGGAACCAAAAATAAAACAGAACTGCACCTCAACATCTTGTTAATAGGTTAGTTCCGGAAAATGCATAAAATCATTATAAAGTGTGAGCAAAACATGTAGGTATTGTCATAAAACTAGCATGGAACATCAAATTATAGATACGTTGGAGACGTATCAAGCATCCCAAGCTTAGTTCCTACTCGCCTCGAGTAGGTAAACGATAACAAGGATAATTTCTGAAGTGACATGCTACTATCATAATCTTGATCAATACTATTGTAAAGCATATGAGATGAATGAAGTGATTCGAAGCAATGGTAAAGACAATGACTAAACAACTGAATCATATAGCAAAGACTTTTCATGAATAGTACTTTCAAGACAAGCATCAATACGACTTGCATAGGAGTTAACTCATAAAGCAATAAATTCTTAGTAGAAAGTTTTGAAGCAACACAAAGGAAGATATAAGTTTCTGCAGTTGCTTTCAACTTCAACATGTATATCTCATGGATAATTGTCAACACAAAGTAATATGATGAGTGCAAATAAGCAAGTATGTAGGAATCAATGCACACAGTTGACACAAGTGTTTGCTTCTAAGATAGAAGGAAGTAGGTAAACTGACTCAACATAAAGTAAAAGAAAGGCCCTTCGCAGAGAGGGAAGCATGGATTACTATTTTTGTGCTAGAGCTTTATTTTGAAAACATAGAAACAATTTTGTCAACGGTAGTAATAATTCATATGTGTTATGCATAAGACATCCTATAAGTTGCAAGCCTCATGCATATAATACCAATAGTGCTCGCACCTTGTCCTAATTAGCTTGATTTCCATGGATTATCATTGCATTACATATGTTTCAACCAAGTGTCACAAAGGGGTACCTCTATGCCGCCCGTACAAAGGTCCAAGGAGATAGATCGCATTTGATTTCTCATTGATAGATCTCAACTAAGGACATCCATACCGGGACAACATAGAAAACAGATAATGGACTCCTCTTTAATGCATAAGCATTCAACAATAGATAATATTCTCATAAGAGATTGAGGATTAATGTCCAAACTGAAACTTCCACCATGATTCATGGCTTCAGTTAGCGGCCCAATGTTCTTCTCTAACAATATGCATACTCAAACCATTTAATCATGATAAATCACCCTTACTTCAGACAAGACGAACATGCATAGCAACTCACATGATATTCAACAAAAGTGTAATAGTTGATGGCGTCCCCAAAAACATGGTTACCGCTCAACAAGCAACTTATAAGAAATAAGATACATAAGCTACATATTTTTTACCACAATAGTTTTTAAGGCTATTTTCCCATGAGCTATATATTGCAAAGACAAGGAATGAAATTTTAAAGGTAGCACTCAAGCAATTTACTTTGAATGGCAGAAAATACCACATAGTAGGTAGATATGGTGGACACAAATGGCATAGGTTTTGGCTCAAGGTTTTGGATGCACGAGAAGAATTCCTCTCAAGTACAAGGCTTTGGCTAGCAAGGTTGTTTGAAGCAAACACAAGTATGAACCGGTACAACAAAACTTACATAAGAACATATTGCAAGCATTATAAGACTCTACACTGTCTTCCTTGTTGTTCAAACACTTCACCAAAAATATCTAGACTTTAGAGAGACCAATCATGCAAAACAACAAGCTTATGGTAGTTCTTCATTAATAGGTGCAAAGTACATGATGCAAGAGCTTAAACATGATCTATTTGAGAGCTCAAAACAATTGCCAAGTATCAAATTATTCAAAACCATATACCATTTACCACATGAAGCATTTTCTGTTTCCAACCAAATAGCAATTAACGAAGCGGTTTTCAACTCCGCCATGAACATTAAAAGTGAAGAACACTAGTGTTCATATGAAAAAGCGGAGCGTGTCTCTCTCCCACACAAGGTATGATCCAATTTATTCAGAGAACTAAGATAACAAAATAAAAATAAAAGCACACAAACGCTCCAAGTAAAGTACATAAGATGTGACAGAATAAAAATATAGTTTCACTAGAGATGACCTGATAAGTTGTTGATGAAGAAGGGGATGCCTTGGGCATCCCCAAGCTTAGACGCTTGGGTCTTCTTGAAATATGCAGGGATGAACCACGGGCATCCCCAAGCTTAGACTTTCACTCTTCTTGATCATATTGTATCACCCTTCTCTCTTGACCCTTGAAAACTTCCGCCACTCCAAACTTCTCATAAACTTCATTAGAGGGTTAGTGCATAATCAAAAATTCACATGTTCAGCAAGGACACAATCATTCTTAACACTTCTGGATATTACCCAAAGCTACTGAAAGTTAATGGAACAAAGAAATCCACTCAACACAAGAAAAGAGGCAATGCGAAATAAATGGAGAATCTGAAAGCACGTCAGAAGACGACTTTTTAGAGGCACTTAACAGGCTCAGATGAAAAAACTCAAACTAATGAAAGTTGCGTACATATACGAGGATCACGCATGAAAATTTGCAGAATTTTACGAGTTTCCAGAGAGATCTACTCAAATTCGTAGATAGAAATCTGTTTCACAGAAATCCAAATATAGTATCAACCTTCTATTAGAGACTTTACTTGGCACAACAACGAAATAAACATGATAAGGGAGGTTACTACTAGTAACAACTTCCAAGACACAAAAAAGTAGCAAAATAAAAACATGGGTTATCTCCCAAGTGCTTTCTTTATAGCCATTAAGATGGCTCAGAATTTTAATGATGCTCGCAAGAAATAAGAGTTGAAGTAAAGAGAGCATCAAGAAGCAAATTCAAACGCATTAAGCCTAACCCACTTCCTATGAAAAGGAATCTTGTAAATAAACAAGTCATGTAAGCACAATGCAACAAGCATAGAAAGGCAACACAAGCGCAACTTCAAGATTCTCAACATAAAGAGGGGAAACTTAATATTACTAAGATGCATATAACCATGTTTCCCTCTCTCATAATAACTTTCAGTAGCATCATGAACAAACTCAACAATATAACTATCACATAAAGCATTCTTATTCACATGCATAAAAGTATCATTACTCTCCACATAAGCATAATCAATTTTATTAGTAATAGTGGGAGTAATACTATCACAACCATCATTGTAATTATCATAAATTGCAGGCATGGTATAATCATAATAAACTTTATCCTCCATAGTAGGTGGCACCAAAATACCACTATCATTATAATCATCATAAATGGGAGGCAAAGTATCATCAAAGAAAATTTTCTCCTCAAAACTTGGGGGACTAAAATTATCACAACTAGCTTCCCCAAGCTTAAATTCTTCCATAGCATTAGCAATAATAGTATTCAAAGAGTTCATGTTAATAACATTGCTACAACTATTTTGCAAACAAAGTTCCATGGGTTTTTTTTAATTCTCTCTTCAAACACATCATGTCCTAATTCAATATAAAGTTCATAAAGATCTCTATTTTTTTTTTGTTTTCCATTAAGCCTAACTAGTGAAAATAAAAACAAGAAACAAAAAGATATAATTGCAGGATCTAAAGGAGATACCTTCGAGTACTCACACACCGGCAACAGTGCTAGGAAATAGCTTAGTAGTCGGAGGATGTGAATACCTTTTACCTTACCTCCTAAGAACGACGCGTAAAATAGCTTGATGTCTACGCACGCTTCTATTCACAGAGAGTGTTGGGCCTCCAAGAGCAGAGGTTTGTAGAACAGCAAGTTCCCCTTAAGTGAATCACCCAAGGTTTATCGAACTCGGGAGGTAGAGGTCAAAGATATCCCTCTCAAGCAACCCCCAATTAAGATACAAGAAATCTCTTGTGTCCCCAACACACCTAATACACTTGTCGATGTATAGGTGCACTAGTTCGCGAAGAGATAGTGAAATACAAGTAATATGGATGATTATAAGTAGTAATTGCAATCTGAAATAAAAATGGCAGCAAGCGAACATATAGCAGAACTTGTTGGAAACGGTGTTTCAATGCTTAGAAACAAGGCATAGGGATCATACTTTCACTAGTGGACACTCTCAACAATGATCACATAAATAAATAACTTCTCTTCACTTGTGCTACTTTCAAACACTCTCTTGTTGGATAACAAATACCATTCATTGTGTAGGGCTATAAAAGCACACCTCAAGCCGGAGTAAACAAACTCCACAACGTCAGTTCATAGAAAGTAACTAGAGTGCATAATAGACCGTTGCAATTTAAACCAGTACTAACATAGCATACACACTGTCACCAATAGCTATGAAAGGGAGAATAGATCACATCAATACTATCATAGTAATAGTCAACTTCATAATCTACAAGAGATTACAATCATAACCTACGCCAAGTACTACATGATGCACACACTGTCAACTTTACATCATGGAGGAGGAATAGACTACTTTAATAACATCACTAGAGTAGCACATAGATTAATAATGATACAAAGCTCATGATCACATAAAGATCACACCATGGGAGAGAGAGATGAACCACATAGCTACCGGTAGAGCCCTCAGCTCGGGGAGAACTACTTCCTCCTCATCATGGGAGACAACAAACGGCGATGAAGATGGCGGTGGTGTCGATGGAGATGACTCGGGGCACCCCCGGTCCGCGCGTGCCGAACAGACTGTCCGAAACGGAGTTTCGCGATGGCGGCGGCATCCCCTGAGTCTTTCCGAGTTTCGTCAATTGTTGTAGGGCTTTCACGTCACGAGAGATTATATAGGCGAAGAGGCGGCGCAAGGGGTGCACAGGGGCCCACCCCATAGGGTGGGCGCGCCTCCTAGGCCGCGCCCTAGTGTGGTGTGGGGGCCCGGGCCCTCTCCGGCTCCCCTTCGGTGTTCTGGTCCGTCTCGGTGAAATAAGATGTTTGGCTCGTCGAATTCGAGAATATTGTCCGAACAGCCTTTCGGAACCAAAACAGAACGGAACTGGCACCTCGGCATCTTGTTAATAGGTTAGTTCCGGAAAATGCATAAAATCATTATAAAGTGTGAGCAAAACATGTAGGTATTATCATAAAACTAGCATGGAACATCAGAAATTATAGATACGTTGGAGACGTATCAAAGTGTCAGCACTCGCTTCGTTCAATCGTTCATCTAACCTAGCCCTTGTTTTCCTCGCTGGACACGAGTGCGCACTGCGCAGACAAATAACATGCCGAAATGGCCGGAACTCCCGTCCCGTGCAATCCATTGACCGGCCTGCAACGCGCGTTTTTTTTGAACAAAGAGAGGCGTCGGAGACACCAAATTTCCATTCAACTCATGGGCAAGATACATCGTTTATTACATATCCCTGCGCTAGAAGAGATGGGAGAATAATTTGCAGAGGACATGGGGTTTCCCTATGAGAAGAATTTAAACAAGTGAAGATAGGCGTATACATAGATTGTCTTAACGCGTGTTGAGCGCATTTGTGAGCTTCACTGTTCAGGTTCCTTCTGATGTGATAAACCTGAGAGAAAGACTGAGAAACATCTTTGTACTTAGCTATCTGTTGCCTGATTTCCCAAGGGACCTGTGGGTGTGCCAACAAAGATATTGTTGCTGCTCTTGCCACAGTGATGTTATCTGTTAAAATAGAAACATGATTGAGGTGCATCAGCTTTGCCACTTTCGCCGCAAGAACGAGAGCTTCAACTTCTGCCTGAATAACATACGGTGTCGCCGGGATTAAGGCTTGGATGAAAGTGATGCCTTGCAATTTGGTTCCTGCAATCGACAATAGATTCCCAGTCCAGTCATCATCTTCGCCTCCACCCTTGTCTCTGCATTGACCTTCCAGGCAGCATCTTAGTAGATCCTGGAGCATTTAATTTGAAGATTTGAAGTGATAGTTTCTCCTTGCTTCAGCACCTCTTCCTGGTTTTGTACCTGCAAGAGATTAACCGTATTGTGGTGTGTCTGTTTGTTGGGTTTCTGGGTCATGCCCACCATCTCAAGATTCTTTGAAATTGCTTGCGCCACTTGATTGATCTGCAAAGGGTTCCCTGGTTTCCTGCCAAAGAGGCAATCGTTTCGAGATTTCCACGTACACCACATAAATGTTTAGACATTTTGCAGTGAGGCATGAGGATGATTCATATTTAAGATGTTCAAGATAATCTGAGTTAGGGAATTGCAATTGGCCACTGTATAATCTATGCGTATAAACCATGGTGTAGTGAACCAAGCAGCTTCAGAGAAAGGGCATGTAAAGAACAAATGAATGTCGTCCTCTTGTAAGCCACACCGGCAACAAAGCTTGCTTATGTGTTTAGAAAACTTACCTGCACGTGCTCCAGTTGGCATTGCCTTCCTGAGAAATCACCAACCAAAAGTCTGCACTCTTGGAGTGATCTGCTTGTTCTTCCAAATCTGATTTAGAAGATGAATAGTATCTTGTTGTACTTGTCTTGGTGCTGGTTCATCAAGTTCCTGCAAATTCGTAAGGAAAGCACGATATGCAGATTTTGTTGTACATTTACCTGTTGGAGTTAGCTTCCAACACAGAATATCTTCAGCTTGCGATTGAATTATTGGTGTTTGCTTGATAAAACTCGCTGTCGGCTTCTGAAAGAGCATGTCTATAAGCTGACAGTTCCATTCTTGTTTATTGGCCAGCCACAGGTCTTTTACATGGGTTGGATAGACAAAACCTGTGGACTGAGAAATTAAAGCTTCGTAGATATAGCCCAACCCTTGCACCAAGGAGTTCTCCAAATGAATATATTGCCTTGGGTGATTTGGTAAAAAGAGTGAGTTTTTAAAATTGGAAGGATTTTTATTATGGAGGACCAAAAGGCAGATTTTGGGACATTCGGGTTTGGGCGCCAGATAGAAGAATCTAGAAAATATTTGGATTTGAGAACTACATGGAGAAAGTTGTCTGGTTTCTCCGCAAATCTCCATGTCGCCGTAAGAATAAGGGCTTGATTCATGGCTTGAAGATTTCTAATTCCCAAACCTCCTTCATTTTTGGGGGTACAAATATCTTTCCAAGCTCTCAAACAAAAACTTCTCGCATTTGTTTCCTCCGTGACTTCCGTCCACCAAAAGTTTCGTATAATGGCTGTTAGCTTTGAAATAAAAAAAATTGTGAACAAAATATTTGACATGTAATAGACAGGAATGGAAGCAAACACATATTTAATGAGTTCCAATCTTGCAGCATGGGAGAGTTTATCAGCTTTTTAAGTGCTAAGTTTAGATCGGAATTTATCAAAAACAAAGTTAATTTTAGGCAGCCGCTCTATCTTTTCCAGGTAGGATGAGGGGGTGGCCAAGATGGATGAAATTATTGTCTATGATTGGCACAGGAAAGATTTGTCTGATCAAATGAGCGGTAGAAGATGGGACCTTTTTGCTGAAGATAATTCCCGATTTACTCCAATTCGGTGTTTGACCTGAGTGAGTACAAAAAATTGCAATATATCCTTATTGTCGTTGCTTCATGAAGAGTAGCTTGTCCGCAAACAAGGAGATCATCTGCAAATAAGAGTGAGTGTATGGACGAGCAGTTTGAACATAGCTTTATACCTGCAAGAGAGTTAGCTAACATAGATTCTTGTAGAGAAATGGAGAGTTCATTTATTGCGAGAACAAACAAATAAGGGGATAACGAACATCCTTGTCTAATTTCCCTGTCACCTCGGAATCTCGCAAAAGGCTGGCCATTAATGATTACGGAAAAAGTCGGCGAGGAAACACAAGCATGGATTAAATTAATGAAATGCCCATGAAGCCCTTTACGTGAAAGGGCTGAGATAATGAAGTTCCGTTCTACCCTGTCAAAAGCATTTGCAAGGTCTATTTTGAGCATAAAAGCACTATCATTCCAAGAGCTAAGAGCAAAGGAGTGTGTTATTTCCTGGGCAATGATTGTGTTGTTACTAATAGGTCTACCCTCAATAAAAGATTGTTGTGAAGGGTGCACGTAGTCCGGCAGGTGAGGTTTTAATCTATTTGCAAGACATTTGGCAATGATCTTATAAATAACGTTACAAAGGCTAATAGGTCTATAATCTGCTGGAACTTGAGGAACAAGCTTCTTAGGAATTTGCGCAATATGAGTATCATTAATATGAGCTGGCATAATACCTGTTTGGAAGAAATTCCTTACCAGCTGCACTACATCTTGCCCAATCCAATCCCATGTTGCTATGTAGAATTCAACGTTGAAACCATCTCGCCCCGGAGATGCATTTATTTTCATTTCTTTTAGAGTGTCCAAGATCTCTTTATCATCTGGTAAGGAGTAAGTGTAGTCCTGAGAATCTTGTGGAAGTTGTGATCCGATAAAGGGTATGCCATTATTAGTATTTGTAGAAGTAAAAATGGATCTAAAATAGTTGACAAATGTTTTGCTGATTTTGTTTGGGTTGAATTGAACAATATCATTTTCATCCTTTACCGAGACAATGGTATTCCTTCTTCTTCTTTTGACCACAGCATGGTGAAAAAAATAAGTGTTTTTATCTCCATCTTTTATCCATTTTTTCTTCGCTCTTTGCATGTAAGATTTAGTGAGTTTGGTCATAGTTTGCTCATACCTTGCAGTGAGGGCAGCCTCCAAGTTGTGATCCTGCTCTGCTATGGGCTGCATTTGTATTTGTTTGATTTGTTCCTCAATGTTGTTTAGCTCTCGATTCAGCGGCTTTTTCTTTTTACACTAGATCTTTAGGGTACCTGCAAGATGGTAGTCCTAGCAGAAAAGGATTTATTTATAGTTGCACTTCAATCTGGTTTCGCACAGTTCTGCAAATCTTGCTCCTTTAGCCACTAGTTTTCAAATTTAAAAGAACTGGTCCTTCAGTAGAAAGAAGAATGGCAACATGAACACTAAGATTATGGATAATGGGCATGTTGTAAACATTGGAAATAGGAAAAGAAGCACACCATTCAACATTTACTAAACATCTATCAAATCTTTTAAAGGTAGGTTTAGAAGAAAATCTTTTGTTTGTCCAAGTATAAGCCGGACCACTGAAAACCCAAGTCAAAGAGACCACATTGCTTAACAAAGGCGCGAAAAGCATACATACGAGTGCGATTAATATTAGCAGAGTTCTTTTCCATATCATACAAAAGCTCATTCATGTCACCCATACAAAGCATAGAAAGGCTAGGATTATCATACACAAAAGCAGCCACCTGGTTCCAGATTATACTAGTTTGGTGGTGATACAGATCACCATAAATACAAACTAAGCCAAACTTGTGATTTCTAGCATTATGTACAACCGTAGCTAGAATAACATGGAAACTAGAACTATGGATAGTTACTTGCAGATCATCGTTCCACATCAACCAAAGCCCACCCGAGCGTCTTCGAGAGGGCACTACAAAACTATCAACCATATTAAACCTAGATCCGACGATTTGACTTTAGAAGATTTTATTTCAGAAACAAAAAATTATCTGTGGCTTTGCAAAGTAGACCATCCTGGCAAGATGATTCATCTTGTCACTGCCGAGGCTCTTGCCCATGCCTTGGCAGTTCCATCCTAAGGCCCTCATGGCGCCCGTGGCGCCTTAGAGGCTGGCGCCAATGCCTCATCATCAAGTTCCATATTCCTTCCTTCATTACATTGTCGAAGATGTTCTTGTTCTGCAGCTTGATTAACTCCACGGATGGGAGCAACTTCGATTTCAGCTTGACCTTGTTTCTGGATTTCTTGATCAATGTTGGCAGTAGCAGTATTCGCTCCCATGTAGTCATCCTGATCCATATGAGAAGGTGACAATGCCCCATAGCGAGAGTCTTGTGTGCATGCTGACCATGCTAGCGAGACTGGCCGAAGTGGTCATGGGTTATATTCCCCTAGTGACCCGAGATAGACCTTGCAGGTGATCTGTGAGCTGCAGCTGCGTAAGGGTGCGCCATGTGTCCCTTAGAGGCACCCCTGTTTCTGCGATGAGGCCCTCCCTGCCCCATCTCATCGTCGCCTCCGAGACGTCTCCAAGAGGCAGATCCATGCTCATAGACAGTAATTCCTGTAGGAGATGTGTTATGAGCGCTAGTTTGCGTGAAATCTGGAATGTCCCATCTACTAGGTCGACGGCGAGTCCGAACTTCTGCAATAGTTGCACCAGCTCCATGGACTGGGCCGATGGGACATGTTGTTCCTCCGCCTCCTGCTGCCGTTATTCCTCCTGATTCTCCTCCTCCCGGTCCTGCTCCAAGAATTCCAACTCCAACAGCAGTATCTGCAGCGAGAAATGCGTCAACAATATGCATTTGCTTCGTGTGTGTGGGGGAGTGAGCACCAAGCGACAGGGCAGCGCCTGAGGATGGATACTGATAGAGAGGGGCCTTCGAAACATCAACGTGCTTTTGCGTCTGGATAGGGGATCCATGAGCGTCACTGCCTGATGGCGGTTGTGCCCGTTTTGCGAGCGGCAGCGGGTTAGGAATTGGGGAGGGGAGCGGTCGCTTGGGTGAGGGCTTCTGTAGAACAGGATCAACGGATGAAGGGAGGATACCCAAGTTGTGTGAGGTGGTGAGCGGATCAGATGGGGCAAGACGAGGCAGAGTTGTGTTTTCAGTCAAGAGAGCTGTGTTGGGGTGGATGTGCTGACCGATGGTTGAAGACGAACTATTAGGTTGTCCTACTTGCTAAATTGGAGCAGCATAAGGGGTAGACTGAGGTAGAGAGAGTGCGCTATTCTGCTGGTCTAAAAGCAGCCCTTCATGTTTTGGCATAGCTCTTTCTTCAGGTGTTTGTGACAGACCTCCAATAGCAGTAGTGAAGGAATTTTCTAGGTTTGTACATTGTGTAGTGACTTCCATGCCCCTGCTTCCAATAGGTTCCAGTACGCTTCTCTGAACTATTTTTGATATTTCTTCAATGCCTTTGTCTGTAGTACTCCGTATTAATTTGTTGATCCAAATGACGAGTCATGCCTGGCTGAACGCGCGTTCCCCAGCGGCCCAAGCCCACCACGCGGAACCTCGAAATTCGAACCCTCGCAAACGGAAACCCTCCCCATCTCCGGCAGAAACCCTCGATTCCCCATTCCCCATTCCCCATCCCAACCAAATCCATGGAGCAAACCCCAGGCGACAGCGCCCTAGCCCCCACGATGGCCTCCCGGGTCTCCGCCGCCCGCATCGCCGACGTCGTCGACGTCGAGGACGACGACGACGACACCGCCGCCTCCACCCCCGCGGCCCTCCGCTTCCGCTCCCGCCTCATCACCTCCGGGCAAACCCCGTCGTTCCCCGACGCATTCTCCTCGTGCCCGGCCGCCCCGAAGCGGCCGGCGCCCGCGTCCCCCATCCTCGTCGAAGACGACACCCCTCCCCCGCCGCCGAAGCGGCGCCAGTCCGTAGCCCCGGGCTCCGTGGTGCCCGAGACTCCAGACTGGCACCACGTCCCTTGCTCATCCCCCCGACCCCGGGCCACTACTCCCGACACGCCCGATTCCGTTCTCCGGAGCTCGTCCCGCTTCGGCTTCGACTCTCCCGATCCGGAGATCCCTGGTCCATCTCCCCCCCGCTCCGGCGACGCCAACATTATCGTTCTGGAGACCCCGGGCTTCACCACCCCGCGCCCGCGGCCATCCAGAGCCGCAACCGTACCCGACACCCCCCAGTCGTTCGTCCCCTGCTCGCTCGACCCCCGACCCGGCGGCGCCGCTCCAGACATGCCCAATTCTGCTCTACCACGCTCGTTCGAGCTCGGCTTTGATTCTCCCGATCCGGGGATCCCCGGGCCAGCCGTCCCCGGCTGTACCGATCCCGACATTGTCGACCTGGACACACCAGCCACCATCACCACAGCCCGGCCTTCCGGTGCCCCAGCTGTACCCGACACTCCCCAGTCATTTGTCCCCTGCTCGCTCAGCCCCCAACCCCCCGGCGCGGTTCCTGCCATGCCTTACTCTGTTCTCCCGCGCTCCTTTGAGCTCGACTTCGATGCGGCTGCTGCTGCTGCTGCTGCTGATTTGGGGATCGCTGGGCCGGCTTTCCCCGGCTCGGTTGGCCCTAACACTGTCGGCGCCGAGACACGTTTCTCTAACCCCTCGCCCTTTGATGTGGCTGGACCCTCCACTTTGCCAGGTTTCTTTTCTGCTGCCCCTCTGCATAAATTTCTTGGTCAAGTTTCTTTACATAGCTGTTTTCTATTTTAGACTCCTTAATTTAACGATGGTCATCTTGTTGAGCTGTGGGCACTGTGTACACGTGCTTCATCTGTTGAAGCTGCTACAATGCAAGATAAATGAATTTGGTTATAGTTGTGATTTAGGTTGCAAGTCATTTACCTCTTCTTCTTTGTTTTTTAGATTTGTCTCAAGGGTAAACAATCGACTATTATATCGCTGAACCTGCTGAGTACATCATATAACACTGTTGCTTTTGTGCGAGTTGATATTGGTGATGATACCACTACTCCAGTAGTTCCCAAGCAAGACTGCCAAGTTATGCATTGCTTGCTTCGTCATGCAATTTTGGACGATTAGTTGGTTCATATTTATTTTAGCATCTGCTGTATGTAGGCCAAATATGTGCAAATTCCTTGACGACTTAACAGGTTGAAATTGATATGCTGGCATATAACTAAGGACTGTTTAAGAAAATGCGATGTCAAGAAGTGCACAAGCAAAATGCAACACTTTGTCTATTTAGAGCTGTATCATCTTCATTCTCGAGCTCATCTAGACATGTTAGAACAAATAGCTTCTCTACCACTCAAGTTCATGTCAACTAATATTTTGGACAACATGTTAGTTCTTAGACAACACTTACTGTTTATTGTTAGATTTCTTCAGAGATGCCTATAACACCAAAACCAAGAATTCCAGCTTTTGCCTCTTAGAGAAGTTTACTATTTTATTCCAAATTTCTTATGTGAGAGGTGTCCCATGCAATCGCATTAATTGCTAAATGGATACAATTCTGTAGGAGAAACTGAGGAACTCTTGTTTTGTGCTGTACAGAACCTTCTTCTCCGATATCTCTGGACAGTGATGATGAGCTGGATGACTTTGGGTATGATGCACCGTTAGACAACTTGATTGTACCTTGTGAAGATGCAACTTTGCAGGAAGAAGAGAACAACAACAATGCAGAAGAAAGAAATAAAAAACAGGTATGACCGAGTAAGCATTATCAACAATCGAACTTCTCTATTCCAGTTTCACAATTGACCCATGTTAAGTACTCCCTCCGATCCATAATAAGTGTCAGGCTCTTAGTTCAAATTTGTACTACTTCCTTAGTAAAATCCCAGCAATTATCATGGATTGGAGGGAGTAATAAACATTTGGTGCATTGTTTAGGAGAGGAGGAAACTAATAAAGGAAGGGAAAGCAAAGCTGATTGAAGAGAAGAAACGACAGCGAGAGGTCTGGCTCGTAAAGAAATGTTCACAGTGGTGCATGATAGAGAATATATACCATACGAGTGTTTTGTTTACTTTGCAGGAAAATAAGCTTCTGAAAGAAGCTAGTAAAGCTCAAAAGGCAGAGCAGAGGAAGTATGCAAAAGAAAAAGCGGACTGGGAATCAGGAAAACATGCACTCAAATCTATTGTCGCTGAGATTGATTCAACAATCATTGAAAGTGGCTCAGTTGGAGGTATTCAAAACCCTGACTAATTAAGTTAGTTGCGTCAAATTATCAAATTGGTCCAAGTTTTCATGAATTTGTCGTCATCTTTCTCTATTTCTAAGACATATGTACTCTTACAAACAGGTACACTTCTGACAAGGTTTTCAGAGAAGGGCCTTAAATATCGTGTTCAGGTCAATCCATTGAGGGGATCTATTTTGTGGAAGATGGAGGTTCCTCAAATTGGCCAGGTCGGCTCTTTGGTCATAACTATAGCTGTCATGTGACGATTCATGCTTAATAAATCGATATTTGTACCAAAACCAGAACGGGCGTGCAACTCCAGTAGGATTATCCAATGTTCAAGTTAGATAGAGGTTTTGTCATAATATAAAAGATAGACCCATACACATTCCCCGCTGTGCAAACATAGAATGTAATTCAAAACACTTTCCAGGTGTGTCATTTCTGTTAATGTTCCATGGAATGAAAAAGGCATCATTATGGCACAAAATTGCAGTAGATATAGATCAAAGGTACTGTCACCTAAAAACTTATGATTGTTAATCTATAATGATACCATAAATATCCTAAAGTAGCATAGCTTTCTGCATAGTCAGCAGCGTGCCCTCGTATTTATCCGAATTCTTAAGTGACATATTTGTGATTGTTAATCTATAATGATACCATAAATATCCTAAAGTAGCATAGCTTTCTGCATAGTCAGCAGCGTGCCCTCGTATTTATCCGAATTCTTAAGTTACATATTTGTGCAGGATCTAGCTTCAGTGTCTGAAGTGCCATATATTCTGTTTGTGCTCCAAGCTGAGGAATTCTGTGATCTTATCAGCAGTGGATTCTTCGTTGATCATGTTCATGAAGTACAAAGTCTCTATCCAACATTCACTATTTGCTACGTCACTAATAAATTGATGAACTATATAAATAAATGGTCTGTTACTCAAATCTATGTTACCTTGTCCTGCTGTTTTTTGTTGATCTTTTATGTCTTATGTGCACTGTCTATGAAATTCCTTGTTTTTTCATGCACTAATAAGTACCTGACAACATTATTTCTAGCTTTGGCATGATAATTTTTCCTAGACGTCATTGTTTTATGTTCACCTAACGCATGTACAGCAGAGATTTTCTGACTGCCGTTACATGCCACTCATTGCTTCATTATTCATTGTGATGGCCTTTATTCCTGTTTATTATGTAAATCATAACTAGCACACACTGCCTGGAAAATTTTGCTAGAATGGCCAGGAAAAGAGGAAGAACTGACTTGCATGGTAGTCCTAAGTAACAGTTTGGAAATTTTCCTGCATTCACTTGCAAGGAGTTGAAAATGTACTCATATTTTGCTATTTAAGAATGCTAAAACATCCTATCTTTTTTTGGCGTGTTAGTGAGCGAACTCAGTATAGGAACCCATCCTGTTCTAATAGTTGGAAACGCCCGCCAGTGGAAGAGGTCTGTTCTCAACTGTATCAAATTTTTAATGAATTTCTCTTTTTCTAGAATGTGTAATGAATTTCTCTTTTCTAGGTTTTCTGCAAATTAGTAACACACTATGCTAGAGTTCACTCAAGGCAATGCTTAGATGAAGCTGAAGTAGCAGAGCATGTTGTTGGCCTTACATCCAGTCTCGCAAATTGCAAATTCAGGTAAGCTAGGAAGCTTACTGTTCCACTTCAGTCCGATTTCAGTATATTGCGATGTACTCCCTCTATCCCATAATATGAGATGTTATCACAGCCAATATAGGAGAGGTAGTATAACAGATTTATTTTCAAATGCCTTTGCTAATTCGCTGTTATTTTCCAATAAAATCAGAAAAGAATACATGGTTCCACAAGCTAAGGCAAACATATATGATTATACCCTACTGTGATAGAAATGGTTTAAATGTCTGAATAGCAATGACGGCACAGCGTAACTGGAGTACAGAGGAACGAAACAAAAACAAAAATCAGTTGAACTGACAAAAAGAAAGTACAAAACGTAGTGAAGTTTCATTCTGATCTATCAGACATAGAGTTGATCATTGATATAAGAAGCAAAAATATGAATTGTATATGAGCTTTTTTTTTCATTGTACAACTGTTATGCACATGATTATGCTAGATGGATGTACTTAATTTGATTTAGGTCACATCAAATTCAATCCATGTGTTACTTTTCTAGTGGGTACAAGTGTTACATTAGTCTTCCACATTCACAAAACCAGATGAGAAATTCTAAGGTTCTTGTAGACACTGAAAGCATAGTTATATACGGTAAACTTTCTGTTACTGTTTCGTTATGGAGTGTAGCAGCCAGTTTGTACTTGATGTTTTTTCCTCCGAGGTAAATTATGTACACCCTGCGTCCTAATATAAGTGTCAACTTTTTCTAGAGATGCCGAGGTAAACTTTTTCTAGAGATGGATGTATCTAGTTCTAGATACATCCATATCTAAACAAAACTTAAGACATTTATTTTAGGACGGAGGGAGTAGTATCTAACTCCTAATGTCTTCATATTGTGTAATATATGGTAATTCTATTCAGTGATATGATTTTGATGCCCATTTGCTGCCCATATGTTGTTTTACTGAATTTGGAAGCAGCTCCATGCTTCATTAATGTTCCCCCATTGATTGTTGTGTAGGAAACCACTGTCATGGTTATCTGTGCATGCTAACGGTGCAGTAATTCCAAAAAATTTCATTGATAAAGATCTGGCTAAGAAAGATACCTGGTAAGTTGTGCTTAGAGCTGTATTACCAAAACAGATTCTGTTCAGTGCTGCCCTCTCTTCAAATACTTCTATTTTACTGAACTGAAAAATGTTCCTTTTTTCATGTATTATAAGCTGCACATTTCCAGTACATCATTTTTTGTATAAGGCCATTTGCACTTTTGCAGTTCGGTTTTTGTTGTCTTTTCCTTCTGTGGAACTAAAATTGCACCGGTTACATACTAACAAAAAACGTGTTGCTTGTTCTACACTATAACAAGGTTCCTTCTCTTCTATCTAGAGTAAATGTTTACTGTCTCCTTACCTTAGTTATGAACTCAATTAAGTATTGTGGTGTACGGAGTAGTTCTCTCTGTCAAAATAAGCAAGTTGAATTGTATGGAATTGGTAGTTGAAATTCTAGATTTGAGGAGATTGGCTTCAGCTCTCTTACAAGTAATCCAGTGGCCAACTTGGCCCTGATTTTTGTGCTAACTTGATCCAGAGAAACCACATGATAAATGATCACAATGCTTAACTAAATCTGAGCAACAGGATTGAAGCATCACAGCTGTCCTTCAGATTAAAATGTTGACCATGGTGATGCTAATTCTGTATCAATTTTTTTAGTCAAATCCGTCATTTTTAGCATCCATGCATACTTGCATAGATTATATTTAGAAATTCCAATATTCAGATTAGAGTTGCATGTCCTTTATCCTGCTTTTATCCTATCTAATGAGTAAGTAAATCATTTGTGACAGGATGAAGGCTCTGATAGCTATCCCCAAAGTCCAGCCAAGGTTTGCCCTCGCAATCTGGAAGAAGTACGGCACCATGAGATCTCTTCTGAATGTGTATATGGATCCCACTAAAACTGTGAGTTCTTCTTCCCCTACACCACAATCTTAAGTAGTGCAATAGCTTGATGGGTCTTCCTTGCGGCGCTCTTAACTTGTGCATGATAACAGGATCGCGAGAAGGAGCTTTTGCTTCAGGATCTGAAGTGTGAAGATCACGTAGGCGAGGAAAGCAGAAGGGTGGGACCAGTGTGCTCCAAAAGGGTGTACAAAACTCTCATGGCACAAGACGGAGGAATGGAAGCAGATGCTACCGAGTAAATCCTAATGGTCGATACGTGAAGTCGGGTCGGACCATCTTGGACTTGTTAAGCTAGTGCATATGTATTTAGGTGTTGCACCACCACCAAGCTGAAATTTCAACTCCCTGCTTATGTGACGAAGCTTGTTAATTTAGTGCATATGTATTTAGGTGTTGCACCACCAAACTGAAATCTGAACTCCCCACTTATGTAACAAAGCTTGTTAAGTTGGTGCATACTAGTAGTATGTATTTAGGTGTTGCACCACCAAGCTGAAATTTGAACTCCCCGCTTAATAATGAAGAATGTTTAGTTAGTGTGGATGTATTAGGTGTTGCTCAGCAAGCTGAAATTTCAACACCTTGTTTATGCAATGAAGCTTATTGTCTGCTATGTTCCACGGCAATGCTTAATATGTTCTGCACAAATTGTATGCTGGCACAGAGAATGCTATGCTAGATATATTTGTAATGTAGATTGTATGGTAACTTCTACTCCCTCCGTTTCATTCTATAGTGCCTATAATTTTTTGGCACGGAAATTAGCACAACAGTGTTCTTTACACAAGACCCCCTAGATTAACGATTTGAGATCAGAGTAAAATGAGTGAAATCGGTAACTTTCTAAATTAACATGACAAATCCCACAAATCTCTCTGGTTGACTCTCCATATATGTGCAGTCAGGTTATATTAAGGAAATAAAAACATTGCTTCCTAAACCTAAGGAATCATTGGGGTCATGCGTTAGGAATCTCAATTAATTGTTTCCTTTTTATATAATTTTTTTTCACGCATGTAGAGGGTGTAATTGAAAAAGAGTCAAGCTACAACCTTATATTCTGAAACAAATGCCAAAAATCTATAGGCATTATAGAAAGGAACGGAGGGAGTATTTCCTTTGTCCCAAAATATAGCACAACGGAGGGCTTGGGCTGCGCGGATCTTCGGTGGTTCTGGGCAGCGAGGAGGGCTTGGGTTGCGCGGATCTTCGGTGGTTCTGGGCAGCGAGGTGGTTGCCTCGGGACCTCGGCGGTGGCTCCGGTGCGGAGGTGGCGCCGCACAGGAGGTGTGTGTCAGTGGAGTGCGGGCTGGCGGAGTTCCTGCTGTCCGGTTGCGTGGGGATGTGTAGGCTCGATTGCTCCGGGCGAAAGCTTTACCGCGCGGCGTCCGTGGATGTCGTCTTCCTCCTTGGGGGGCGGTTGTGGAGCTCTCCGACCTTCACCACCCTCGGGTTCACGTCTTCGGGTGAAAGCCTAGATCCTGCCTTGTGGGATCGGACGACGGCATCGTTTCATCGTCGCTTCCCCTCTTGAGGGCGTCTGTCTTGAAGACGGCGATCCCCTTCGCGCACTCCGGCGGGCTGACAGCACATGGCATCTGGGTTGGCAGGAGGTTAACCGTAGATGCGGGTGTTCCGGGTGAAGGCTTGAGAGGCAACGACGCTGGTGGTGATATAGGTTTGGTTGCGGCAAGGTCATGTTAGTCGGCTCTGTTCCGGCGTGTCCGAATGTCTTCGTGGTGGTCTCCTCTTGCTGTGAAGTCGAAGCTGCCTTTGGCGGTGTACGATGACCTTTAAGGGGCGGCCCGGTGAAGGTCCTATTCGGCGCTTGTCTTGCGCATCTCTTCTCCAAGGATCGTCTTCAGAATCGAAGCTACCTGTCTCTACTTGAAGAGCCATTTGTTTGGCATAGGCCGACTTGAGCTTCTTGTATAGCTTTTGTGGGTAGACAGGGTGGTTAGGTGTGCCCCTTGTGGCGGTGTGTGTGGTTGTGGGTGTGCTTTGGCACTGTTGTTGCTGGTTTTCGTCCGGTTTTCTCCTAAAAACCGGGTACCTTCTGCTTAATAAATGAATGAGGTTGCCTCAAAAAAAAAAAAAAAAGCACAACACCTTATATTTTGGAATGGAGGTACTCCCTCCTCATAAAACTTGTTAGAATTTGGATGTACGTTCTATTTAGTAACTAGATACATTTAAATTTTAAAAAATCACACATTTAATGGGAGGACAGGAGTAGATCAAATTGGAGAAGGTTTTATTTTTTGAGACGAAATTGGAGAAGGTTGGATAGATGCAAAGGCCGTGGCTCCTGTCCTTGCTACAAGGGCCGAAATATTTTCCACGCACCCGCGGTCGAGAAACTCCATCGCGCCGCGAAATCCAAAAATCAAAACAATTCCCCACCGTCTCCGCAGAAACCCTAGACTCGAATCCCCAACCCCGCATTCCCCAAATCCGACGACGAACGCCGGGAAGACGATGGCATCCCAGGCCCCGGTGGTCGAGATCACCGACGACGACGACGACGTGCCCGCCGCCTTCACTCCCGCCCGTCCCCGCAACCGCAAGCGCCCCCGTGCCACTCCCTCCTCGGCTGCGGCGGCGAGCACCCCTCCGGACTTCCTCGGCGCCTTCTCCCCCACCCCACCCGCTCCGTCCTCGCCGGACGCCTTCTGCCCTTCCCCGATACGCCCGTGGAAGCAGCGCGTCTCCGTGACCCCGACCCCCCGCGACGGCGACGACGACACCCCTCCCCCGCCGAAGCGGCGCCCGTCCGCGCCGCCCATCATCCTCGACGACGACGACGACACCCCTACCTCGCCGTACGTCTCGGAGACCCCCGACAATGTCGCTGCTGGGACTCCGGGGTTCACCACCCCGCGCCCGGCTACTGGGCCTTCTTCCGCTGCCCCGGCCTTCTCTTCTACCGGCCGCGTGCCTACTTCGTCCGGTGAAGTTTCTTCTCTTATTCTCGTAGCTCATTAACTTCTCTAGACTCGAGCAGTGAAGTATGGATTGATAATCGTATTGTTGAGCAGTCATGTTGCTATGTGGCTAGATAGATGGAAATTAATGATTCATGAGGCGCTTAACTTGTCATGAAAGGCAGGCATTAAAGAATCGAATATTGTTGTGCCACTGAAACTCCGAGTTATATGGAACTGCGCTGATGGTTTTTGTGTGTGGAAGTTAATGTTTGCAATCGATTCCGGCATTTTCCACACTAGATAGGCAATATATGTGCTGTTCGCTCTGCTGCGAAATTTGATGCTAGCTCGTGGAGAACAAGTGGCTTCTCAACCATAGCCAAGTTAATCTCTATAATCATAGGCTTCCGGACATCATGTTGTTTACTTACACCGTATATCAAGCTGCTCATTTATATATTGTTTTTTGCTAGATTTCTTCAAGATAAATCTATTCATACCCAAACCAAGAATTTCAGCTCCTAGCTCTTAGAGAGATTTCCTTTTGTTTCCTCCTTTACTTATGTGGGAAACGTCCTATGCAATCTCATGAACTACTAGATGAACGCATGTTCTAGTGTCTGCAACTCTGCATACAGTTTTGTAGTGTCTGCATACAGTTCCTTTTGTTTCTTTGTTTTCTCCTTTACTTATGTGGGAAGCGCTCTATGCAATCACATGAACTACAGGATGAATGCATGTTCTAGTGTCTGCATACAGTTTCGTAGGAGTGACTGAATTGCTCTTACCCTTACAGGAGCTTCTTGTCCGATACCTGTGGACAGCAGTGATGATGAGTTGGACGACTTTGGATCCAGAGGTACGTTTGCTGAGTTCATTTCGCCTGGCGAAAATTCTACTCTGCAGAATGAGGAGAGACACAACATGGAAGAGAATGCTCAGCCAATCAAAGAAGCAAAGAAAAAACAGGTCTGGCTGATTTAGCATGTTAATTTATTAATTCAGTTTCAGAAAGATGCAACTTGAATTACGAGATCTTTGTGCATTATATAGGAACGTAAGAGACTCAGTAAGGAAGAGAAAGACAAAATAGCTGAAGAGAAAAAACGGCAGCAAGAGGTTTGGCTTGCAAAGTATTTTATAGAAGAACATGTTCTTTTTTGCGGTTATAGAAGAACATGTTGTGGTTCATGACAGAGAATAGAGAGTATGAGAGGGTGTTGTTCACTTGCAGGAAAGAAAGATGGAAAGAGAAGCTAATAAAGTTCAACAAGCAGAGCAGAAGAAGTTGGAAAAACAAAAGGCAGACTGGGATTCAGGAAAACATGCTTTAGAATCTATTGTCGCCAAGATCGACTCAGCGATCATTGAAGCTGGCTCAATAGGAGGTATGCTAAACTCTGACAAATCAAGTTACTCATATCAAAATACCATGTTAGTATCAATTATCGTGCATTGTCTTTACCTTTCTCTACTGCTGCGATAACTGGACCTTGCAACCAGGTCCTCTTCTGACAAGGTTTTCAGAGAAGAAACTTACCTATCAAGTTGGGCATAATCCAATGAGGGGATCGATTTTGTGGAAGATGGTCCGTAAAGACGATCAGGTGATTATCAGTCATATGGTAGCTGTCATATAGTGATGCATGTTTCTTTTGTTCATGTTTAGACTTTAGGAATCTGTGAGCCCGTGCCATATCTCAAATTTTGTATGAGTCGTTTTGGCTCAATGACCTCAATCGGTATTTTTAGGCTATAACTTAACTGATGCTAGAACAACATGCATTTCTAAGTTGGTAAAACTAGCTCTTCGAAAAAATTGTTCCCTCTTTTAGTGGAAATATAATGTATGATTGGCTAAGTGATTAGATTTATCCTTACAACCTGTGACATTTTGATGCTTTTGATTTGATTGAGAATTTAGATAGTGCTAGTCATGTAGCTCAGCACTCAATTCTGCCAGCCCAACCTCAGTTCATACTTTGATTAGTCCCGACATTTCAGTTCACAACATGTGAAATTGATCCTGTTCAATCAGGGTTCATAGCTTCATTGAACTTCTATTTTTGTGCGCCTGCTTTCCGAAATTATCTTAAGTGCTTACACTATTTGATTATATATCCTAAGAGTGGCATATGTTTATGCAGCACCCAGATTCAGTGTCAGAAGTGCCATATATTCTATTTGTGCTCCAAGCTGAGGAGTTCTGTGATCGTATAAACAGTGGAGTGTTCTGGGATCATGTTGTAGAAGTTCAAAATCAATATCCAACATTCACTATTTGTTATGTGACTAATAAATTGATGAAATACATAAATAAGAGGTTAGTTCTTCTAAGTCTGAATTATCATTTTCAACTGTTTTTGTTTCATCTGCATGTTTTATCTCTTTGTCTATGTTTCATAGTTTTCTTAATTCACCGACAAAAAGTAGCTGACAACATTTATTTGTAGCTTCAGCATTCTTTTTTCCCTGCTTGTCATTGGTTTGTGTTCACCTGGGTTATTTACAGTATGGAGTTCTGTACTGCTGTTATTTACATGCTAATGACAGCTTGCACTGTAATGTTCTTTTGTGCTATTCATTCTATGAACCATGACCAACATCACACGTACACGAGAATGGCCAGGGAAGAAAGGACTGACTTCCATGGTTGTTCTGCATGTCATTGCTGAAATATTTCTGCTAATGTTGTAACTTGCAAGTGTAGAAAAAACCATCTTCCCTAACTTAATCCTGCTAAACTTTCCTATCTTTTATTTTGGCATTTCAGTGAGCAAAGTCAGTATAAGAACTCATCCGGTTCCAATGGCTGTAGACCTCCACCAGTGGAACAGGTCTGTTTTTTAAATTTTCCTGAACTTCTCTCCCTCAAATATTTAACGAATTTGTATGTTTAGGTTCTGTGCAAATTAGTAACACACTATGATGGAGTTCACTCAAAGCAATGCACAGACGAATCTGAAGTGGCAGAACATGTTGTTGGCTTGACAACTAGTCTTGCAAATTGCCAATTCAGGCAAGTTGAATCTGTTTTTTTTTTTGCTTCACTATGTTGATTGCTTTGTGTGGTCTGTGCTTTCTTTTAGGGGAATGTGGTCTTTCTATTCAAACATTTCCGTCAGACCAATTTGATCATAGTAGGGATATACCTGTCTACATATGCCTTAACCCATAGCACTAAGTATTAGATTCTGGTTTTATCGGTATAAGTATAAATGTTAGTTTTAAGGCAGCCAAACTTTTGTGTTACAACTGGCATTTCATGATTTTAGATCATAGATTAATGCACCTTACATTAGTAATGTTTGGTGCATAAATTCTTTGACTTCAGTTTCACCAATTTCCAATTCATGCGCTACTTTGCTATTGGCTGGTCCTTCTCTTGACAAAATCAGCGCATAAATTTGTCAAGATTCCTGTATATACTTAAGTCATAAGTCGCACCTCTAACACTGTAAACTTTCTGCAGAAAGACACAAACACAGTGCCTCTGGCTCTGACCTCTATTACCATAGTAAAACTCATCCATTATGACCTGATGTTTTGATGTAACAACCAGTTCGTGTTGATAACTGCTGCTCTCCCTCAAAAGCAGACAATTATAGAACATGTACCTCTTAATGCCTTCAAAGTGTAATGTAATATGAATTGCTGTCATGTAGTTGCATTCAGATATGGCCTCCATGGCCAAGTGTAATATAACATGTGACGAACACATTTGTTTTTTTTTCCTGGCTCATGTATGTGGTTCTACTGAATTTCAAAGCAGTTCCATTTTTATCATTGTTCTCTTTGTCTGTTGTACAGGAAACCGTTGACATGGTTATCTGTGCATGCTAAAGGTGTGATAATTCCAAATGGTTTTGTGGATAAAGCTAAGCTTAACAAGGATCCTTGGTAAGTTGAGCTTAGAAGTATACATTGATGCATTTCCATTAAATGTTCTCTCTAATTTGTTGTCTACTAGATTGAAAACCGTTCCTTCTTTTTAATTATAAACAGCACATTTCTGCTATGTTCGCTTTCTGCAAAAGTTTACCTGCAGTTTGGTCCTTACTTTTGTTTTCCTTTTGGAATTGAATTGTGATTGAAGTTGTAAACTAATATAAGAAAATCAATTAAAGTTTCGTACAATAAATGATGATGAACAAGAGTATAATAAATACAGTCGATCTTCAATCATATGGCGGTGTGTCAGACCTAACGAATTAGCTGATGTAACGTTTGTGTGGTTGTGGGATTTTGTTAAATCACATATCACTTGTGTATAAAAAAACCCATCTTGGAACTATGTCAGGCTATTTAGGACACTAGGAACTCATAATTTGATCTTGTGCGCACTTTAAATTTCCTACAACTTAATGGTGTTTCTCGCGCCACTGAGAGTTTTAAGGCTTGTTTGGTTTGCAGCCTAAGGTTGAGACGAGTATCGATATCTCTGCCACAGTTTCTTAGGCATTTGTTTGCTTATTTGCCTCGACTTTGGCTTGCCACACTTTGTTAGCCCTATGTTGACACGTCATGGACACATTTTTTTGTCAAAATTTGCCACAACTATGGTGTGGTGGCCATTTTGTTTGCCACATTTTTTGTGGCCCCAATTATCTTTTAGTTGTGGCAATATTAAGCGTCACCAAAAAACATGCCCTTACTTCCAACTGTGTGTTTGATATTTGTTAACTTGTCAGTTTCAAACTTCCAACTTTCGGATCAGAGTAACATGTTTGCAGTATTATCTTATGCTAATTCATCTCATATGTGACAGGTTCATGTCCCTACTAGCTATCCCTAAAGTCCAGCCAAGATTTGCCCATGCAATCTGGAAGAAGTACCGTACCATGAGATCTCTTCTGAATGTGTATATGGATCCCAGTAAAACTGTGAGTGCCCTTGTACCACGTTCTAAAGGTATAGTGCAATAGTTTGACAGTATGCCTTCTGGCGCTCTTAACTTTGTGTATGCAACAGGATCGTGAGAAGGAGGTTTTGCTTAAAGACTTGAAGTGTGAGGATTGCCTTGGTGAGGAAAGCAGGAGGGTGGGACCGGTATGCTCCAAAAGAGTGTACAGAATTCTCATGGCACAAGATGGGGCAATGGAGGCAGATGAAACTGAGAAATCCTAGTGATCTGTTTATGCAGTAGGATGATCCTTTTAGGCGTGCTAACGTAGTGTGTATGTATTAGGTGTTACTACCATGATGAAATTCCAAGTTCCAAGCAGTGCTTTTGTAAATTAAGCCGGTAGTCGCTCATGTTCTGCGAAACCTCTGAAAACGGAACAATCGAATGCTGGAGGCATGTCGCATGCAATCTTAATGCAAGATGTATTTATGGTTTGGTGTTTGTACTGTATAGTGGGAGACAACTGGATTGTATAGTAGTAATAAATTCCATCAATTCTGCTTGCAGGGATTGTGCTGCATACGACCTGCGTGTACCGAACGACCACCCATCAAACCTGCATCCAGGGACAATTTTGTGCGTGTCGGCTGTGCAATACAAGTTACCCCAGGCGCAGAGAGAATTCTCTCCTAGATACCAATGTCCACGTTTCATTTCAGTAAGCAGGTGATCTGAAGACGCAGTGCTCTATCGCGACATTGGCAAATAGACGTACACGAGTGATAGGCTCGGAACGATGATCTCGAGCCCTATCTATCACTGAACCATCAGCGAAATCGTAATCAAATTAACCTTTCTGCTGCGACCTTATTTTGGTCCCAAATAACGTGGGGTTAAAAATCAACCCCCTCCCCATAACCTAGCCCCAAACAATCTAATTCCCTGCTTCCCCAATCCTTGTCGCGAGTAGGCGGTTGAAGATGCCATCCGCCCACACCTTAAAGTACGCCATCATCGGCGACCGAGGTCGATCTTCGTCGCCTGTCGTCCCTTTCTCCAGTTCTGCAATCTGCTGCCTATGCAGCCTACCATGATCTTGTTTGAACGCTCTCGGAATGTTTCATGACCATGACAAATTTGTCTTGCATGTCTTCTCTGTATTGAGTTCACCTGTAGCAATCATTGTTAGATTCATTTCACCTTCTACTCCATATAACCTAAAGGAATTTTGTGCACTATTTTATTTCTATTGTCTCCCTGAGGCGCGTGGACTGTTTTCCAACGGCTTAAATGCAACAGCTGTATATTCATCACATTTTCTTTTTATGATGTTTGCTTGGAGATATTTTTTTTTGACTGATCTATTTTTATAGAACTTATGTGGTCTTTTTGTTGTTTCTGCAGAACCTGATTTGGATGAAGTCTCCTTGCAATTTGCTTAGTTTTTCTGTTTCCCTGCTAATATTGGATTGGAGAAATAAGTGAACCACAGGCTTCCCAGTGCGGTTAGCTGTAGCCGATGTAGACAGCGCCCTGTTGTGAAGCCCAAGTGGAGTTCTTGCATATTGTTGTGTTTTGATGCAACGAAGGATCATATTTCAGCTGAGATTGTTGGAATTATTATTTCGCAAGTTTTACTATAGGGGTGATTTTGATTCACCTCCAAGGATAAAAATTAAGTACCATCATATTGTAATGTTTCTGATGTACTCCCGTATCTTAGATAATTTCTTGTAGCTTCGTTATGCTTTATACCAGTGAGCTCAATTTCATAATCTTACATTAGCTAACTGCAGCGGTGAAAATCCGATACCACCGTTTTCTCAAGGAGCATAGGATGTGAACCTGACATGTGAACGTAAGACCAGTCGAAGATAGAAACAAGGGAATGTCCCAATCTATCTAAGACAAGAGCATGGTGCATGTGAAGACAGACACTGTCCAGACAAAATATCCAGAATCGTGGAGATAAGGAACACCACCAAGAACACACGGCCGTTAAGTGGCCACAGGCACTCCTAAGGGTATCTCCGCCCGGCGCATTTCGGTCACTAAAAGTGGCCTTCGCGTCCTTTTGCGTCGGGTTCTGGACGTGAAATAGGTTAAAACGACTTACTGTCAGTTTACGTCTGGGGCGCCCAGCAACCCGGCGTATCTTTTTAAAAAATTTCATTGATAGAGATACACAGTTGAGACATAGTTTTAAAAAAACATGGAAATATCTAAAACGGAGCAAAGTTGGGCATCTAGTTTTCGCTGGTGAGGTAGACGATCTCCGGCATCTCCCATGGCCAGTCCGGCACTAACGGTGGCAGAACCAGCGGGAGAGGAGGAGGAGGAGGAGGAGGAGGAGGAGGAGGAAGGGGAGCCAACGCCGCCGGCTCAGACCACGGATCCCACTCAACGGGAGGAGCAATAGACGGCCCGCCCGCCTCTCGCTGGGGTGTCACCGTCGTCTCCTTGCGCTAGCGCAGACTCGCGGAGCAGGACGGCCATCCCACTAGTCGAGCTGATCGAGCTTGCTTTGGGTAATGGTGAGCCCGATGGCCTCGCCCTCGTTGAGATCCGGCGGTTGGTGCTCCGGATCCCACGCCTCGCCGTCGTTGTTGCATTGCTCATCGCCGTGGTCGTTATCTCCGCCCTCGATGAAGTCACCGACTTCATCCTCGTCGTCATCGTCTTCCTCGCCGTTGTCGTTGAGTTCCCAGTTGAAGAACTCGACGTCGCTGAGGTATCCCGCTCGTCGGCGCGGGTCGCTGAGGAGTTGAGGTACCAGCCTACTCTGTGTAGGCCGGCATCCGACCATAGCACCGACCGGTTCTCCTCCCACAGCTGCCACACAAACTTCACCGGGACGTAGTGGCGGTTCCGCGGCTTCTTGCCGCCATGCGAGGAGCCGGCCTCGCCGCCGCGCTTCGTCTTGTGGAAGGGCCAGCTTTTGCCCATGGCGTAGATCGGGAGCAGGCGCGTGGCGAGGACTAGGGCGATGGCAACGACGTGGGCGAGGAAATGGCCGCCACCAGTGTCCCTTAAAAAGGTTGGGCCTCGCCTTCGTCAATGCCCTAGCGCCGAAGCCGCAGCGATGCCGCCATCGCAGGCGCGGAAGGCGAGGCGCGCCATTAACGCGTCGCAGAAAGACGTGGCGTGCTGCCCGCCAGTACTAGCACGCAGAAGACGAAGCAACCGCGGTCGCTGGCGGGCAGGCCCACATGCGAAGGGCGTGAACACATTTGCGTCCCCGCAAACAGCCCCGTCATATTACGTCTAACCGCTGGGCTGGGGTTTTTGGACCGTACGGATGTAAGCGGTCACTTTGCGTCTGTTTCCGTAGGACCGTAGGGCAGCTCTGGAGATGTCCTAACCCCACAAACTCAGAGTTAACATGACTTCCTCCGCAAGATTCGTGGCCTTTTTAGCATACTACTACTGTCTACTGCTTTTCACCATGGCGTCTGCAGGAGACGTGTTCGACCATGGACGCCACGGCACCAGCCTTGCCCAGGTCCAGGAGGCCAAGACCACGAGGTGCTCTCGCGCCAGTGTAGCCGGCCCGCCAAAGCCGCTTCTTGTAGCCGCACCGTGCGACGCAGGGGAGTACCCGGTGGTCGTCTTCTTGCACGGCTACCTCGCCAACAACTACTTTTACTCCCAGCTGCTCCAGCATGTGGCCTCCCATGGCTTCATCGTCATCGGCCCTCAGGTACTCTCGAAAAACCATGCTAGCTAATTTCTGCATCGTTGCAATCAACTTCCTTTCTCCTCCTCAAGACGCGAACGAATTGCAGCTCTACTCGTTCTCCGGGCCCGACACCACCGGAGAGATAAACTCGGCGGCCGCCGTCATAGACTGGCTCGCCGACGGCCTGTCCTCCTCGCTCCCACCCGACGTTCGCCCCAACCTGACCGCTGTAAGTTACCCATGCCATCGAGCGATTGCTCTGTATCTGTAATAATTCACAGCACAATCATCTATACTAACGATTCCATTACCAGGTGTCCATCTCCGGGCACAGCCGCGGCGGCAAAGTGGCCTTCGCGCTCGCGCTGGGCCACGCCAAGACCTCCCTGCCTCTCGCGGCCCTAATCGCCGTCGACCCCGTGGACGGCACCGGCCTCGGCAACCAGACGCCACCGCCCATCCTCACCTACAAAGAAACCCCGCTGCACGTCCCGGCGCCCATCATGGTCATCGGCACGGGCCTCGGCGAGCTGCCCCGCAACTTCCTGTGCCCGCCGTGCGCGCCGCTGGGCGTGAGCCATGCCGCGTTCTACCACGAGTGCGCGGCGCCGGCGTGCCACCTCGTGGCCAGGGACTACGGGCACACCGACATGATGGACGACGTGACGACCGGCGCCAAGGGCCTGGCGACGCGCGCCGTCTGCAAGAGCGGCGAGGCCAGGGCGCCCATGAGGCGGTTCGTCGGCGGGGCCATGGTGGCGTTCCTCAAGAAATGGGTGGAGGGCCGGCCAGAGTGGTTGGACGGCATCAGGGAGCGGCCGGAGGTGGCGCCCGTGGTGCTGTCCGTCGTTGAGTTCCGCGATGAATAGCTAGCAAGGACTAGTATGATCCATGGTGTCATTGTTGCCTGCTTAAGTAAGTTTAATGGACAGTCAGAGACAGCTAATTAATAATGGAGTAGGATAAACTGGTAAGTGCAGTAGGATTTTTAATCTTACTATCCTGTGTATACATGAGGTGACGAGGGACTGTAAAATCTTTATTCAGCCTATATCCAGTGCCTTTTCAAACGGTTTTCAGGCACTGAGATTAAACAACCATTAATAATAAGCTATTTTATGATAAAAATATGCCTGTTGCAAATTGCAGCGGTGCCAGTATCCATGTCTCATTCAGCCTATTGCGGACTACGAACATATTTAACTATCAATTATCACAACATGAACAATAGAGATAACAGAACAGAGACCCTCCAAACACACAAGGCACAACAATAATATATATATTGGCAAAATATCTCATTGAAATGATAAAATAATTCAGTACCCTCGGTCTAAATTCAGGATGCTCATGCGATCAGCAGCACAACTAGAAGGCAAACAACCTCCATTTGGATTACAGAGCTGGATACTTGCTAGTAGAATAGTTCCAGTAACTTGGGGACTTTGTCATCGTAGTACAACTGCTGCATTCCTCAGGGCCAGATATCTTTGGACATATTCATCAGGAAGATTTCTGATTTGCTTGAACACTTCTGGATCAGCATAACGTAGCTTCGTCCTAGGATCCACGTATGGTGCCTGCATGAAGATTTAAAGGTAAAAATATCAGACCGGCTAAGTACTCCATAACCGAAGCACAAAAGATGGCATCTAATCACAACCAAAACGCATTCACAAATAATGCATCAGCCAGTGCCGCTGAAAATCTATAATCAGTGATGGCATGTATGTGGCAATAGATGAGTCATACACAACGCAGTACTTGAACTGGTTGATGATGTTAGCGAGCTATTTGTATATTTTATTTTCTCCAGTAGTTAGGAGGTTTCCTGCATATTGCACGCATGTACACGTACTACATATTGTGGCATTTGACCCCCGTAGAGCCCGTAGAGTACAAGTTGCTATTCCTCTAAAAGATGAGATACATCATCTTTAGTTATAATTATGAGGAACACAAATTTTAGCAACATAGGTGGGACGGACATGACGTTTTTGCACCCATGTGCATATGCTCCTAATTTTTGAAATGCATTTTAAACCCATTTTAAAATGTAAAAAAAATCCGGCACAAAATGTCATGAGTATATGTTGATGTTCTATGTCCTCGTGAAGTGATTTCACGAAAAACCGATATCTTTGGTGTCATATAAAAGACGAAATTTGGTGCCAAGAAAAGGCTCTTCGTGAGACATTTGTTTATATTTTTTACACAGGACACAAAATAAGTCGAATATCCACGAAACCTGTTGTGCACACATAGAATGTCAATCTGTGCGCGCCAAATTTCTGTTCGGAATTTTTTGAACACTTCACAATATTTTTTACGGTAGCAGGAGCATATGCACATGGATCAAATGTGCATTTCCAAACATGGATGTCTTTAATGCAAACGCCGACATCATTACTTCCCCTGTTCACTAATATAAAACGTTTTGGCAAACTAAATCAGTTTGCTAAAACATCTTATATTGCTGAATGGAAGGAGTAGATCACAATCTTCAAGGAAAATCGAGGCTAGGTCTGCTTTCCCTACCTCCAATTCCAATAGAGACCACAAGATAGACGGAAGAATTGTGAAAAGATCACTCGGCAGCCAAAATTATTGGTTTTAATTCACTTGCCTGTTCTAAAACATCAGTCATAAAGCCAAACCAACTTATCAAGTTTTCACCTCTAAGACCTACCATATATCTGATTCACTTAAGTTCACTTCTTATGGGGACTGTTATATCATCAATATTGACTATAAGATATCTATCACTTATTTGTTCATGCAGGTTCTCAGTTTATTCGTCAAGGAATTTTTTAGAGCAGCAGACTTCAATTGAATATGTGTAGGGCTGTTCATGCCAGGTTCAAACTGTTCTAACCACACTGTCAGTTTTGCAATTCTCCGGAATTGCTATTCATAAGTACTCCCTCCGTGAGAGATTATAAGGTCAGAGAGCTTTTCTAAATTGTTAGAGATTATAAGCCCCCTCTCATTTATTGTCCTCTCCCCCAATGCATGTCCTCAGCATTTTTAAAATGAGACACAATTCAAGCAGTAATGCAATCTGAATTTTGATCCCAAACCGATCTTAACTGAATTTCTTCAATGCCAACATGTTGAGTCACAAACCATTTGTAAGAGCTATATATAATCCCTTAACTACAATAATCAAGAACCTACTACAACTTCCCCTTAAGGACTTGTTTGGCAGGCCGTTATTGACAGGTTTTGCAGAGTATTTTCCCCGCCCAACCCGAGATCCCAAGAAATTCTCATTTGGTTGTTTGGCAGGCCAGGTTTGTACAGGCTCAACCCCAAATATCCACACGAAACCATCGAATACCTGTGTAAATCGAGGTAGTACCCTCCCCTTGTGTTTTGGCTGCTCCCGACACATCGCCGGGAGCAGCAACCGCGAAGTGAAGGCCTCCTGCACCAGTGGCGCAGCTCAGGTCCTATCGAGAGGTGGGTGGACGGGAGAAGTTGTTTTAGTTGAAAATAAAAATAAATGAAGCAGTAGTATAACTTATGGATGGCAGTGGTGGGTAATTTCTGCCAACTTCGGGAGCAGTTTCAAGTTGGACGGAAATCTCACAAGAAACTTTACTTTCTCGTGGCCGCCTCCTCCTCTCTTGGTGCGACATCCCCTTCTCAGATGCGGAGCTGGCCTTTTCCACGGTATGGTCTACTCCTCTCCTCAACTCCTGCCCTCTCTCGCTCTCCGGCGCGCACTTGTGCCATCTCAAGCACCGTCCCAAGCCTATCTTCACGGCTCCTAACCAACAATCCTAATGCCAGCTAGAGCCAGGCCAATTTTTGGTCTTAGTTCCCGGTCCGGTTCTTCTCCCTGGGGATTCTCGTGAGGTCTCATGTCGTGGTGTGGAGATTTTGTTTTGCTTTCTGGATAGATTGGTAGCTGCTGTGATGGATTATTGCCTATTCATGCTTTGATGATACTCTCTAAACCATGCATCCAGCTAAAATTCACCATGTGTTCATAAAATCCAGATTTCTCCACTGTATCAGGAGGTTGATTGATTTTTTAATGCATCCTCACATAAATGTATTTGCACACATTAATCCCTGATTACCAAACCACATTTTATATAGAGGGGATTGGGTGAAGAGGGAGGGATTCAACAAATCCCCTCCCATCCTGAATCCCCTTGGGACCTAAAATACACCCCTATCAAACAAGGCCTAAAAGTTTGTAACAGTATTATATTAGACTGACATTATCTTAGCCCTACTGCATGGATGAATAGACAAATTTAAAGATTTCTTATAAGCCAGCTATTGGGCAAACAACATAACCAAATATAAGTTCCAGCTTATGCACCATTCACAACAAACCGATTTTTTAAGGCAAGGTTCTTAAGAAGCCATTTGATGCAGTTTTTGAATGATATCTTTCTTACAGTCTTGGCGCCCGCTTTGTAACGAAAGGATGCAGGGAGTGTTTGACCGGGCAATCAGGAGGTGCAAGAAGAAGATTAAATCTAACGAGAAACTTAAGTTTTTTGCTTACTGGGAGTTGGTGTTAAGCTTGTTGTCTTGTTTCTGTCTTTCTTTAGTAGTGTTTTTTTTAGGTTGGAGTTAGGGAGTAGGAGTTGTTTGCTGGAGGGTGGACGAATGGTGCCCGGGCTTGTGTGAGCCCGGTATTTGCAGGCAGTTTTTGCGTTGCAAGCCTGAGTAGCATGGTCATTAAATGAAGTCCCGCCGCGGTATCCCCTGGAGATGAATACGTAGTATGGTTAGGGCGGACATAATGGCACGCAATAAGTCAGTGCAGTTGGCAGTTGCGATATCCACGTACGAGGTGCATGTCCCGTGGTCGCGGAACAGGAACAGGAACGAGAATGTAAATGGTACAACATGTGCCGAAAGCGGGGGCCAGAGTGGTTGCCGAAAATAAGTGCCGCTGGGTGGGCTGCCGTCTTTGTTAATCCCTTCTCCCCAGGTTTATTCGGCGGCACCCCCAGGCACCTTCTTCTCCAGAAGTCCGCCGGCGCCGCCGCCACCCAGATTGCAAAGTTGTTAGCCATGGGCCGGTAAAATTGCATGTGGAGGCGATCCATCACCGCGTTCGAGCGAGGGGGCAGGATCCCTGGGGCGTTTTATCGCCGGCACTCGACGGCGTCTCGAGGATGGCCACCTTGTTCTTCAGAGATCTGGAGCCTAGGTAATTCCTTCGGGAAATCCCCCCTCGCCGGCCTTATATGCGACCAAAGGAGCCTATTTTTTATGCTAAGATCTGTCCCCCGGGCGACATTATTTCTTTTGCAGTTTGCAAACCCTGTTGGGCGAATCGAATGGGGGCGGGGGAGAGGTGGAAGCTGTCGTTGGCTGTTCTTCGGTGCCGCCTCCGGCGTCGTCCAGTGTGCCGACTGTGGTCATGGGCGAAAGCAGCGCTGCCGGCTCAGGGAATTCCGTGATAGGGGAGAGCATCGAGGAAGGAGGATTGGAAGGGGACCTCGGAGAAGCTTCAGTGGCAGACCCACGCGACGAGGGCGACCACGCCAGGCTGGAAGAGAAGGTACTTGCCTCCATCTTGAAAAAACCTACAACAATCCACAGCTTTCTAGGTGTATTGGTACTCAGTCACGCTGATGATATCAAACTGCTTATTGCAAGCATTGTTGCTTAGTAGGCGCTGGCTTAGTATGCGAGCCAACACTGAGTTTTGCTAACGCTGCGGTAATTCAGGCTGGCCAGGTAGTGCGCTACAAATAATTTTGGCAGGTTGTTTCATTCTAAGTTGTTCTGTCAGTCTTTGTCCTTGTAATTTCAATGGTGGGCGGCGCGAGAAACGCCAAGGTTCCTCTCGCCTGCAGTACATACATAGAGTTCTCATTTCGTTATGGCAGAAGTATAGATGCAGCTAGTAAACGATAAAAAATCTGGACACAGCAGTTGTCTTATGAACGATGGAATGCCGAATTTCCAACATATCCGGGTTGTTTTTTTTTGGTCGACCGCTGTGGCAATGGCTGTGTGTAAAAACAATTTCGGGGTTTGATGTTTTGTGCAGGAATCGTGTTGGGAAGGCGCCGCCCGAAAGGGCGCTCAACTCTGCTCGCGTGTCAGCGCTAGAGAAGACCCTCCGCGAGTTCCCCTCCAGGAATTCGGGCGAAGTTATTGTGCCGGAGGTTGGAGTTACGTTTGATTCGGTTGGCGAGGCTTACAATTTCTACAATCTCTATTCTTGGGAGCGAGGTTTCGGAGTCCGGTATGGTAAAAGCCGGCTAAATGTAGACCGGGTGAAATGTATGCAGGAGATTGTTTGCGGCTGTTCGGTGAGCATTTTTTGTCCCGACACGCCATTCTTTCTTCTTTAATCTGTTCCGTTGGTTATTACAGACTGGATGTCTTCTAGTAATTTGCATAGTAATACCCAGCTTGTCCTAGTGCAATCCTAACTAATTCTGTTTTGCAGGGGAGGCCACGGGCAACTAACTCACACTCCACTCGTTGCCTCTGCCCCGCTCTCATCCGCTTGTTGCGGTCAAAGGACAACGGTTGGTACATATGCGAGCACAGGGACAGGCACACTCACGAGCTATCTGCCTCATTTGGAGAACGAGCACACTGGCCGTCGCATAGACATATTGACAGCTATACCAAGGATTTGGTCAAGCAGTTGAGGGAGAACAACGTAAATCTTAGCAGGGTCTACAGCATCATCGGTAGTTTCTTTGGCAAGATGGAAAATATACCATTCACCAAGAGGGCTTTGAAGACTCTGTGTGGGAAAATCAGCAGTGAACAAGCGGATGACGATGTCAGGAAGACAATAGAAGTTTTCTCTGAGATGGGGGCTGCAGACCCAGAATTCACTTACAGCGTGCAAGTGGACGACGACAGTAGGATTATGAACTTGCTCTGGACAACTGGGAATAGCAGGGCCCAGTACCATTATTTCGGTGATGCAGTTACTTTCGATACAACATACAGGACAAATGTTTATGACATGCCCTTTGGTCTAATTGTGGGCGTGAACAGCCATTTCCAGAGCGTCATCTATGCAGGGTTCTGTTAAGGGAGGAGAAGGTGGAGAACTTTGAATGGGTTTTCCGAGAGTTTGTTAAGATGATGAGCGGGAAGCGGCCGGTAACCATTCTAACCGGTAAAACAAGGCGACGTGGTTAAAAAACTTAATTGACCTTCCCTTCTGTTTCCTCGGCTTTATCCATCACTCTTCCTTCTGAAGAAATAGCTTGATTATTGAATAGAACAATGAAAACGACCTTCTTGGTTGATGCCGACCGATTCTTTGTTTGCAGATCAGTGCAGAGCGATGGAGGTGGCGATTGGAAATGTCCTGCCAGGCACGAAACACCGCTGGTGCAAATGGCACGTGCTAAGGAAGGCCAAGGAAAGGCTAGGTGCCATATACGGGAAGAACAGTCAGTTCAAGGTTGATTTCCACCGCATTGTGAACCAGATGCTGACCAAGGAGGAGTTCGCGGCGGCCTGGGTGCAGATGCTGAGCACATACGCCTTGGAAAAGAATCCTTACCTACAGCAGATATACGAGACCAGAGAAAAGTGGGCGAAGCCGTACTTCACCGGTATATTCTGTGCAAGGATGACCAGCACCCATAGAAGCGAAAGTGCAAATCACATGCTGAAGACCTACGTCCCACCTGGGTCGGCCATGCATGTTTTTGTGAAACAATTCAACAAATTGTTGTACGATAGGGACGCAGAGGAGAGCTTCCAGGAGAAGAGGATACGGCTGGTAAGCCATCCAAACTGATCTGTTATCGGTAATTCTGGCTGACCGTGTGATTCGTAAATTGCACACGTGTTTATTTCATTCCTGAAACCTATTACCTGACTGCGCGCCTCATTCGTTCCCCCGTCATTCAAAAAATGCAGGGTGGAGTGGTTTTCAAGGTCGGCGAACCAATTGAGAAACACGCCGCCAAGGTGTACACTCGCACAATGTTCGAGAAGTTCCAGGAAATATTGTACAAGTCTGGATCTTACTATGTGGATGAAGAGGTGCCAGGCGAGGTGTATGTAGCAAAGCACTCTGACAGCGAGAGCCGGGAGAAGTGGTGCAAGGTGCAATTCAGGATCGTTGTCAGCGATGGGTACTACACATGCGAGTGTGGCATGTATGAGCACATGGGGATGCTATGCTGCCATGTTGTCAAGGTAGTAACTTAGGCGGATATCCGTCCCCCCGTTGCCCCTTTTTTGTGTTGTGCTGCCATTCAATGGCCTAATGTTCAGCATTTTTCATGGACCTTGCAGGTGTTGGTCCATCTAAGGTTCAAAGAGATCCCTGCACTTCATGTTATGAAGAGATGGACGATAGACGCCCGTGATGTGTTGCCAGTGCACTTGGTGCAATACCAAAAAGATCAAGGGCTGGTGACATCATTCAGTTTTCGCCACTCCCAGCTTTACCTAAATTGCATGGAGGTGGTTAGGCTGGGGGATGTGAATGTTGATGCTTTCACCATAGCTATGGATTCGATTAAGGTTCTTGTGCCAAGGCTTAAGCAGGTTGCAGTGGAAGGGGATGGATTGGGTCTAGAGCAGAGACTTGTCGCGAAAAAAGCTAGGGTGGAAGGCGCGACAAGCAGGATTCAACGTGGTGAGGGCGACCGGGTGAGTGTGGAAGGACTTGCACGATGCAGGACTTCTAGCACCATCGAAGAATAGGAGTGGTGGCAGGCCAACGACTAGCCGCGACAAGCCTCCGTATGAGACTACATCCAAGAGAACGAGGTTCTGCACAGTGTGCCGGCTGTCAGGCCACAAGAGTACGACCTGCCCCGACCGCCCACCGGGTGCGATGAAGCCTAGGAAAGAAGCAAGGTGCTGTAACTGTGGTCTCACAGGACATCGGAAGACAAGCTGCATCAAAAAAAAGATACAGTTCTTGAGGTAGTTTGTTCCTAGGTGCACCGCCGGCAATATGTTTGTACAACTAGATTCCTTTTTTTATTTTAGCTTGCAATCCAGAAAATTCATATCTCTAATTATCGATGGACCAGCACAGAAACGGAGTTGTATGGATCACCTGTAGCAGTGTACTGGTTTGTTATTTGCGTGTTGCACTAGATCGTTCGTGCTGATTCTGACCGGCTGGGTCGCATTTGGCAACTCCTAAAAATTGGGTTCGGCCTGCAGGGTAGTCCTTGTTAACACTGCTCACAGGATCCCGCGCTCGTTTTGCCGTTTGAAAATCAGCTGGGTGGTGGAGCTTTTATTACTTGGAACAGGAACGATCTTACCGTTGGACGCGTGGAACAGCATCTAGACCGAGTCTCCAAAACTGCGTGCGCCAACCGCGTAGTACTGTTTGTTGGTGGATTCGAAACGATCCGTTGCACACGACAGAGTTGGTTGCCTGCCGTCTCTACACGCCCTTGCTGTACATACTTCTACACCTAATACGGCCAGAGTCCTGACGTCACGTACAGATAGGAACGGTTAGATAGGAAGAGGATATGCGGACCACTCAAGCTCGGGCGCACTTGCGAGTTTTCGTTGTTTGCTGCTCCTTTTGTTGACAGTTTCGTTCTTTTGGGTGGTGGTGTAGTTGTTTCACCGCTTGTCGGTTCCCTGGGCTTGTAAAGATAGCTGGAGGTCCCCAGCTAATTTTAGAGTTGTAAGAAACTTGTTCTGTTTTTCTTGCTTAATGATAAGTAGGGCTATAAGCCTTTCATCTAAAAAAGCGCCAGCTTATCCCTTTAAACTTATAGGCCGTGTTAAGAACAGCAGAAATTTCCATTCTCTGGGATTTCTAAGGTGCACATGTACTTTTACATGACCTTCTTAGAGGTAAACATCAAACACAACATTATGATCTACTTTGAATGTAAATATCTTCAATTTTCAAAACTTGTTGTTTACAGACACTCCAGGGTATGCATATCAATAGGGGAAGTTCAGTAATGGGGTGAAACTTACCTCAAAACCTGTTACGTCACAGTATCTCTTTGGTGGATAAATGGATGGCGGTGACTGAATATTTAGATCTGCATAAAAGACCATACTTAAACATTGTATTTGCCATAGTTTTCTCTATAGACTAGACATGTAGACCAATTTGACACATCAATAACACAAACTCACTAATATCAAGTTATTTTTCTATTATCCAGCCTTGTACTTGTAATGAGATAAACAAGTTCAGATATGAGCTGTCTTATCATCTTAGCAGAGAAAACTAATATTACAGAAAGGCACGAATTTTAAACAAAATCCAGAAGCCTTTTGATTCTATAGCATGTCATTCAATCAAGCACAAGTGCGGAACCAACTTTTATCCAATAGAAATTACTTCTCGTAGATTGAAAAAATAAATGATGATGATTCAGGCAGAAGTTTTTGCATGTAACGCCTAATCTAAACTGCAAGTTTGTGCCTTCTAACCTAAGAAGAAGAAAATCAATTGCTGCTATTAGTTAGGACCAAAAAAAAGCACAATGTACAATCTCAACGAACTGTTGGGCAAAAAAAAATCTATAAAAATTCCCAATCTCAAGCCACCACAAGTTTATAGGCCTGAAGTGGACCATAAACTTCTTTTAAAACGCCTAAATTAACTACAATCGCTCGTGTCCAACAACCAAGACGCGCAGCAGAGGAAGCCCTAAAATCTACGATTCCACATGATTTGCAGATCAAATCTCAGACAAGTGAGAAATTCAGCAGCGGAAAGGTAAGGTAACAAGGCGCTCACAGTTGGGGCGGTCCGGGGGAAGCGAGGTGGCGTCGGCGGCCTGGAGGAGGAAGCGCAGGTGCTTCCACTGGCGGCCACGGGACTGGCCCTTGGGGTACTTGTCCGCCATCTGCACCTTCTTGAACGCCATCGTCGGCGCCAGCAGCATCTCCGCCCTCTGTACCTCCGATTCCATTGTCCTCGTCCCGCTTCGACCCAACGAGTGGGAGGGGCTCCGACTTGCGGCGCCTCCCTCGATGGACGATTAGGGTTCCAGACGAGACGATGCGGCCTACCGGCGAGCGCTTGCTTCAGCTACAGGAGGCCGGCGAGGGGAGGGGGCGGCGGCGAAACGATTCGGGAGGTAACGTGGGTATGACCGGCGGAGAAGGACGGTTGAACGCTGGCGGGGGGCGAGCTTCGCCGTCAAGTCGCCGGAGAAGCAGGCGGCGCTGGCTCTGTTCCTCTGTGTCTTGGCACCCTTCTCACACAATTAATTAGTGGAAAATTAGTTCTATACCATTAAATTAGTTCTATCCTTTTTGTTGAGATGCTTTGTATATTGTTTGATATTTCTCTTAATGACAATTTTTTTGACAAAAAATACATAGTTTTAGTTCATACTAACAAAGCCTCAAGATTTCAGGTTGATAAAAATGAAAGTTTTAGATAAGAAAAATTGAAGACGGCATCCCTTTACTTCTAGGGGAAGACTTAGGTAGGATCAGATCTTACATGAGATCTATGAGATTAATTTTTTGCAAAGACAAAACATGTTCAAAAATTCTGAAAAAAAATGACAACACACATCTATGTTATATATGCAATGCTAAAAATTTGCAACTTCAAATTCGACGTACATACACTTAGTGTGAATAGCAAAATTATGATTTCACTAAGTTGATCCTATGATCCTACCTAATGGGGAGATCCTATACAAGTCTCCCCCTTTACTTCTATTGTTTTCATGAAGGAGGTGAAGCCCAACTTCAGAACACCACCGGCCTAGAGGCTTGCCAAGGAGAGGTGACTGAACCATGTAGACACTTGAGTTGGTTGCAGTTTCTATTTGTGTATGTTATTTTTAGCTAGGTCATGTCATGGGCCATTAGGATTTTTTGTGTGTGTGTTTTGATTGAGGCTATGCTTTAGGGAAATCAGAAATTCGAGAGTTGGGCATTGAGTTGTGGTTCCAGGGTGAAGCATCCCTCCGCGGCCGTCGCCGCCGTTTAAGGTTTTTGTGTGCATCAAGAATTATTAGGCTTTGAGACGTGTTGATCATCACCACATTACTTGCTGGAATTCGTTTCTCTTTTTCAGGTTACGTTCATCACGTGATTGGAAGATTTATTTATCTTATTGACTTTGTGTGAAAGATCGGCCAGATATCTATGGATCATCTAATTGATCATTTTAAAAAATAAAACAAATAGAAAGTAGAGTCATGTTTCTGCAAAGTTTTGAAAATGAGGTTTCTATTTTTTTTTAAAGGGGTGATGGAGCTTGGGATCTCTAACTTGACCTTATGGAGCTTGGGATCTCTAACTCTCGCTCATGTGCGGAATATCATGGATGACTTGTGGTCGTTGTTCTTTCTGATGGGTGTTACCATTTTTTTTTTGCAAACATGGTATAGATACAGACGCTCACATACATATACATATACTCACCTTTATAAACGTATACACGTACACCCTAGCTCTATGAGCATCTCTGAGAGACTGAGTCCAAAAAAACTGATCCGGGAGATCTTGAGATTGACAAAGTCACGACGGACGTCTCGCTACCGAAGAAACATCGCCTTCCATTAAAAAATATTCCGCTTTTAATGAGACACTAAAGTGTTAAACCTAATGCTGTGTTTGGTTGCAAGGTATTGGGCTCTGAATTGGGTTTTCAGAATTGGAAACCCGAATTCCACTGTTTGGATGTGTTTAGTATTGCTTTGTGGAATTGGAAACCAATTCAGAGGAGACCCGGCCCGCACATAACTTATCCCCCTCCCAATTCAGAGGCCAAGACCTCTGTATTGCTCCGTATTGACGAAGCGTCACGCGAGCGCTCGTCTCGCGACTCCTGCTCCGTTCCCGTCGTCGCCGCCAGGAACCTTGCTGCCAGGTACGTCGCCGCCCACCCTCTCTCCCTCCGTCCCAACTCCGGCCGCCCTCCTCCGCCCCTCCCCTCCCTCTCCCCTGGTCCCCTTCCCCCTGGCTGCTCACTACCCGCGCGCCCGGAACCCTAGCTCGTTCCCGTCGGCGGCCGCAGGTGGTAGAGAGGCCGCGGGAAGTGGTCAGTGGGCGGCGGACGAGCGGCGGCCTCCCCTCTCCTGCACCGAGCGGCGGACTGCCCTCTACTGTAGGGAGCGACGGCCTCCCCTCTCCTGTACTGACTTTTTTTGTTCATTCGATTTTTGCAGAAATTGAGAAGAACAAGTGCTGAGACCAAGGTTAGAAATTCATGCTTTGTGTTATGAGATAGCAGATACTTAGGATATGCAAAATATGAGATATTCATTTGGGCTATGCATACTTGTTGTTCATAATATGAATTTGGGCTATGCATATTTAAATTTCAAACTTTGTTTGTGCATTGTAGAATCATCATGTCTCACCAAGAATTGGTTAATTACATTTGTGAAGAGAACAAACGAAGAAAAAGGAAAAGGATAATGCTCACAAAGTTGTATTTTGAGGTGTCTATGGTTGCATTAGCATATGCTAGTACTCAGAGGTCACCGAGGGACCTAGGTGCCTTCGATGACTTTGAGAAGAGGGTTGCATATAGAAAGTATGTATTGGCAAGAACATACAATGGGACGGAGACAAGATGCTATGATGAGTTGCGATTAACCAAAAAAAATTTCCATAATCTTTGTGCTATGTTGCGTGAGAAGGGTGGTCTCAAAGATACAACCTATGTCACGGTAGAAGAAAATGTTGCTATGTTCTTACAAGTAGTTGGGCATGGAACTAAAATGCGGATGATTGGCTATGAGTGGTCTTTAGAGACAACCAGTAGGCACTTTGGTAATGTGTTAACTGCCATCTTATCTCTAACTGGGGAGTTCATCAAGCTTCCCGAGCCTACTGCCACCCCTCCCGATGATTACAAATGGAAGTGGTTTCCCAATGCACTTGGTGCTCTAGACGGGTGTCATATTGATGTGTTTGTTAGGGTGGCTGACAAAGGGAGATATAGGAATAGAAAACAAGACATCACCAGTAATATGTTGGGTGTGGTTGATTGGAACATGAAGTTTCTCTATGTTCTACCTGGTTGGGAGGGCTCGGCATCGGACTCAAAAGTGTTGAAAGATGCAATGAGAATTGACCGCCAAGATGCATTTGTTGTACCAGAGGGTACCTCTCTTTGCTCTTGGCTTTCTTTTTCTCATGTTTAATTCATAACTAACTTACTTATTTGATGCATATAGGGAAGTACTACCTAGTTGATGCGGGTTATACAAATGGACCTAGATTCCTATCTCCATTTCGGTCCACTAGGTACCACTTGAAAGAGTGGGCTGCTAGTATACTAGGGCCCCAAACTGAAAAGGAGTTGTACAACTTGAGGCATTCTCGTGCTAGAAATGTAGTGGAGAGATGTTTTGGGCTATTGAAGAAAAAATGGGCCATCCTACGTTCTTGTTCTTTCTTTTCCATAGAAGACCAGGTAATACATGTCGGTATGGTTTGTAGATGGTTTGGGTTGTTGAAGAACAATTGCTAACTATGACATAAATATTTGCAGATTCGAATTATTAATGCTTGTTGTGTGTTACACAACTATGCAAGGGATAGACAACATGTGAGGGATGATCTATTGCTGCAGGAGATTGACGCTGAACTAGCAGCTACGGTCCCTGAACCTGCAGATGATGTCGCACTAATTAGAAGTGTGCAGCTAAGCGAGACATGGACCACGTTTAGGCAGGATTTAGCTGATGAGATGTTTGCTGAGTACCTTGTGACACATGACGAACTAGCAATGGAGTAGTGTTCGAGTAGAAATCTAGCTTATGGTGTCCTTTTTTTGCTAGCTAGATGATGATGCTTTTGCCATTTGTGTGATATTTCCTACATGGAACCTTTGGCTGAATATATATATGTTTTAACTATCTACAACTTGCTATTTCTCCTTACTTGCATTATATATGTCACTTGTAGAAGCATGGCTGAACCAAAAAATAAGAAGGCTAGTAGGACTTACCTTGTGTGGACTAATGAGATGGACACTGCATTATTGTCCGTTCTTGTTGACCATCACAACAGAGGTGACCATGCACAAAATGGTTGGAAGCCACATGTGTACAATGCTTGCATAAAGCATGTGAAGGATACATGTAATATTGTCATCAACAAAGAAAAGATAGTAGCAAGAATTAAAACATTTGACAAGCATTATGAAGTCATCAACAAGATGCTTTCCCAGAGTGGCTTTGGATGGGATTGGGATAATAACATGGTGAGTGTTGACAGTGATGAAGTGTGGGCTAGATATGTGGAGGTATGTAACATACTAATTTTTTGCAACTTGACTATGCATTCTTTTGAACTTGAACATCATCTCGAATATATGTGCATATTATGTAGGCAAACAAGGATGCAACTCCATATAGGCACAAAGAAGTGAAGAATTGGCAAGCTATCTCTACTATATATTCAAAAGACCATGCCACGGGTGCAGGTGCAAGGACATGAGGTGAGTGTGCTCAAGTTGGATCCTCATCCGTTCCTCAGGTGGTTGAGGATGATGAAGAAACTCCTGAGGTGCCTAAGAAGAAGAAGCAACGCACTGCTGATGATATCATGAGCATGGTGGGAGAGCTGAGAATGATGTTTGAGGAGGCTTTGAACTCAACCGCCCCACTACCACCACCACCACCACCACCAGCACCAAAGGTTACTCCTTCATCTGAAATCTTGGTTGAACTGAAGAAAATACCAGATTTGGTGGGTAATGAGCTGTTGATAGCTTATGGGAAGGTCACCGCCAACGAGCACACCTTCGAATCACTCATGGCACTACCCATGGAACTGAGGAAGGCATGGCTCATGACCTTGCCTTGATGATTTGTGAGACGTACTGTATCCACTTTGTGTTATTTGTGAGACATAATGTATCTACTTTGTGCTATTTGTGAGACATAATGTATGCACTTTCTACTATTTGTAAGACATAATGTATCCACTTTCTACTATTTGTAAGCATAATTGTCCACTTTCTGCTATTTGTGCTATTTTCATTCATATTACATATGTTATATTGTTCAAAGTCATCCAAACAGGATTCGGTATTCCATTGAAATCTGAATTCTGTAGCTGAATACCACACGCATCCAAACACTCTTTGTGGTATTCCATTGAATTGGTGATTTGGTTTTCCATTGCCAATTCAATTCAGAGCTCAATTCATTACAACCAAACACATCATAAGGTTTAAACTCTCGTGGGTTGGAGGTACCACTTCTCTCCTAACCAACCAGATGTTGGTTCTCGCATCCACTTATTATGCGGGTTGTCTATTTTAATTTACTTTATGCAATTATTCTGTTGCTTTCATGCCAGAGCGAAAAATTAACATTTTCCCCTATCTCTAGTAAATCGTGTTTTTTAATAGCAAGAAAATTTTGGTGACAAAATCATGGTGCTCTATAAAGTAGAATTTTTTTTGAGGGAAATATAAAATAGATCGACTACTGAGCCCAGCATGAAGCCATGAACCCAAACCAACCATCTCAAGGCCTAGGTCGAACTTGGTACTAGTAACCAGGCTAGGCTTTCAGCTTCCAGCGTGCTCAAGCCGGGCCACCATGGTATGGGCCTGTGACAGGCCAACCTGTGAATCCCCTGCCTCTCCAGCTCTCCCCATTGCCGCCGATACGCAGAGCGCACCGTCGTCGCCGCCGGTCCGGAGTCTTCACACACGCTCCACGTCTCGCCCAGGAACGATCCTCTCGGCGCTTTCGTGTCAGGATCCCAATTGGATCTGACCAGATAGGATCAACTAAAACAGAAATTTGAGAGAAATTGAGAGATAAACTAGGTAATTGTTGGATAGAAATTGAAGGATAAAATGCAGTAATTGAAGAACTGGAAATAAGAACAAGATAAAATTTAGGTTTTTGATTTCTTGATTGCTTCCACAGGATACACAGATAGCCTTATATGGAGTGCGGCTAGGTACAAGATGATAGACTAGTTGAAATACCAATACTGCCCTCACGCACTAATAACCACTAAAAGTCCTCTACACATATCCTATTCCCTGACATTTCGCCCGTCTTCTCTCTGCCTACTCCGGCCAGGCGTGCCTACCGTAGCCGATGGCTCAGCTCGCCGGAAAGCGCGGGCGCGGCATTGGACGGCTCCGCATCCGCTCCTCCTCGCGGAAGGGTACCCAGGACGCGATTGCGGCGCCGTCCGCACGTCTCGCAAACCCAAGCTTGTGCGGAAGGAGGTCAGTCTGATTGTTCCTCCATTTCGGTTCGAAGTCTGAACGTGCTTATTTGACGTCAGATGCTCCATCCGCTTAGTTCAGTTCTGGCACACAGCTCGCAGCCATAGTGTTGAACCTGAAAGCCATCCTACAGCCTACCCTTGATGACGGACAGAAACAACGAGTATTTGCGTATGAAATCAAGCCACTTAGCTAGTTTCAGGAACAGATTCACACGACAGACATCAACCGTGTCAGTAACTCAGTATCACACATTCATAACAAGAATTCTTTAAAGAGAGGATGCACATAAGTCCATGATAATAAATTAACCACGTTTCCAGCAGAGAGCAAACTCAAGTTCATCGAACTAAGCAACAGGGTAACGATGACAACGACAACGTTACAATGCACACTAATACTGCAATACATATACAGCATCTACACCTCATGGTTCTTCCTAAACCTGACAAGAACACATCTGAACAAGCAATGATACACGCTTAGTTTACAGAGGCAAAATAGATTTACCGTGAATTGATGTTACCATTTCCTTCGTCAGCTAAGCACTTCGGACCACCTTTGGATTCATTATGGCGTCTCTTCTCCTTCCTGTCAGAATCCTCTTGAGCAAGTTAGTGTTCCCCTTCTGCTTGCTCGGAACAATGGCAAGGGCTGCTACCTTGGGAGCAGCTTCGCTCTTGCGGGTTCCACTCACTCTGTAAGGTTTTGTGGGTAGAACCACTGGCGTTGGATGAGAACCAGATGATGATTCCGAATTGTCACATCTCTCGTCAGCAGAAAATTTTCTTTCATGTGTTGACCTTTGTTCTGTGCATATGATCTCCTTGGTCTTCGGGGAGCTGAGGTAATCAAATCCACCGTCATCCACAGCTAGCATCTCATTTAGTGATTGAGACCGAGGCTTTCGCTCACGATGAATTGTGGTTGCATCCTTTGGTGATGCAAGTGCTTTTAGTTGCTTTCCCAGGCTTAGGATAGTCTCCTGACACTCGATGAGCTTCTCTGATGCCGTCGAGATCTCCAGCTGCTGTGAAAACAAGGTGATTAAATGTTAAACTTAAAACATATTTACTTGCACTTTTGCCCTTTCTCAAACTCAAACACATAAAAGGCTGAGATCTCTTTGTACCCCTTCGTAATGAAACTTATGAAGGGGTATGAAGTGATCTCAGCCCTCGATATGTTTGAGTTTGGGGGGAGAGGGACGCAGTGAAGCATGCCTCATTTACTTGTAGACTTTCAAAATGAAGATGATACACATGGGCTAAAGATCCTTCAAACTGGGGTATAGTCAAGAAACCACACAACAGAAAACTGATTAAATAGATCTAAATACATGTTCAGTTATTCTTATTGCTCTCACGGCACATGGCAGTCGAGATGGTCTTTTGCCATCATATATATGATCACAAATTTGTAACATGCAAAACTGGCATAAAGATAGTGATATGTTATGTTCCATTGCCAGAATGAAACAAAAATGAAGCAAGAGTATTTTTCATTTTAGATTTACTTATTTCCTATACAAAATATTAGGTTGCCTTCTATTTACCGAAGTTACATTTGAGGTTTGCATGCAACTAAGGTTAGTACTACAATAAAAAGAATCAATATAGTCTTGCGAAAATAATTATGTACATGCATACATATTGCGACAAGAACATCACAACAATGAAGCAAATTTCTTACATAATGGTGAATTCAAAATATGTCTTTCCTTCCTTTTAAAATAAAATTAGAACTAAGCAAGCTTTGAAACAGCAAAAAACAAGTAATACGTGGACATTACCATGTGTAGATTTTTTTCTTCGTTTCCAGGAACACATTTTGGGCCCTCTTTAGTGGAGTAACTGCTTCCCTGTAGATTGCTCTTGTTTACCTCAGAGTTACAGATGGGTTTGTGTTTGTCAAGGTCACTCACTGTTGATTCACAGTTAACGCTTTGTGCATTTATTTTTCCTGTTTCCTTCAATGCATTAAGTTCTGCTCGCAAACTTGAAGATTTTCCTTCCAATTCTTGGGGATTAGAGACTGGCACTTCATTCGTTATACTGCGTGTGTCATTATCAGCTTTAAGTCCAATATCCACGTGGCTTGAAACAGAAATTAGTGACATCTGCACGCTATTTGGGGTGCTGGGTTCATGTACGCCATTTGTGGTTTGGATTGCTATTTGCTTGGCTGCAACGGCGTCAAGCCCGTCGCTGCTATCTAACTCCAAATGATTTATGATAGTTTCCCTCATGTCTGGTACATCTTGGAGTGAAAAGCAGTGGTTGATTATCCAATCCAGTGTGAGGTTCACTTCAAGAACAAATCTTTCGGCATCGGTATTCCCATACATGAGCTCATTGCATACAACAACGAAATGTCGCAGTACACAAGTAAGTTCTGATGTTTTCCACAAGAATGCATGAGCAAAATAACCATCTATAGCTGTGGACTGATCACCCATGTTGTCACCAGATTGCACGAATTTGCTATTCTGATCCTTTGACGATCTCTGAATAACTCCCTCGACAAGTTCAATTAACTTAACGAGTCCCTTCTGAATCTTGTATTGATGAACTTGATCGTTTGTTTCCTTCGGACCATCAACTGGAACCAGCTCTTTGCCTGCTGATTCTATTGCCTCTCTCTTTGCATCATACAATTTTGAAGGTTTATTGTCACATACCATCGCTAGCCTTTCTATTTCTTCAAAGTCATCCATGAAACTCATGTCTGACACTCCTGTGCTCTGACAAGAAGGTGTGGTCAGCTTCCCCTTCTTGAAATGTTCAAGTTCAGAAATTAAGGCTGACGCCCATGAACCTGAACAGCTGACGTTATCTTCATTGCAACCATTTTCAGAGATAGATGAAAGAGGGTTCTCAGCCAGTGTAGGACTTCTTTTTACCAGTTCTGTGGCAGCCTGATCGCCTGATAATTCTTCAAGTTGAGCTTCAACTTGGGAAAGTTCAGAGTTTGCACGAGCAAGCATAGTACGAGAAAATTGAAGTTCACCATCCTTTCTAGAAAGTGATTCCTTCATGGATTTATTTTGATCTTCCATCACATGTAGCCTTGCAAGCAAAGAAGAACTTGAATGTGATGCGTCAGAAAAATTCTGTACCGGATCATATGAGTTGGATGATGCAGGAGAATTTAACTTCCCCATCCTTGTCTGAGCTATATTGTTGCCCAGTGTTTCAACTTCACTTCTCATTTTTGCAATGGCAGCTGGTCCTGGTAGCCTTTTACGTACCATTGAACGCAATCTCTTGCATTCTTCTTCTAGCTTCGTAATCTTCCTTACATTTTCGAGATGTTGCTTGTGTGAAGCATCAGCTGATTTGAGATTGCACTTCCTTTCCTCACTTCGAATATCAAGTTGCTTCTGCAGCATACAAACCTCATATCTAAGAGAAGAATTTGATCTCTCTGTTGACTCTAGCTTTACCACAAGGTCCTTTAAGTCTGACTCTTTCACTGCATTTAATTCAGTTAGATCTAAGATGACTTTCTCTTTTGCTAAGAGGATTTCAGATAGTCTGCTATACTCATCGTCCAAACTAGCAATTATGTTTTGTTTCTCTTCTAGATTTTCTTCCAGCTTATGAACTTTATCCTTCTCACAAGAAATTATTTTAGCAGTATCCTTTATCAATAACTCCCTCTCTACCATTGTAACATTTAGAGCCTCATCAAGCTGACAAATCCTTTGCTCAACTGTGGCTTTCTGGTGTAGAGTGTCATCAAGTTCTGTCTTGGTAGCTATAGCTTCTGCTTCTGCTTTCTCCCAGCCTAGAAGAACATTTGTAACCAGAAATGGCTGGTCAGAAATGTAATAGCCAACATTTATCATACATGCATCAGGAAGTTTTACTTCTAGAATGAACAGATCATATGTTCAACTAATGGACCAGGAACATGTGGGGAATGGTAGCAAAATGAATAGAGTAGTACCTAGTATGGCTTCTTCAGCTACTTTTGCCTGCTTGGCTAAAATAACATCTTTGTCAAAGCATTCAGCCTGAGCAAATGAAAGTTGTTCTTGTAAACCTTGCAAGGATCTCTCCAATCGTGCAATCTTCTCCTTCAGCATGGAAATAAAGTTGAAGTCCTTGACATGGGTTAATTAATAAGTACCAAATGAGCTTCTAAATCTAAATGTGTAGATGGTGTACCTCCTGTTCCCTCTCTAGTATATTGGATTTGTTCTTTGCTAAAACTGTCCTTTCTGATGCTTTCTTTCTCCAAAGCCATGTTTTATGGTCCATCAATGGATGCTCAATTTTCACCAATAATCAGTAATATGCAAATATTCCCTAGAAACCAGAAGTAGATGCAGTATTAGTGTCACATATTTACATCAGGTCACATACATGGTGCTACTTCGGGAAAAGAATCACAAAATGTGCATCACGTCGACTTTGCAAAGTTGTTCCAACAGTGTATGCAATAGATATACCAAGGTTAATCTTTCCCCAGTGAACTTTATGCACAAATGTTTCAATTCCACGATTTCTGTTCTTTGGCACTTTGTTAAAAATGTGTTGTTTGCTACTACTAGAAATTTGCAACTATGGGTACCTAATCCACCGAGCAAGATTAACAACTCTTTCTTCTTCTGCCAGCTGCAATTTCCTTGAGTTCTAATACGGAAAGCGACACCCAACTAAAAAAGAAGCAGCCAAGTATATTTAGGTTTGCTCAGTTCTATCCCCAGTGCACCTACCACTTGCTCCAAAAGGTTAGATTCTTAACCAAATGTACTACGTTTCCTCCCAAAGAGTTAGCACAAAATTAGCCATCAGATTGTAGCTTCTTCCAGAACTCAAGTAGTGGCCGCCCACTAGCATTGATCCCGAACCGTGAGCAACCTACCAGTGAAGCCTTTTAAAAACCGGTAGGTACATAGAACATCTAATAATGTGAGCCAATTGCATTGTCCCACAAGTCAAAATTAGTAAACGTGTGGTAAAAATAGCGTGCAAGCAAGTGCTGATCCTGTCTCCAATATTACTACTAGTACTAGCTGAGTGCTTCTGCTTTGTGTCAACAACATTACTAGAACTGTCCATACATTTATGTGATAAGGATGGCACCCAACGCAAGTACCCTTTTCGGCAACTATAATTCAACGTTACAGCCCATTAATGAATCTGCTATGCTAATTTGGACTCAGGACCAGACTGATACTCTCTGTATACACTTGTTTCTGCAGATTGTCTACATCAACTCGCAAGGATGGGAAGGGGAACAAGACTGGAGAAAGGAAGAACGCCAAGCAAGCAGCGAAAACCTCACTGGAAATATCCACAAAAAATTGATTGTTCTAAGCTAGGAGAAGAAGTTGGTGTGGCAACTAGCTAGAACCTTGTCCATGCAAGCAGCTAGGTATCAGCAAGTGCGGCGAAGCAACTGAGCCAAAACCATCGCCATCTCAGTAGCACCAAACCAATAACCCCCTAGCTCCAGATATCCCCATCGTTTTCCCAACTACCAAACATGGAAATATCAAAAGGATAAGGGAGGAGGAAGATTGCAAGAACATGAGAATGGCAGCAGTGAGGTGAGCTGAACTGACCTCCCAGTGACAGTGGGTAGTGGCTCTGCTGCGGCTTACCAAGAATGAACTGCTCCTGCCGGTGCTGGGTCACCTGTGACTCTGCGGAGGTTGTGAAGGCATCCTATGGATGGAGGGAGGGTTGGTGACTGTTGATGACAAGGACACAATTGGTGGAAGGAGGAAAAAGTTGCGCTGGTATAGGAACAAAACTGTCCCAACTTTTTCTGTGGGGGCAGGGGCTGGGTCTCCCTAGCAAATAAAGGTATTCCTGGGCCCTTGAAATGACGCAATTGCTATTTGTTACTGCAAAAGTGACCTAAAAAAAAGTAAAACATCATGGTGTTTTGAGTCTCGGCAACGTTCCAGGGCTGTGAACGAAGTTGATTGCGTGAGATTGTTTACTGTGGAGGCAGCATTCAAGTGTCGGCGGTGGCGGTGGATATGAGAATTCCGTGCAACACCGTTCAGCTCTCCATTGATTGATTGCTTTTGTTGTTATCTTGTTTGGGTTATGTCGTCGATTTGGTCAGCTAGCATGCATCTATTTACGAGTTACTAGCTAATAAATGAGTTAGCTAATACTAAGTGTAGTAGATAATTTAGCGTAACATGATCGAGGGAGTACATAAGTTTACTGTAAAATGAATTCCATATTAGTATTAGAGTGATGTTTGGCTCTTGGGTCTATATGTTCTTATTTAAAATACATCTTTGATTCATTTTGAAATATCAAAAAAAATCAAACGAAAAATTCAAGTGTTCATCTTCACATCCGCACAATGTCTTTCCGTGAAAAATCGACTTGTCGTTTGAGCTGTGTAAAAAGAACAAAATGTGGTGCTAAGAATAATGCTTTTTGTGAGACACCTTTTGTATTTTTTACATTGACCATAAAAATTATTGGTTTTTCGCGACTGTATGAATGCACATAGATTGTCGAGATGTACATGCAAAAAAAAATATTAGAATTTTTTAACAATTAGAATATGTTTTTTTGGGTGGAGGGAGCATAATTGAATTTTCATATTAGTATGCTGTATTCAAATGAGTATTTTATCTACATAAGTTCAGGGTGATTTCTCCTCAAATCTGTAACTAATGATAAATGGGTAGAATAGTTCTCATAGTAAACTTTGAGAACTTCAGAAATAGGCTACGTTCAGACAACATTCATCAAAACATGGTATGACTGAAAATAGGGGAATGTTGGCGCAATTTTTTTGTATTGTACTCCTCCTTTAGAGCATCTCCACTCGTCCCCCCGAACAGGCCCCCGGCATCCGGACGGCGTAAATCGGATCGCGCCCCCGGTTCCTCGTTTTCGGAATTGGGCCTAGTTTCATCCGCGATCCCACGCCATCCCGCCCCCCGCTCGGGGACTCGGACGAAACGAGCGCGAAATACCGAGGAACCTTCCCGCGCGTCTGGTGGCCCCAACTTGTCGGCGAGAGAAACCGATCGTCGTCCTCATCGCATCGTCTTCCGCGCGCAAAGCCTGCCGCCGTGCATTCGCCGTCCACGCGGCGAGTTAATGTCGTCGTCTTCCGCGCACGCATCGTCTTCCGCGCAAAGGCTGCCGCCGGTCCCGCCGCGGACGCGTCGCACTCCACGCGGCATTTTAATCCCCGCGCCGCCGCACATATATACGCCGCTCCGCTCGCCGCGAGGTGTACCCGTGATCCACTCTCCCTCCACTCTCCCTCTACATCTCCGACGATGGCGTTCTCCGACGACGACGGCGCAGCCAACAACGGCTTCCGCCGCTCGCTCCACGCGTGAGGGCACCTCCACCAGGCGGGTACCGCCCGCCGGACACGAGGCCGCCGGCGGCGGGTGGCGGCGAGCCGTGGCGGCGTGCCAATCCCGCCGCCGCCGCGACCTCTCGACATCGAGATCGAGGAGGCGCATGAAAATGACGGACGAGGAACGCGCCGAGCCACGCCACCACCCCAACTACACGGCGTGGAACTCGTATTTCTGCGCCGGTGGGAGCGGGAGCTCGCCGCGCCGACCCGCCGCCTCCGCCTCCGCGCAACAACTCGGCGGGCCGCAAACGTTGGTGGAGCGCGCGGGCCGCCTCGAGGCCGTCATCGAGCACATCCAAGGCGGCAACTTCCCGGTGCCGACGATGCCCGCTCCATCGAGGGCATCGGCGAGCCGCCGCCGGGGAAACGTCGGCGCCACGGCGCATGGCTGCCAGCTCGTCGTCTTGGATCGGCGCCGAGGTCATCCTTGGCGCCGGTGAAGAGGGAGGAGACGACGTCGCCTGCCGCCGTCAAGAAGGAGCCGGCGTCTCCGCCGCCGACCGAGGGCGCAGCGCGGCGCCCTCGTCATCCGCGACCAGCCTTCCGCGCCGCAGAGCGGCCGGAAGAGGACGAAGAAAGAGGCCGCCGCCCTCCGCCCGCCGAGGAGGAGGCGAAGCGCGCGGAGGACGCCGCGATGGCGGAGGCGATCGCCGGTCGCCGAAGGACCAGGAGGAGGAGAAGCGCGAGGACGCCGCGCTGGAATGGGCCGCGCGACCCGGAGCGGCGGAGCGGCGGCGGGGCGCCGGACCGCCGCCGCACACCAACGCGCCGCCCGCGCGCCGCGGCGCCACAACCGCCAACGACGATGCCGCGCGCTTCCGCCGTCCCGCGACACCTCCTTCCGGCGTCGTTGTCCCCGTCGTCGACCTCGAGTCCTCCGACGACGACATGTACAAGCCATCCCCGGGGTGGTGGGAGACGCCGGCCAGCCGGCCGCGCAGCCGAAGGACGACGGCTCCGACGACGACGACGGCGACTACACGGTGTTCTACCGCCATTTAGGCATGTAGATCGCCGTGTTTTAGAATTAGCATTTGAATTCCCCTAGCCGAATTCGAAATATAGTCGAATTCGGCCTCTATGTATGAACTCCGCCCGTTATATGATAAATATCATTAAATTTAGTCTATATTCACCCGTTTTTAGCCGTAGTTTGTCAAGTTTCCGTTTTTCAAATTCGCCTCGTCGACTTCGCCTGGGCACGCGGCTGGGAAACTACTACTCCCCACGCCAAATCTTCCTCCAATCCGGACGAAAAATTCGCCGGATTTGGGCGTGGGGAGCGCCAACGAGTGGGGATGCTCTTACTACATTGGAAGCGTACAGCCCAAGCTAGTATAAATGCCATCGGCGCATCAAACCATTTTGTCGGCTTGTCTATGCAGGGGCCTCTTCATAAGCTTTATTTTTCTTCGAAGGAAAACTAAAACATGGTCTTATTTCATTAACTAAGAAGAGAATTGCTCAGGAACAATTGTTTGGGCGAAAATCCTAGGATTTACCTGTCCTCCGACCACACAGTCGTCTTGAGTCTCTCTATCCCTAACGGGGTGATCTCTCTAATGTGTAGCATGGCGATATAGAAAGGAGAATCAAGTGGGGAAATAATGATTCGGAGGATGATCTGCTAAGCCGTCTCAATCTCACCGAGGAAGACGAGCATGAGTTTGCTTGGGAGTAAGAGCTGGAGGATCACACAAGAAAGCGGCGATCGCCAAGGTCCATACCTCGAGAGGGTTTAGCCCTATCGCCTTGCATGTCGATATGCATTCGTCATGGAACCCGGCGAAGGATGTGGCGTCGAGGAAGATTCAAGACAATCTATTCATGTTTCAGTTTACATGGCTGGGCGATTGTAATAAAGCAATGATCCAGGGGCCTTAGTTATTCAAGAATCAGGCGGTGATGATGCATGGAGGAGTAGGATGGGTTCCAAAACCCTAGATCCGTTGTCCCGGACAAAATCATAGTATAGGCTCAGGTTCTCAAACTTGAAGATCTTTTTTCCGAAGGAACCGATCATCATAGGTATGTGGAGAAACATGGGTGATTGTGGATGTCCATACAAAGTTGCCAGCAGGTTTTGTTGGCGAGTTTGTTCGTGTAATGATCAAGAGAATTATGGTTTTATTCCTACTAGAGGTTTAAGACATGGAGATCCCTTGTCTTTATTTGTGCAGAAGGATTGTCAAGTCTATTGGCTTATGGAGAGGAGGTTTGTGGCATTAAAGGTATAAGGGTGTGAAAAAGGCACCATCAATTTTACATCTTTTATTTCTTGATGATTCTCTAATCCTTATGAAGGCAAACTTAATTAATGTAACCTCATTGGGACAAGTGTTTGATCAATATTGTGCAAATTCTGGTCAACTTGTGAGTGAAGTCAAATGTAGTATTTCCATTAGTCCTAATGTGGATGTTAATGTTCACACTAAGCTAAATATTATGACATGGGCACTCTCATAAAGATATCTTGGCCTTGCTGCAATGGTAGGCGTAGAAAAAAGCGATAAATTCATGTATTTGCATGAAAGAGTAATTGCTAGTCTAAATGGTTGCAAGGAAAAGATGCTATCTATGGATGCGGAGAAAATCTTGCTAAAAGCAGTGATAAATCTATCCTAGTTTTTTTGTGCTATGGTTGTCTTTGAAATCCTAAATAATATGTGTAAGCTGATCATATGTGCTAGGCAGACATTTGGTGGGGAGACACGTGGGTGCAAAAAGAGATGCATTGGTGTGAATGGTGGTGTGTTCCAAAAAACAGATGGGGTGGGGTTTAGAGATATCCATGCCTTTAACTTGGAAATGTTTGTGAAAAAGGATACGAGTGGGCTTATAACAAATCCTGATACATTTTTTTTTTTTGAAATGGGTATCACCCGGCCTCTGCATCAAATAGATGCACACAGCCAATCCTGATACATTATTATGTGCACAAGTTTTGAGGGCAAGGTACTATCGTGATGGGATATTGAATGCATGACCAAATAGTGGATTCTCTTTTACTTGGCAAAGTATTGTAGAGTATTATACCTGGCCTCCGCACCTTCATAAGAGGGCATATTTGGAGAGTTGGGGAATGAGAGGAGTATTAACATTTGTTAAGATCACTGGATACCATGTATGGATTCAAGGAAAATTGAAACAGTTCAAGGACATGCCCTTCTGCGAACTGTTGGTGAACTAATAGATACGATCAATGGAGTATTGGTGAGGCTCTTCTAAAGTTCTATTCAACCCACTTGAGGTTTGGCGTATTCTACAATTCTACAAATACCGACCAATCCAAACCTTGGAAACGATTTTGTGGGTTGGCACAAAACAAAATTGTGCAAATTGTCAGTAAGATCCATCTACTATACCGAATTGGAACACCAAAATGGAGGTAAACTAACGAGACTAGATGATCGGGGTATATCGAGCAAAAACCATGTGTAGGATATTCTATGGAACCTCAATATTATTCCAGCAAAGATTGAATAGTTTAGCTAGAAGGTGATGTATGGATTGTTACCTGGAATTGAAGTCCTTGCTAATTGACATATTGAAGTGTCTCCCCAATGTCATTTATGCAAGAGAGGGGTTGAGGATGTTCGTCCTTTAATGTTCACATGCAAAAGAGCACATCAGATATGCATGGCGTGTCCTTGGCCTTTACGAGATGATCAACCAGATCTAGGTATGTGGATATCGAAGAATAACCCAGGGTCCAGAGAAGAAATCTTCCTCACTTGGCTAGTTGGGCTTGCATGAGACAATTACTGTTACGGCATGGTATATTTGGTGGCAATGAAGAGAAGCGGTGAAAGGAGAAACTGTGGCACTTGTGCTAGATCGGCTTTCCGCAATTCATGCTTTGACATTGAACTATGTACGTATCAGCAGCGAAAATAGTCCTCCGAAAGATGATCCATGGTGTAAAACCACTGCGAAAGTAGTACAAGTTAAACACACAAATGCATCTTATTTCCCAAATGGCCTTGGAGCGGCATCAACAGTACCACGAAACGATATTGGTCAAGTTGTTGCAGGTGGAGCACGGCCAAAATCTAATCCTTCCCATGCAGCGAGCACTGAAGTGGAAGCAAGGCGACACGGTTTGCAACTAGTCGATGACATGGGAGTTTCCCCGGTTATTGTTGAATCAGATAGCATTTAATTGATCAATGCATGCAATGGTAATGTAGAACCACTAGTACAAAAAAAGGCTTCCATACCAACCCATTAGTCCCCAAACATTTTGGCCCAAGACTAATGGAGTCTTTAGTCCCGGCTCTATAGGGGAACCGCGACTGAAGCTGCGGGCCCAACGGTCTTGGTCGATAGCTGGTGTACGGGCAGACCTTTAGTCCTGGTTGGTCTGGCCAAACGCGACTAAAGGTGCTCGGGCCACTAAAGGTGCTCAGGCCTGGCCCGAGAACCTTTGGCCAGGCCAACCGGGACTAAAGGCCCACCACTATAAATACTGCTGCAGCACACTTGGATTGTGTGTGAGCTATTTGGTGTTTCACTTCTATTTACAATGGGTGGTGGGTTTGGCTTTTATTCTCTTATGCATAAGAGGTGTTCGATGAAATGCCCGAGAGCATGATGCCACTTGTGTTCATATAAAACAAAAATTATATAAAGTGTCTGAGTCACACTTAATTAAGCTTTCTCATTTATTTTTCCTCGTCGATCGCGGTTAGCAACTTGAACCTTTCATGTGTCATTGATAAATATGCATTTGTAGTTCATAGTTTAATTTCTATTATTTCTAGCTAGTTAGTTTAACAAATGCATAATGGTTAATTATATATATACTATATATAATAATAATGCAGATGAATCGGCAATGGATGTACGGTAACCGACTCTGTGACGAGTTCATTATGGGTTTGAATGATTTCCTCGCTGTGGCTAATGCGAACAAGCAGCAGGGTTTTGTTCTCTGTCCATGTGCTGACTGTAAGAATCATAAGGGTTACTCTTCCTCAAGAACCGTTCACGTCCACCTGCTTCGGCACGGTTTCATGCAAGCTAGAATTGTTGGACCAAGCATGGAGAAAGGGGGGTTAGAATGGAAGACAATGAAGAAAGGGATGATGACAACTATATATCCTGATCATTTCGGTGATACTTTCATGGAGGATGCTGAAGGAGGGGAAGCAGAAGGGGAAGGTGAAGGTGAAGGGGAAGGTGAAGAAGAGGCACATGATGAGCCCACTGATGATCTTGGTCGGACCATTGCTGATGCACGGAGAGTGCGAAACTGAGAAGGAGAGGGAGATGGAGCACACGGTTGTGTAACAGCTTGCATCTTCTCTATCAGAGCAGCATCAATAAAGGAAGCTCCGCTACCAGAATCCACTAGAATGAGAACCTCATGCTAGCTCACACGCCCGTGCAATCGAATCGTACGGCGGCGGCGTGGCGGCGTTGATTCAGTAGTGGCTGCTAGGTCCACAACCGTCAGCTCATCCTCTGAACTTGAGTCATCAACATTGTCATTGGTTGATTGTTGGTCCATGGGAAGCACATCGAGCAGTTCTTCGAGGACATGGAGTGCTGCGCTGGATATTTGTGAGCACGGCTCCATTTCTCACCGCACGTGAAACATTGCCCTTTTGACTTGCGAAAGGCATGGAGAGCTTCGAGTTTATCATCCCAGCGCGGTGTCTCAGGCTTCTTTGTTTCTTCAACTCGCCCCATGTGCTTGGCCTTGTTCGTATTATGGAAGGTACGGTAGCTTGAGCGTGAGGAAGAGCGCTGTTGTTGCTTCACATTTTCTTGCTCCGTTTCCTGCAATTGAGCCAAGAGACTAGCAGTATCCACATCGTCTGGAAGGTGCAAAAGAACCGCAGAACGAAGCTCATCAGATAGCCCAGCTATGAAACGCTCCACAAAGAACACCTCATTGGTACTGGAATCATGCAGTAGTATCAGGTGTTTCAATTGATTAAACTTTTCAGTGTACTCTTCTACCGTACCCACTTGTTTAATGGTCAAAATTTGACGCATGAACAGATTAAATTTGTTTTTGCCCCAATACGATTCTACTGCTTTATACAGATCCTCCCAGTGGATGATGTACTGCTTGGACTGAACATTTTTCAGCCAAAGAGCAGCGAAAGTTTAGCATAGCAAATTTTACTTTCATCATGTCGGAAATGCCATAGATCTCAAAATACATCTCACAGTTATCCTTTCAAATCGTGGGGTCAGACCCATCGAACTTAGGAAAATCCATTTTCGGTGTGAAAGTATACCGAGCATGGTTCCGAGATCGATCATAGCGATCTTCCTCATACCCATTGTCAAAGTGGTCGGATATGATGAGCGTACCATTGTCCGGGGGAAATTCGCGAGACCCGTAGGTCTCGGGATTTGGCCCCCGTGCCGAGTTGTCAACGCCGTGCCCATCGGGCCGTCGCGCCTCCACGTCGCCCGGTGATGATGTAGGGTGCATGATACGTCCCAAACGTATCTATAATTTCTTATGTTCCATGCTACTTTTATGATGATACTTACATATTTTATACACACTTTACATTCTTTTGATGCGTTTTCCGGGACTAACCTATTGACGAGATGCCGAAGTGCCAGTTCCTGTTTTCTGCTGTTTTTGGTTTCAGAAATCCTAGTAAGGAAATATTCTCGGAATCGGACGAAATCAACGCCCAGTACCTTATTTTCAACGGAAGCTTCCATCGAAGAAGTACCGAGAGAGCAGGGGCCCCACACGCCGGGCGGCGCGGCCAAGGGGTGGGCGCGCCCAGTGTGTGGGCCCACCAGGCCCCCTCCGAGGCTCCCTTCCGCCTACTTAAGGTCTCCGTCTCGAAAACCCTATCACGATGGACGAAACCCGAGAAAACCTTCCAGAGCCGCCGTCATCGCGAAATCAAGATTCGGGACAGAAGTCTCTGTTCCGCACGCCGCCGGACGGGAATTGCCCCAAGCCATCTCCACCGCCATCTTCACCGCCATCGCTGTTCCCATGATGAGGAGGGAGTAATTCTCCCCCGGGCTGAGGGCTCTATCGTAGCTATGTGGTTAATCTCTCTCTCGTACTCCAATACAATGATCTCATGAGCTGCTTTACATGATTGAGATCCATATGATGAGCTTTGTATCGCTACTAGTTATGTGCTACTCATGTGATGTTATTAAAGTAGTCTATTCCTCCTGCATGGTGTAATGGTGACAGTGTGTGCATCGTGTGGTTCTTGTCGTAGATTATGATCATAATTTCTTGTAGGTTATGGAGTTGATTATCGCTATGATAGTATTGATGTGATCTATTCCCCCTTTCATAGTGTAATGGTGATAGTGTGTATGCTATGTTAGTACTCGGTTTATTTTGCAAAGATCTATTATGCTCTAAGGTTACTTAAATATGAATGCTGAATGTTGTGGCGCTTGTTAACTCCGGCTTGAGGGAGCTCTTGTAGCCCTACACAACGAATGGTGTTTGTCATCCAACAAAAGAGTGTATGTAGCACAAATGAGAGAAGTTATTATTTATTATGCGATCAATGTTGAGAGTGTTCACTAGTGAAAGTATGATCCCTAGGCCTTGTTTCCAATACTGCAAACACCATTTATTTACTGTTCTGTTGCATGTTTACTCGCTGCCATATTTTATTCAGATTGCTATTACCACTCATATACATCCATACTACTTGTATTTCACTATCTCTTCGCCGAACTAGTGCACCTATACATCCGACAAGTGTATTAGGTGTGTTGGGGACACAAGAGACTTCTTGTATCGTGATTGCAGGTTGCTTGAGAGGGATATCTTTGACCTCTTCCTCCCCGAGTTCGATAAACCTTGGGTGATCCACTTAAGGGAAAACTTGCTGTTGTACAAACCTCTCTCTTGGAGGCCCAACACGTCAGGAAAAGAAGCGTGAGTAGACATCAAGCTATTTTCTGCGCCGTTGCGGGGAGGAAAGGTAAAAGGTACTCACACTCCGGATCTCGGCTACTAAGCTATTTTCCGGCCGTTGTAAGTACTCGAAGCTATTTCCTTTAGATCCTGCAATTGCATCTTTTGGTTTCTTGTTTACACTAGTTAGGCATAATGGAAAGCAACAATGAGCTTCTTATTCTATTTCCTTAGTTAAGACATGGATTGTTTGCTACGAAAATTTAAAAAACCTATGGAATCTTATTTGCATGCTAGTAGCAATGATATTAGTATGAACGCTTTGAACACCATTGTTGCTAATGATATGGAAAATTCTAAGCTTGGGGAAGCTGGTTTTGATGAGCATGATATTTTTAGTCCCCCAAGCATTGAGGAGAAAATTTTCTTTGATGATACTTTGCCTCCTATTTATGATGATTATAATGATAGTGGTCTTTTGGTGCCGCCTACTATGGAGAGTAAATTTTATTATGATTATACTATGTCTCCTACACTTGATGAGAATAATAATGATAGCTACTTTGTTGAATTTGCTCCCACTACAACTAATAAAATTGATTATGCTTATGTGGAGAGTAATAATTTTATGCATATGGCTCATGACAAGAATGCTTTATGTGATAGTTATATTATTGAGTTTGTTCATGATGCTACTGAAAGTTATTATGAGAGAGGGAAACATGGTTATATGCATCTTAATAATATTAAGTTTCCCCTCTTTATGTTGAGAATCTTGAAATTGCGCTTGTGTTGCCTTCCTATGCTTGCCACTTTGTTCTTCATGAATTTATTTGTGTACAAGATTCCTTTTCATAGGAAGTGGGTTAGGCTTAAATGTGCTTTGAATTTGCTTCTTGATGCTCTCTTTTGCTTCAACGCTTATTTCTTGCGAGTATCATTAAAACTGCTGAGCCCATCTTAATGGCTATAAAGAAAGAACTTCTTGGGAGATAACCCATGTCTTTATTTTACTACAGCACTTTTGTTTTATATTTGAGTCTTGGAAACTACTGTAGCAACCTCTCCTTATCATGTTTTTGTGCCAAGTAAAGTCTCTATGGTAAGGTTGGTACTAGATTTGGATTACTGCGCAGAAACAGATTTGCTGTCTGTCACGAATTCGCGCAGAAGTCTCTGTAGGTAACTCAGAAAAATCTGCAAATTTACGTGTGTGATCTTCAGATATGTACGCAACTTTCATTAGTTTTGAGTTTTTCCATTTGAGCAAGTTAAGTGCCCCTGCCAAATTCGTCTTTACGGACTGTTCTGTTTTTGACAGATTCTGCCTTTTATTTCGCATTGCCGCTTTTGCTTTGTTGAATTGGTTTCTTTGTTCCATTAACTTTCAGAAGTTTTGTGCAATATCCAGAAGTGTTAAGAATGATTGTGTCACCTCTGAACATGTGAATTTTTATTATGCATTAACCCTCTAATGAGTTGCTCTAAGTTTGGTTTGAAGGAAGTTTTCAAGGGTCAAGAGAGGAGGATGATATATGATCAAGAAGAGTGAAAAGCCTAAGCTTGGGGATGCCCCGGTGGTTCATCCCTGCATATTTTAAGAAGACTCAAGCGTCTAAGCTTGGGGATGCACAAGGCATCCCCTTCTTCATCAACTTATCAGGTTTCTTCTATTGAAACTATATTTTTATTCATCACATCTTATGTACTTTACTTGGAGCGTCTGTGTGCTTTTATTTTCGTTTTGTTATTTTCATTCTCTGAATAAATTCATCCTTGTGTGGGAGAGACACGCTCCGCTGTTGCATATGAACACATGTGTTCTTAGCTTTACTTTTAATGTTCATGGCGAAGGTTGAAAACTGCTTCGTTCATTGTCATATGGTTGGAAACGGGAAATGCTTCATGTGGTAAAGGGTATAATGTCTTGAATAATTTGATACTTGGCAATTGTTGTGCTCATATAGATCATGTTTAAGCTCTTGCATCATATACTTTGCACTTATTAATGAAGAACTACATAGAGCTTGTTAAAATTTGGTTTGCATGATTGGTCTCTCTAAGTCTATATATTTTCGGTTAAGGTGTTTGAACAACAAGGAGACGATGTAAAGTCTTATAATGCTTACAATATGTTCATATGTGAGTCTTGCTGCACCATTTTATACTTGAGTTTGCTTCAAACAACCTTGCTAACCTAGCCTTGTATTGAGAGGGATTCTTCTCGTGCATCCAAATCCTTGAGCCAAAAACTATGCCAACTGTGTTCACCATACCTACCTATCACATGGTATTTCTTCGCCATTCCAAAGTAAATTGCTTGAGTGCTATCTTTAAACAATTCAAAAGTTATTACCTCTTATTTGTGTCAATGTTTTATAGCTCATGAAGAAGTATGTGGAGTTTATCTTTCAATCTTGTTGGGCAACTTTCACCAATGGACTAGTGGCTTCATCCGCTTATCCAATAATTTTGCAAAAAGAGCTGGCAATGGGGTTCCCAGCCCCGAACTAATTAACTTTCATAAATTTACAAATAGACACTCCTCCATGGTATGTGATTGTTGGTTGGCACCCGAGGATTCGGTTAGCCATGGCTTGAGAAAGCGAAAGGTGGGGAGGAGTGTCATCTAAATAAAACTAAAATAAAAAGGCACTCCTTCATGATATGAGATTGTTGGCACCACCCGGTTAGCCATGGTTTGTGAAAGCAAGGTTGGAAGGAGTGCCACCCAAAAATAAAATTTCATGGGAGCCGCTCTTTGAAAGTCTGTCCGACAAGGGGGTTAGAGTGCCCACTACCATTCGTTGACAACAACAAACACCGCTCAAAACATTACTTTTATGCTCTCTTATGTTTTCAAAATAAAAGCTCTAGCACAAATATAGCAATCAATGCTTCCTCTGCGAAGGGCCATTCTTTTACTTTATTGTTGAGTCAGTTTACCTACTTCTTTCTATCTTAGAAACAAACACTTGTGTAAACTGTGTGCATTGATTCTTACATGTTTACCTATTGCACTTGTTATATTACTTTGTGTTGACAATTATCCATGAGATATACATGTTGAAGTTGAAAGCAACCGCTGAAACTTATATCTTCCTTTGTGTTGTTTCAAAGCTTTTTACTAAGAATTTATTGCTTATGAGTTAGCTCTTATGCAAGTCTTATTGATGCTTGACTTGAAAGTACTATTCGTGAAAAGTCTTTGCTATATGATTCAATTGTTTAGTCATTATCTTTACCATTGCTTTGAATCACTTCATTCATCTCATATGCTTTACAATAGTATTGATCAAGATTATGATAGCATGTCACTTAAGAAATTATCTTTGTTATCGTTTACCTACTCGAGGGCGAGTAGGAACTAAGCTTGGGGATGCTTGATACGTCCCAAACGTATCTATAATTTCTTATGTTCCATGCTACTTTTATGATGATACTTACATGTTTTATACACACTTTACATCGTTTTGATGCGTTTCCGGGACTAACCTATTGACGAGATGCCGAAGTGCCGGTTGTTTTCTGCTGTTTTTGGTTTCAGAAATCCTAGTAAGGAAATATTCTCGAAATCGGACGAAATCAACGCCCGTACCTTATTTTCACCGGAAGCTTCCAGCATCGAAGTACCGGAGAGGAGCCAGGGGGCCCACACGCAGGGTGGCGCGGCCAAGGGGTGGGGCGCGCCCCCTTAGTGTGTGGGCCACCAGGCCCCCTCCGAGGCTCCCCTTCCGCCTACTTAAGGTCTCCGTCTCGAAACCCTATCACGATGGACGAAACCCGAGAAAACCTTCCGAGCCGCCGTCATCGCGAAATCAAGATTCGGGGACAAGTCTCTGTTCCGCACGCCGGGACGGGGAATTGCCCCGGCCATCTCCACCGCCATCTTCACCGCCATCGCTGTTCCCATGATGAGGAGGGAGTAATTCTCCCCTGGGCTGAGGGCTCTACCGTAGCTATGTGGTTAATCTCTCTCTCACTCCAATACAATGATATCATGAGCTGCTTTACATGATTGAGATCCATATGATGAGCTTTGTATCGCTACTAGTTATGTGCTACTCATGTGATGTTATTAAAGTAGTCTATTCCTCCCGCATGGTGTAATGGTGACAGTGTGTGCATCGTGTGGTTCTTGTCGTAGATTATGATCATAATCTCTTGTAGGTTATGGAGTTGATTATCTCTATGATAGTATTGATGTGATCTATTCCCCCTTTCATAGTGTAATGGTGATAGTGTGTATGCTATGTTAGTACTCGGTTTATTTTGCAAAGATCTATTATGCTGTAAGGTTACTTAAATATGAATGCTGAATGTTGTGGCGCTTGTTAGCTCCGGCTTGAGGGAGCTCTTGTAGCCCTACACAACGAATGGTGTTTGTCATCCAACAAAAGAGTGTATGTAGCACAAATGAGAGAAGTTATTATTTATTATGCGATCAATGTTGAGAGTGTCCACTAGTGAAAGTATGATCCCTAGACCTTGTTTCCAATAAACACCGTTTATTTACTGTTCATTGCATGTTTACTCGCTGCCATATTTTATTCAGATTGCTATTACCACTCATATACATCCATACTACTTGTATTTCACTATCTCTTCGTCGAACTAGTGCACCTATACATCGACAAGTGTATTAGGTGTGTTGGGGACACAAGAGACTTCTTGTATCGTGATTGCGGGGTTGCTTGAGAGGGATATCTTTGACCTCTTCCTCCCCGAGTTCGATAAACCTTGGGTGATCCACTTAAGGGAAAACTTGCTGCTGTTCTACAAACCTCTGCTCTTGGAGGCCCAACACTGTCTACAGGAAAAGAAGCGTGAGTAGACATCAGTGCACCGCGGGCGATGGGGGTTGTGGGAGCGGGCGCGACTCGATGACGCCAAGCCGCGCGGCAGTATCCTCGGCGTGGAGCTTGAGTGTGGTCGCCGTCGTCGAGAGATCGGCGTCCGACGCGTCCATGGCCTTCATCCACGACGCCAAGCCCGCGAGCTGCGCCGTGAGCGCATCCAGCTTGGTGTTGGTGGCCTCGGCAGCCGCGGCGACGCTCTTCGACATCCTCCGCTCCGCTGCCGTGGGTCGCTTGGGTGCCAGGTCGAAGCCGAATTTTCTCTGATCAACCGTTGTAGATCGAGGGAGGCAAGGAGATCTGCCACCGCTCGATGCACTTCGGAACTAGGGTCGGGATTTTTTTTTTGGTACTGGTGGGCTCTGATACCAGGTGTTACAAGAACTAGGGTTCCTTGATTATCTCTCCGTTTGATACAAGAATTCTTCCATTGGAGTTACAGACAGGAAGGGAACGAGACGTTTATTCTAATCTTTTCAAGTTGCTTTCTTCCGGGAGATGTCCTTTATCGCCATCTTCCTTGCTCCGTCTCACTGCGCCGTGATGTTCTGCTTGGGCCTCCGTTGGGCTTCATGTTGGGCCACGCCTTGTGTAGCCTTCAGCTGGGTCATGAATACCTCTGGATCGGAAACTACAAATGGATGCCGAGCTACATGTAATTCTCTATTTTTAAAATTTAAAAGCATATTTTAAATAAATAATATAAAGAAATCTGGAAAAATTATCCTAGATGTAACCAACGATGTATGCCAGAAACATGCAAAAACCTCAATGTAAAATTTCTTCATATCTTAGGCTACATAAGTACAGTGAATTGTGCCCATTTCAAACTATAAAACTTGCTAGATTTTGTTATTTTTGTGAAGATTTTTCTGGGATTTTCGAACTTCTAAATATGATTTGCATTTTTTGCAAATAAAGAATACATGTAGCTTGGCCTCCATTCGCACTACTGTTTTCTTTATTTTGATAGTGAAACAAGCACCTTTTTTTTTTGATGGAATTAAACCAGTACCTAAGATAAATTGCTATGGACCTGCTGGGCTACGCCCAAGCGAGCAATGCCCCCAAATTGGACTACTCAAGGCGCATGGGTCCAGATGGATCAAACTGCAGGGTTACAACAGATGTGCTACGCCGCGGATCCCTATTCTCCGCTCAAAGTGGGAGCGAGCGGTCGCTCCGCTCAGAGCGGAACAGAGTTGGGCCGGCCCATTAGGGACGGAAATGGTTTTCCTTCGTTTTTTCTTCAGTTTTCTCATTTTCTACTGGTTTTTAATTTGGTTCTGCTGGTTTTTTCTCTCCAGTTTTTTGTTTTGCTGATTGGTTTTTTCTGAACTTTTCAAAATTTGAATTTTTTTAATTTGAACGTTTTTTAAGTTTGAATATTTTTAGATTTGAACTTTTTTAAATTTAAATAATTTTTTAGTTTAAAAAATCTTTATTTTGAACACTTTTAGATATGAATATTTTTCGCGTTTGAACAATTTTTAGATTTTTTTGTTCATATTTAAAATTTGCATATTATAAATTTGTTTAAATTTGAAATTTGTTCAAATTCTAAATTTGTTTAAATTCGAAATTTGTTCAAATTCTAAATTTGTTCAAATATGAATTTTGTTCAATTTAAAATTCTTCGTTTTTAAAAGTAAACAATGTTCAAATTTGAAAAAAATTAAATTTGAACATTTTTATAATGTGAACATTTTCGAATTTTAAAAAGCTTTAAAATTTGAACAATTTTCAAATCTGAACAATTTTCTAGTTTGAACATTTTCAAAGTCTGAACAATTTCTAAATTCGAACATTTATTTAAATTTTGAATATTCAAAAAAACAACAACAGAAAATCATAACGATAGCATTCTGGGATTTTGAGTCCCGAACGACCGAAGGTCTAGCGACCGCGGACCCAAATGGGCAGGCCCAGGTCGTAGTCCTTAAGCGATTCGGTCCCCTTGCATCGCTTAAAACGATGTATAGGAGCACCACCACCACATGCTACGCCCCTGGCGAAGCCCACATTGAAACGGGCGTGGTGAAGTCCAAACGGTGAGCGGCGGTTTGCACGCGATCGTATAGCCCGAGTCAGTCAGTTTTTTTTTTGAATTTTCACGGGTGTGTGTGTATGAGGTTCCCCACCTAAATTATATTGAAAAAAGGAGCAAATCCCCAGATGGTTACATAAAAGGGATAGCGAGCGGAGAGTTTTGAACCAAACAGAGGGCTAAGAGCCCCCCAGGCAACCACGCCAAGCGTCTACATGAGCCTGTTGCTCGGCGGGGAAACGGCCGCGCCAGAGAGCCGCGTCGTCCCTGCATAGATTGAGCAGGAGGGGGAGAGAGGGCGCAGTCTCCCTGAAGACGGCAACATTCCGTTGCTTCCAGAGTTGCCAGCAGCATTCCGTTGAGCCAGTCAGTTAGCCCGTGACTGCGAAACCGACCGACCGACAGCACGGTTACTGGGTGCGCCATATGGTGTGGGTGCAAGAGCCAAATCAACTCGTATATACAGTAAGTGCACTGGTGCAATTTGTGTAGCCTTACAACCGCTCAACGGGTTTAGCATGCCGTTGGCGTCATAGGTCATCCATGCGACCTGAATGCCGGCTTGCGCGCACGGAACCAGCTCCTCTAACTTTGAGGGGCAAAGTCAGTCAAAAGAATGAAGCAAAGTCAGGGCATCTTAAGCATTTGTACCATATTATGTGATGTAAATAATTGCTGTAGACATAAAAATTTGAATTAAATTTTATTACACCATAATTTTGTCTGTATGTAGTTACTCTAAATGCAAAACATAAATTTATATTTTGTAAACCAATTCAAATTATTTTAGCCTTAATCCTACAATTTTGAAGAAGGAAAGTCAGGATATTGTAGCATAGCTGACTTTACTCCTCAATGTCAGAGGATCCGGTCCCTGCGCGCACGGCAGTTCCCTGAATGCTTACCTAAAAGTTGGTTAGTTATCCTGGGGCGGTGACGGAATTAAGCTCAACCTAGTGCTGACCAAATAATATCTATAGTAGTGTGCATCAAGGAGTTGGAGGGGGGCCAAAGATAATCAAATTACAAGCACTGTCTCGATCGGTATAAGCTCAACCGGTACTATTCGTATGTCGCTGCATCAATGCATCATCGCTGCACGTACGGTCTGCTGCCTGCATGAATGGCCGATCCGCGCGCGCAGGCGCAGCTACCCGTCGACACTGCCACCACGCACAGCACAGGCCCCGGCTAGCTGGCGGCTCCCGTCACCCTGTCTCTGCCCTGCTGCAGGTCCATGCATAGCTGAATTCAGATTTCAGACCGGAGAGGACGTACCTCTGTCGCTAGCTAATTACGTGTCGCCGGCCCTGGCGCTGTCATCTGGCACGGCAGTACAAAAGCATTAACAAACTTTTGGCCGACCAGATTATCTTACGCATCGACTGATTCCCTTTCTCACGTCCCGACAACCGATCCTGAGTCATGATTGACGCCATGCACATACGAGCACGATTGGCTGCATGTCTCCCGGGCTGTGCCTCGCACGATTCTAAAAGCAATTGGAACAAACACGTTAGGTTTGGGGAGAGTGGATTGGCTTCTGATGAAGTGATCCCCTTCTATGAGCTTGTCAAGAGGTTTAGGGGGAGCGGATTGTTTCATGATAGCATCCACGCCACTTTAGAAAAACAAGTTGCTATGTTCCTTCATGTTGTAGGTTATCACAAGATGTTCAAAGTGATCCACATCATATTCAAGAGGTCCATAGACACAATTTTCCGCTATTTCAATCAAATCCTTTATGCTAATGCGGATCCTAGACAAGAGACGACGAAGCCACCTTCTAGCGAAACACCAAGAAAGATGCGGAACAGTCGTAGATGGTATCCATACTTCAAGGTCAGCATAAATACGGGATTTTTTTATTTCTTTAGAATACCGCAATGTATAAAATTGTGAATGTTTGTTCCTGTCATCACATGAGTGTATTGGCGCAATCTATGGTACTCATGTCACTGCTAGCGTGCCGAAAGCACAATCGGTAGCACACAAAGGAAGGAATGACTACACCAACCAGTGTTGGAGATATGCCCAAGAGGCAATAATAAAATGGTTATTATAATATATCTTTGTGTTTATGATAATGTTTGCATACCATGCTATAATTGTATTAACCGAAACATTGATACATGTGTGTTATGTAAACAACAAGGAGTCCCTAGTAAGTCTCTTGTATAACTAGCTTGTTGATTAATAGATGATCATGGTTTCGTGATCATGAACATTGGATGTTATTGATAACAAGGTTATGTCATTAGGTGAATGATATAATGGACAAACACCCAAATAAGCCTAGCATAAGATCAAGTCATTAAGTTCAATTTGCTATAAGCTTTCGATACATAGTTGCCTTAGTCCTTCGACCATGAGATCATGTAAATCACTTACACCGGAAGGGTACTTTGATTACATCAAACGCCATTGCGTAAATGGGTGGCAATAAAGGTGGGATTAAGTATTTGGAAAGTGTGAGTTGAGGCATATGGATCAATAGTGGGATTTGTCCATCCCGATGACGGATAGATATACTCTGGGCCTCTCGGTGGAATGTCATCTAATTAGCTTGCAAGCATATGAATAGTTCATAAGAGATCACATACCACGGTACGAGTAAAGAGTACTTGTCGGTAACGAGGTTGAACAAGGTATGGAGATACCGATGATCAAACCTCGGACAAGTAAAATATCGCGAGACAAAGGGAATTGGCATCATATGTAAATGGTTCAATCGATCACTAAGTCATCGTTGAATATGTGGGAGCCATTATGGATCTCCAGATCCCGCTATTGGTTATTGCTCGGAGAGGAGTCTCGACCATGTCGATAGTTCGCGAACCGTAGGGTGACGCGGTTCGATGTCGCATAAGTAGATATGGAATATGGTATGGAGACGAAGTTTGTTCGGAGTCTCGGATGGGATCCAGGACATCACGAGGAGGTCCTAATGGTCCGGAGAATAAGATTCATATAAGGGAAGTTGATTTCTAGGTTTCGGTTCGGAATTTTCCGGACCTAAGGTTCTAGAAGGTTCCGGAGGGGTCCACCATGGGGCCCACGACCTAGGGGGCCCACATGGGCCGAGGGGGTGCTGCCCAGCCCTAATGGGCCAGGCGCACCAAGCCTCAAAGGCCCAGCCGGCCACCCCTTAGGGTTTCCCAAAAACCCTAGGGGGATCAATTTGGAAGGCTTTGGGGAAGGAAAGTTCCCTCTCCCTTTGGCCGGCCCTAGATGGGTTTGGACGTGGGGAGGCACCCCAAACCGACCCTCCCCACTATATAAAGAGGGAGGGGTGGCCGGCCAAGTCCCCAACTTGAAAACCCGGCCGCCACCTCTCCTCCTCCTCTTTCTCTCTCTCGTGGCTTAGGCGAAGCCCTGCAGAGATTCTCCTCCACCACCACCACCACGCCGTCGTGCCGGGATTCCGAGGAGATCTACCACACCTCCGCCGCCCGCTGGAACGGGGAGAGGATGGGCTTCATCGACACCGTACGCGCGACCGAGTACGGAAGTGCTGCCGGATTGCAGCACTGGATGATCGTCTACATCAACAACGAGATTTGATCTCGTAGGCTTTGGAAATCTTCAAGGGTTAGTATCTTATCAATCTCGTTGCTTCGATCTTGTAGATTAGATCTTGGGTGTTCCATAGATTAGATCTTGGATTTATTCGTCTTGCGGTAGGAAATTTTTGTTTTCTATGCTACGAACCCCAACAACCAGAATGTGTTTATTGTTGTTGATTTCAATATCAAGTTCACATATGTGCTAGCTGGTTGGGTAGGATCAGCCCATGATTCAAACATTTTTGCTAACAACTCCCTTATGGTAAGTTATTCCTAGGAGATGTCGGGTATGCTTGTCGACGCGTGATTCTACCACCCTTCATGAAAACGAGGTATCATATGAACGAGTTCTCTCCCAGGAATTGGTCGTAGAATGCTTATGAGTTGTTCAATCTCGGACAAGTTAGCGTTGAGAGGGCATTTGTTGCATCGGAAATTAGATTCAAAATCTTTTACCAGAAGCCATTCCACAATTTCTGCATTCAAATTAAGCTTGTTTTTGCGTGTTGCATCCTTGAGAATTGGATACTAGGGTGGCTCTCGATGACCATGTCTAGGATGAGGTTGACGTGATGATGTTGAGGGTGGCGATGGTATCGAGCACGATAACACCCAAGATTGGAATAGCAAGAGGAATGAGTGTGCCCGCGCAATGTGGGAGCGGAGAAATGAAGCGCACGACTGAGAAGAAGAACCAAATAGGATGAAGAATGAAGAAGATTACCTCTCCTCTCTTGATCACCATTGATAAACTGCCATTCTTAGTAGTTAGGGCTGAATTTAAGTACCGTAGTCGTGATGATAAAGAGGCGGTTGATCGTTTTCCTGTGACCATGTCCTCAAAGCTTAGAAAAGGACGGAGGAAACCATTCACGCTCGTATATATATACATTTAGCGACACAGGGACCGGCCACATGTAGCATCCGGAGGTATGCGCAGGAGTGGAATACTCCCTTGCTCCCATAAAACATGTCAAAAGTTTGTTTAAATTTGGACGTATCTACATATACTATCTAGTTCCTAGATGAATTTTCGGATACATATGAGTTTAAATAAATTTTTGACATGTTTCATGGAACGAAGCGAGTAGCAACCATGTTGGACCGACCGCGGGCGCGACATGGTCCAGCCACGGCGCAGGCGTGGCGACATGGCCGCTGTTTATCGCCGATCGATAGCTTATACTGGCGCGCGTGCCCGGGGCCTACGAGCGTCCTAGTCGTACGTGGGGAGATGCATACCCCGGCCGGCTGGCCGGCAGCGAGTCAGGAGAGCGGCAGAAACGGTCTTGGCCATGCATGGCTATGCTAGCTTGGTACGTAGTCGTAGCGGTACTCGCGCGCTGGCGGGCGGGAGGGAGAAACGGACGAGACATGCACAGAACTGCTGGATGGATGGATGCCATGGGTCGAGCTAGCTAGCTAACGAGTGAATGCTGGCCGGCACGTACTACGTGTCCTAGCTGCTGTCTGGCCGGCCGGTGGTGGGCTTCCCGTGCAGCTAGCTAGCTCTGGATGGACTCTCCGAGACGTCACCATCCTGCAGTGCAGTGGCGCTAGATCTGGACCGGCCGTTGTCAGTAAAAGGCAAATAATGCGAGCCGGCTTTTACACAGGGCAACCATGACTCCGGCCGCGTCGGTGCGCACTTTCCCTTTCGGGAAGGTCGAGCAGGGCGTGAACAGGATCGATCGACGAGGACCAGCGCCTAGCTCCCTCCGTCTCAACTCGATCTCAACGCAACACCAGTAGTAATAATATGCTCTTCGTCCTCTTGGTCCAGAGGCTATACCTAGCTAGGTAGATGCGTCGGTACGTCCACGGACTTGCATGCTACGTGTATACTGCCGCATGCAACCACCTTTGTGGTTTCCTTTTCTTTCCACCGTGTAGCTTGTCGTAATTGGCCACGCCTATGTACCACGTCCACGTCTACATGCTCTCTCAGCTATGAGGGAAAATAAGGCTGGGGAAAAGGCGAGCCGGTGCGTCCATATATATGTTACGCATGGTGTTTCTCGGTTGGCCAGCCGGGGAAAGCCTGGCTCGTCAAAAGGGAACGGGCCAACCGTACGATGATATCGCAGCGAATGCTTCCTCTTTCCACGGTCTGCTTGGCGTGTCGATCGCCTAGGGTCGGCTCGCGCGCAAGCATAGCTTTTCGTTTGCACGCTCGAGCGGGCCTACGCGCACAACTCGCACAAGATGCTGCTAGTGTACCAACGCACGTTAGCGTGAGAAAAGCTTCCGGCTGGTACTATCTAGTAGCTAGTGTCCGGTCGGGCGGAACTATCGATGGTGTTATCAGTGCATCTCCAACGGAACGACGCATTTGGGACATCCAAACGGACGCGTTTGCGTCGGCTGAAATTGTCGAAATTGTCCGCGTGTCCGTTTGTGTCGGAGGTGGCTCTAGCGGCAAGTCGCATAATTTTTTTTCCATTCATAAAGTCATAATTTATATTAATAAAAACATAAAAAGGCCATAAAGGCGTGGTAAAAGTAGGTATTGCATACTGGTCGACGTCACTGACGAGGTCAATGAACTCCGGCGTCGGCCATGGAAGCTGATACGCCGGCGGTGGAGGAGGTAGGGCAGGCTGCGACAACTGCGGCCAGGCCGTCGCCTGCGCATGAGGCTGTGGTGAAGGTGGCCAGGGATCCCAGGCCGGAGCAGCAGCCGGAGCGCGGTCGTTGGAACGCGTCGGCGTGGCCGGAGAAGTCGCCGGCCTCCCGCGGCGACTGGATTGCCCCGTCCCACAAAAAGCTCGTTGATCTTGTCGAGCGTGGTTGCCATGGCAATGGCCTCCTCCTCCTGCCCGGGGCGGGTCTTCGCCACACCGCCGCGTCGTCGTTGTCGTACCGCCATGTCCGCGCTGTCCCGTCCTCGTCCGCTTCCTCCTGGTGGTTCTCTTCTTCTTCCGCGGCGATCTCGCGGTCGAAGTAGTCGACGTCGCCGAGGTAGCCAGCGCGGCGGCGCGCGTCGAACTTCCACGTCCCGAAAGAGATCCGGCTTTGGGGCCGGCTACCCACATAGCCGACTCAAAAATGTCCTCCAAAGCTAATTTCGGCTACAAAACATGCAAAATAAATCAAAATATTCAAAGCATAGTTCAAACTCGGCCCGCCAAGGAACCCACATCCAAATCAAAGTCTCATAGGACATGCAAGTTCATCGGCCACGAAACCGGCTAGCAAAATGCCATCAAGGTCTACCTCATATTTGAAATCGGGGGAGGGGGAGGGAGGGAGGGGAGGGGATGTAGAAAGCTCTAACATCGATAAGAAGTGTTTTGCTCGGGCCAAAAAGAGGTTGATCCACTTCATTCACCAAGCGAATGATATTCACTTCACGGGAAGAAATTGCCCAGTCCTTTCTAGGGGGAGGTGCTGTAGAAAGCTCTAACATCGATAAGAAGTGTTTTGCTCAAGCTAAAAGGAGGTTGATCTACTTCATTCGCCAAGCTTGAGGGTAGGGAGACAAAATTCAAATGGACGAGGGTGGCGGGTCGTCGGCTAGCACTTGTGGTGGCTGCTCTGCTGGTGGTGGGGGATACTCTGCCGTCGATGCACCTTCAATTCTTGAGTGATGCACGTCCACGACATCTTGTACCATGCCTTGGCATAATCATCCATGTTCTAAATGTCGGCAGTCAAGATCTTCAAGTCCATCATCATCTTTGTCTGCATGACTTGCAAAGCTTCGTTTATGGTTTGGAGGAGGGTGGCATGGACGACGACCTTTGGCCTCCTCAAGCTTGATCGTTTGGTCTGCCTTTTCCAACAACGCCTTCCACCATGCATCGCTCTTCTCATATGTCTCTTCAAAACTTTCCTTGGGGGCTCATAACAACCTCGACATTCATTATATCAATGGAAACTTCCATGACGGACTATGATCCCCCACCATTCCTCTTGGCCTTCGCTATCTTGATCCTAGTTGGGCGCTCAACTGAGGCAGCTGGGGAGGGAGTTGGGCCCTCCACATCAATGAATTATTTTTATTCATTGAGGGTGGTCGGGGTCTTGGAACAAGTTCCAATTTGCTGATGCAATGCATTGAGGTTAATTATTTCTCTTTGCTCCACGTACATCTTAAACATGAGTAGTGCATCCTTCAACTACCAAACAAATACACATTATGAAATGGAAAGGAAACATTATGACATCAAGACATTAGAAGGCTTGAGATCTTAATTGTTTAAGCCCCAAAACAAGAAGCCATAGTCTCTAGTTACTTACTCAAATTTGATGCATAGCAATAATTTGAAAAAAAATGTGTACTGCCATTTTGTAAAAGAAACCAATGAGACCTAGCCCTTAAAAATACAATGACATCTAGACATCAGAAGGAAATATATAACACCAATCAACCACCTCTACCTCAATTTCCAACTTTCCACCTATAAATATCATGGCCTCACTAAGGACCAAATAAATCGTTCCAATAACATCTTACAAAAGTGAAGGGGAAACAATTCGCGTGTGAACAACTGAACCGAGGTGGTGGGTTTGTGCATCAACTCTCCACTCCAAAGCTCGCTTCCAAATCATGGCACATTCCCACCTTGATGGCAATGAATTGGTATACTCCCATTCTCTTATCTCATACGCATTGTGTTTTATAGTCACTTATCATTGGTTTTTATTAACGTTATTACGTGATTTATCATGCATCGATTGGACCTGCTTGAGTTAAATCAATGAAATGACTAGTTTTTTCACCATTTCATGCTACAAGGATGTCATATTCTCTTAAGTGCTTTGAGATATGCACCACCACAGAAGGTTATACATAAAATTATCCTTCATCAACCCGCATGTTTGAAGAAGTCACATTTGAGTTCCGAGACATATAAATTCCTTTGAAAAATTATCGGTCCCCAGATTTCCCACGAACAATTCCAAGTATCATGCATGATACTGTAGTATGAGTTCTTTCTATGACAAAAAAAACAGGGCAACACATTATATGGACAAACACAAGCGAGCATCGGTTTTGCCCATATGGCACCTTTGCCATGTGAGGTTTGGGATGTTAACAACGTGCAATTATGCTACCGGCAAGCCTATAAGATGACATAACCATTATTTTCTTCCTCCTTGACTCGTTACCCTCCCTGTTGAAACTTGTCCACCTAATCCGCCTGATCCCGCTCCAACTTCTCAATGATCCACACATCTACCGCCATAGATTGTTGATTCTCGTGTCCTCTAAGAAACCTAAAGCTCACGTGCATATCCACATATTGTACATTTGATAGATATTCGCTCATTAAGAACTAAGAAGAACTTCCGCTCAGTAGATTCCTGTTAAGATAATGTACTTTCCTTGTTCCGATGAATAAGCGTATATCTAAAAACGTTAAGAAATGTAAGGTTTAACAAAACTATTAGAAAAAACTATCAAAAATTATAATATTTAATAGATATCATATCAAAATATATTTCATGATGTATCCAGCGATATCTATTTTGTATTTTAGATGTTAATGATTTATTCTAAAACCTTGATCAAACATTACACAGTCCGTATGCTGTTACATTATGGAATCAACATGAGTGAAAACAAGAGGCGATGCCCATCAGAGGAATGTCGCTCGAACTTAAAGTCCGAAAAGATCAACTAAAATGTATGTCTCACCATAAGATTGGGAGCTCTTTCGTCATATGATAGAGCGGTACAAATAATCCATGGAGTACCTTTTATATTTCTCAAGCCTTGTGTAAATGACCACCAATACCTTTGATGGAGAAGGAAAATTAAGAGAGCATATCTTAAGAAAATCTTAAAAGCCTCCAAGTAGAGGGGAAAAAAAGCAGGGTAATATTGTCATCTTTTGCACATGCACTTGGCCCATGGGGGATGAGCACAAAAGGACTTCATGGGCTTCATTCTTCTTCATGTGATGCTTTATTCTTTTCTCCTTTGACTCCATTCTTTGACCTTTTGTTTCATGTTTTATATTTCTTCTTCTTAGTATTCTTATTTATAGCTTCGGTAGCACAGTGGATGCATGAGGGGAGGCCCCGAGGTTAAGACCCAATTTCCGTTCTTACAACACTGTCTTTTCAAAAAAAAAAGTCTTATTCATTGAAATGGATATGATATAGTACGTAATATTACTGTGCGAGTGTGTATCCCACTACTGTAACTAGAGGACAACAAGAAGATAATGGATTGCTTGAATCTATCTTATGCAAAAACATGATCGACATGCTTCGACCATGCGGGCCTAGCCAAATTAATTGAATTCCATCCGTCATGTCAAAGAGAGCCTGCCCGTGATGGTTAACAGAAGACAGCCATTTCCGGCAGCAGTGCTCTTCAATCAGAGCCATCCATTTGCTCGCAAGGACTGCTAGGCCAGGTCAGGCACTACTCATGCATGATGAGTTGATGACCAACGTTTTACTAGGTAGCTGTAAGAGGTCGGCACAATAATGATTTTCTGTTCTTCCTCCCCGCTCCATGCTATTCCACGATAGTTGATGGATAGTGCAGACACTACAGCCACGCGCTCTTGGCCGGTCCTTGCACCGGAAAAGCTAGAAGACATGTAGGTCATGAAGCGCGTTGCCTTGATGGTTGCTTCACTTGGACGTACCTATGTTGCTAGTGAAGTCTACAAATGATGCGGAACACACAGCGCATCCTCTTAATCAGGAATTCAGGACAAGTCCTTGTCTCTCAGGATCACCAGTTTTTCAGCGCGCGCGGCTACCACAAATGCACACATCACACAGCGATAATTTCTTCGTATGGAGTCGATGATCGAGTAGGAATCTAGGAGCGAGCATCAAAACAAGCCTGACAGCAACGTCTCCCTGAACACTCATGAACTAGCCAGCGGACAGAGAAATGGATCGATCGAAGCGGACAGAGAGTTATATATCAGGTGATGGGCGGGACGAGTTGGAGTTGAGTTGAGGACAGCAATGGTGGTTGGTCGCAGGCAGATGCATACCCTGCGGTGGCTGCCGTGGCAGGCAATGGTGGAGAGCGACATGATAGGGCCGAGCGAGGAGGGCGACACGGCGTCGGACTGGTCCACAGCAGACTTGATTCCCAAGCCGGGTTGCACGAATCAGCTTCACCGTCCCATCGTCCATGGACCTCCTGGGCCAGCCCACTTTAGCGCAAGCCAGCCAGGCCGTACGCACCACACACATGGTCGCTCTGCCCGCTTGCCTCTCCGGTCATGGGCCCCCACCAGACCAGTACACTACAGTCTCTCTCTCTCTACTCCTCGCTTCAATAATTGCTATGCCCGAATTAGAAACACAAGGAATCCTCTTTCTCCGGAGAAATGCTAACTCGAGTGCTACGTATTCCCTCTTCTCTTCCTTTTTCAAGGAGCTGCCTAGGCACCACATTTTTAAGCACCTCCAAGATATTAAAATCTGAAGAAAATGAGATTTTGCTAGCCTGTCGTGTGTTCTAAGGATTAATTCTCCTGTTTGAGTACTCTTTTTTTTTGGCCAATTGTAAAAATTGGAGTGACGCGTGCCTTTCTTCCTCTGAGGAATCGATGCAAGTTCTTCGCATGGTACCAGATATACACATACTTAAGATGTTTACTAAACTAGTAAACTACTACCGCAGGGCTAGCATCGTCGAAGTTAGTAAATTAAGAAAACCACCATGAATATGATCTACAGTTGTTTCATAAATAAAATGATTTATTTGAAACACAAATAAACAATTTTTAAAAATTTAAAAACCAGAAGCACTAATGCTCACGTGTACCAAGTGTTGTCGGCCACCAACACGAAGGGTGCAGCGAGCAAATTTCCGGAACCAATCTCGTCATGGAAGCGAGTGATGCAACATGAGACCAAACTAAATGAGCTGTGATGTGGACACCCCGGGCCATCGCTGTTGGCCATGGTAAGAAAGGAGCCAAACACACACTCACACCCCCCACAGACACACTGCTTGAGTTGATAGGCCGGCGACCTGCTCGAACTAAGCATCTTCGCGTCCTTCGTTAAGTAATGATTTGGGGCGTTTGGGACCATACAAAAAGAGCCAAAATCAACAAAAGAATCCTTCAGCGTCCTCAAGCGTCCGGATCGTCGTTTTAATAGAGGGACATGTGGGAAAAGTAGGTGAGAGAAAGTGTGGGGAAAAGATGAGTGCTGCATGCATGCATGTGGACGCCTCATTTTGTGTTCGGCGTCCCCGGTAGAGACTCTATGCATAGAGTCTCTACCGGGGACGCCGGACACAAAATGAAGCGCTAATTAGCTTTGGGGGACGCGACTGGACGACTTTTTTCCCCATTTCTTGTCCGCGGCTCATTTGGGGAACGCGACTGGAGATGCTCTAAGCTAAGCTACTATGATAGCTAGCTACCAATCTCACCCTCATTTACATCGCCTATCTATGCTCAAATCCATCTCGCTCAACCAATGGAGAAAATAAATAAAATTAGAGAACGGGAAATGTTGAAAAGAATATGTCGTGGGATCTGGGGTAGACGGGTGAGGGCTGTATGGACTACGACGGAATCCGGATGCGAGCACTGGCGGCGCCAGGATTCAAGGGCCGTGTATTCATTACAATCATGGGTATTCATTTTGCCAAAATCCTTGTTATTTTTGCCAAAAAATCTCAATTTTATCTAATTTTTTGTTGTTTTGTCAAAATCATGGGTATTCATGTGCATACACATGAATACACCTAGGGCCGCCCCTGGAAGCGAGATTGGGCACGAGCAACACGACAACGTACCCAGGTTCAGGACCGTCTAATGGAGAATGGAGGTAACACCCCTACTCTTCCCCTGCTATCACTTTGTTGTATACACGAGCTACAGTGGTGCTCTTTGAGCTGTGTTCAATGGAAGAGAGGGGGACTGAGCTAGAAGAAGATATTGTTCCTCTCTCGATGGTGTCTAAGCGTACAATGAATCGATCTCCGCAAAAGCGGCTCCTGGAGCGCCTTATATTTGGCGTCCAGGTTACACGGGAAAGTCTAACTGGAAGAGGGGAAATGCCTCTCTCACGGGTCCTTTGGTACCTCATGGGCCCACTGGCAGGACCCGTCGGCTTCTCCGTCTTCTCTCCTGGTCGTTGATGACGGGAAAGGCGTTGAGGCTACATGCCCTTAGTGCCATTGTAGCCTCATAGCCCCGCGGTCATCAGTATGGTTTCCTCCACTGTCCACCGTACTGGCGACGAGTGCAAGGCGATCATGCATAGTGCTATATCCCATTGCAGACAGGATATGACAGATGCGTTGACTTATGCCAGCCGATAACGGCCTCGGTCCCATGATGATGGTGATACAGCTGGCCAACGCTTAGCGAGAAGCCAGCCGGCCACGTCGGGCGACCGCACAGCCAGCCCGTGCCATGCAATGATGTAGGCGGCCCTTGCGGCCCTGCATCTCAGCCGGCCCATGCCAGGCCATCCTTGTGCATGATTATCTCATTGTCCTTGGTATACCGGGACCATCCCCTAGCCCCTGAAATTGTCGAGGTCCTGCGAGCCGAAGGGCCTTGGCAGGTTTCCCCCAAAACACACTCTCCACTTGTTGACGAGATCTTAAATATCCGACTGGTCAACCTTTCGATGGCCGGCTGCATCCATGTACGCAGCCGTCTAGGCTTCAAACTTGGCGTCGGCTAATGATAAGCCGGATGATTTCTTCGCGTGATGTTGCCAACTACGATAGCGGCCATGGTCGGCGCAGTCTCCTAGGCGCCTGCGCAACCGCCACGTGGTGGCTGACGGGGATGGAGTTGGAGGGATGGTTTGAAGAGCGGTGACGGGACACTTCCAAGATCGTCCAGCGGGAGCGGCCCATGATGTTTGTGTATACTTGTTTAGTTTTTTGAAAGACCATCGTGTCCTTAATTATATAAAGGGATCTCAGCCCATTTTTGTGTTTGTATTTATCTGAATTTAGGTAGAGGGATTATACCGGAGCAAAGGCCTTTATTTCATCACAGCTGAACTCACAAAGATAATGCACACATTTACTTGCAGCTTACCCGTCTACACTCTCACGCACAGGCCCCGGCTAGCTAGCGGCTCTCGTCACCCTGCCCCGTCTATACTTACGTGTCGCCGGACCAGGAGCTGACAGCTGGCACGGCAGTACAAATATAGTACAAACTTTGAGTGACCACTGATCAGATTAATTTACGCATCGACCTATTGCCTTTTGTCACCTCCCCGCGATCTGACCGACGCCATGCACATACGTTGAGGAACACAGGGACCAGACACACATGCAGCTAGCATGCCGAGGTACGAGTGAAATGCTGTAGCAACCTTGGTCCAGCAAGCCATGGCGCAGGCGTGGCGACATGCCCGCCCGCTATTTATCGCCGATCGATAACTTGCACTGCCGCGCGTGCCCGGGGCCTACGAGCGTCGTCTCGTACCTGTATACCCCGGCCGGCCGCCGGCAGCGAGTCAAGAGAGCGGCAGAAACTGCCTCGGCCATGCATGGCTTGCTACGTACGTAGCGCGGTGCCCGCGCGTGGGACGGAGAAAGTACAGTGTTAAAACGGCGGAAATGGTGAATGGAACCTGGGTGCGCGCGCACCCATTTACAAAAAAGTTCAAAAAAATGCTATTTAAAAGTTTCAAAAAAATGTGAAGTAAATTTTTGCATGTATATATTATGTTGACACTTACTCGTGTGTGTTTTCACGGAAAAATACCATTGTGTGTGACCTACACAAAAATGACAAAATGCAAATTCCTATTCCTGTAAATAGTAAAATTCCTATTCACTATTCTCATTTGGACATTTTGTCATTTTATGCAGGCCACTGGTATTTTTGTGAAAACTCACAAGTAAGTATCAACATAATATGTACATGCAAAATTTTACTTCACATTTTTTTGAAACTTTTAAATAGCATTTTTTGAACTTTTCGTAAATGGGTGCCAGTTCGGTCAAAAAACGGATCTAATATTCTATGCTATCCCTATCTCTGTTGCATCATTTTGAGCCCTTTTACCGAATAAAAAATTAGGTGGGGAATCTCTCCCATGGTGAACATTCAAAAAAAAATCCTACACTATGGGACAATAAGTGTAAAAAATAATAATGAGGTTGGACCCTATTTTCCAAGTGCTAAGAGCATCTCCGACGTCATGCAAATAAGCGATGGCTTGCGTATGAGGGCCACACAACTATTTGAGGATGTTGTTCCCACACCGGTACCCCACCGAGCCCCATGCAAAGTCCCAAACTCCAGGAATTTGACATGGAGTTGTTGCTAAACAACAACTAGCATCAACTCCACGTCAAATTCCTGGAATTTGGAGCTTTGTAAACACAACTCCACGTCAAATTTCCTGGAGTTTGGGGCTTTGTATGGGGCTCGGTGGCGGTACCGGTGTGGGAACAACATCTCTAAATAGAGAATGTTGTGCCGGTACCCCTCATACGGTAGTGCCGGCCCTTCAACAACAACTCCACGTCAAATCCTGGAGTTTGGAGCTTTGTATGGGGCTCGGTGGGGATACCGGTGTGGGAACAACATCCCTAAATAGAGGATGTTGGGCCGGTACCCCTCATACGGTAGTGCCGGCGACCCTACCGACGCCTATTTGGGAGACGCCGGTGGAGATGCTCTAAGGGAGCAATGCAAGGGATCCGATGGCTCCTGTCTTGTTCAATATGGTGGGGGAGTCTTTGACAGAAATGGTTTTACAAGCTTAACCCAATGAATTGTTTGAGGGGTTGGCTCATGATCTTATTGATAATGGTGTCGCTATTTTACAATATTCTGAGGAAACAATCTTTTGTTTGTTATATAATCGTGAAAATGATGCGAACCTTAAGATCTTACTACCTTCAACCCAAAGCTTAAAGCTTTTTTTTTCTTCTGAAAAGTCAAACCAAGTAAAGTTTGACCAAACTTTTAGAATAATAAATTAATAAATATAATATTTTGTAGATACCATACGTAAATATATTTCATTATCTATTTAATAATATTAATTTTGTATTTTGCATGTTAATGATTTTTGGTAAAATCTTAGTCAAACTTGACATCGTTTAACTTTTTAAAAATAATATAAGCCTTAAGTTTTGGGATGGAGGTAGTATTATACATGTTTGAGCTTATCTCGGGGCTAAAAATAAACTTAATGAAAAGTTAATTTTTTTCACAATCAATTCAGAGAATGATGTGGCTAAGTTATATTCGGACTTGTTTAACTATCAAGTGGGACAATTACCTATGAAATAACTTTGCATTCTTGTCACCTTTGCCAATTTTAAAAAAATATAGATTCGGATCTTGACGCCAAAATGCTTAAGAAACTGGATTCCTGGGTTGGTAACTCGGCTACCTTGGGTGGGCGCCTAGTGTTACTAGATTCTAGCTTTCCCACATTCCCTATTTTCATATGTATATGTTCTTGCTGAACAAAACCTATGTGGAAAATTTAGATAAGCACTGAAGAGGTTTCTTTTGGGGTGTAAAAGGAAAAATAAAGTACCATATGGTCAAATGGATGAGAATTTTTTGTTCCAAAAAGAAAGGGGGCTTGGAATGAAAGATCATAGGAAGAAAACCACTAGTATCCCACTGCAAATAGTGGTAAAAGTGGGAGAGTCAAGATGGCTTGTCGCAACAAATTGTTAGAGCCAAATATCTTCGAAATAAATATGTTGCATCAGTTAAAGCTAGGATGCATGATTCCCCTGGTTGGAAAACTCTATGAAGGTGAAAGAATATTATTTTGCTACGAGGAAATTAATTTTGAACAAAGGAGAGCCGGTGAGATTTTGGATTGACCCCTAGCTAGACACAATATTCCTTTGTGTGAATCTTTTCCAGCTTTCTTTGATAATTGCCAAGGTCAGGACAGGACCTTTGAGAAAGCTATCAATTGTGAGATGTCAGTGTATTTTCGAAGGACGATGCCCCCTGATATGGTAGCTCAGTGGAACCATATGAAAGCCTGTGCGCTTTCTCAACCTAGCTTAGCACCGTCTGATGGGGTCTCCTGGAGTTTGAATGGTAATGATAGATTTTCTACCAAGTCTATCTATCAATATCTGGAAAAAAAACTTGCTGGTTCACATAATAAATGGATCTAAAATGCCAAAACTCACTTAAAATTTTAAAATTTCTTATGGCAGCTTTTCCAAAATGGCATCGCGCCTAGAGATAATTAGAAGAAGAGAAAATGTCCTGCTTCTCCTCTTTGTTCTTTCTGCATGCAAAATGAAACAACAAAACATTTTTTTTGAATGCTCTAATGCTAATTAAAGTGGTTAGGTGTAACCTGGTGGGGGCGGGTACCTTAGGCCACGTACAATGGCGATATCTTAGCAGGGACACGTGGGATAAACGCTAAGGTGGAGGAAAGAGAAAGTTGAAAAAAGAGTGTGTCTTTTCTTAATTAAGAGATGATCTCTTAGCACAATTTCTCTCACCATAAATTTAGGATATCTGGTTAGTGAGATAAGACTAAAAAATAACTCATTGTACATCATATTTTATTGTCATGTCTACAATACATGGCGTGTTAAGATAAAATGGGTCTTATCAACTATTGCACATGCCCTTAGGGACTACTATGTTTCTTTCTTTGCTATGGGAAAGCACTGCTTGGTTTTATCATTTTTATTCAAAAAGGAGGAAGATCCATATACTTTTGCTTGCTGCTGACACTTTCCTTGCTGCCATATACTGAGGTATTTGGAATGTCAGAAATAAAATAACCTTCGAGCAGGTTGTCACTCATGCTGAGGTATTTACTGGTTTCCTTGTGGATATGTTGGATATTTCTGTCTCCGTAATGTAGGGTAGGTTTTTTCCACGTAGCTTGATTTTTGGTGTCGAGATCAATCACCGGGTTTTCCTACCCCCCCCTACCCTAAAAATAACTGGATTCTCGGGTGTTGTTCCTCTCCGTTTCCCTTGCATTCTGCTTGCAAATTGAACCTTGTATTTCTGTTATGATAAGTAATTGAAAGGGGAGAAATTTCAGTCGGAAAAAATGAAGTCATGTTGGATGGATGGCTCGAGTAGAGCAGATGCTAGCTATAGAGTGCATAGTATCGGTACGAAACATCTCGGCCTTCCGCGTCGCTCCCCGCTTGCGACAGGAGGGCGAAAAAACCGTAGCCCCCGAGCGACCGCCTCCCCCCCACACTCCTCCACACCGCCGCCGTTGGCGCGCGCAAAGCCCGCGCGTGCCAACAACAACGGAGCTGCACTTCCTCGTGCGTTTGGAGGGGGCGCGGGGCCTTCTCCTTCGGTGACGGTGCGCCTCGGCTCGGGAGGTTCTGGCAGCGTAGCGCCGGGCGATAGGCTGGCGATGCCGTGGTTGCTTGGCTGTGGGGCGGCGTGGTGGCACGCGGTGGCGCCCTCTCGGTCCTGATCCGGGCCCTTTGTTCCCATCTAGGGCTAGGCGGGCTGGACTCGAGCGCAGCCGGTCGGCTTCTAGCGGGCGAGGTGACCGAAGCAGAGGCTGGGTGAGGTGGAGGCGTGCGTCCAACAGCACCCCGACGGGGGCTTCACGAGCACAGACTAGGTGGGTCTATGCTCGGCCGGGCCAGGAGGGCCTGTTGTGCCCCTTGCCGGCATATGCGGACGGGTACCGCCATTGGCGATGGAGGCGGATCCCTCCCGCGTGGCTACCTCATTGCTCCTCGGTTTGGTGCTCCTCCTTGGTCCCGTTGGCCACGGTTCGCTGGCCGCGGTAATGTTGCGATGGTGGTTCTGAAGCCGTAGTGGCGCGCGTTGGTGGGCGGTGAGTTTGGTGTAGCACGATCGCGCTCGTCCGGGGCGGGGTTGCAAGGGTGTGGTGACCCGGCATACCACTGCATGGTGTAGTATGCAAGTCTGATATCACACCAATGAAACACCGTTCCACTAGTATTATATCGCTCAGTGGTACAACAGAAACATATGCGGGTCCAAGGCATGTCTATAGAATTACATACAGACTCTGTTACAAAGATCAGCAGCCTCCTACTTTACAATGAGGTAAAACTGCAAATAAACTCCAGGAGAACGACTCGTAGTCTAATCCTAGCACGAACTCTATTTGTAGAGTATTTGACTAGCTATAGAGGCTATGAATAGATTATAGCTAAATAGGAGCTAAGTTTAGGAAGCTAGTTCCTTTCTATTGCTAATCTAGGTTTCTTCTTGTTGGATGTGGTATCCGACTCCTCTGATAGGTCCTTTCTTGAAGTACTTGTTGACTCCTCGGCCTTGAGTTGCACTGTAGATCCTCCATCATGGCCTCCATATCTAAGCGGGGATTTAAGAGTGGGATGAGTACGAGCGTACTCAACAAGTTCATTATAGGAAAGAGGTGTTTAATGCACTAGCTACGCATTAGACCAGAAAGTCTAATACCAATGCAAGTTTTCATAACCATTTCTTCAAAAGGTTGCTTTTATTCAGAAGAACTATGTCCGTCAGCCTTCACCGGTTTACTAGAACTTCATGGAGCTCCTTTCCGCCGCGATTCCATATCCGGAACAGGAGTGACAGTCACGGTTCTTTACACTCTGCAGAGGTGTGTTGCTTTACCCATAAGAGATCTTAACCTTGGTGCCAACCAAGCTGCAGGCTTGTCCACACTTCCTTTGGTGTGAGGCCCGGTATAAGGTCTAGCCAATCATGTTCCTCCGCTACCTCGAACACCCACCCTTTGTTGCATGCCCCGACCCTGGGTCCACGTCGGTCCCATTATTCCTGTAGATTTCAAGGTGGACCCCGACCACGACAACGTCTTGGGCTCTACCATACACTCCTACGCCGTAGCTGCAACCCATCCTAGACCGCAATACCGTGGGGACTTAGGACTCCCCAGCCTCACCATCTTGCTCCTTGGGCGACAAGTGTACTACGGACAATGCCGTGGGGACTTAGGACTCCCAGCCTCACCAGCTTGCCCCTTGGATTACAAGTGTACTACGGTAAAGCGCATCCGTTGATGAACGAGAGGTGGAAACACTTTTGACTACTCCGTCCACTCCGGATCTTATGGTTAACACGGGTATTACGGCACAAGAATCACTGGCGACATTTGTTGTTTAATCCTAGATGGATATAAACCCGTGCAATGGAACCTCCACCATATCAACACAATCCATGGTTCCATTGCCCACCACATAGTCATATTCATAGTTATGAAAGTAGTGGTTTTGGTTTTTATGCAATAGTGATAATTATAGTACTTTGCAAGTAATTTGATAAAGATACTCAAATGACATGAGCAAGCGATGAACTTGCCTTTCTTGACTGCAAGATTATGCAGTCAAGGTCTTCGATACGCAATAACTCCAAATTCTGAAATAGCATCATCGTCCGGTAAGGATGTTTAAAAGATTGGCAAGGATGCAATAATGCATAAGAATGAGATGCAATCGCTCTAAGCGTGATCTAACCCCGATGATTTAGGATTAGTGAGTGGTAATGATTTGTTCAGGGTTTGTTGCACTTTTAGAGTGATTCACAAACAAGGTTCTTATTCAGGGTTGTTTGTTTTAGAATCATAAGCAGGTTGTAAATGCATAGTAACAATCATACACATCAAGGAATAGTAGTTGTATAATAAGTAAAGAGCAGTTGTCAATTTTAGGTCCTATAGTGCATGGTTGATGATTATTTATTATATATTTCAAAAGAATAGCTTTTGAAGAACATGTTCTTTAATGAAGAACAAGTATGATTATTTGGTTTGTGGGGTTCTATGGTTCTAATTGGTTTCTGGAGTAATTAGTAGATGGATCACAACATAGTTGGATTCATCAAGAGCTAGAACTTGTAAGGTTGAGTTAAGCCTAGGCATCTTGAGTAATTTAATATAAATAGTTGCTACCAAGGTTGGTTTACCTTGTTGATGATAACTGGCTAGGGTTTATAGGTCCTTATAAGCAGGGTTGATGATTATTCTTTATTTACTTCAAAATAATAACTTTTGAAGAACATACTTCTTAACTAATAAGAAGTATCTCAATTAGAGTTGGGTTGTCTAGGGTTTACTAGTGATTTCACTAGGCAATGAACACTTGGTTCCTAAATAAGTTGGTTCGTAAATATCTCACACTAGTAGGGTTTAGTGTGTATAGTATATGATGCACAATGTTGGGTATGGTTGCTATTATGGTTCATCACAAGGATGTGATGCTAATTAAGGTTCATAAAGGATTATATCCTTGGTGATAGGGACTAGGTTTGATCCTACTTGATCAACTTGGTTTAATGGTATGCATACATGGAATGCTAAATTGGTAGTAATAGGGTTCTACATTTTATGTGGATATAGATATGTCTTTAGTTGCTAAACATGGCTCTATGATAATTAAGTAACATGATTCCATGTTCTATCCTAGGGTTAGGTTAGAAACAATTTAAGGTTCAATTGGATTAGTGGAGCTAGGGTTTGGTGCATAATTGAATTAGGGTTTTAGTATCCCATATAAAATTATGGGTTTGTGTTCTTAATTCAATATGGTACTTAGGGTTTCCTAATTGTCAATTAGCTCTTGAATTAATAACTTCATTTGAAAAGTTGAAGTTATTAATAACTTTGAAATAAGAATAATATTGAATTAGGCATTTTTTTAAATAATTGATAATTAAGATAATAATTAATTAGGGTTTAAATCCTTCTAATAAGGATTTAACAAAATAATAAATAAAGAAAATTAGTTTTCATGTTTTCTTTATTTACTTACTGGTTTTATTTATTTTATAAATGTTTTCTTAATTTCTGAATTTTAATTGTATTTAGAATTAAAATTAAAGGCTTTAAATAACAAGTATTAAACAATTAATTTTTTATTAAAAATAAATATTTCATATTATATTTTTATTAAATAGAATTTACTTTTATAAGAATTTTGATGTCTTATATTTATTTTTCTGAGTTAATATGATTTTTCTAGAATTATTTGAAGTTGCAGTATTTTCTGGAATTTAATTTAAATGGAATTACTAGAGTTACCCGGTAACTCTACCTAACTAGTCACTGACTGGTGGGGTTGTGGCCACGTTGGCTGCCACGGTGGCTGCGACGTGGCAACCATGGCCACCACCGGCGACCAGTGGTGGACGGCGCCGGCGATCCCGTGGTCTCGCGAGGGCGTGCGCGTGCTCGGTGGAATCAGAAGAACGAGACGAATCTACTGGTGACCGCGCCGCTCGGGAATGGTCACCGGAGCACGGCGGACGGTGAGGTTCGGCGGCGGCGGATGATGGTTGACGGTGACAGGGGTGCTACGGCATGATTTAGAGCTTAATAAGATGCTCATGAAATGCGCAAGGTCACCTGGAGGCTTCCTGTAGGGTCGCCGGTGTCGATTGGAGGCGGAATCAACGCGGCGGTCGCCATTTCCTCCGCAGAACCACGGAAGGGAACGGTCGAATTCGCTCTCCTCCGAGCTCCCTCTGACGCGCCAATTTACCAGATGGACGAGGACATTGAGGCGCTCCTCCCGAGCTCAACGGCGAACCCTGGGGTGGTCGGAATCGCCGGGGCGAGTTTGTCACCGGCGAGCTAGGGTTTCGGTGTTCTGGGCGATTGAGACGAAAGGAGGAAAAATGGTGGGCTTCAGTGCGTTTTATAGCTTCCTCCTCGTGCGCTGGCGGTCAATATCGGCGGCGGGGACGCGGGACGTGGCGACGGTCGGCTCGGTGGCGAGCTCCCGTGCGTCGACGGTGCGAAGACGAAGACGAAGACGTTGTCTTCGATCTTATCTTCGCGAAGGGGTAAGTGGGTTGTTTGGGCCGTGCTGGGCTGTGCTAATGGGCTGAGGCAGTTGGGTTGCTGGTGGGTTGCCACGGCCAGGTAAGCCTGGTAAGTTATTTTCTCCCATTTTCCTTTTCTGTTTTATTTTTCTGTTTTGTATTTGCCCATTTGAATTCATATAGGAATTCTGTTATTTTTGCAGGTTTCTCCATTATGTTAATTCCATTTGGATGTTGTGAAATGACTATTACACCCATAATCCATTTGAAACAAGTATTTTATAAAGCATTATATTACATACTTGTGTTTTATTCAAAATAGCAAATGAGCATGAATTTATATCCTCATTTTATTTTTATGTTTTTCTTGTGGATCAATCTGTTTGAAGTATTAGAGTTGGTATGTCCAGCTCTAGGTATTTTAGAGTTTATCATTAGGACTTGTTATCTTATTTAAGAAGTTGGTTGTTCACATATGATTTTATGTGAGCATCAATCTGTTAGGGTTTTATATTTTCTATTACAACCATATTTCAGAGTTGGCACTAGGATCATATTTAATAACACCTTGAATTCCCTAGAGTGGACATTACTCTCATCATGGTTTGGTCTGGGTTATAATGATAAGTGGTTGATCACCACTCATGATTTTAATTATTGGTTTAAGCACTTGGGGTTCTTATGTTTGATAAGTGAGGTATAAGATTTAACTAGTGAGCAATTCTAGGGTTTTAATCATATTCACCTAATGGCAATTGGTTTGAATCTCAATTATGGCCTGGTTTATATTATGATCACCATAGTGATACATAAACTAGGGTTGAGGTTTAATTCTAGGTTGTAGGAATGAGATGGCACCATATTGTATTTGGTAGGGTTTAGTCTCCCCTAACCATGATAAGATGATTACTTGCTTAATTGTTTATGTGCTTCTCTAATTAGTAAGGATTTGGGAATTGGTTTGATCTTCTACCAATTAACTTCTATTATTAACCTTAATTTTTCATTAAAGTAACTACATTGGTTATAATTCTTTTTATAGTTAACTTTGGTTATAATGATGAATGGTTTCTCACCATATAATTTATGGGCTTTAATTCTAAGCTTTTCTTATGTGCTTATATCTTTTACTTTAGTTCTTATGGTTTATGATCACTACCATTTTGTGATGATCAAAGGTTTGGCTTCCTAAGGTATTACTAAAAGTATTTGGATATGGTTATACTAATTACCCCTCTCACTCCACAAGGACTTGGATTATAATCTAAGGTTCTACTCAAGGAATGATGATATGATTTTCTGAGCATGTGGTCTTCCTAAGAATTCTACCTTGCTATCTTCTGTAGCTTGTTCTTCAGGAATTCTGATAAACCTGCATCTTGTGGCATGCCTCCACCTCCTAGCTGCTTCATCTTGATCCTAACTATTTGATGGAGTGTCTCAATGTGTTGGTTTTCTTGCATCATGGTGCAAGATGATGGGATGAATGAAGTGTGAGACTCCTTTTATAGGCTTGGGCATGCTCTTATATCTTGACACATAGGTGGATGACTCTTGTTTTAATTTGATGAGTAAGGTGCTTGGTTGTCATGCTCTCATCCATAGCAATCCTTTAAGCATGAGGTGGCATTGCTTAGGATGCAAGCTATGTAGATATTTTCATCCTATGTGGCTTTGGTATTATCCTCTCATGTGATTTATTTTTGGATGGCCAAGTGGCTTTTGTTACTAAATATCTTGGGAATGATTTTATGCTTGTGGTTGAGTCCCTATATCATATGTGATTGTGTTTATATTGTAATTGGGATCAAAATGTGAAGAATAAGAATTATACCCCAATTTTGAATGATGATTTTGATTTCACCAAGGCATGATCATATAAGTTTCAAAGTACTCATAGTTTATTTTATTCAAATAGTTTGAACTATAATTCGTAATGTAAACGAATTTAGTTTTGTAATATTCCACATATTTAATAAGTTATGCTAAAAATCAGAATGTGTGGCTTTTATGCACTTGGGCCCTTGTGTTTTACCATATTTGGTAATTAGTTTTAAAGTGAATTCAATTGTACCTCAAGGTAGTTGCTTAACTTTTAAGTGTTAATAATTTAGAGTGTGCTTCTTATCTCTTTAATGATTATATACCTCTCCCATCTCTAGGGTTTAATGATAAACTTTTGTTGGTGTTAAGTTCAAGAATTTAGTTCAAGAATTACCATGAGGTTCATGGTAAGAACATGGGTTAGTTTAAGACATGGAAAAGATAAGTGAAGAATGGGTTCTCCATTATTGTTACTTGATTTCCAATTGAATAGATGTTCTTATGTTATGGCAAGGAATACCATGTTATGATCTTTTATAAGATCAAGTAGTTGATCCTTGATTAAAGGGTTGTTGTGTTAGTTTTAATTCCATTTGATCTAACCCCTTAGATCAAATTATCTCTACCCAAAACAAGGTTTTAGCAAAGTCACATTGAGGTTTATAGCGCTTGACTTGATGAGCTACTTCAATTCCACCAAGGTCAAGTGAAACTTCAGTGACTGTTTTACTTTAAAGCGCGAAAATTCCCCAGATTTTCTATGCATGAATGCAATGCACACATCTGTTTCCTCTATTTTGTAACCCCAATACCTGGGATATTACAGTCTCTACCCCTTAAACTAAACTTCGTCCTCGAAGTTTGATCTCTCTCACTTTTCCGAAGTGTCGATCTGACTTGTGCAGACCAAATCTTTCTCGAACTCCATGGTGATCTTACTGGATATAATTGAATATATCCCTTGTCCAGATTCTTCCTGGAATCCAGTAGGGTTTGTCTCTGAACATTAGTTTCTTACTCCAGTTCTCCGATACCTATCTCTGAGCCATGGCTTCTAACTTTAATTATTCATTTTCTTTCAACTCTATAAGCTTGTTTCCTTTTTCATTGAAGAATCAATGATGGGACTTCTTCTGGTGCTGCTAGTCTTAACTAAAGACTAATTGGATAACATTCTCCTATTTGATAAAATAGGTCTTTGTTTTTCCCTTACCACCAAAACTTCAATATTGGGACTTAGTAAGGTACTTACCATAGAAATGGTCGTGATGGTTTATTCCTAAGAATGGATTAGACTAATTTAGTCCCTCCAATCATGGTTTATAGTTGATACCTATAACTATTTTGGGTTCTTTAGGTTCCATGAAAGGAATCATTCTATTAGTCTTTGATTTTGGTATGGTCAATCTCCTTCATTCTTTGGCCTTCTTGAACTTTATTGGTCTACGGTATTTCCTTCGTCCAACTTCATTAAACTTGGCTTACTTGAGCTTCCGTACTTCTGAGTAAATATTACTCACTTTCTCAAGTTATAGTCCACTTCTTACTTCCTTGAGGTATAAACCTCGGCTTCTGGTCTGACATCCTTCTGACAGTAGTGTTTGATAATCTTATGAAAATAAGATCGAATTTCCTCTCAGTTCAGACCTTCTTCTTCCATTTTACTCAAAGTATTAAGTCATCGTATATCCAACTCAACTTTACCCTACCCCTTAGAGTTTACTTATGTTCTTCGACTCCTTTTCTTCCAACTATTGAGCTTATGATTAGAATATTGGTCTGGGTCTAGCTTATGGTTTGTACTTATTCTAAGGTCTCGCGAAGAATCTTTGTGGTGTATCCACCCAATTGTGGACATCCATCATGAATCCTTTAACTAAATGTTTATAGGTCTTAATTATTTGGCTAACAAAATTTTATTTGTTCACAACTTTTGCTACAAATAATTAAATCGTGGACTATTTGTAATACCATCTGATACCAGCTGTGGTTATTATACCAACTGTGGCTATTTGATATCTAAAAATGGATTCTATTATAGTTTCTGATCAACTGGACGAGACATCTTCTACTCTATCTCGTAGTATTGATATTATACCAATTGTGGTCTTCTGATATCGACTATGGTCTTCTTATGTCTGCTATGATTTCATATATCACCTTCCTTCATTCAGGGTTTATTTTGCAAGAAAACCACTAGCTGACACTATGAATATAGTATCCTGAGTGATTTCCCATGCATTCCCTCTTCCATAATGATTATGGTTCTACTTCTACTACTCCATAATCACTTGATTTCTCACCTTCATGCTTCTTATGTACTAAATTACTCCTCTGTTAAGGTAAAGCATGAGTTTTGATTGGTACTTCCTTGAGAGTATTGTGGTTACTTCCCACAACTTTGTTTCCTTTATTTGATGAACCTTCATCTTGTCTTCAGAATCTTCCAGAATTCGTCGCTTCCTCACACGAATACTATTACCCTCTAGATCTATAGCATCAAGTTAGAACATGATATTGCAACATGCATTTGCATATCAAAGTTGAACTTCATGTATGGATCTAGTCAAACAATGAAAATCCAATAAAATCCAAGAAGATTCAGCTTTGTGCATATAATACACATCATCATAGGCCTGAATATGATTGTTGAGTAAGACATCTCTAAACATCAGGCTCTGATGTGTAGTATATAACACCACATAAGATAGTTTATATTGTGATACTTAGCACATATATAGGGATTTCTACTATTTGTCTCAACCTTTACCTTAATTGCACATTTGCAATGAGATAAATTTGAAACAAAGTGGTCTAGGATAGTTGTGGTTAACCTAATTTTCTTTGGAAGTATTAACTTAGCTTCCATTTTGTTGAGGACTACTTCAATGATATTTCTGGTTCTAACATCACTATTCTAGACACGTAACTATTGGAATATAGCTCCTATACTTCCAAGTTATTGTATCGTAAGGCTATGGACCTAATGTTCTTGACACAGTTCCCATGGTTTTGGGACATAATTCTTGCACTATTGTTTAGCACTTGGCTTCTTATTGTACTCCTCCAAAATACTTATAATGTTCTATTCCATCACATAATGATTCTCAGGTGAATCATATATGATTAGCTACTCTACTATGTAAGTAGACATATATTATTCCTATCACTCTTCCTTGTTTCCCATGATTGACTCATCATGGTCTATACTACCTCATATGACTCATAGTTATCACTTACTATGAGTTGTTTCACATGTCTAGATAATTCTACTTACTCATTACTTATCTGGTTCCACATTTTCTATTAGGATATCATTATTATCTTCATCACTTGATATTACTCCTATTACAGGTCTGGATAACTTTTACTTAATCATAACATATGTTGGTACACATCTTCCAATAGGATAGCTTCCTTATGGTTGTATCCTCTCTTTGGACTACCATGTATTGTATACCTACTGTGATCTACTCATCTATTGATTTAAGGACTTATTTGTGTACTACATGTCTGGGATTAACTAACTAACTTTACTTTATCTGGGTAAGTTAGGTAAGAAATGTTGACTCAAGTGTATCAGGATTATTCTCAAGTGAATATCCATCTCAAGTCATAAGAAGTATTTGGTTTACCTAGGACAACTTCCTATAGACACTACCAATCCTATAGGTCTCATTTAAAGGGTTTTAATCCTAAGGTCAAAGCATTTGCTCTGATACCAACTGTGGTGACCCGGCATACCACTGGTGTAGTATGCAAGATATCACACCAATGAAACACCGTTCCACTAGTATTATATCGCTCAGAGTGGTACAACATATGCGGGTCCAAGGCATGTCTATAGAATTACATACAGACTCAGATCAGCACACCTCCTACTTTACAATGAGGTAAAACTGCAAATAAACTCCAGAAGAACGACTCGTAGTCTAATCCTAGCACGAACTCTATTTGTAGAGTATTTGACTAGCTATAGAGGCTATGAATAGATTATAGCTAAATAGGAGCTAAGTTTAGGAAGCTAGTTCCTTTCTATTGCTAATCTAGGTTTCTTCTTGTTGGATGTGGTATCCGACTCCTCTGATAGGTCCTGTTTCTTGAAGTACTTGTTGACTCCTCGGCCTTCGAGTTGCACTGTAGATCCTCCATCATGGCCTCCATATCTAAGCAGGGGATTTAAGAGTGGGATGAGTACGAGCGTACTCAACAAGTTCATTATAGGAAAGAGGTGTTTAATGCACTAGCTACGGCATTAGACCAGAAAGTCTAATACCAATGCAAGTTTTCATAACCATTTCTTCAAAAGGTTGCTTTTATTCAGAAGAACTATGTCCGTCAGCCTTCACCGGTTTACTAGAACTTCATGGAGCTCCTTTCCCGCGTTCCTTCCATATCCCACAGGAGTGACAGTCACGGTTCTTTACACTCTAGGTGTGTTGCTTTACCCATAAGAGATCTTAACCTTGGTGCCAACCAAGCTGCAGGCTTGTCCACACTTCCTTTGGTGTGAGGCCCGGTATAAGGTCTAGCCAATCATGTTCCTCCGCTACCTCGAACACCCACCCTTTGTTGCATGCCCCGACCCTGGGTCCACGTCGGTCCCATTATTCCTGTAGATTTCAAGGTGGACCCCGACCACGACAACGTCTGGGCTCTACCATACACTCCTACGCCGGTAGCTGCAACCCATCCTAGACCGCAATACCGTGGGGACTTAGGACTCCCAGCCTCACCATCTTGCTCCTTCGGGCGACAAGTGTACTACGGACAATGCCGTGGGGACTTAGGACTCCCAGCCTCACCGCCTGCCCCCTTGGATTACAAGTGTACTACGGTAGCGCATCCGTTGATGAACGAGAGGTGGAAACACTTTTGACTACTCCGTCCCACTCCGGATCTTATGGTTAACACGGGTATTACGGCACAAGAATCACTGGCGACATTTGTTGTTTAATCCTAGATGGATATAAACCCGTGCAATGGAACCTCCACCATATCAACACAATCCATGGTTCCATTGCCCACCACATAGTCATATTCATAGTTATGAAAGTAGTGGTTTTGGTTTTTATGCAATAGTGATAATTATAGTACTTTGCAAGTAATTTGATAAAGATACTCAAATGACATGAGCAAGCGATGAACTTGCCTTTCTTGACTGCAAGATTATGCAAGGTCTTCGATACGCAATAACTCCAAATTCTGAAATAGCATCATCGTCCGGTAAGGACGATGTTTAAAAGATTGGCAAGGATGCAATAATGCATAAGAATGAGATGCAATCGCTCTAAGCGTGATCTAACCCCGATGATTTAGGATTAGTGAGTGGTAATGATTTGTTCAGGGTTTGTTGCACTTTTAGAGTGATTCACAAACAAGGTTCTTATTCAGGGTTGTTTGTTTTAGAATCATAAGCAGGTGGTAAATGCATAGTAACAATCATACACATCAAGGAATAGTAGTTGTATAATAAGTAAAGAGCAGTTGTCAATTTTAGGTCCTATAGTGCATGGTTGATGATTATTTATTATATATTTCAAAAGAATAGCTTTTGAAGAACATGTTCTTTAATGAAGAACAAGTATGATTATTTGGTTTGTGGGGTTCTATGGTTCTAATTGGTTTCTGGAGTAATTAGTAGATGGATCACAACATAGTTGGATTCATCAAGAGCTAGAACTTGTAAGGTTGAGTTAAGCCTAGGCATCTTGAGTAATTTAATATAAATAGTTGCTACCAAGGTTGGTTTACCTTGTTGATGATAACTGGCTAGGGTTTATAGGTCCTTATAAGCAGGGTTGATGATTATTCTTTATTTACTTCAAAATAATAACTTTTGAAGAACATACTTCTTAACTAATAAGAAGTATCTCAATTAGAGTTGGGTTGTCTAGGGTTTACTAGTGATTTCACTAGGCAATGAACACTTGGTTCCTAAATAAGTTGGTTCGTAAATATCTCACACTAGTAGGGTTTAGTGTGTATAGTATATGATGCACAATGTTGGGTATGGTTGCTATTATGGTTCATCACAAGGATGTGATGCTAATTAAGGTTCATAAAGGATTATATCCTTGGTGATAGGGACTAGGTTTGATCCTACTTGATCAACTTGGTTTAATGGTATGCATACATGGAATGCTAAATTGGTAGTAATAGGGTTCTACATTTTATGTGGATATAGATATGTCTTTAGTTGCTAAACATGGCTCTATGATAATTAAGTAACATGATTCCATGTTCTATCCTAGGGTTAGGTTAGAAACAATTTAAGGTTCAATTGGATTAGTGGAGCTAGGGTTTGGTGCATAATTGAATTAGGGTTTTAGTATCCCATATAAAATTATGGGTTTGTGTTCTTAATTCAATATGGTACTTAGGGTTTCCTAATTGTCAATTAGCTCTTGAATTAATAACTTCATTTGAAAAGTTGAAGTTATTAATAACTTTGAAATAAGAATAATATTGAATTAGGCATTTTTTTAAATAATTGATAATTAAGATAATAATTAATTAGGGTTTAAATCCTTCTAATAAGGATTTAACAAAATAATAAATAAAGAAAATTAGTTTTCATGTTTTCTTTATTTACTTACTGGTTTTATTTATTTTATAAATGTTTTCTTAATTTCTGAATTTTAATTGTATTTAGAATTAAAATTAAAGGCTTTAAATAACAAGTATTAAACAATTAATTTTTTATTAAAAATAAATATTTCATATTATATTTTTATTAAATAGAATTTACTTTTATAAGAATTTTGATGTCTTATATTTATTTTTCTGAGTTAATATGATTTTTCTAGAATTATTTGAAGTTGCAGTATTTTCTGGAATTTAATTTAAATGGAATTACTAGAGTTACCCGGTAACTCTACCTAACTAGTCACTGACCAGTGGGGTTGTGGCCACGTTGGCTGCCACGGTGGCTGCGACGTGGCAACCATGGCCACCACCGGCGACCAGTGGTGGACGGCGCCGGCGATCCCGTGGTCTCGCGAGGGCGTGCGCGTGCTCGGTGGAATCAGAAGAACGAGACGAATCTACTGGTGACCGCGCCGCTCGGGAATGGTCACCGGAGCACGGCGGACGGTGAGGTTCAGCGGCAGCGGATGATGGTTGACGGTGACAGGGGTGCTACGGCATGATTTAGAGCTTAATAAGATGCTCATGAAATGCGCAAGGTCACCTGGAGGCTTCCTGTAGGGTCGCCGGTGTCGATTGGAGGCGGAATCAACGCGGCGGTCGCCATTTCCTCCGCAGAACCACGGAAGGGAACGGTCGAATTCGCTCTCCTCCGAGCTCCCTCTGACGCGCCAATTTACCAGATGGACGAGGACATTGAGGCGCTCCTCCCGAGCTCAACGGCGAACCCTGGGGTGGTCGGAATCGCCGGGGCGAGTTTGTCACCGGCGAGCTAGGGTTTCGGTGTTCTGGGCGATTGAGACGAAAGGAGGAAAAATGGTGGGCTTCAGTGCGTTTTATAGCTTCCTCCTCGTGCGCTGGCGGTCAATATCGGCGGCGGGGACGCGGGACGTGGCGACGGTCGGCTCGGTGGCGAGCTCCCGTGCGTCGACGGTGCGAAGACGAAGACGAAGACGTTGTCTTCGATCTTATCTTCGCGAAGGGGTAAGTGGGTTGTTTGGGCCGTGCTGGGCTGTGCTAATGGGCTGAGGCAGTTGGGTTGCTGGTGGGTTGCCACGGCCAGGTAAGCCTGGTAAGTTATTTTCTCCCATTTTCCTTTTCTGTTTTATTTTTCTGTTTTGTATTTGCCCATTTGAATTCATATAGGAATTCTGTTATTTTTGCAGGTTTCTCCATTATGTTAATTCCATTTGGATGTTGTGAAATGACTATTACACCCATAATCCATTTGAAACAAGTATTTTATAAAGCATTATATTACATACTTGTGTTTTATTCAAAATAGCAAATGAGCATGAATTTATATCCTCATTTTATTTTTATGTTTTTCTTGTGGATCAATCTGTTTGAAGTATTAGAGTTGGTATGTCCAGCTCTAGGTATTTTAGAGTTTATCATTAGGACTTGTTATCTTATTTAAGAAGTTGGTTGTTCACATATGATTTTATGTGAGCATCAATCTGTTAGGGTTTTATATTTTCTATTACAACCATATTTCAGAGTTGGCACTAGGATCATATTTAATAACACCTTGAATTCCCTAGAGTGGACATTACTCTCATCATGGTTTGGTCTGGGTTATAATGATAAGTGGTTGATCACCACTCATGATTTTAATTATTGGTTTAAGCACTTGGGGTTCTTATGTTTGATAAGTGAGGTATAAGATTTAACTAGTGAGCAATTCTAGGGTTTTAATCATATTCACCTAATGGCAATTGGTTTGAATCTCAATTATGGCCTGGTTTATATTATGATCACCATAGTGATACATAAACTAGGGTTGAGGTTTAATTCTAGGTTGTAGGAATGAGATGGCACCATATTGTATTTGGTAGGGTTTAGTCTCCCCTAACCATGATAAGATGATTACTTGCTTAATTGTTTATGTGCTTCTCTAATTAGTAAGGATTTGGGAATTGGTTTGATCTTCTACCAATTAACTTCTATTATTAACCTTAATTTTTCATTAAAGTAACTACATTGGTTATAATTCTTTTTATAGTTAACTTTGGTTATAATGATGAATGGTTTCTCACCATATAATTTATGGGCTTTAATTCTAAGCTTTTCTTATGTGCTTATATCTTTTACTTTAGTTCTTATGGTTTATGATCACTACCATTTTGTGATGATCAAAGGTTTGGCTTCCTAAGGTATTACTAAAAGTATTTGGATATGGTTATACTAATTACCCCTCTCACTCCACAAGGACTTGGATTATAATCTAAGGTTCTACTCAAGGAATGATGATATGATTTTCTGAGCATGTGGTCTTCCTAAGAATTCTACCTTGCTATCTTCTGTAGCTTGTTCTTCAGGAATTCTGATAAACCTGCATCTTGTGGCATGCCTCCACCTCCTAGCTGCTTCATCTTGATCCTAACTATTTGATGGAGTGTCTCAATGTGTTGGTTTTCTTGCATCATGGTGCAAGATGATGGGATGAATGAAGTGTGAGACTCCTTTTATAGGCTTGGGCATGCTCTTATATCTTGACACATAGGTGGATGACTCTTGTTTTAATTTGATGAGTAAGGTGCTTGGTTGTCATGCTCTCATCCATAGCAATCCTTTAAGCATGAGGTGGCATTGCTTAGGATGCAAGCTATGTAGATATTTTCATCCTATGTGGCTTTGGTATTATCCTCTCATGTGATTTATTTTTGGATGGCCAAGTGGCTTTTGTTACTAAATATCTTGGGAATGATTTTATGCTTGTGGTTGAGTCCCTATATCATATGTGATTGTGTTTATATTGTAATTGGGATCAAAATGTGAAGAATAAGAATTATACCCCAATTTTGAATGATGATTTTGATTTCACCAAGGCATGATCATATAAGTTTCAAAGTACTCATAGTTTATTTTATTCAAATAGTTTGAACTATAATTCGTAATGTAAACGAATTTAGTTTTGTAATATTCCACATATTTAATAAGTTATGCTAAAAATCAGAATGTGTGGCTTTTATGCACTTGGGCCCTTGTGTTTTACCATATTTGGTAATTAGTTTTAAAGTGAATTCAATTGTACCTCAAGGTAGTTGCTTAACTTTTAAGTGTTAATAATTTAGAGTGTGCTTCTTATCTCTTTAATGATTATATACCTCTCCCATCTCTAGGGTTTAATGATAAACTTTTGTTGGTGTTAAGTTCAAGAATTTAGTTCAAGAATTACCATGAGGTTCATGGTAAGAACATGGGTTAGTTTAAGACATGGAAAAGATAAGTGAAGAATGGGTTCTCCATTATTGTTACTTGATTTCCAATTGAATAGATGTTCTTATGTTATGGCAAGGAATACCATGTTATGATCTTTTATAAGATCAAGTAGTTGATCCTTGATTAAAGGGTTGTTGTGTTAGTTTTAATTCCATTTGATCTAACCCCTTAGATCAAATTATCTCTACCCAAAACAAGGTTTTAGCAAAGTCACATTGAGGTTTATAGCGCTTGACTTGATGAGCTACTTCAATTCCACCAAGGTCAAGTGAAACTTCAGTTACTGTGACTGTTTTACTTTAAAGCGCGAAAATTCCCCAGATTTTCTATGCATGAATGCAATGCACACATCTGTTTCCTCTATTTTGTAACCCCAATACCTGGGATATTACAAAGGGTCGGGGGAAATCTCTGTCGGGCTGGCCGACACCGGCGCGGTGATGTCCGCGGACGCCACCCTTCCTTCCTAAGGGCGTTCGGTGAAGCCCTCCTCCCTTGTTCCTGTACGTACTGGGGGAAACCCTAGGACCTCTCCAGGTAGCAGTGTCGTCGTCGGCTCGTCGCATTCCTTCTTGAAGGTGTTGCGGTGTTTTCCGAGTGCTAGGAGCGTGGTGGAAATTCTCCGAAGGGTGCATTGGCTGCGGGACACCTTCGTTGTCGTCGATCCAACCTTGTCAGCTTTCTTTCTTTTATGTTTTCTCTTGGGTGTGATTGTGCTGATGCCCCAAGGTTGTACCGTGTGGCCGTTACATTAATATAGTAGTGCGAAAGCCTGAAAGCTGTTGGAAAATTAGGCACAATTTCCATGATTAATTCCAGAATATAAAATATGATGGCAACAAGTACTAACATGCGAAACTCAAACATACTAGATGCATTAATCAACATGAGTAGCAACAGCGCAAACGGTAAAGCATCCATCGCTAAACAGATCGAGATATGTCGCACGTACCGATCTGGTGGAGGTGTAGCAGATGATGTCGCAGCAGGTAACATTGTTGATGACAACGTTGTTGACGACGGGTCGAAGTAGACGTAGGGCACCGCCCGACTTGGACGGAAGGCGACCCGTGATGAAGAGCTTGAGCGTCGCGAGCGCTTCCCAAAACCTAATTCGCCTCTCCCGTACATGATCGCAAGGACGAGCGATTCCGGAGACCTGCTCTCCCGTTCGCCGATGCACGTCGGCGCGCGGGATGGAGTAGACTACGATGGCGGCGCAAGCAGAGAGAGGTGGCGGCGTAAGGAAAGTCTCGGCTCGAGGCTCAATCCGCTCACCACGAGCGCGGCGCGCGCGTCGTGACGAGTCGAGCGAGGAGGAGGAGGAGCGCGCGTGTAGCACTCCTATTCTCACTCACTTACTAGTGGTGAACAACCCACCTTATAAGGTGGTCTAACTTCCTCCCAACTTTCCATGTGGGTAAACTTCCCACTTGCTCCCTAGTGCTGCTGGCTAAACTCACAAGGCTGCCACTATGTGGGCTTTGAGATTTATAGGAAAAACTTAAATCTAATTTGGGCCACTAAAAGTGGGCCCAATATTTCAACAAAAGCCTGTTCTGTTTAGAGGAGGGAGTGCATCCTGGCTGACCGGTGGTGGGCATTCCGTGGAGCTAGTTCAGCTCCGAGACGTCGCCATCCTGCAGTTGCGCTAGATCTGGACCGGCCGGGGTCGGGAAAAGGGAAATAATGCGAGGCGGCTTTGGCACAGGGCTCTGATGGCTGCGCGTCGGTGCCCACTTTCTCTTTCAGGAAGGTCGGGCAGCGGATGAACAGGACCGATCGACGAGGACCCTCCGTCTCAACGCAACGCCACTAATAATATGCTCTCCGTCTCTGCTATTCTCATCTTCAGTCTACGGAGTAGACAGTACACCTAGCTAGGAGTAGCATGTTATTGCTATTTGCTAGCCAAAAGGTAGACGCGTCAGTACGTCGTCGACATGCATGTTTACGTATAGTGCTGCTGCATGCTACGCCGGCCACGGACACCACCTCTGTAGTTTCCTATTCTTTCCACCGTGTAGCATGTCGTAATTGGTCACGCCTATGTACTACGTCTACCTAGCTCACAATACGGTCGATCGAGCCAAGGAAAATAAGGCTGGGGAAAAGGCAAGCCAGCGCGTCCATATATACGCAGTCTGGCTGGCTCGTCAAAAGCAGCTAGTGCTTCCTTTTTCACGGCCTCTGCTTGGCGTGTCGATCGCCTACGGTCGGCCCCCACGCGCGCGTAGCTTTTTTTTTTTGCACGCTCGGTCCTACGCGCACAACTCGCACAGGATGCTGCTAGAGTGTACGAACGCATGTTAGCGTGAGAAAAGCTTCCGACTGGTACTAGCTTGTGTCCCGTCGGGTGGAAGCATCGATGGTGTATCCTTTCTAGCTAGCCATAGCTATTTCCTTTCGTCGGGAAAGCTGGTCGATCGAATACACACTGGTGCGCCAACTTGGTAAGCCTCATTCGTCTGGCATGTGCATGAGCAGATGCAAACTCAGCCATGTTAGGACGCGTTTGGTAGAATGCATGGATTTTGAGGATCCGTGGGGCTAGCTGTGTGGAAGTTAGCCCGTTGCAAACGAAGGTCCGGGCTATTTTTAGCGTTTTGTTTGGTAGCATGTGTTGCATCACTGCCTCTTACCTTTCACAACCACTAGTAAATGAGCACGTGCGCTTGCACGTTCCATAGAATGCCCAAATTAAATGACAATATGACAATACAATGTTACCGGATATGAGGTATCCTCTAAATTCACCTTAGTTTCAGAATAAGCAAAGCTGGAAACAAATTAATTTTCAGGTATACTCTTCTTTTTTATGGAATGCAAGAACATCATTAGTCATCAGAGATACAAGTCATGCAACCATATTGTTAGTATTTATGTAGGTCCTCTATGTACATGTCTGTCGGATATTGAGGTCCTTCTCCTCCACGATCCCTTTTGGTTATCTGCCTGCCCTCCATCTCCGCTGCACGACAACCTATAAGCATTAGTAGTTCTTCAAAAATTAGAGATGATACATGGTAGTTCCCAATTTCCCTCCATTGTACAACCAATAACAAAATCCCCAATCATCATGTAATTAATTTTTCATGTAAAATAAAATAACGAAATTGTTCCAAGCAAACGATTGAGAGGAAAGAGTGTCGCGAAGAATCGGCACAACAAAGTTGGCAAAATCGACAACTACACATTTATGGAATTTTGTGCCAAGATGACTCTTGAATCAACTTTGCATGTTATATGCATTGATAAATGATGTATTCATAAGATTCAAGGCTAAAGCTTCCTCATTAAAAGCCAAAACATGGGGGCATTGGCATGAAATAACAATGAAACATTATATATGTCCCACATAAATCAAAAGATTCTTAACCTATCACCATTCAAACAAATAATGAAGCAGTAGGAGCCAAACATCAGATCTCATAGCATTGGCATGTTCAGTGTTGTTGCATTGCATACTATCAGAATTTTTTTTACTAAATATAAATATAAAATATCCACAAAAAATGCAACAATACGCCATGAATCCATTTGTAATTTTACGAATAATCAATTGGTAGAAGACAAAAAAAATACAGCTAAAATATGCAGCATAAACTGCACTACCGAGAGGAGTGGCATATAAACAAAAGCAAGGTACCATCTGATGCAACTAAATTAGCAATGAGCAGCATGTAAGGGCAGCGAGTATGAGCGCTCATTTTTTAAAAGTATAATAGACGAACCAAATAACCTCTGAGCTATTTACTACATCAATGTAATGAAGCACCAACTTCAATCAGATGAAAGCGAAATGAGTGAGGTATGATATTAATTATTGAAGTGTACCTCGTAAGTAACAGCCCATTTCCCATCGCGCATTGGAGTATGGCGATAATTCATGTTCCCTATATATAGACTTTACTGCTCGGTATCTTCTTAACTTCAGGCATTACTGATTGAATTCTGAGAAAATTATCATCTTCACACTTCATTATATATCTTGAAGAGACAACACGGACCTGCGAAAGAGAAAGGGTTCACTGTGGTGGGTAACTACAACAGCATCTAGTAGAGAAATTTCAAGCATAGGTACTCCCCAATTACACGTACCCCATATTTGCATATTGCAGCAGTCTTCAGAACAACCAGATCATAGCTGTCCATGAATGACACAATAACAATGTCCCTAAAAAATTCTGCCTCTTTTCTTAACTCCATGTTTGTTTCATTTCTGCCACGCTGCATTAAAAAATTCCATCAGCTTAAGACCATAGATAAAAGTGCACAATTTTTTTGAGGTGAGTGCGCAGCTAAAATTTATTGGTTGGACATTAGAATGGGTATAAAAAAATTACCAGCTCAACAAAGAACCAGGCCATGACGTTCGAGGACTTGTGGGCAGCAAACTGCGAACATCCATGTCTTCCACACAGCCATACGCTCAGCAAAATGGTTCCCAGGATGTCGATGAAAACCTCAACTGGCTCGTCTAGTACATGAGGGGCTTGCCAGATTGTTGACATCTCGAGGTGTTTCTGCTGTTCAAAGCTAGTATGTGTAGTGGGCAAAATCTCTGCAAACACTGACTGCACATCAAGATCCCCATTCAACGATAAGCCAGTCGCATCCTCAGGCCAAATCCCTGCAAACACCACCAAGGACAAAATTTAATCACGGTGTCTAACTTATACAGCAGTGTACCATCATTAGCATCCCTTACCATTGTGTTACCCAGCTCTTCGGAAGCATAAAACAGTATTTCGTCAGAGAATAGACATGGTGTACCGTAACAGTCTCCTCGTCAGCGCGGTTGCCCGACTGCATGCGGAGACTGGAGCGGCAAGCCTGCCATCTACCACGACGGCGCGGAGAAATACAACCATAACACTGTCGACGATGTGGGTGTTTACCACCATGGTTTACCACCTCTCACATACCATCGCCACCTCGTTGTCCATGAAGCCGCGCACAAGGAACTCCACAATGTCGTGCGGAAATACCACCATAACATTGATGACGACGAGGGATTCCAACACCATGGATTACAACCTCTCACCTACCATCTCAACCGCGCCGTCCATGAAGACGAGCACAAGGTCCACAACGATGCGTGGCACGCCAACAACAAGGGTGTCTACCACCATGGATTGCCACCTCTCAACTACCATCCCCACTATGCTGTCCATGAAGCTAGGCAGAAGGCCTTCCGCGGCAACGCGCGGAAATACCACCATAACACGCCTAACACGAGGGTGTCTACCACCATGGATTACCACCTCTCACCTACACATCCCACCACTCCGTCCATGAAGCTAAGCACAAGGCCTTCCACGGCGATCGCACGGAAATACCACCATAAAGCCGCAAACGACAAGGGTGTCTACCACCATAGATTATCACCTTCTCACCAACCATCGCTATCACATCGTCCATGAATCTGAGCACAAGGCCTTCCATGACAACGAGCGGAAATAGCACCATAAAACCGCCAACGAAAAGCATTTCTACCACCATGGATTTACCACCTCTCACCTACCATCGCCACCGCGCCGTCCATGTGTTGCCTACCAAAAACCCACCGGCGAGCAGCGACAACCCGAGCCGGTCCCGGAGGCTCGATCTGCGGTCCCGGCGGCGGCGGCCCGCAATGCCTCGACGCATGTCCCGGCGATGCAAGGGCGTGCCACCCGACCTATACCGCGGGGAAGGTGATGGATTGCTTCGACTAGTTTCCTGCATGGCAAACACGTAAACATTAAATACGAGCCCCGATCGGCTCTTAGGTTGCCCTGTGGATCGGCTCAAAGAGCCGATTGCCCCATGATTCATGTTAGATTTATAGTGACATGGGGATCATGCTATATCGATATCAAGCTAAACTAATCTACGATAGTTTGGGGTTTTCACCGCATAATCGGAACATCCTACGCGTAGTTGAGCCTAGCAGATACGTAAGATAATGGAAAACCAGCCCTAAAGAGGCCTAAAAACCAACATGAAGTTGATCCCCGGAACAATCCCTCTAGGGTTTAATAAACCACACCTTACGCACTACCGGATCGTTCAACCCGTTTATAAGGCCTAACCATGCGGATATCAAACCAATCCTTGAAGAACAAGGAACAACTATAACGGATTAGATCTACTAAATAAAGAACAAGCAAGGCTGCCCTTACGCCTAAAATAGGCGTAACAGCTAGATATCGAGGTAGCGTAGCTAAGCAAGTACATCGTGAAAGCATCGACGTCAAGCCCCAAAACACCTAAGATAAGGGTGTTGCTCGCCATCAAAAAGGCTTCACACGAGCAACACCAATGATGTGAATAAGCTGACATCGCCTAGATCGCAAGATGCGATCTAGGCAGCATGTTGCTTACCCGGAGAAACCCTCGAAACAAGGGGTGGCGATGCTTTGGATTGATTTGTTGTGAACGTGATCATCCTCCTTTCTCAATAACCCTAGATACATATTTATAGTCCGTAGACTTTCTAACTTGGGAATAAACCCAACCGTGTACGAGCTAAACTCTATCTCTTAATTCTAACCGACACGTAACCTACTATAATTTACAGATACACGGGCGATCTAGCCCAAACTTCTTGTACAAGGCCGATTCGGAGATATCTTCCATATCTCTCTAAGCCCATTTAATCACGGCCCATCTCCAGACTGTTAAATTCTGGTTATAACACATGCCCCTGGTTTTGGCAATGATAATTTCAAAACCACTGCTTTTCTCCTTCGTAGGGTCACGTCGTGGCAGAAGCGAGCCGTCGCAGTATCCTTCATCATGACGCCTTGCCTTCTCAACTCTGCACGATTTGACAGATTTGGCACCATGCCCTCGGAAACCGCCACAGCATTAAATCTCCACTATATCCCCTTTTATTTAACCGCGTCGAGCAACTCGCTTCTTCATCCCCCTGCCCAGTACTAGCCATCGAAAAGCCCTCCTCTACCATGGACTCATCCTCCTCCTCTGCTTCATCGGCTCTCTCCTTCCAATCTTCTTCCTCGAGTGAGCTGATGCCAGAGTACAACCAGTGGGATGAGCAGGAGTGGGACTTCGACTTCGTGCCAGATGGCCCACCCGAGGCCCTCGTCGGGTCAGATGGTGATTTGCCCCTGGCCGATGGGGAGGACGACCTCCGGTTCCTCATCGACGGGGAACCGGAGGCGGAGAGTGAGATGACCTCTTCTCCTGGGTAACTTCACCTCCTCCGACGAAGAGGAAGAAGAGGAGGACGAGGAGGACGACGCCTCCTCCAACGAAGAGGAGGAAGAGGAGGACGACACCTCCTCCGACGAGCCGCCGGCGAAGCGCTTCCGCGGCTGGGCCTGGTCAGATGACGACGAAGACGATGATGATGAGGAGGAAGAAGCCCCTGTTGAGGGCTACGGCAGTAGCGACGAGGAGCTCGCCAGCAGCAGCACCGACGGCGGCTACAACGGTGACGACGAGGACAGCGACGGCCCTTAGAGTAGGGACTACTAGCATAGGACTAGTAGTAGCAATCTGTTCTCCTTTTGTTCCTCCTTTCCTGAGCAATCGGCTCCTCTTTGTAAGAAACCCCCTTTTTAAATCAATGAAGAAGGATTCCATGCTTAATTCTTCCGATTATCAAAATGAATCATTGCTCACAAAACCGATGGCAACACATCGGTCCTTATCCAAAACGCCAACAAGGCCAGTCCCAAAATCGAATGCAAAATTGCATGGTGACCTGATACTTGCTTATGACAGTTGTTCCTCTATAGTCGATGGCTCCGCATCGGCTTTTCAGTTCTAAAGTCGATGTCAGTGCATCGGCTACGCCTTTGTTTAGATTTTTTTTACTGGCCGATTTCAAATCGGCCCCCATATTTCACTGTCCATCATCCCACATACTCGGGAAATATTTCTTGAGATGTTGAACATTGATAGCCACTGGGAATTTCGCACCACTCAGTTCCTCGAGCATGTATGTATTGCCCTTTAGGACTTGGTCGACCCTGTACGGCCCGTGCCAATTTGGAGACCATTTACCATACGCCTTGTCCTTGATCCCCAACGGCAATACAGCTTCCCATACCAGATCACCAACGTGAAACTCCTTCGGCTTCACCTTCTTATTATATGCACGAGCTACCTTGGCTTTGTTCTCTTTAATTTTTTCAAGCGACCAAAGTCTAAGCTCCGTGACGTCCTCAATGCTATCACTCATCAGGGCAGCATATTCTCAGTTGTTAAATCATTCTGAAACGTAATCCGCCTTGAGCCAGCTGTGATTTCCCAGGGTAACACGGCTTCTTGTCCGTAGACCAGATGGTATGGCGAAGTTTTCACCGCTCCATGACATGACATGCGATAAGCCCACAAAGCCTCCGATAATACCTCGTGCCAACATCTAGGATACTCGTCGATTTTCCTCTTAATCAGCTTGATAAGGCTCTTGTTGGACGCTTCAGCCTGCCCATTTGCTTGCGCATAATATGGAGACGACCGGATCAGCTTGCCTTCGCAGAACTCTCTAAACTCGCGAGAAACGAAGACCGAACCTCCATCGGTCGTGATAGTCTGGGGAACCCCGAATCTATGAATGACATGCTCTTTCACGAAATTGATGACATCTTTCGATGCCACTGACTTCATAGGGACGGCCTCCACCCATTTAGTAAAGTAATCTGTAATGGCCAAAATCCACTCATGGCCTTTGCTCGATGGAGGATGAATTTTGCCGATCATATCCATGCCCCATCCTCGAAATGGCCAAGGCTTGATAATAGGGTTCATTGCTGACGCAGTACCATCTGAATGCTCCCAAACTTCGACATGCTTGACACCCTTTATAGTAATTAAAACAGTCCTCAAGCATGGTGGGCCAATAAAACCCTGATCGCCTGATCAACCACTTCATCTTATGAGCCGATTGATGAGTTCCACAGGCGCCTTCGTGTACCTCGTGTAAGAGCCGATTCGCCTCGGCTGTTCCCAAACATTTGAGAAGTAACCCCTCCAAGGTCCTAGAACATGTCATCTCCAATAAGGACATACTTCATGGCCTTGTACCTTATCCGTTTAGGTGCCCCCGAGCCGAATCTTTCAAGTAATTGAAGATATCGGCTCTCCAATCATCTGGCTCCATGAAATGTATACGGACATCGGCTCCTTCCACTGTCTCCTTATAGCCCGACGCCATCTGTGCGAGATCGTTCGCCCCGTATTCTGCGACCTCGGGACCCAGTTGAAGTTTATGTACCTAAACGTGTCATCAGCGGCAATGCATCCATAACGGGAAGAGCGACTCGCTCTCACACTTGTATTCTTCCGTGAGGGAGATCACCAACTTCGAATCTCCAAAGAGTTCCACTTCTGCCCCGGCTTCAATAAGCAACTCCATCCCCCTGCGTATTGCTTCATACTCAGCAGCATTATTGGTGCAAGGAGTAGATAACCTGATGGAGAAAGAATAGGTTGCCCCCCGGGGCAACACGAGTAGGATGCCGATGCCGCAACCATCATCACAAACCGATCCATCGAAAAACATGGCCCATGCACGTATAGACAGTGCTGCTATATCGTTGTTGATTCGCTCAGTGATCGATCGGCCAGTGTCCTTTGATCGTTTCGCAGGTTGATACCGGAGATCCAATTCCGATTTTGCAAACATCCATTTACCGAGTCGGCCTTTCAAAACAGGAGCCGACAGCATGTGCTTGATGACGTCTGATTTGCAAATGATGACGATTTCTGCTGTCAGAAAGATGTGATGAAGCTTGGTGCAGGTAAAAAAGGCAGAGGCACAACTTCTCGATCTCCGGGTACCTCGTCTTCAACATCCTTCTGCTGAGGTAGAAAGCGACTCTTTCCATACCATCATAGATTTGCACTACCACCGAGGCGATGGAAGTATCGCCTACGACGGTAAATATAGAATGCCTGTCTTGCTGGGGCGGAACCAACACGGGCGGCTTCGTTAGATATTCTTTAATCTCATCAAACGCTTGTTGTTGCTCTGCCCCCCAGTGAAACTCCTCATCAGGTTTGATTTTTTACCAATCCCATGAACGGCTCAATTCGTCCTGACAGATTAGAGATGAACCTTCTGACGAAATTGATTTTGCCGATGAGACTTTGGAGTTCCTTCTTGGTGGTAGGTGGCTTCATTGTTCGTACTGCCTCTTGACTTTTCAGGCCGATTTCAATTCCACGTTCATGTACTAGGAAGCCCAGGAACTGACCGGCCGTCACTCCAAAGGCACACTTCTTTGGATTCATTCTTAGTCCGAATTTTCTAGTTCGGTCCAGGATACGTCGCAAATCCTCCAGGTGTCCCTCCACTGAGACAGACTTGACCACCACGTCATTTATGTAGATCTCCACCAACTTGCCGACCAGATCATGAAAGATGTAATTCATGGCTCGTTGGTACGTTGCACCGGCATTCTTCAAACCAAATGTCATAACCACATACTCGAACAAGCCCACCGAACCTGGTACTCTGAAGGCAGTCTTGTGTATATCTTCTGGAGCCATGAAAATCTGATTGTAACCGGCATTGCCATCCATGAAGCTTAAAACCTTATGACCAGCCGCTGCATTGACCAACGTCTCGGCTACCGGCATAGGGTACTCATCCTTCGGTGGCTCTTGAGATCGCGAAAATCTATGGCGACGCGCCATCGCCGTCCTTCTTCTCTGTACGATGCTCGATATCCACTCAGCATACCCGCATGGCCCGATGAACCCGGCGCTCAACATCTTCTCAATCTCCTTCTTGACTTCTTCTAGAATTTTGGCCTTCATCTGCCGTGCTCGTCGGAACGGCCGAAATCCTTTCTTAGAGGGGAGCCGATGCTCAATGATGCTCCCGTCCAACCCGGGCATCTCTGTATAATCCCATGCAAAACAATCCGGGTATTCTTTCAACAAAGCTATCATTAGGCCCCTCAGATGCGGATCCAACTTTTTGCTGATAATTGTAGGTCGTGGCTTATCCCCAGGACCAATGTCGATCTCTTCTAGCTCATCAGCCGACGTAAACCCATACCCTAGCTTTCCGTCGCCTGTTAAGTCGACGTTGAACACATGCAGAACGTATGGCGAGGATAATTTTGGCCGATTGCGGAATCGGCCTCCATGTTGATTGAATCGCTCAATGAAGGTTTACAACTTGTATGTGCTCCCTTACAGGGAGTCTCTACCTGACTACGTGACATGTTTGCAGTGAGATCCTTGCTTTTTATTTTTTGGGGCCGATCGCAGGGATCGGCCTTGCCACGTATGTCGATGGATGTTGCTCTGCTACTCTATCAGGCCGGTGGATAAGACCAGCCTCACCCCGTTTTTTGTCACCTCGATGCGATCACAGCCGTCCAAACTGATTCCAGAGAGCGGCTCTTGGTCTTCCGAGTCCCAAATGTTCATGCCGGCTATTGAGACCTCAATCGAGTCATCTGCATGCATGACTTCCACATCGTCTCCATCCCATTGTATCAGGCATTGGTGCATCGTAGGGAATGCAGTTGGCGTGAATCCAATCCCTTCCTAGCAGGACAACGTAGGTGCTCTTGCTGTCTCGACGACGAAGAATGTTGTTGGGATCGTCTTTCGGCCTACGGTTAGATCCACGTTCAGGACACCGCGTCTGATGCTTGGCCGTTGAAGTCGTTTAGTGTGACGTTGGTCTTGATCAGATCGGCACTGGAGCGTCCCAAACGCCGTAGCATGGAATATGGCATTATATTGACCGCCGCTCCCGTGTCAACCAACATCCTGCCGACGGGCTGCCCATTGATATAACCTTTTAAGTACAGGGCCTTCATGTGTTTGTAGCCCTTCTCTCGTGGCTTTTCAAAGATGGTTGGTCAGACGCAACAAACGTGCTATCGGCACTTCTTCGATTCCTCACGAAACTCGATGGAAGGATGAACACCATGTTTGTGCCAGCCGATGTAATCACATCGGCTTTTTCTTGCTTGGGACGCCAAACTTTCTTTGGTGGACGACTCTCTTCGTCCAAAGTCTCGCTGAATTTCACGGCAAGATCGGGCCGCGCTTTCTCAACGTGTGCAAGTATCGCGCTTCGGCTTGCTCCAAGCTACGTAGCCGCTGAACCCTACGCTTTTGGGAGTGGCTGAGTCCATCGGGGCACCATCTTGGCCGGTGGTACCTATCTTCTTCTTCATCTTCCGACTCCTCAAAGTCTTCATCTTGAGATGACTCGGCTCGTTTGTTCTGTGGCGGGAGAGGCCCTAGACGCTTGAAAACTGAAACTTCCCCTGCACCCTTCTTCCGGCGTCTACACTCCGGGCAGTTGTCGATTGTAGGCAATTGTTGGGATTCGTAGCATAGAAAACAAAAAATTTCCTACCGCGAGAACGCAATCCAAGCCAAGATGCAATCTAGAAGATGGGAGCAACGAGGGGATGAACGAGACTAACCCTTGAAGAATTCCAAAGCCTACAAGAGGAGGCTCTCGTTGCTGCGGTAGACGATCACTTGTCGCTTTCAAAAGCGCGTAGAAGATCTTGACGGTGCCACAATTCCAGCACCTCCGTACTCGGTCACACGTTCGGTGTTGATGACGACGTCCTTCTCCCCGTTCCAGCGGGCAGCGGAAGTAGTAGATCCTCCTCGGAATCCCGGCAGCACGACGGTGTGGTGGCGGTGTCGATGGAGAACTCGGCGAAGCCTCGCCTAAGCGTATGCGGGAGTTGTATGTGGAGAGGGGTGCTAGGGTTTGGGGAGAGGGGTGCCTTGGGCGCCGGCCATGAAGGGGGCAGCCAAGGTTGGAGGCTTGAGTGGCCGGCCACCCTCCCCTTGTCCCTCATTATATAGGTGGAAGCCCCAAGAGTTGTAGTCCAAGTCTTCGAATAAGACCCCAACACTAAAACTTCCCAAAGGTGGGAAACCTACTCAAGGGGAGTCCAGGTGGGACTCCCACCTTTCTGAGTGGGGCTGGCCGGCCACAGGTGGAGCCCACCTGGGACTCCTCCTACTTAAGTTTGGGCCGGCCATGCTAGTGGAGTCCCTCCGGACTCCACCTTCCATAGTGCTTTCTTCCGAACTTTTCTAGAACCTTCTAGAACCTGCCATAAATGCACCTGGATCATTTCCAAACTTGGAATATGACTTCCTATATATGAATCTTATTCTCCGGATCATTCCGAACTCCTCGTGATGTCCCGGATCCCATCCGAGACCGTCGTGGGGAAGACCCCGGGTAGGGCAATGGACGCAGAAAGCCGGCCGGCCCCTGCAAGACGAGACAACAAGCTCGGCTGAGCACAAGCACGGCCGAGGCGACTCGCATGGCAGCCGGCGGGACAACTACCGCGGCAAGCGTCACAACGACCAGCCGGACAGCCGGTACGGGTCCATGTGGCAGCCGTGTCGGACAACGCGGCAGGCGGCAGGCCAAGCAAACAGACCGGCAATGGAAGCCGAGTACACCTTCGAGCAGATGCTCGACTCGCCGTGCAAGTACCACAACGGCAAGAACCCTCCAACCACCACCATGACTGCCACTTCATGAAGCGGCCGACAAGCGGCGAACCCCTCCCCTCCACCCCCGCCTCCTCCAGCCGGCGGGCCGGGTGGTCAGGCGGCGCAGAGAACGCCAACCTCGAGCACCACGAGGCTAACCAAGTGCACCATGGCCGATATCTGGCCGAAGATGCCACCTACATCATCTTCACCTCCGAGCCCGAGGACAAGACGAGCCAGCAGAGCCGTTCCTCGAGGTCAACGCGGTCATACCGCCGGTCCGGTACCCTAAACCTGTCGAGCAGGCCATCACATTCGATCGCCGCGACACACGGCTGTCCCGCGGCCGGGCAGCTACGCCATGGTCCTCGACCCCCCCATCGGCACGACTCGGCGCAGCGTGCGATTTCGCGCGTCCTCATCGACGGCGGCAGCGACATCAACATCCCTCTACCGCGACACCGCCCGCAAGCCGGGCATCCAGGAGGCCGAGTTGCGCCCCACCCCCACCGTCTTCCATGGCATCGTGCCAAAGCCACTCGCCAGCCGATCGGCCGGATCACGCTGGAGGTGATGTTCAGGAAGCCGGATTCCGCACCGAGAGAATCGAGTTCGAGGTGTGGACCTCATGAGTCCCTACCACGCGCTCCTGGGCAGGCCGGCCCTGACCAAGTTCATGGCGGTGCCCCACTATGGGTACCTGAAGATGAAGCTGCCGGCCCTAAAGGGGTCATCACCATAGCCGGCGACTATCGCCGCCTCCAGGCTGCGCCACGCAGAGCTCCAGATGGCCCGACGCTGGTCATCGCGAGAAGCAGCTCATCCACGACGCCGTTGCCCTCGCCAAGGCCGCGCAGACAGGACATGCCGGCTGCAGGCAGGCCAGGACGACTCACTTCCAGCCGGCCGACAACACCAAGAAGATCCGCTCGGACCCGGCGCAGCCGGGCAAGTACGTCACCATCGGTGCCGGCTTGAGCAAGAAATAGGAAAGCGCTCACCAGCTTCCTCCGTGAGAATCGGGGACATCTTCGCATGGACTCCAAGAGACATGCCGGGTGTGCCGAGGGAGTTGGCTGAGCACCACCTCCACGTCCGGCCCGAGCCAAGCCGGTGAAGCAGCCTCTCAGGCGCTTCGCCGAAGAACGAAGGAAGGCCATCGATGAAGAAATCGCCCGCTCCTAGCTCCGGCTTCATCATGGAAGTGCTGCACCCGGACTGGTTGGCATACCCGGTCCTGTTTTGAAGAAGAACGGCTCCCGGCGCATGTGTATCGACTACACCAGCCTGAAAGGCGTGCCCAAGGACCCTTCCCCCGCCGCGCATAGATCAAGTCATAGACTCGACTGCCGGCTGTGAATTGTTGTCTTTTCTAGATGCCTATTCGGGCTACCACCAGATTCCTTTGAATCCGGATGATCAAATAAAGACTTCGTTCATTACCCCGTACGGGGCTTACCGCTACACGACCATGCCGTTCGGCTTGGCAGGCGCCACCTACCAAAGGGGCATGCAAAAGTGTTTGCAGATCATCGGCAGAAATGTTCACGCATATGTGGATGATGTCGTTGTAAAAACCAAGGAGATGCCTACCCTCCTTGATGACCTGAGAGAAACCTTCACCAATCTGCGAAGATTGATGAAGCTCAACCCGCCAAGTGCACTTTCGGCGTGCCACCGGCCAACTCCTGGGCTACCTCGTCTCTCGCCGAGGAATCGAAGCCAACCCGAGAAGACTGCCATTGAGAAGATGGAGCTGCCGCAAAGGCTCAAGGACGTCCGTGTCTGGCTGCCAAGCCTTCCTTGAGCCGCTTCGCGCCTGGCCGTGGAGAAGGCACTGCCCTATCAGGATGAGGCGGGACAAGTCTGCCTGGTCACCGCGCAGGCGGAAGCCTTCCGTGACTTAAAGCGCGTGCTCTCAACCGCGCCAATCCTTGCAACGCCGGGTTCAATGGAGCCGATGCTGTTGTACATCGCAGCCACCAACCGAGTGGTTACGTTGTCCCGGTGGGAGCGCAGCAGCCGAAACAGAGCACTGTCCAGCCGCCCAGATACTACCTCAACAAGGCTTCCTGCCGGGCAAAACTACCCCCACTACTGCAAGGTCCACGTGTCTACATGCGCCAAGAAGCCTCGCAATTACTTCCAAGAGCATCCCATCAGGGTGGTTGCCACTGGCGGAAATCATCGGCAGCAAGGATGCCAACGCCGGGTTGCCAAGTGGGCCCTGGAGCTAGCCGCCCACACCATCCTCTACGAACCACGCACAGCCATCAAGTCGCAGATCCTCGCGGACTTCTTCTCGCCGGGCCGAGATGCAATACCTGCCGCCTGTGCTGGATTCCACACATTGGAAGATGCACTTCGACGGCTCGAAGATGCGCAACGGCTTGGGAGCCGGCATCGTCATCACCTCTCCCAAGGGAGACCGACTGGACTACGTCCTGCAGATCCACTTCGCCGCATCCAACAACGTGGCGGAGTATGAAGCGCTCATTCACGGGCTGAAGCTGGCCAAGGAGATTGGCGTGCGTCGCATACTATGCTTCGGCGACTCCGACTTGGTCATACACAAGCATCTGGCGACTGGGATGCGAAGGACGCCAACATGGCCTCATACCGCTTCCATGTCCAGCAGCTATCCGGCTTCGACGGCTGCGAATTCCACCATGTGCCACGAGCAAACAACGAGGCGGCTGACGCCTTGTCCAAGATTGGCTCAACCCGGCAAGCCATTCCGCCGGGCATCGCCTTGGCGGTTATCAAGAAGCCGTCCATCATACCGTCCCGGATTCGGATTCAATATTCGTGCCGGCTGACCCGGGGGCTGCTCAGCCAACCCGGGGGCTTCATCGCCCAAGTCGGGGGCTAACAAGCCGAACCCGCCGGCTATCACGCCGAACCCGGGGACTTCTCAGTCCAACCCGGGGGCTTCATCGCCAAACTCGGGGGCTAGCAAGCCGAACCCGGCGACCATGCAGTCGAAGCCGGAAGCTCCCACGCGGGAGACCCTGTTGGTCAGCGTATTCGAGATAAGATGCGTACCTTCATGGGCACAAGAATTCCTCTTCCTACCTCACCGACGGTGTGCTGCCTGATGATAGGGTTCAGGCCAGGCAGATTGAGAGAAGGGCCAAGGCCTATACCATCATCAACCACCAGCTGCATAAACGCAGCGAAGTGTGTTCCACGGCGTCGAGCCGGCTGAAGGGATTGAACTCCTACGAAATCCATCGTGAGTGGGACATCACGCCTCATCCAGGAGCCATAGTGGCCAAAGCCTTCCGGCACGGTTTCTACTGGCCGCGCTCAGAGACGCAGAAGATTTGGTGAAGAAGTGCAACGGCTGTCACGCTTCAGAGCGAAACACCACGGCTTCCGCCTTGAAAACCATCCCCATCACATGGCCATTTGCCGTATGGGGCTTGGATATGGTAGGCCCGTTCAAAACAGCACGAGGCGGCATGACGCACCTCTTGGTGATGATTGACAAATTCACCAAGTGGATCGAAGCCAAGCCAATCAAGAAGCTGGACGGCTCCACACCACACATTCCTCAAGGAATCGTGGAGATTCGGCTACCCCCACACCATCATCACCGACAACGGCACCAACTTCTCCCAAGGCATCTTCTCTCGCTATTGCGGGGAAATGGGGATCCGAATGGCCTTATCTTCCGTGGCACACCCAGAGTCCAACGGACAAGTGGAAAAGGCTAACGGCTTAGTCCTAGCCGGCATCCGGCCCCGGCCGGTGGAGCCGCCGAGCGAGCAGCCGGCTGGGATTGAAGAACTGCCCAATGTGCTGTGGAGCCTGCGCACAACGACAAACCGCTCGGTCAGCTTCACACCATTTTTCCTCGTATACGGGGCCGAAGCCGTCCTGCCGACTGATATCGAGCACGACGCGCCAAGGATCAAGCTCTACAGAAGCCGAAGCCAAAGAAGCTCGCGAAGATGGAGTTGACCTGGTCGAAGAGGCCCGGCTGCTGGCTGAGTCTAGATCTACCATCTACCAGCAAAGCCTCCGACGCTATCACAGCCGGAAGGTCCAGCCCTTGGCATTCCGAGAAGGAGACCTAGTGCTCCGGCTGATCCAACGGACAGCCGGACAGCATAAACTGTCATCCCCATGGGAGGGTCCCTTCATCGTGAGCAAGGCAGTAGGCAATGATTCCTACTATCTCATAGATGCCCAAGAGGCTAAGAAAAACAAGCCGGACAAGGCTGACGAGGAGACTAAATGTCCCTGGAATGTCAGGTTACTCCGCCCATTTTACACATGAGAACAGGAATGTATGTATCCCTTGTATCCCTTTTGTGAGTTATGAAAAAGCTTGCGCCAAGAGCGCCGTTTCCGACAAGTTTTTCGCGTACTTTACCTTGTTTCGCCAATTGGCTTGAACCCTCTCACGCGGTCGGCTCAGTAACGTGATCCGGTTTCCGACAGCCGGCTTCCGATCCAGCTACAGACCGCAACCCGGTTGTCCGGCTGGCGGGAGGCCTAGGGAGCCGGCACGCGAAAAACGACTAAGGGAAAGAGTAAAAGCGAATTGACTTGCAACTTTTCATAAAAGTGCCGGATTGCCGAATTCAGCTCGTTCGACTGAAATACTGTCGGCCTCACCCAGCGGCCCGCCCTTGATCCGGCGACGGATCGCAAGTCGGACGTACGACCGGCAAGGGCACAGCCAAAGAGTGGGGCGGATGGGAAAAAGCGAACGAGTCGAAAGAAAGCAACTCGGCACAAAAATGATTAACAAACACATTAAAGTGCGACATAATTAAAGGGCGATAATATTCATACATCTGCACCCGGCATCCCGGGGATTTAATAAATTGTCTTGGCAAAAGAACAACTGAAAAGCAGGAAATCTAAGCCGGAGGGGCATCAGCGGAGCCGGCTGCCGGGTCGTCCTCGGGCACGTCCTCCGCCTCCTCATCGTCCATGTAATCTCCATCGGATGGAGGAGGGTTCGGGTCCGCGACGAAGAGGGTCTTGTCGACGAAGTCGGCGATGGTACTGGCTCGAGCAAGGCGGGCGGCCTTGAGATCGGCTGGGAGCTTGTCCTCCACGCCGGCTCGCCGGAACTCAAGCTGCCCCAGGTCCACCTCGTTGTACCAGGAGAGGACGAAGGACAGCGCCATGTCGGCACCGGCGCGCGTGGCCGACTCCTTCCAGTCGAGGAAACGGTCCGGCGCCCGCTCCATCGCAGAGATGAGGCCGGAGATATCTTGCGGCGCCGCCTCTTCAGGCCACAGCATGGGCACCAGCTCTTCAGCCGCCTTCCGAAGCTCCCAGCCGAGCTTGGTGATGGGCTCGATGCGGGCAGCCATGGACGCCAGGTGGTCCTCCATGGAGAAATACTCCGAGCTGCCCTCGCCGTCTCCCGCCTCCTGGAGTCGCGCGCGACGCCAACGGCTGTCAAAGCTCCTGCGCTCCGGGAAGGCCGCTGCAAGAAGAAGAAACATGTCAGAAGCCGTCAAAGCCGAAATAAGCTGAAAAATGCAAATTTTCAAAGTAAGACCGGCGGCAGCCGGCAAGAACCGACGCCCTCGCCCGAAGACGAGAGAGTAGCCGCGGCAGCCGCAAGAAACCGACTGGCCCGAAGAGGGATTTCGGGCAAAAAAGAAAAGCCCGCAACAGCCGGCAAGAACCGACGCCCCCCCAAGATGGAGATATCGAAAAATCAAGTTCTCCGCCGCGCCAACCTAAGCCGGCAGCCGACAGCCGAAAGCCGGCAAAGGGAAAGGAACATAAAGATGCACTTACCCGCCAAGCCGCGATCAAGCGCGCTAAACTCGTCGGTCCAGCGCTTGGCGGTAGCCGTCAGCTCTGTGGACTTGGCGGTGACCTCCTCCTGCAGCGCAAGCCGCTGCTTCTCCACCTCCGTCAGCCGCCGGCTCAGATCATCCACCTTCTCCTTCTCCGCCGTCCTGAGGGAGTTGAGCTCGGTGAGGTGGTTCTGCTCCAGCAGGCGCAGCCGCGTCAGCTCCTGCTCAGCCAGCTTGAGCTTGCGGGCGGCGGATCGGCCCGCCTCCTCGCTCTCGGCGCACTGGGCGCGAGCGGCTCGGAGATCCGACTCCAGCTGCGGGACCTTGGCGGCTTCAACTGCGAGGCGGCCAGAAAGAAATGTCAGCCAACCAAGACTAGAAAGAAAATAAGACATCAAGTCGAAAGAAGCATAGAGCTTACCCTTGACGGCTTCCAGCTCGCGGGCCAAGTCGGCCCGGTCCAGCTTGGCCTTGTGGTAATGGGTGACGGCGCGATTATACAAAGTGGTGCGCCGGTCCATCACAGCCTAAGGAAAAGAAAAAGTTAGTCGATCAGGCGAAACCCGTGCCGGCTCCAAGCAGCCGGCCCATGCCTCGGAGGGCTACCAGGATAATAATCAGATCAAAAACAGTCGAAGCTTACCTTGCCGGCTTCCTCTACCTTGGCGACGCTAGCCGCGGCCTCGGCTGCCCTGGCCTTGAGATTGGCCTGCAGAACATCTCCACCGATGCTTGGCCGGGGTTCCCCTCCCGGCTGGTCACCTCGTAGGAGTCGGCACGGAGCCACGCCTGCTCCATGGTGGCGGCCGAGCCGAGGCTGGAGTCGGAGGCGGACGGCACCGAAGAAGAAGTGCGCCCTTGGCCACGTGCAGCCTTGCGGTGATGCCGTGAGGTTCCGTCCTCACCAGCACGCGCGAGTCGGCCTCCGTGCGCGCCGGCTCGTTTTCCAGCCTCAGCCGGCTCCTCCGTCGTCGGCTGCGGCGGCGGCGTCGCTCCGGGCGCAGCAGATGGCCCAGCCGGCCCAGTCGTCTCCGGCGCCTGGGGTGCCCCTCCGGACTTTCGTCCAGCACCACCACGTGGCGGCCCGGCTGCCGGCTCCGGTTCCGGTCGCGGGCGGTGCGGAGCTGCCGGCTCCGGCTCCGGTCGACGGCGGCATTCCCAGACCAGCCCCAGCAGCTGGGCCCAGAGGACGAGTCCGGCCCGGGAACATGTCGTCCAGCGTCGCCTGGCGAGTCGGCTCAACACGCGTGCCGCGATCAGGCGCTGAGGCCAGCGGCACGGCGAAGGAAGGCGCCCCCGTGGCAGGCGGCGGCGGTGTAGGTGCGCGCGAGGAAGGCTGCGGCGTCTGCTCCCTCCTCTGGCGGGGAAGCGGCGACACAACGCGCGGAGCTTGCCGGGAGCCGCCGCCCTGGGCAAACTTGATAGGGACCCTAGCCGGATAAACAGAGAGATAATAAGCATAAAAGTAAGGAAAGAAAAGGAATCAAACAAAAAAAGGAGAGAAAGAGCTCACCCGGCCTGCTCCGGGACCATCTTCGGCTGCTGCCGGCGCTGCTTCTTCGCCTTCGCCTCCAAGGCGGCGGTGGAGCCGGCTCGCTTCGTGCCCTTGGGCGCCGAAGTCGCCGTGGTGCTTGGCGGCCTCGTACGCAGAGGCACGGCGGGGATCCCCGTGCCGGACATCGCCGGCTCCTCCTCCTCCTGCTGCTCCGGTGAAGGGGGCGGATTGTGCTCCCCCTGGCCGCCTAGATCAGGCGCCTGCGGCAGGTCGTCGTCGCCGGCAGGTTCGCCGGCTTGATCAGCCGGATCAACGTGATCTGGCGTCCACCTCTTGTCGCCAGGTCGCCGTCCTCGGCGTTCTGGCGCTCAAAAAGCTAGAAAGATAGAAAAATATGAACATATGACAAGCCGGAAGTCGGCAGAAGAAAAAGGAAGTCGGCCTCGCAGCCGCAAGCCGGAAAATGGCAAAGACACGAGGCTTACCCGCGCCGGTGGATGGTCCCTGTCGCAAGGCACCAGCCCGTAGCTCCAGTCCTCCGATAGGTTCGCCTTGGTGATGTGGTTCACCCGGCTGGCCACCTGGGCCTTGGTGAGCGGCGCCTTGGACGTCCGGTTCGGATCGAACCGGCCGGACATGTGCCCGATCTTGTGGGTGCGCATCTGGAGCGGCAGCACCCGGCGCTCGGCGATGGTGCAGAGGAGATCCTCGGCAGTCAGCCCGCCATCGGTGGCTGTCGCCAGGAAGTCCCAAAGCAGGTTCACCTCGGCGTTCTGATCCGTCGAGCGGGCGTTGTGGCTCCAGTTGATCCGGCCGACTGGAGGGGCCGGGTTGAACTCCGGCAAGTTGATCCGGTCGACGAGCTCCCCCTCGTTGCGCACGTAGAAGAATGACATCTGCCAGTTCTTCACCGAGTCGACGGTGGGGATTTTGGGGAAAGGCGTACCAGGCCGGGTGTAGATCGAGGCGGCGCCGCAGGCCCGCAGACGGCCCTCAGTGGTTTGGGCCTTCAAGTAGAAGAGCCGGCTCCAGAAGTCGATGTCGGGCCACAAGCCGGCGTAAGCCTCCATGAACGCTACGAAGCAGCTCAGGAGGACGCACGCGTTGGCCGGCAGGTGATGCGGCTGAAGGCCGAAGTGGTCGAGGAATTGCCGGAAGAACGTCGAAGCCGGCAGGCCCAGCCCGCGATCGAGGTGCGCGCCGAAAACGACGCGCTCGCCGGGCTCCGGCTTGGGCTCCACCTCCCCGCCGGGCGCCCGCGTGATCACCAACTGCGGGATCCGCCGGAGGCGCACCAGGCGCTCGATGTCATCCTCCCGCATGTAGGAGCCCCTCCACGATCCGCTGGGAGACGCCATTGACGAGGTCGAGGAAGAAGATGACCAGGAGAGGCGGAACGGCGAGGAAGAGCCTTGCGACCGCGGCGGCGACAACGGCGGAGGACGCTCCGTCGAGACGCGCGGCCCCGTGGCGCCGGATTGACGGAGTGGCGGCGGCGGATCGGTGGAGATTCGCCCGCCGGAGTTCGCCAGCGGGAGGCGTTCGCCGGAGCAACAGCGAGCTCGAGCGCGCAGGGAGCGATGGAAGCAGGAGCGCGAGGAGGAAGAGAATGGCAAGTGGCCGCCTCGATGCCTCCCCCGCGGCATTTATAGCCTCCTGCCGCGGGCGGTTGGCCTCCAAGTGGCAGTCGTGGGCCACGTCCCCGGATTTACTGCGCCGTAACTCCTCCCACGTCCACGACGGTTATCGGAAACGGCCACACCACGTCGCCCACTACCGCACCGGATCCGGAGGGACATTGATGTGACCAGACGAACCGACCGCCAGGCCAGGCGTGAGTCAAGTCGGCAGGACCGAGGCGGCGGAGACCCCGGCGCACAGCAAGCCGGAGCCGGACAAAAAGTTCCACTCGAACCAAAATTCATCAGGAAGGCGGAGGCGCCATCAAATCTTGCGAGAAAGCAAAACTATACAAGTGTAAAAGCGGCCGGCTGGAAGCAGCCGGCAGAACGAGCCGGGATGAGGGCGCAGCCGCCTGAAAGGAAATCCCCGCCGGCCCCTCCAAGTGCCGTCAAATATATTCAAGAAGCTAGGAAAACCTGCCTAGGTCCTTCTAAACGCAGGACCTTGCCGCTCGGGGGCTAATGTCTGGGAAGACCCCTGTAGGGCAATGGACGCAGAGGGCTGGCCAAGGCGTCGTCGCAAGGCCGAGGAAGAGCGGGTCGGCGCCGTGGCCGGGTGGTCCGGAAGCCGGCGGCTCTAGGTCCTAGTCGGCCTGGCTACGGCCCGACGCTGTAGCTGGGCCGACTTCTGCAAGCCATATCCGACTGTCCGTACTGCACCGACTCGAGGCTGGCGAGTCTTGCCTGGAAGGAACCGGGTTGGTGATCCGGGTTCCCAAAGTCCACGCTGACTTCATCTTCCGGAAAGCGGCACTGTGGAGCAATAGTGCCACGCGCCGGACAGGCCATCATGGCTTACGACGCGCCGTACAGGCAACAGTGGCTGACGGCGACAGTACGCTTCCTCTCCATACCGCTGACCGTGGCAGCCGGATGGGACAGGCCATGACGCCTCAACGGCTCCTGACGTCACCGCCTCGGGAAGGAGCGGAAGCCGAAGCCGGCCAAGCCGGCTAGTAGACTATAGGGTCTTATATGTAAAGTGCCGGTGCCTATATAAACCGCACTACCCCCTCTCGTGCAGGAGGACGATCATTTATTGCTTTCACCCACCTACGAGCTGCCCTGTGAGAGAGACCATCGTCTCCTTTAGCCTCTCAGCCGGACACAGCTCTAGGAGCACCATTGTACTGTGTGATATCATATACACTCTAGCAGGAGTAGAGGTTTTACCTCCACCGGAGGGCCTCGAACCTGGGTACGTCGCCGTGTCGCTCGTGCCCATACCCGCTTCCGGATACCGCCGTGAGATCTCTCAGGAGCCCCTTCGATTAGCCACCCTATGGCATATGCCGTGACGATACCACGACACTCCGAACAAAACTTCGATCTCCATTCCATATTCCATATCTACTTAAACGACATCAAACCTTAAGTGTGTCACCCTACGGTTCGCGAATTATGTAGACATGGTTGAGACTTCTCTCCGACCAATAACCAATAGCGGGATCTGGAGATCCATAATGGCTCCCACATATTCAACGATGACTTTAGTGATCGATGAACCATTCACATACGATACCAATTCCCTTTGTCACGCGATATTTTACTTGTCCGAGGTTTGATCATCGGTATCACTCTATACCTTGTTCAACCTCGTCTCCTGACAAGTACTCTTTACTCGTACCGTGGTATGTGGTCTCTTATGAACTTATTCATATGCTTGCAAGACATTAGACGACATTCCACCGAGAGGGCCCAGAGTATATCTATCCGTCATCGGGATGGACAAATCCCACCGTTGATCCATATGCCTCAACTCATACTTTCCGGATACTTAACCCCACCTTTATAACCACCCATTTACGCAGTGGCGTTTGATGTAATCAAAGTACCTTTCCGGTATAAGTGATTTACATGATCTCATGGTCATAAGGACTAGGTAACTATGTATCGAAAGCTTATAGCAAATAACTTAATGACGTGATCTTATGCTACGCTTAATTGGGTGTGTCCATTACATCATTCATACAATGATATAACCTTGTTATTAATAACATCCAATGTTCATGATTATGAAACTAATCATCCATTAATCAACAAGCTAGATAAGAGGCATACTAGGGACTCTTTGTTGTTTACATATCACACATGTATCAATGTTTCGGTTAATACAATTATAGCATGGTATATAAACATTTATCATAAACATAAAGATATATAATAACCACTTTTATTATTGCCTCTTGGGCATATCTCCAACAGTCTCCCACTTGCACTAGAGTCAATAATCTAGTTTACATTTGTAAACACCTTGGCCTTCTGGTGCTTTATCATGTATTACTCTCGGGAGAGGTTTTAGTCAACGGATCTGACACGCTCAGAAACGTATGTATTTTGCAATTCATTTGCGTCTCAACGCATCACTCATTTTCCAAATGAGTTGGCATTAATCTTATATGTTCAGTCCTCTGGTGGAACCTTAATTCCGCGGTCTGAAATATGTCACTAATATTGTCATACACAATATAGCTTCAAAGTTCTGACTTTATCGGAACTACACCAAGTTCTCAAAGAACCTCTTGACTTAACATCCTTTGTCATTGTCAAAACAATGATATACTCTGCCTTCTTTTGTAGAATCCGTCACAATATTTAGAACTCTTCTAAATCTAGCATAGACAACTTCTAGCTCATTGTGCTACCTTTTAAACAACACTTAGTCTAATTTGAGATTTGAAATTCAGTTTTTATATGTGACCAAACTAATATCGGTGCAACAACTTACATCGATTTGTTTGTCATTTTTCCATACAAAAATATATATATATCCTTGGTTCTTCTTAAGTACTCAAGAATATTCTTACTGTTTTTCAATGATTATCATATGAATCATTCTGGTACATGCTCATAACATTTTTAGAGAGCACATCTGATTGTGTACATTTTATTTGTGATCTATAATCACTCATGTGTTTTTACTCATTGAGTGTCAGATACACTCAAGTCTTGTTAAACTTTCACATGACAAGAATATTTTCTTAATATTTCTATATTGAACTACTTCAATATCCATTCTATGTACTTTGACTTAAACTTTATTATGTGTTTCAATCTATCTTCATAGATCTTGACACTAAATTTGTTTCAGTCCATATCCTTTCATTGAAGTTAATTTCTCAATGAAACCTTTTAATCAAGTATATAATTACATCATTTATAACCAACTATATGTCATCTACATAAAGTATTATAAATATGTCTCAGCGCTCCCACTTAATTTCTTGCAAATGCAAGCCTCTTCATCGTCTCTGATGAAATCAAAAACTCTTTGACTATTTCATCCGGTGAAGATTCCAACTCCGCGATACTCACTTCATCCAATTGAAGTTCGTATACCTATCTAGTATTCCACGGACCAGCAAAACTCTTGGTTGTATCTTGTATACACCTTTACTACACACTTCTGTTAAGTAATGTATTTTGCCATCCTACTAGCATATCTCATAAAAGAAATATGTAGCGATTACTAGAATAATCCTCATAGACTATAAGCATTGCTACGGAAGATCTAATCTTATCGTAGTCAACTCTTTGAACTTTGTCGTAAACAACTTTTCGACAAGTCGAGCTTCTTCAAGGATATTTCATCCAAGTCCATCAATTCTATAGATCCATTTACTTTCAAAAAGTATTTATCTATCTTGGATTTCATGGCGTATAGCCATTTTAACGGAGTCAGGGCCCATCATAACTTCTTTGTTTGTAGTTGGTTTATCATTGTTCAAAAAACAATCCTTTGTCCACAAATCATTTATTTGATCACAAAGTAAACCATACCTACAAGGTTCAATATATACTTCGATCTCCATGACTAAAACACTTTGTAGTCATGGAAGCCATGATCGTCGTGGCCGCTTCCAGAACCAATTCTGCGCTACTCTGATCATTATGCTCAAGTTCATAAACCTTATCAAGTTCTATTGTCCTCCCACTCAAATACTTCGCTAGAAACAATTTCTCGGAAATAAGAAACATTGACAAACACTTTTGTCTTTGTCTCGTGGGAAGAATTCCCAATCAAATCTCTGGGATAACCAACAAAGATATTCATCCGATTTTGGTTGTAAACTTATTCACTTATGCCATGCATACCAAAATTTAAGAAAGGACTATCAGGGTTCATACCCATGCCATAACTCGTATGGTGTCATTTCAACGGATCATGATGATGCTCTATTCAGTGTAAAAGCGGTAGTCATTAAAGCATAATCCACAAAAATATAATGGCGTCATAATATTTTATCTCATCATTAATCCAACAATGTTTGGATACATCTCTTGGATATTATATCATCATTATGGCACTCCAAGAAATGTGAGTTGTAGAACAATTTCATAACTCTCTTAGATGTTCGCTAAAACTCGTAATTCAAATATTTCCACCATGATCCAATCATAGATATTTGAATTTTCTATTACGATGATTTCCACTTCATGCTGAAATTTATTTGAATCTATTCAAATGTTTCAAACTTCTTCCTTATCGAATATATCCACATATATATACTCAATTCATTGTTTGAAGTTTTCATGAAGTAGAAGAATCTTCCGCACACAACTATGTCTAGTGAACCACATACATCATCATGTATGTTTTCACTAAGTTAGTTGCCCGTTCAACTCTTGGCCTATGAACGGTATTTTAGTCATTCTCTTTTAGAAAAGATTTTGCAAGCGCCAAACGATTCAAAAATCAAATGACTCCAAAAATCCATTTACATGGAGTTTCTTCATGCGTTCCTTTCCAACATGACCTAAATGGCGGTTCCACAAATAAGTGGAATTCAAATCATTTGCCTTATGGCATTTTAGCGTCAGTATTATGTGTGTGTGTTTCACCATTAAGATTTATAATAACTTATCCATCGTACATGGAGTAATGTCATAATTTGAACAACTCATTGTTTTCATTTGACCAGAGCAAAATAACAATTATTAAGTTCTTTATTATAAATTCTAAAGGCTAGATAGAATGCCAACGACGAACATAATAACACTTTATTTTTGTTCCAGACGTGCATTCCTATCATATTCCTTGTCAGTCACTTAGGCCATTGTATTCTTGTATTGCGTTGTTTTGTATGACACTTCATACCAACCAATATGGTACTAATACCCAAGAATTTCATTGTGTGATCTAACTAGGAATACAACCATAACATGTATATCATTTATATACACCTGAGCTAGACTTTCTAGTCTTTTCTTTCTTTCTGCCAATAATCTTTTGTAGTTTCTCTTTTAGCTTTCCTCATTATTCAGAAAAACACTTCAACATCAATAACTTCTAGGTTTGTTGGTCAAATACCAATAACCTTGAGGTTCTTACTTTGAAGTTGATCATCATATGACAAGTGTTCTAGATTTCACTATTAGTAACTTTATAATATGATGAACAATTTCACTCATAATTTTATCATCAATTCATGACGACTTTCCGAGACCATGTCTGTACATGCTAGGCTCATAAAGTTTAACCTTAGTATTCGCATGTGCAAATCTGGCTTGCACCCGTTGTATGCACACGTAGAATCTATAACACCCGATCATCACGTGATGCTTAGAAATGACGAGTCTTAGCAACGGTGCATACTAAGGTCAATTACTTCATGGATATGCGAATATCGTTAGTGCCCCAATAGTTGGAGGATTGGGACGCCTTGCGTCTTCAACCTTCGTACATTCCCATAAAACTTATGAGTTTATGTAGTCTCACCAAATTATATTCTATCATCTTGCAATAAGGTCTTTAGATATCACATATATCTTATACCTTGATTATTTCTGAAAACTAAATTTTCAGCTCCTTACTTTTCAAACAGATTTGAACTTCAAGTTTCACGGAGACAAGATAATTTTAGGTACTAACTGAAACCATACTTCTTTGAATCAACAATGTGAGGTTTACTAAAAGTTTGCAATAGGACTTTAATCATTTCTTGATTCTTTAACAATACGGTACGAGTCCGTAAAGTTTATTGTCAGACTTAACCGTATTTCTATCTCAATTACAAGACTAGCGCATGGTAGAATAACGGATGCCAATTCTACAAATTAATTCAAAATACTACTTAGACTATGTTTATGATAATTAGTTCATGTTTTAATCTAATTACTAATGAACTCCCACTTAATTCAACATCCCTCATAGTTGTTAAGTGGTACACGATCCAAATCCACTACACCAAAACCGATCATCACGTGAGATGATGTAGCTTCAATGGTGAACATCAACATGTTGATCATATCATCCATATGACTCGTGTTCAACATTTCGGTTTCCGTTGTCCCGAGGCCATGTCTCTGCTCGTCAAGCAAACCCAAGTATTCCGCGTGTGCAACATGGCTTACACCCGTTGTATGTGAACGTTGAGTCTATCACATCCGATCATCACGAGATGCTTCGAAACGACGAACTGTAGCAACGGTGCATACAAGGGGAGAACACTTTATTATCTTGATATTAATGTGAGGGATCATCTTATAATGCTACCGTCGCGATCTAAGCAAAATAAGATGCATAAAGGATTAACATCACATGCAGTTCATATGTGATATGATATGGCCCTTTAGTCTTTCCGCCTTCGATCTTCATCTCCAAAGCACGGACATGATCTCCATCATCAACGGGCATGATCTCCATCATCGTCGGCGTAGCGTCAAGGTCCATGGCGCCGTCTTCATGGTTGTTCACCTCATGTAGCAACTATTACAACTACTTTGAAATACTACTCAACATGAAAATTAAAGACAACCATAAAGCTCCTGCCGGTTGCCACAATACAATAATGATCATCTCATACATATTCATCATCACATCATGGCCATATCACATCACCAAACCCTGCAAAAACAAGTTAGACGTCTCTAATTTGGTTTGCATATTTTACGTGGTTTAGGGTTTTCGAGTAAGATCTAATCTACCTACGAACATGAACCACAACGGTGATACTAGTGTTGTCAATAGAAGAGTAAATTGAATCTTCACTATAGTAGGAGAGACAGACACCCGCAAAGCCTCTTATGCAATACAAGTTGCATGTCGAACGAGGAGCAAGTCTCATGAACGCGGTCATATAAAGTTAGCCCGAGCCGCTTCATCCTACTATGCCACAAAGATGCAAAGTACTCAAACTAAAGACAACAAGAGCATCAACGCCCACAAAACCATTGTGTTCTACTCGTGCAACCATCTATGCATAGACACGGCTCTGATACCACTGTTGGGATGCATAGAAAACAAAATTTCCTACCGCGAGAACGCAATCCAAGCCAAGATGCAATCTAGAAGATGGGAGCAACGAGGGGATGAACGAGACTAACCCTTGAAGAATTCCAAAGCCTACAAGAGGAGGCTCTCGTTGCTGCGGTAGACGATCACTTGTCGCTTCAAAAGCGCGTAGAAGATCTTGACGGTGCCACAATCGGGCAGCACCTCCGTACTCGGTCACACGTTCGGTGTTGATGACGACGTCCTTCTCCCCGTTCCAGCGGGCAGCGGAAGTAGTAGATCCTCCTCAGAATCCCGGCAGCACGACGGTGTGGTGGCGGTGTCGATGGAGAACTCGGCAGGGCTTCGCCTAAGCGTATGCGGGAGTTGTATGTGGAGGAGGGGTGCTAGGGTTTGGGGAGAGGGGTGCCTTGGGCGCCGGCCATGAAGGGGGCAGCCAAGGTTGGAGGCTTGAGTGGCCGGCCACCCTCCCCTTGTCCCTCATTATATAGGTGGAAGCCCCAAGAGTTGTAGTCCAAGTCTTCGAATAAGACCCCAACACTAAAACTTCCCAAAGGTGGGAAACCTACTCAAGGGGGGAGTCCTACCCAAGGTGGGACTCCCACCTTTCCTTGAGGTGGGGCTGGCCGGCCACCAAGGTGGAGCCCACCTGGGACTCCTCCTACTTAGGGTTTGGCCGGCCATGCTAGTGGAGTCCCTCCGGGACTCCACCTTCCATAGTGCCTTTCTTCCGGACTTTTCTAGAACCTTCTAGAACCTGCCATAAATGCACCGGATCATTTCCAAACTTGGAATATGACTTCCTATATATGAATCTTATTCTCCGGACCATTCCGGAACTCCTCGTGATGTCCTGGATCCCATCCGAGACTCTGAACAAAACTTCGATCTCCATTCCATATTCCATATCTACTTAAACGACATCAAACCTTAAGTGTGTCACCCTACGGTTCGTGAACTATGTAGACATGGTTGAGACTCTCTCCGACCAATAACCAATAGCGGGATCTGGAGATCCATAATGGCTCCCACATATTCAACGATGACTTTAGTGATCGACTGAACCATTCACATACGATACCAATTCCCTTTGTCACGCGATATTTTACTTGTCCGAGGTTTGATCATCGGTATCACTCTATACCTTGTTCAACCTCGTCTCCTGACAAGTACTCTTTACTCGTACCGTGGTATGTGGTCTCTTATGAACTTATTCATATGCTTGCAAGACATTAGACGACATTCCACCGAGAGGGCCCAGAGTATATCTATCCGTCATCGGGATGGACAAATCCCACTGTTGATCCATATGCCTCAACTCATACTTTCCGGATACTTAACCCCACCTTTATAACCACCCATTTACGCAGTGGCGTTTGATGTAATCAAAGTACCTTTCCGGTATAAGTGATTTACATGATCTCATGGTCATAAGGACTAGGTAACTATGTATCGAAAGCTTATAGCAAATAACTTAATGACGTGATCTTATGCTACGCTTAATTGGGTGTGTCCATTACATCATTCATACAATGATATAACCTTGTTATTAATAACATCCAATGTTCATGATTATGAAACTAATCATCCATTAATCAACAAGCTAGATAAGAGGCATACTAGGGACTCTTTGTTGTTTACATATCACACATGTATCAATGTTTCGGTTAATACAATTATAGCATGGTATATAAACATTTATCATAAACATAAAGATATATAATAACCACTTTTATTATTGCCTCTTGGGCATATCTCCAACAAAGAATCGGCTCATCCCTGAATCCCAGCAGTGTTTAAAGAAGGGACAGTCCCAGTGTCTATCCATGTCTTCCTTCTCTGTTGACCTCCCCTTAGCGCGGTGCTCATATCCTTCGTCGTCTCTACCTTGCCGACGGTACCTTCCTTTGTCTTCATCAGACCGATTGTATCTCTCGTCATTTCTATCGTACTGCCGACGTCGGTCATACTGATATTCATATTTGTTGAGGAGATGCGTGGAGAGTGGTATGATGAGGACATCCCTACCTCACTACTACCTCCGTCATTAACAAATGAAGATGAACCTGCTGTGAAGCTCAAGTCCAATGAAGTTCGGATTGGACCAATTACAAGAGCTCGTGCGAAGCTACTTAAACAACAGGTGAATTTGTTTCTAAACGGTACTTTGATTGATGAGAACTTTATACTGCCTAAGTCCTATTACTTATGTATCATCAGGTATCAAGAGGAGACATGCATCGCACGAGGAGAGGAGCAGCTGGACATGAAGACGGACGTCAAGAGGGCCGTGAAGCTGGACATGGAGCTGGACATGAAGATATCTCATGGACGCGCGAGGGAGGAGCGGGAGGAATGCGCGAGAGGAGAAGAAGAAGTCCAGGCCGGTCCAGAACCCGGTCCGACCGGCCCCCACCGGCCAGCCCGGTCCCTGGCCCGGTCGACCGTAAACCGCCACCAACCGGAGGAAATTTATCGTACCGGGCGAAACCGGAAACCTCGCAGATTTCCGGTTTCCAACCGTTGACCGACCCCCGACCGACCGCCGGGTCCACAGCCCGGTTGACCGGACCACGACCGACCGCCCGGTCCACACCCGGCCGACGATCCCGACCGACCAGAGTCTGTCTCGACTGGATCTATTCCGGGTCGGTTATTTTTGTATCTTTTCGACAGAACGTCCCGGACACCTATATAAGTGCCCAGGACGCCCCCTAGTTGCTTTAGACCACGTTTAAGATAAACCCTAGTTCTTAGTTGTTTGCTCTGCAAAACTATTGAATTCCCTACACCATATTGCTTGGATATTGTGTAGATCCTGTTTAAGTCTTGTGTGATCTGCTGTTCCATTGGGAATTAGACGGTTGCAACTTACCGCTTCGTGGTCGGCGGCTACGTGCGCAAGTGTGTGGAGTTGCGAATATCTTGCAGGGTTGAGAGCTGTTGCATTGGCGACAGGGACCAATCGAGAGATCTCGTTGCGTCATACAAGTTATCATCCACTTCATCGTCGTGTTCCTCCGCTGCCATTACCCCGTGATCATCATCACCACCGTTGCTTACTGAGAAGATCGGGCCACCCCTTATCATCTTGGTATCAGATTTCCACCTCGGTAAGCCATCCACAATCCACCCCATAGTTGAGTTGTGAGTGTTTTTCCTATCCAGAAAAAGCCAAAAAAAAATTTAGGGTTAGGGTTTGCCATAGCCATAGCTTGCACTAATTTCGAGTTTTAGTTGCTTTTCGTAGTTGTTTTTGCGTACCTTTATCTTTCTTCTAGTAGAATTGTTAGGGTTTGTGTTTTCTTTTCATCTAGTTTGTCATCTAGAGTCAGTTTTTGTTTACTCCGAGTCCACATAGCATACAGTGTGTTTGTCCAAACCATAGCTACAGCCTTTCGATATACGTGACTAGGAACTTCCCCAGAAGAGAACAACATCTTCTGATATGAATCAATTGTTACATCTACACCGATATACGTGATTAAAAGCATTGTTCGTCATTACACCTACACCGATATGAATCAATTGTTACATCATGCAAGAGAAGCTGAATCACAGTTGGCTGAAGAAGCAAAGGTTAAAGGACGTGCTACGGGAGCTGGGCGTTTTACACCCCGCGCGCCCTCTACGGCGCCGGCGCCTTCGACGCGCTCCGTTCCTTACTCTACTCCGCCTAGCAAACCGGTCTCCAATGTATCTAATGCAAAGAAGTCCGAATCTGCGGCAAGTACGAGTGGTTCTGGTGTGTCTACAACACGCAACCGCGATATGCTTTGCCATACATGTGGTGGCAAGGGTCACTTCAAGAGAGATTGTCCTAACCGCAAAGTCATGTTTATCAATGAGGACAATGAGTATGAGACTGGAGATGATGTTGATCCAAATGCTCCAGACGATGATGACTATGACACTGATGGTGAAGATGCATATCCTTCTGATGCTCGTACCATTGTTGTGTCGCAGCGTGCTCTTAATGTGTTGCCTAGTGCATCTACTCAGCGCTGCAATTTGTTCCAAACCAAAGCTTTGGTTGGTCCTGACAAGGCTTGCAAGGTCATTATTGATGGCGGGAGTTGCCGCAATTTAGCAAGCAAGGAGTTATGCACCAAGCTGAAGTTGAAGTACCTACCGCACCCGCATCCATATTATATTCAGTGGTTGAGCGACAATGGTGAGATGAAGGTAAACCATATGGTGCGTGTTGAGTTTGAGATTGGACCGTATAAGGATTGCATTGATTTTGATGTGGTTCCTATGACGGTTTGTCACCTCTTATTGGGTCGGCCTTGGCTCTATGACCGTTCTGTGCAACACAATGGCCGAGCCAATACATATCACTTGGAGTACAAGGGCAAGAAAATTAACTTACAGCCTATGTCACCACAACAGATTGTCAATGAGTCTCGTCAGAAGATTGAAGTGAATTTGGAGGATGCATCCATAGATAGGCGAGAGAATTGTAATGTCGTGAGTGATATAACGAAAAGTGAGAGAGTGAATTCCTTAGTTTCATTAGCCACCAAAGAAGACATGAGAGAATTTAGTGAGGATCCTACGGCCATGCCTCTTGTGCTTTTGTACAGGGGTACGGTTTTGGTTTCTAACGACATGACCCCTCTTCCTCTTGGTGTTTCTAGTGTTTTGCAGGAATTCGGCGACGTGTTTCCGGAGGAGGTACCCGCAGGACTACCACCATTGCGAGGTATTGAGCATCAAATTGACTTGATTCCCGGAGCATCGCTGCCCAATAGGGCGCCATATCGCACTAATCCCGAAGAGACGAAGGAGATACAGAAGCAAGTACAAGCGCTACTCGACAAAGGTTATATCCGCATAAGCCTTAGTCCTTGTGCTGTTCCTGTTATTCTAGTTCCTAAGAAAGATGGTACTTGGCGTATGTGCGTAGATTGTAGAGCTATAAACAACATTACTATTCGATATCGTCATCCTATTCCCCGTTTAGAGGATATGCTAGATGAATTGAGTGGTGCTGCTGTGTTCTCTAAAATTGATTTGCGTAGTGGTTATCATCAAATTAGGATGAAAGAAGGGGATGAGTGGAAAACAGCCTTTAAAACAAAATTTGGTTTATATGAGTGGTTAGTAATGCCTTTTGGGTTAACTAATGCACCTAGCACTTTCATGAGACTAATGAACCATGTTTTGCGTGATTTTATTGGCAAGTTTGTGGTTGTATACTTTGATGACATATTAATCTACAGCCGCAATGAATCTGATCATACTATACATATTCGACATGTTTTGCAAGTGTTGCGTGATAATAAACTCTATGGTAATCTTGAGAAGTGCACATTTTGCAAAGATAAGGTCATTTCTGGTTATGTTGTCTCTAAGCATGGAGTAGAAGTAGATGTGTCTAAAATTGAAGCTATTCAAAATTGGCCTACTCCCATGAATGTGAGTCAAGTTAGAAGTTTTCATGGTCTAGCTGGGTTTTATCGCCGTTTTGTGCCCAATTTTTCTACTATTGCTGCACCTTTGAATGAATTGACTAAAAAGGGTGTTGTCTTTGAGTGGGGCGTTGCCCAAGATCATGCTTTTGATGAACTGAAACGATTGTTAACTTCTGCACCGTTGCTTGCACTTCCTGATTTCAATAAGCAATTTGAGATTGAATGTGATGCTAGTGGTATTGGAATTGGTGGTGTGTTGATGCAAGAGGGTCGCCCAATTGCATATTTTTCTGAGAAACTTTCTGGTGCTAAGTTGAACTATCCTATATATGATAAAGAATTGTATGCTTTAATTAGAGTTCTTGAGGTTTGGCAACATTATTTGTGGCCAAAAGAATTTATCATACATTCTGATCATGAAGCTTTAAAATACCTGAAAGCCCAATCTACTTTGCATAAGCGTCTAGCTAAGTGGGTTGAGTTCATTGAGTCTTTTCCATACATCATTAAACATAAGAAGGGAAAAGATAACATTGTTGTTGATGCTCTATCTAGGAAGAATATGCTATTAACTCAACTTGATGTTAAAATTCCTGGTTTAGAGATACTATGTGATTTGTATGCTACTGATCATGATTTTGCTGAACCATATCGCTTATGTGCTCTTGGTAAAGCATGGGAAAAATATCACATACATGATGGGTTCTTGTTTAGAGCTAACAAACTATGTGTTCCAGAATCGTCTGTGCGTTTGCTCTTATTGCAGGAATCACATGTTGGAGGTTTGATGGGTCACTTTGGGCGTGAGAAGACGCTACTCATGCTCGCTGATCACTTTTATTGGCCAAAGATGAGGCGGGACGTGGACAGGTATGTGAAGAGGTGCATTACTTGCAACAAGTCCAAGTCCAAGCTGAAGCCTCACGGTTTGTATACTCCTTTACCGGCACCTACTACACCTTGGGAAGATATTAGTATGGATTTTGTGTTGGGTTTGCCGCGTACTAAGAGAGGCCATGATTCTATATTTGTGGTAGTAGACAGATTTTCTAAAATGTCACACTTTATTGCCTGCCACAAAAGCGACGATGCGTCGCATATTGCTAACCTGTTTTTCAGGGAGATTGTTCGACTACATGGAGTCCCGAAGACTATTGTTTCTGATCGTGATGTGAAGTTCATGAGCTACTTCTGGAAGACACTTTGGGGAAAGCTGGGGACAAAGCTACTGTTCAGTACTACTTGTCATCCTCAAACTGATGGTCAAACTGAGGTGGTGAATCGAACCTTGTCACAACTGTTGAGATCCATGATCAAGAAGAACCTGAAGGAGTGGGAAGAGTGTTTGCCGCATGTGGAGTTTGCTTACAACAGGGCGGTACACTCTACCACGGAGCTGTGTCCTTTTGAGGTGGTGTATGGTTTCAAACCCATTACTCCACTTGACTTGTTGCCTTTGCCCATACATGAGAGAGTTAATATGGAGGCATCCAAGAGGGCAGATTTTGTGCGTAAGATCCATGTGAAGACTAAAGAGTTGATCGAGAAGAAAGGCAAGAGCAATGCTGCAAGGATGAACAAGAAGCGCAAAGAGATGTTGTTCAAGCCTGGTGATATGGTCTGGGTACATTTTCGCAAGGATAGGTTCCCGAAGCTGCGAAAGTCTAAGTTGAAGCCTCGTGGTGCTGGTCCTTACAAAGTGCTTGCCAAGATCAATGATAATGCATACTCGATAGATCTTCCAGTTGATGAGTTTGGTGTCAGTAATTCTTTCAATGTTGCTGATTTGACACCATATGACGGAGAAGACCTTGGAGCGTCGGGGTCGACGCCTTTTGAAGGGGGGAGATGATGAGGACATCCCTACCTCACTACTACCTCCGTCATTAACAAATGAAGATGAACCTGCTGTGAAGCTCAAGTCCAATGAAGTTCGGATTGGACCAATTACAAGAGCTCGTGCGAAGCTACTTAAACAACAGGTGAATTTGTTTCTAAACGGTACTTTGATTGATGAGAACTTTATACTGCCTAAGTCCTATTACTTATGTATCATCGTATCAAGAGGAGACATGCATCGCACGAGGAGAGGAGCAGCTGGACATGAAGACGGACGTCAAGAGGGCCGTGAAGCTGGACATGGAGCTGGACATGAAGATATCTCATGGACGCGCGAGGGAGGAGCGGGAGGAATGCGCGAGAGGAGAAGAAGAAGTCCGGGCCGGTCGAACCGGTCCGACCGCCCCCGACCGCCAGCCCGGTCCACAGCCCCGGCCGACCGGTCGTAACCGCCACCAACCGGAGGAAATTTATCGTACGGGGCGAAACCGGAAACTCGCAGTTTTCCCGGTTTCCGACCGGTTGACCACAGACCGGACCGCCTGTCCACAGCCGTTGACCGACCACAGACAACCGCCCGGTCCATGCCGTCCGCCGGATCCCGACCGGACCTCAAAGTCTGTCTCGACAGATCTATTCTGGTCGGTTATTTTTGTATCTTTTCGACGAACTCGTCCCGGACACCTATATAAGTGCCCAGGACGCCCCCTAGTTGCTTTAGACCACGTTTAAGATAAACCCTAGTTCTTAGTTGTTTGCTCTGCAAAACTATTGAATTCCCTACACCATATTGCTTGGATATTGTGTAGATCCTGTTTAAGTCTTGTGTGATCTGCTGTTCCATTGGGAATTAGACGGTTGCAACTTACCGCTTCGTGGTCGGCGGCTACGTGCGCAAGTGTGTGGAGTTGCGAATATCTTGCAGGGTTGAGAGCTGTTGCATTGGCGACAGGGACCAATCGAGAGATCTCGTTGCGTCATACAAGTTATCATCCACTTCATCGTCGTGTTCCTCCGCTGCCATTACCCCGTGATCATCATCACCACCGTTGCTTACTGAGAAGATCGGGCCACCCCTTATCACGCACGCTTCTCACTTGTTCCTCGGTGGGGTACCGTCTGTCACCATATCGGGGCCGGTCGCGTGGATCGGCCTCCTCCTTTTCCTTGCCGTGAGGACCTTTCTTCTTTATCCTTGCCATGGTGGCGTACAGGCCCTGCCATGTTAACATCGAACGAGAAATCTAGTCGACGCCTCGCGGAGTGATTGGGTTCCACCATGTTGACGCTAGGAAACGGATGTGTGTCCACTTTCATGGCAAACTGGCTAAAGATCAGTCGGCCTTGTTCTATCACCGTTTGGATCTGCTGACGAAACCCCTTGCAGTCATTGGTGGTATGGGTGAACGAGTGATGACATTTGCAGTACGGCCTCCCGTTCATTTCCTGTGCTGTAGGGATTTTATGGCCTTCGGGTAACTTCAGCTGTTTCTCCTTAAGCAATCACTAGTAGGAAAACCCTTATAGGCGAAGCTTAGTTCTGTGGCGCACCGTTTTGAGTGCGCCACAGAAATTTATTTTGTGGCGCACAAGGCTCGGTGCGCCACAGAAATAGCTTAATTTTGTGGCGCAGCAGCCGACCATGCGCCACAAAAACTTGGCGGGCCCCACAACCTGTCACCCCCAATTATCAGTGTACGTATTTCTGTCATCGGTTTAATCTTGCGACCGGCTGTCATCGGTTTCCTTATTCCAACGATCAGCCTATTGGTTCACCGGGCAAGAAGGCGAACAGTGCAGGGCGCGGGACACACGGCTTGAAGCGCGGCAACACGGCCCGGCATAATGCTGGGCAGGCCGGCACGGTCTTTGCATCAAGGACTCGTTCACTGGACAGCGAGGGACTGGCGTGGTTCTGCGCCGGAGATGCAGATCGGCGTTGTTGTGTCGTCAAGCACCCGTTGACGGAACGCCGACCGGGGAAAGGGGGCCCTTCTGCAAAGTATTTGTGTTGACCAACAATGTATGAGGCACATATTCTATTTTGTCATTCCATTTGCTTTGAGATTTTCAAAATGCCGATGATTAAAATGTTTGGTCACCGTACACTCGGGGGTGGCGTAAGTGAGCCTGGTAAGATAGCACAAATATCAATCTCTTGTGCATCCTACTTGGCCTCGCTTACACCATCCCTAAATGTTAATATTTGTGTTGACCAACAATGTATGAGGCACTTATTCCATTTTGTCATTCCATTTGCTTTGAGATTTTCAAAATGCCGATGATTAAAATGCTTGGTCACCGTACACTCAGGGGCGGTGTTAGTGAGCCTCGTGTGATTGCACAAATATCAATCTCTTGTGCATCCTACCTGGCTCGCTAACTCCGTCCCGGAATGTTAATATTTGTTTCGACCAACAAAGTATGAGGCCCTTGTCATTCCATTTGCTTTGGTATTTTCAAAATGCCGATGATTAAAATGTTGGTCACCGTACACTTGGGGGTGGCGTAAGTGAGCCTGGTAAGATAGCACAAATATCAATCTCTTGTGCATCGGACTTGGTCTCACTGACGCCATCCCTAAATGTTAATATTTGTGTTGACCAACAATGTATGAGGCACTTATTCCATTTTGTCATTCCATTTGCTTTGACATTTTCAAAATGCCGATGATTAAAATGTTTGGTCACCGTACACTCGGGGGCGGCGTAAGTGAGCCTGGTAAGATAGCACAAATATCAATCTCTTGTGCATCGGACTTGGTCTCACTTACACCGTCCCTGAATGTTAATATTTGTGTTGACCAACAATGTATGAGGCATTTATTCCATTTCTCTTGTGCATCGGATACTTGTTGGTCTCACTTTCTTCCATTTTCATCATAGTAGGAACTGGATGGAAGGACCCCGATGCAAGCGAGCCTGGTGGGTAGAGATGACGGAGCAAAGGAGGAACCGGATGAAGACTACTTTGTATCTCGAAATTGTGAATTTTGTATGAATTAAGAGTTGTATGCAAAACATTTGACACTTGCCACTATATATGTATCTCGATCGGGCTCTAAGTAATGTGATGATGATGTCTATGTTATATCTGTGCAATGTACATGATATTTATATTATATCTGAATGTTGTTGTATATAACCTGTGTATCTGTATTGTGTATCTGTATTGCTGTGTATAAACTGCATATGTATAGCAGGCAGCACAAAATCGTGTATAATACAAGCAAATTCTGTGGCGCACTAAGAAGCAATTCTGTGGCGCACGCTTTTCTGTGGCGCACCTAAGAACAAGTGCGCCACGAAACCCATTTCTGTGGCGCACGACCAGGTGCGCCACGAGCTTATTTTGTGGCGACGTTTCTGTGGCGCACCACCCGTGCGCCACAGAATCAAATTTTCGTGCGCCACTGATGAGGCTTTTCCTACTAGTGAATAGATCGAAAATCTGCTCAGCTTTGCTCAAATCGAAGTCAAACCCTCTTGCGGGCCCTTGTGGTTTTACCCATTTGCAGGACACGGGATTTGCCCCCTGAGCCCATTCAGCTACAGACACCTCCAGTCTGGTGCAGGATCTTCAGCTTCTTCCATCTCGACCAGGCCTACCGGACGCTTGAACTTGTCTTGGTACAATTCAGGGTGCCGCTGCTCATACAATGTGAGTTTCGTACCATGTGCGACAGTGAACGTACTCGCTGGAAAGCCGATCCTTGATCGGCGTTGCGAGGCCCAATGCTGCCAGCTCGATTGCTTCTTTCTCAGATAAACGAACCGAATAACATCGGTTCCTGACAGTCCTGAAATGTTGGATGTATTCAGACACGTTTCTCCGCTTCTGCCGCACTGTTAGATCGGCAATGCCGGCTCGGTAGCTTGGAGTGATATTGGACGTGAAACCGCTCCTCCAGTTGCTTCCACGTCCGGACTGAGTTTGGTGGCAACGAGGTGTACCATCCAAAGGCTGATCCCGTAAGAGATTGTGCGAAAAACCTCACACGTAACGGGTCTGACGCTGAAATCATGCCCAGCTGTGCCAAATATCGGCTCACGTGCTCTATTGAGCTAGACCCTTCTGTTCCATTGAATTTTGAGAATTCAGGGAGCCATTTGGGTGGCAGCGGGATCGATCGTACTCGTCGGGTACGGCTTGGAATAGCCGATTGTTTTCCTCTTCGGCAAGATGCCGAACTGGTCTCTCAAGATGGTGCTGATCTGTTCCATGGTATTAGCTGTAGGGACCGAGCTCTCATGACTCGTTCCGGTGGCATATTTAGCTAGCCATGCTTGTTTGTCAGCGTCTGCTCCAGAAATCCCTGCTGGTGCAATCTGGTTCGTTCGTGCCAAGGCGTTGCAGTCCGGCACGTATGTGCACACGTATCCATGTGGGATCTCCTTAGGCGGCTCATATAGGAATTGGCAATCGCTCGGATCGCCTCCAACCTTGTAGACGACGCACGCCGGTGGACCCGGCGGCTCTGGCGCTGCAAGCGCGAATGGCAGCGACGGTCTGATGCGGAGCGGTATTTCTCCCTGGTGAGTCCCTAGGTTAGGTCCTGACGGAGAGTACTGATGCTTCATGATTTCCTGCACCACACGAACCGCAACGCGCTCGAAAGAGTTCACCAAGCTCTCAGAATGGCGGTGTAGAGAATGAGCCACCATGTAATTAATCTCCTGGCGTAGAGCTCTGGTGCGTTCCTCTGAAGAGGTGGAAAGGTCCACCTCATCAAGAGCACCTTCAGGGGAGAACCCTTTCCATCTGATGCCATGTGAGCGGGTCTTCATGAAAGAGCCGATGAGATCGGCTTCCAAGATGGCTTTCATCTCATCGTACTTCTTCTTGTGCTCCTCAGGCAGATCTGCGTATGTGACTGGTTCGCCCACCACCTCATCCGCAGCTTTTGACATGGTTGCTGCAGATGTCGACGTAGTTGCTGTAGAAGGTCCCACCGGGCGTGCCAGAATGTGTTGCCTACCAAAAACCCACCGGCGCGACGGGCAACACCGTAGAGCCGGGAGGCTCCCAGGACTGCGGTGGATCCTGGTCCCTCGGGCGACGGCCCGCAATGCCTTTGGCGCACGTCCCGGCTGATGCAAGGGCGTGCCACCTGACCTATACCTGGCCAGGAAGGTGATGGATTGCTTGACTAGTTTCCTGCATGGCAAACACGTAAACATTAAATACGAGCCCCGATCGGCTCTTAGGTTGCCCTGTGGATCGGCTCAAAGAGCCGATTGCCCCATGATTCATGTTAGATTTATAGTGACATGGGGATCATGCTATATCGATATCAAGCTAAACTAATCTACGATAGTTTGGGGTTTTCACCGCATAATCGGAACATCCTACGCGTAGTTGAGCCTAGCAGATACGTAAGATAATGGAAAACCAGCCCTAAAGAGGCCTAAAAACCAACATGAAGTTGATCCCCGGAACAATCCCTCTAGGGTTTAATAAACCACACCTTACGCACTACCGGATCGTTCAACCCGTTTATAAGGCCTAACCATGCGGATATCAAACCAATCCTTGAAGAACAAGGAACAACTATAACGGATTAGATCTACTAAATAAAGAACAAGCAAGGTGCTGCCCTTACGCCTAAAATAGGCGTAAGGACAGCTAGATATCGAGGGGTAGCGTAGCTAAGCAAGTACATCGTGAAAGCATCGACGTCAGCCCCAAAACACCTAAGATAAGGGTGTTGCTCGCCATCAAAAAGGCTTCAGCACGAGCAACACCAATGACGAATAAACTGATACTGCCTAGATCGCAAGATGCGATCTAGGCAGCATGTTGCTTACCCGGGAGAAACCCTCGAAACAAGGGGTGGCGATGCGCCTGGATTGATTTGTTGTGAACGTGATCATCCTCCTTTCTCAATAACCCTAGATACATATTTATAGTCCGTAGACTTTCTAACTTGGGAATAAACCCAACCATGTACGAGCTAAACTCTATCTCTTAATTCTAACCGACACGTAACCTACTATAATTTACAGATACACGGGCAGTCTAGCCCAAACTTCTTGTACAAGGCCGATTCAGGAATATCTTCCGTGCATATCCTCTAAGCCCATTTAATCACGGCCATGAAGCCGAGCACAAGGCCTTCCACGATGATGCGCAGAAATACCACCACAAATCCGCCAATGACAAGGGTGTCTACCACCAATGATTACCACCCTCACCTACCATGACCAGCTCGTCGTTCACAAAATCATAGACAAGGCCTACCACAACGGTGCACGGTGTCGTGGATGTAACCACGGCAGATGCTACAGGGGGTAGCACTTCGTTGATGCGAGGGCAAGGGAACATCGCCATCTACGGGTCGAGGTGCAAGGGACGCAAGGTTTTACCCAGGTTCAGCCCCTCCGGAGAGTAAAAGGCCTACGTCCTGCTAGATCTTATTGCTCAGTGGAGAATTACAATGGGGGGGCTGAGCCGGCACGGAGCCAAGAGCTTACAAAGGGGAGATTGGATCTCAGATGAAGTCGTCTAGGGTTTAGCCCGGGGGTTTATATATCCACCCCCGGTCTAGGGTTACAAGGGGATAACCCCGAATCACATCAGTTACTATTAATCCGGGATACCACATCCTTCTTCAAGTAATCTCCACCTCCAGCCGAGCAGATCATCTCCTTGGGACTTCGGCCCAGTCGCCTTCGGGCCCAGTCGGTTAGGCGACTGGCGGTCCTTCCTGGGCCTTCGTCCTTGTGGCGAGTGGGACTGGCGACCCACCCCCTATGGGCATATCCCCATCAGTAGTCCCCGAGCGCGGTGGTGATGAGGCGTAGATCCGGCGCTAGTCGTGAAGAGGCACTGGGGCGGATTAAGACGAATCGCCGCCGGGCTCCCCAAATAAACATCAGTTGGCCGCCAGTCTTCAATCTCCCGAACTTGATGAGCCAGTCGGCGCATGGCAGTCGGTGTGTGCCAGTCGCCGTATGATAGTCGGCGTACGCCAGTCGTCGTAAGCCAGTCGGCGTAGGCCCCGGGTGCGGACACGTGGAAGAGCCAACGGCTAGATTTCACGTTGACCGAGGCGCGAGCCGTTTGCGCGAAGTTGACCGTTGGGTCTGATGTGACCGCTAACGGCTAGCTTTAACGCCCGTTCCGCCGATCCCGTCGTTGATCTTGACCGTTAACTGCGGGGCGATAATCCCGCGGCGGATCAACGGGTGGATTTGATACCTATCTTGAGCGAGTGCGGCGGTATAAAAGGTCGGACCCGGGGATTAGGGCTCACCATTCTGCCACATTCTCTCCCCACTCCTATTCCATCTGCTTCCTGTCGAGAGCTCCCAAGCGCAACCATGGTGGCGAGAGCCTGGGGCAAATCCAAGGTCACTCGCGAGTCTCTTCTCCCGTACGTTGCCTCCGGGGTCATCCCCGAGTTCAAGCAGGAGCGCTGGCGGGTCCCGCCGGCGAACGAGGTGGAGCCGCTCCCGAGGCCGGGCGAATTCGTGCTCTTCCTCAGCTTCTTGGATCGCGGGTTCGCGCTCCCCTCTTCCAACTTCATCCGGCAGCTTCTGGCCTTCTATGGCATAAAGATATGCGACCTGGGGACGCATAGTGTGCAGCAGATCTCCCTGTTTGTGGTGCTGTGCGAGTGCTACCTGGGCTGCCCGCCATACTTCCCATTGTGGGTATCGATCTTCCATGGGCGGGCGACCCGGGCCAGCAAGAGCAGCGAGGCGCTCATCCCGAATGGCGGGATCACCTTCCAGGTGAAGTCCGGGGAGAGCTTCATCGACATGGCGCTCCCCAAGAAGGCGCAGTCGCAGTGGCACCGCTTCTGGTTCTAGGCCAAGGAGTACACTCCCCCCGGCGAGGTTTGCATTCCTCAGTTCGACCCCGAGCCCAGCGTCCCGCGACGTCTCAACGTCCGGTCGCTGCCGCGCGAGCAGGAGGAGGTGGTGAAGGGGATGCGCCAGGCGATCCAGGCTCTGAAGGACAAGGGCCTGACGGCGGCCAACATGTATAACTGCTGGCTCGGCCGCCGGCTGATCCCCCTGCGGTGCCGAGCCCACTCCATGTGGGAGTACCGGGGGCAAAACGACTGCACCCGGTCGACGGCGACCGAGTGGGACGAAGGCGAGTACCGGAAGGCGCTCGCCAAGATTACCACGGCCACCTTTACCTCCTTCGAGGACGGCCTGCAGCCCTTCTCCGAGGACAACCCGGCGCCTCAGGTATTGACTTGTACAGCGACCCCGGACGCCTAGGTAGTGCTTCTCCTTTCTAACTTATTTCCTTGATTCAAATGCAGCGGTGGCAGAAGATCGCCGACCATCTCCCCCCTCTCGCCGGGAAGGAGCCTCCGGAAATGACCGAAGGGGAGGAGGAGGAGGTAGACGACGAGGAGGAGCGCACCGAGTCGGACTCCGAAGCGCGAGACTTCGTCGGACTCCCGCGCGGATCGAAGAGGGGCGCCGGGTCTTCATCACAGGGCGCTCCGAAGCCGCAGGAGGGCGAAGGGGACGAAGAGGCGACCTCTCGCCCGGAGGAGGGGGAGCCTTCAAAGGAAGGGGCCGAGCCGCTGCCCAAGCAGCTGCGCCCGACTATCCTGGAGGGCTCCATAAGGCTTCAGTGCCCCCTGAAGGACGCGATCAACGCTGGAGCCCGAGCCGGCCCGGGCGTAAAGGCGATCCCCACGGTGAAGTAAGTACTCCTTGTCGAACTTGCTCTCTTCATGGCGGGATTGGCTAACGACCCACCTCGCTCCCCCGCAGGTCCAAGAGGAAGGTCCTGGCAAGACCTGCTCCAATTGGGGCGGCGGCCAGAAGGGCGGCCGAGGCGAAGAAGGCGGCCGAGCTGAAGAAGGCCATGAGAAGAAAGCGGCGCCTTCCGACCTTGGAGGCGCGGGGTCGGCTCGGGAGGAGCCTATCGCTGCGAGCCAGGCTGAGAAGGCGAGCGCCGGCCGTGCCGACCCCACCACCGACGTTTTCCCCTTGCCCAGCGTGGGTCGCGGGGGCACGGCGAGTGCGGCGATGGGACCGAGCGCCGCTCCACCCGTGGTAGAAGAGGAGTCGGTGGGCATCGGCTCGACTGAGGGTCAGAGGGCGCCCGAAGTCGAGGATGACACCGCCGAGGAGGGCGGCCTCTCGGTGCCGATGAAGGAGCGCCGGTCCAAGGCCGCCAGGGACCGAGTCCACCCCAGCGACCCCGAGACGGGGACAGATGGGGCACCGTCGACCGACGCGGTGATGCAGGCGGGTGAAGCGGCCGAATCGCGCCGTCCTCCGCCTTCTACTTTGACCTTCACTGAGCTCCACATGGCACTTGGTGAAGCACACGTGGTGAGTATTTCTGTACTCGCAGTCTAGTCGCCCCCAGTCCCCGAGGGTCGACTTGGCCTGTAGGGGCGAGTCGAGTCTTCTCCGTCCTGCCTGGACTGCTTTTACTGACCTTCGCGCCGTTTTTGTGCAGGTGGAGGTTAAGCGACTGACCGCGCTCGTGGAGGAGGCGGCGCAAAAGAACCGGAAGCTCATTGCTCTGGGCAGTAAGTCATACCCACTCGCTTTCCCCTCCCAGTCGCGCTCGCCTTGTTTGTACTTTTGTTCTCACCGCCCCCCTTTTTTTGTAGCAGAGGCGCAGGCGAAGGCGCTTGCCGAGGCTCGGGAAGGGTTCGTCAAGGAATCCTTCTACCGCGAAGCCGAGTTCCGGGCGCAGCAGGCCGAAGAGGCCCGGAAAAAGGTGAAAGCGGAGGTGGCGGACCTGACGAAGGTCCTGGAGCAAAAGGGCCGGGAGCTGGAGGATGTCATCGCCGAGTACAAGGTGAAGCTGGAGGCCGCGACGGATGCGCGGGATTCCGCGCGGGGGGCCGCCGCAGCCCTGCTAGAAGAGGTCGCGGCCTTGAAGCTGCTGCACGCCAAGGAGTTGGCCGCGGAGAAGGAGGCGTCCGAGGGCATCGTCCTGGCGGTGCAAGCCGAGAAGACCAACTTCGAGGCTTTCATCCGCGAGATGTCGCGGCAGCTTCTTGGTAAGTTTCCATCTCTCTCCTGTTGTTTTGTTGTCGATTGCCGCGGCGGCGAGTCCCCGAGTGTGGCGAGTCGGCGTCGGGGGCGAGTCCCCGAGTGTGGCGAGTCGGCGTCGGGGGCCAGTCCCCGAGCATGGCGAGCCGGCTTCGGGGGCCAGTCCCCGAGCATGGCGAGCCGGCTTCGGGGGCCAGTCCCCGAGCATGGCGAGTCGGCTTGGGGGGCCAGTCCCCGAGCATGGCGAGTCGGCTTCGGGGGCCAGTCCCCGAGCATGGCGAGTCGGTGTTGAGGGCGAGTTCTCACTTCACTTTCTTCTTGTTGCTGGTGGTAGGTACAAGCGACTTCACAGAGACGGCGACTCCACGGGAGTGCCTGTCGACCGCGACCGCGCGCATCATTGCCTGCGCGGGGGAGATACTGGCGGCGCTCCAGTACCTGAGTCCGCGGGAGATTATTCCGCGGGACACGCCGTCCGTCTTCAGGGCCGTGTCCAACATCCCGGCCGTCGTTGACTGGCTTCGCCGCTCCTCCTGCCGCGTTGGTGTTACCATGGCTTTGAGCATGGTGCTGGCGCACTACTCGGAGGGGTTTGACGTGGAGGAGGTCACTGCTGGCTTCCCCTCGGAGACTGGCGAATTTGACGTCGCCGAGGTGCTGCGCTTGATGGAGGCAGTGCGCCCTTATGCCGACCGGGTGCTGGCGACCGCTGACTTGGAGACTCACATCCCCAGCCAGGCGGCGCCTGGGGACGCGGAGAAGGAGGTCGGCCCGGTGGACTACCCCGCGGAGCGCCTCTTCCATGCCGCGGCTACCGGCTCCTTGTCCACGTACCCGGTCGTCTTGTACACGCCGAAGTTTCGTCATGGCGATGGTGGCGCCGAGCCCGTTGTGGAGGAAGCTCCGGGGCCGTCCCAGTAGATTCTTGGACCCCTGCACATGATGTAACTCGAATTCCCGCAAGCGGGTGTCAGTTGTAAATAGAGTGTCAGCTTTTGCTTAATTGTAACTCGATGGTCGCTTTTAAATTAAGTGAGTGTGACGGCGATGTTTTGGAGTTGGGTCCGACTCTCCATGGCCTACAGGCCAGTCGCCATGCGACCCCGATGAAGGCTATCGACTTGACTGTTTTCCTTGTCGAGCTGGGCGTCCCCAGTCGCAGTACGTAGTCATTATAGTGCGAATAGCAGCCTCATGGGTGGAGTAGCGGTGAACTTGTAGTTGCGTTGTTTGCATGTAGCGCGCCACTCGTCGTGGCTCGGTGAGCCAGTCGCTAGGCGACTCCAAAGGGGGTTCTTGCGGGCGTTTTTCCTTGGCGAGCCGCGGGTCCGTTTTGCGGGGTCCCTGGTCGAAGTACTTGGCCATTCAAGTCACCAGCCTAAGGTAGAGGAGGGCATTGGTGTGCTGTATAGCGTAGCACGAGACGGTCGCCGTGGCCCGGGGGGCTGGTCGAGCATGCGACCCTGCTGTGGGTTCCAGTCGCCGTTTTCACCCGACGGCGTAAGGGGTGGTAGGTGACCGGGCCTGGTGTTGCGCCCAGTCGCCCCGCCGTGCCCTTGTTAGCCCGGCTACTTGGCCAATCGTGGACTTCACTCTTCCAGCAGCGGCGACCGAAGGTCTCTCAGTACCAAGTCGCTTGTCATGGCGACTAGGCCGGTATGTACCGAGATGAGAGATGGAGACAGCTAGCGGGTGATGGAGAGGCAATCGGAGTTGGAGATCAATGCAATCGGCGACTTTTATTAACCTCTGAATTTGTGGGTTACACTTTTTCCTTAGGTGTAAAACCGTCGGAGGAGGTTGACGTTCCAGGGGCGCTCCACCTCTCTGGTGAGCGGTTCGCCTTTGTCGTCCTTGCGGACGTCGTGAGGTAGTAGGAGTCGTTGCCGAGTACGCGGCTGACGGCGAACGGTCCTTCCCAGGGCGGGGATAGCTTGTGCATGCCTTTCTTGTCTTGAATTAGCCGGAGCACGAGATCTCCAACTTGGAAGGAGCGACTCCGAACGCGACGACTGTGGTAGCGGCGGAGATCTTGCTGGTAGATGGCGGTCCTGGAGAGTGCGAGGTCCCTGGCCTCGTCAAGGAGGTCGATATCATCTTGGCGAGCTCGCTCGTTGTCTTCTTCGGCGTAGTTAATGACCCGAGGCGAGTCGTAGGCGATATCCGTGGGCATAACTGCCTCGGCGCCATATACCAGGAAGAAAGGCGTGAAGCCGGTCGATCTGTTTGGTGTTGTGCGGATGCCCCACAGCACTGAGGGGAGCTCTTCTGCCCAGCAACCGGCTGCGCGTTCCAGGGGCACGACCAGGCGCGGCTTGAGTCCGTGGAGGATGCTCTGGTTCGCTCTTTCTGCTTGGCCGTTCGACTCGGGGTGTGCGACTGACGCGAGGTCGAGTCGGATGCCTTTCTCCTCGCAGAAGTCGGCCATCTCCCCTTTGGCGAAATTGGTGCCATTGTCGGTTATGATGCTGTGAGGGTAGCCATATCGATAGATAAGCTCGCGTACGAACTTTGTGGCTGTCTTCCCGTCGCACTTCTTTATGGGTTTTGCTTCTACCCATTTGGTGAACTTGTCCACCGCGACCAGGAGGTGAGTGTATCCGCCGGGGGCCGTTTTGAACTTCCCTACCATGTCCAGGCCCCAGACGGCGAAGGGCCAGGTGAGGGGGATGGTCTTCAATGCTGACCCCGGCATGTGCGACTGGCTTGCGTACTTTTGGCACCCGGCGCACGAACGGACGAGCGCGATTGCATCTTCGTGGGCTATTGGCCAACAGAAGCCATGACGGAAAGCTTTGGTGACTATGGAACGCGCGCCTGCGTGGTGGCCGCAGTCCCCTACGTGGATGTCGCGCAGGATGTTGCGCCCTTCTTCGGTGGCGACGCATCGCTGGAACACTCCCGAGACACTGCGCTTGTATAGTTCTTTATTGATGATGGTGAAAGACTTGCACCTGCGTACGATAGCTCGTGCTTTGGCTTCGTCCATTGGCAGTATCTGGCGCTCGAGGTAGCTCATGTATGGCTTGGTCCAGTCGACGCTGTCGGAAGCGAGTGCGACTAGGGTGGAGTCGGGAGCAGGAGGTTCAGCAATGTCCAGCTCGCGGGGTGCGCGCACCGAGGGGTGGCTGAGGATATCCAGGACGACGCCTGGAGGGGGTTGGAGTCGCTTGGACCCGATTCTGGCTAGCGCATCAGCTTCCTCATTCTTGCGCCTGTCGACCCATTCGACGACATGGCCGGCGAAGCTAGCGCCGGCTTGATCGACGGCGCGCTTGTATGCAATCATGTTGGCATCGGTGGCGTCGCAGGTGCCGGAAGTCTGGCTGGCGACCAGGTCGGAATCGCCGAGGCAGCGCAGCCGTGTTGCGCCCATCTCTTTTGCTACTCGCATGCCGTGTAGAAGCGCTTCGTACTCAGCCATGTTGTTGGTGCAGGGCTCGAATCTGAGTTGCAGGACGTACTTCACGGTGTCGCCCTTTGGCGATGTGAGGACGACTCCCGCGCCTGCCCCCTCGAGGTTCTTGGAACCGTCGAAGTGCAGTGTCCAATGCTTGAGGTCCGCGGGGGAGCTTGGTTGCTGGGCCTCTTCCCAGTCGGCGAGGAAGTCGGCGAGTGCCTGAGATTTAATGGCGTGGCGCGACTCGTAGGTGATGTTGTGGACGCCGAGTTCGACTGCCCACTTGGCGATCCGGCCAGTTGCGTCGCGGTTACGGATGATGTCGGCGAGTGGCGTTGAGGCGACTACCTTGATGGGGTGTTCGTGGAAGTAGGGGGCCAGTCGCCTATGGGCCCTGAGGACTGCGTACACCAGCTTTTGGTAGTGCGGGTACCGTTGCTTGGATTCGATTAAGGCTTCGCTGATGTAGTAGACCGGGCGCTATACCAGCTGCTCTTTTCCCTCTTCCTTGCGTTCGACGACCATGACCGCGCTTATCGCGCGGTTCGACGCGGCGACGTATAATAGCATAGTCTCTTTTGGTAGCGGGGCCGCGAGGATAGGGGCGTTCCGAAGGGCATGTTGGAGTTCTTCCAGAGCCCGTTGCGCTTCGTCCGTCCACCTGAATGACTCTGACTTCTTGAGCAAGCGGTAGAGTGGCATGGCCTTATCGCCGAGCCGGGGTATGAAGCGACTGAGGGCGGCGACCCGGCCGGCGAGTTTCTGTGCGTCGACCAGGCAGGTTGGTTGCTTGGTGCGCATGACCGCCAGTGTCTTCTCCGGGTTGGGCTCGATGCCTCGTTTGGAGACGACGTAGCCGAGCAGCTGTCCAGAAGGGACCCCGAAGGTGCACTTCAGAGGATTGAGCTTGATCTTGTATCGCCGCAAGTTGGCGAATGTCTCAGCAAGGTCGGCGATGAGGTCGGCCTGGCGAGTCGACTTGACTACTACGTCGTCGATGTAGACATGTACGTTGCGGCCGAGTTGGCTTTCCAGGCAGTTGTTCATACACCGTTGGTATGTCGCTCCGGCGTTTTTGAGGCCGAAGGTCATGGATGTGTAGCAGTAGGCACCCAAGGGCGTGATGAACGTTGTCTTCTCTTGGTCTTCCTTGGCCATCTTTATTTGGTTGTACCCAGAGTAAGCATCGAGGAAGCATAGCGACTCGGATCCGGAGACCGCGTCGATAATCTGATCGATTCACGGCAGGACGAACGGGTCCTTGGGGCACGCGCTATTGAGGCTAGTGTAATCGATACACATTCGCCATGTCTTGTTCTTCTTTAGCACCAGGACTGGGTTTGCCAGCCACTTGGGGTGTTTGATTTCGATGATGAAGCCGGCGGCGAGTAGTCGGTTCACTTCTTCGGCGATTGCGCGTCGCCGCTCTTCTCCTACAGGGCGCATTGCTTGCCTAACGGGGCGTGCGGAGGGATCGACGTGTAATTTGTGCTCAGCAAGTTCTCTCGGGACACCGGCATGTCAGACGGTTTCCATGCAAAGATATCTCGATTCTCACGGAGGAACTTGATGAGCGCGCTTTCCTATTGGGCGGACAGGCCCGTCCCAATGGTAATTTGCCTACTTGGATCATTCTCTACAAGATCTACTTGACGAGTGTCGGTTGCAGGCTTGAAAGTTGCTGCGGACGAGTCGAGCTCGGTCGGCTTCTCCAGGATGGCGGGATCGTTGCGATCGACTGGGTACTTGGCGAGCTCGGCGGAGTTGTCTTGCTCGTCGGCGATGACGGCATCGGCGAGCTTGGCGCTGACGTCCTCGCACTCTAGTGCCATCTCCGGGTCGCCGTGGACGGTGATGACGCCGCGAGGCCCTGGCATCTTCATCATGTTGTATGCGTAGTGGGGTGCCGCCATGAACCGGGCGAACGCCTGCCGGCCGAGCACACAGTGGTAGGAGCTGCGGAAGTTCACCACCTCGAATGTTATCCGCTCGGTGCGGTAGTTCACGGGCGTACCGAAGGTGACTGGCAACGTAACCTTGCCGATCGGGAAGGCCTTCCGCCCGGGGACAATGCCATGGAACGTGACCTTGGTGTTCTCGAGGCGTGAGTCTGGTAAACCGAGTCGCTGGAAGGTTTCGTAATACAGAATGTTGATGGAGCTTCCCCCATCCATCAGGGTTTTCAGCAGCCAGTAGTCGGCGACCATGGGCCTGACGACCAGTGCCACTCGACCGGGGTACTCGATGCGGGGGCGTGATCTTCGCGGCTCCAGGTAATGCTCTGCTCGGACCAGTTGAGCCACCGGGGCACGTCAGAAAGGATGACCGCGTGTACTGCCACTGCCCTTGCGAGGACCTTCCTGTCCCGCCGATCGCCGACCCCGGTGAAGGTGTGGAGCGAGCCGGCGCTGCGACCAAAGCCTTCTCCCTTGTGCTGGTCTGGGTCCTTGGCGCGGTCCTTGTGCTGATTGCCGCCGTCGTTTTCCTTGGCGCGGAGGGCCTTCTCTATCTGCTTCAGGGAGTAGCAGTTTCCCGTCGTGTGATTGGAGGGCTTGCCCTCCTTGCTGTGCTAGATGCATGGGGCGTCGAAGCGCTTGGGCTGAGGCTGATCCTCCCGTGGTGCACGGTTGTCACGCCGGAAGGATTTTGGCTCGCGCTGCTCGTAGTCGGCGTTGGCGACGAGCTCGTTGTGTCCTCCTTCTCCGCGACGCTTGCCGTTGTTAGACCGTCCGCTGAATCGGTAGTCGCCGCGTCGGGGTTCTGTGTGAGTGGGACGGCGATTGCGTCGCTGGCCGTACTCGTCATCCGAGTCGACTGTAGGATCTTCGTCAGCGTAGCGAGTGGCGATGTCGAAGAGCTCGGAGATTGAGATGTTATCTCTGCTGACGCGACGGAGCTTGGCGCTTAGCGGTTCGTACCGGCAACACCGTCGGAAGCAGTAGATTGCCGTGTCCGTGCTGATGCCGCTGGAGGTCGTCCACATGTCTTGCCAGCGCTGGACCCATCGACGAGTCGACTCGCGCGGGCCCTGGACACAGCGATCCAGGTCTTCTATAGTTGTCGCACGGGTGTACGCGCTGGCGAAGTGCTGGATAAATGCGGCGCGGGCTTCTTCCCAAGAATCGATGCTGTTGGCGGTGAGGGTGTTGAACCAGTGGCGATTGACGCCGTCCATCATGAGAGGCAGGTAGCGTGCCGCGAGTAACTCGGAGTGGCCTTGGATCCCCATTGCCATGGCGTACGAATCGATCCAGACTGTGAGGTCGATATGTGTGTCGTACTTCTCGATGTCACGGGTCCCCTTGAACCCAGCGGGGTACGGCTCGCCTCTGATCATTGGCCCGAAGCAGGCGGGGCCGACTCGAGTGAACGCGCTCTGGCGCGGGGCTTCATCGGCGTAGCGGTCGTTCAGCCGGTTTCGCGCCCGCCATTCTTGATCGTTGACGATGTGGGTTCGCGCGTCGACGGGCTGTCCGTTGGCGGCGACCATCACCCGCGCGGGGCGCGGCTCGATTCGGTTGTTGGTCGAGTGGGCCGCGCGCGGTGCTGGCGGCGGACCGTTGTTGGCGTTGACGACTGCACGATTTGCCGCGCCCGACGACGCCGCGCGACTGGCGGACGTGCGCGAATAGAGTCGCCGTTGCGAGTCGGCTGCGGCGTGCTGTTGCTCCAACGCCTTGGCAACCAGGGCCTTGGCGTGCTGGACGAGGATCGCGCCGTCTCCCGTTTCGGGGAGCCTTGCAAGGACGGCTTGGGTGGCCGCGACGTTGTCGGCTGGAGACGAGTGCAATGGTAGGCCGTTGGCGTCAACTTCTGCCCGAGGAACTTCGGGTGGTGGTGGTGGCGGTGGTGGTGGCGGTGCTCCGTGTGCCGCTCTGTCGGCGGCAGGCCGACTTCCTTCCTTGATGTCGGGGTTCTGGACTCGGGCGACCCGAGTTTCTCCATCTGGATCGTCGAAGTTAAGGCGCGCGCTGGGGAAGTCGTTCGCGCGGGCGCGCTCCATGCGCAGGCGATTGCGCTGCTGGCGATAGTGGGATACAACTATCGCTTCGTCTTGCTCGAGACGAAATTTCTGCCGTTTGGCGAGCTCCTTCTTCCTCTGTTCTTCGAGGGCCGCCCGGTGCGCCTCGATCTCCGTCACGGTGACGGTTGCAGGGAGCGGGGTGGTGAAGGCGTCGACCGGAGGCTCCTCCTCGGCTCCTGCCATGAAGACTGCGGTTGGGTAACGATATCGTGGGCCCTCGACGAAGTCCGAGTCGGAGTCGCTGCCGAAGAGGGAGAGGATGGAGTCGTCCTCGAAGCCATCCTCGAAGTCGCTTGGGTGAGAGACCAAGGAGATGGAGTCTTTGAACGACGCCGTGGCGATAGAGCGGGCAGTCGGGGACACAGCGGTGGACCCAGCGACCGATGCCGTGGCGATGAAGTCAGCGTCGATCGCTGCGATACCGAAGTCGGCGGCTGGGACGGTGTCGATGGAGTCGGCGGCTGACGTGGTGACGATGGGGTTGGCGGTCGGCGCCACGGCCGCCGAGTGAGCGTCATCCTCCAGGGCCGACTCGGCCTCCGCGTATACCTCGCCGGTAACTAGGCGAGTGGCGGTGTGGAGCTGTCCCGGCGCGAAGGGGTCGTGCGATCGACCAGGGCGGGGCTCGGTGGGGTCGCTGACGCCGGCGAGCCCAACGAAGAGGTTGATGGAGCCGATCGGCACCATCCAGGCGTGCTTGAGAGGTGGCGAGGCAGGCCGGTAAGTGTTGGCTGGATGTGGAAGAAATTGCCGTGGCGATCATCCTGCCGGAAGCGACCGGCCGCGCAGGCGAGTAGGGCCTCGCCGTAGCTCGGAGGCTTGATGTCCCATGCCCACGGTGGGCGCCACCGTCGTGGATGTAACCACGGCAGATGCAGGTAGCACTTCGTTGATGCGAGGGCAAGGGAACATCGGCATCTACGGGTCGAGGTGCAAGGGACGCAAGGTTTTACCCAGGTTCAGCCCCTCCGGAGTAAAGGCCTACGTCCTGCTAGATCTTATTGCTCGGTGGAGAATTACAATGGGGGCCTCGTCGGCACGGAGCCAAGAGCTTACAAAGGGGAGATTGGATCTCGATGAAGTCGTCTAGGGTTTAGCCCGGGGTTTATATATCCACCCCCGGTCTAGGGTTACAAGGATAACCCCGAATCACATCAGTTACTATTAATCCGGGATACCACATCCTTCTTCAAATAATCTCCACCTCCAGCCGAGCAGATCATCTCCTTGGGACTTCGGCCCAGTCGCCTTCGGGCCCAGTCGGTTAGGCGACTGGCGGTCCTTCCTGGGCCTTCGTCCTTGTGGCGAGTGGGACTGGCGACCCACCCCCTATGGGCATATCCCCATCACACGAACATGGAACGGTGGAACCGATGAACAAGATGATCAAGTGGGAAAGCGATTCATTGAGTAACATGTTACTGTACACCCAAATAAACTCCCACATGTGCATAACTTGCAACATACTAGCGACTGATTTATCTATATGTCTACGATCGTCGAAACAAAAAACTTGCAACATAAGAGTTGTGTGCAATGGTGGGGTGAAGCTACCCCTGAAAAAAAATTCCATCGCTCAACTGTGTGTGAAGAATTTGAGAAAATCCGCTCAAAAAAGACCTAAACATGAACACACGAAATTTATGATTTATAGCTAACAAAACTCAAAACCGATTGTCGGTATGGAATCACATATTCGACGTGCATATTTTTCATGTACATCTTATGTGGAATCAAAGCATGGTTTTGTTGATTAGAAGAGGGTGGGTGTAAGAGGTTAAGAAGAGGTGGGCGGAACCAAAGCACGTGCAAAACATGCATCAGTGGAGCGCTACAGAATATATATACAATGGGGTAGGCTCCAGGGAAACGGCCTATTTGGGCATTCCTCCTGGGCTTAGCCTAAAGGTGTTTTTTAAACCGTGCTAGGCAACAACATGGAGGGAACCGGGAAACCAAATGAACCAAATGATCAATTCTCGCCTCGACGGATGCGAGCCAAAGTGACCTGAGGCTACCAAACAAACCCTTAGACAATATACTTGTGTTGTATATGTCATGGTGCACTACACCAGGCGTATAACTCTCCTTTGTATACGCCAGGGAGGCTATTCCCGAAATCTATCATGTAACCGGTGGGAGAACCAACAATGGTTCCCTTGTCGATTGACAATCTAACGTGTATTCCCTCTGTCGTTAGGGGCCCGTTTGGTAGCCTGAGCTAATTTAAAGCACCACTGGCGTAGTGAGATGGGAGTGCCTGCGCGTTGCAAACGGGCGATGTGCCATAAAAGGCATGTCGCTTGGTTGCCCGTGTGGCATTTTATACACCGGAGAGCGAAGCCAACTCCTATTGTTTGGGTGCATGCACATATGTCTTTCTGCCCTAGTCGTGCAGCATAGACCTTGTTTGGTTGCAGACATGAGCATGTTGTGGTAACCCCTTCCCTTAGAGTGGTGAGGTTACCTAGTACTTCTAACTGAATAACAACACATTTATCTAGATCTAAGGCTAGGGTTTGCAGAAGCTTACAACAACCGGAGTGATCGACACAGAGGAAAAAAACAACAATATGTGACCTGTAGCCGCTGCCACAGCCAACGTCGTCGCTGCCAGCCTCGTTGACCGTGCGGGTGAGGAAGAGCCAGTCATGTCGCTAGATCGGGAAAGGTGGATGAACTCGAAATGGGGGGAATGGGGGATTTGGATTTGGCGGTGAGAGAGCCGCCCCTATATACGGTGGCTAAATTTGGAGCGCGGTCACCGAATTCATCCCGCCGAGTTTTCGCCATTCCGCGTGAGCTCGCGCCATCTCCCCTCGGTGGCTCTGCGGGACCGCGGCATTATCGATTTGTGCGGAGACAAGGGTGACTCGCTAGAAACGGCCGATCCGGGCATTCCTCTGGGACCTGTCCTGAGGGTGCTTTAAGAACCGTGCGGTGCGACAACGCGGAGGAGTTCAGGATACCAAACAGACCAAATATTGCGCCCCTCATGCGAGCCAAGAGGAGCTCAGGCTACAAAACACGCCCTAGTATATTGCAGGCATTGCACAAGGCCCCAAAAAGACAAGAAGACAAAGTTTCATGTATCCACTCTGACAAACCTACAAACATTGTGCCTCACCAGCATGACCACATATCATACACTTGCTAGACGTTCGCTCATCAAGAACTTCCCCTCAGCAGATCCCCATTAAACGATTGTACTTCCCTTGTTCCAATGATACTTTACAAACATCATATGGAAATACATTCAAGATATATTAATGACATCTATTTTGCATTGTACATGTTAATGATTTACTCTAAACACTTCGTCAAATTTACATAGTATGAGTCTTGTTATATTGTGAAAACAACATAACTGAAAACAAGTGAGTATGCCCGTCAAGGGAGTCTAGCTCGAACTTCAAGTCCGAGAGGATCATCTAAGAAAGTAGGTCTCGCCGTAGGAGTGAAAACTCTAGCTTCATATGTGAGAAAGTTACAAATGACCCATGGAGTGCCTTTTCAAGTTCCGAAGCCTAGATGACCATCAATACCCTTGGTGGGGAGAGAAAAGTTTGGGTTAAAGAGTATCTCCTAAAAAAATCCTAAAAAGCCCCCAGCTAGATGGGAAAAGCAAAGATAGTATGCTCTTCTTTGGCCCATGCACTTGGTCCATGGGAGAAGAACACAAAAGGATTTTTCTCCATTAGCTCCATTAATTGACATTTTCTTTTATGATTTGTATTTCTTCTTCTTGACCTCATTATTTCTGACGTCAGTAGCATGGTCGAGGCATTAGGGAAGGGCCCGTGGTGAAGGTCTAATGTCCATTCTTACAACACCGACTTTTGAAAAAATAAACGCCCTAATACATTGGAATGGATGCTATTGTAACTATGGACAACAAGAAGATAGCGGGCGGCATGGATTGCTTAAACTTATCATCTGCAAAAAAGAAACACGGTCGACATGATTCGAACATACGAGCCTAGCAAACCTAAATGGATTTCACATGTCATGTCAATAGAGCCTGCTAGTGATAGTTAATACATAAGGCAACCATTTTCGAAGGAGTGTTCGATCCGTAATCAGAGCCAGCCATTTGCTCGCAATAGAGCCTGCCTGTGATAGTTGATGCACTCATGCATGATGACCAACGTTGCAAGCTAACCATAAGACGTCGGTCGACACTACGGTAGTGGCGGAAGTAATGAGAATCTTTCTTGGACTTAAAGTATGAAATGATCAAGTCAAGAAGTAGATCTCACCATAAGAGTGAGAGCTCTTGTTTCATATGAGTGATAGGGTACAAAAAAAACCAATGTGGTGTCTTTTATAGTTCTGAAGCCCTATACAAATAACCAACAATACCTTTGGCACTGAGGAAATGTTAGGGTTAGAAGTTTATTCTAAGAAAACCTTAAAAAGCGTTCAAGTGGGGGAGGGGGATACAATTTAGTATTGTCTTCTTTGGCCCATGCTCTTGGTCCATGGGGTGAGCACAAAAAGGACTTCATGGCCCTCATGGGCTTCATTCTTCTTGGGATGCTATATTTTTTCTCCTTTGACTCCATTAGTTCATCTTATCTTTTATGTTTTGTATTTTCTTCTTCTTGGTCTTTGCATTTTCGGCATCGGTCGGTACCACGGTGGAGGCCGAGGGGAGTCCCTGAGGTGAAGGTCCGATTTCCATTCTTACAATGCCGACTTTTGAAACAAAAACCACCTTATTCATTGGAATTGATGTAGTATGTTTTATTACCGTGTTTGTGTATCCCGTTGTAGCCACGGATAGCAAGAACATAGTGGAGGGCATGGATTGCTTGAACGTATCTGAAGAAGAATAAAACACGGTCGACATGCTTCGAACATGCGGGCCTAGCTAAATTCAATGAATTCCACCCGTCATGTCAAATAGAAATAGGGCCTGCCCGTGATGGTTAGCAGAAGGCAGCCATTTCCGGCAGCAGTGCTGTGCAATCAGAGCCAGGCATTTGCTCGCAAGGACGGTCATGCACTCGGCCATTTTACAAGCTAGCTGTGACTGTAAGAGGTCGGCACCATAATGATTATCGTTTCTTCCCCCTGCTCCATGCTATTCCACGATAGTTGATGGATAGTAGAGTTCATGTGCAGACACACCACACAGCCGCGCGTTCTTTGCCGGTCCTTGCACCGGAAAAGCTAGAAGACATGTAGGTCACGAAGCGTGATGCGTTGATGGTTGCTTCACTTGGAGGTCCCTACGTTGCTAGTGATGTCTAAAAATGATGCCGAACACACAGCGCATCCTCTTAATCAGGAATTCAGGACAAGTCCCTGTTGCTCAGGATCACCATACTTGGGCAAGTATAATTTCTTGGTATGGAGGCGACGATGGAGAAGGAAGGAATCTAGGAGCGAGCATGAAAACAAGCCTGACAGCAACGTCGAGGCGCGCCCGACGGCGACGTTTCCCTGAACGCCCATGAACCTGAAACTGAAAGAGAGATGGATCGGTCGAAGCGGACAGGGAGGTATCAGGAGATGGGCGAGGTGAGTTGGACTTGAGTTGAGGACAGCAATGGTGCCATGGTGGTTGGTCGCAGGACCTGCCATTGCAGGCAATGGCGGAGCGCGAGCTGATTCGGAGGAGAGAGCGAGAGAGGGAGATGATGATAGGGCCGAGCGAGGATGTCGACACGGCGGCGTCGGAGCGGTCACCAGTCCACAACGGACTTGATTCCGAAGCCGGGTTTCACGAATCGGCTTCGCCGTCCCATCGTACATGGACCTCCTGGGCCAGCCCACTTTTTCGCAAGCCAAGCCAGGCCGTACGCGCCATACACATGCTCGCTCTGCCCGCTTGCCTCTCCGGGTATGGGCCCCCACCACAGCAGTACAATCTCTCTCGCTCAACTCCTTGGCTTCAATAATTGCTATGCCCGAATTAGAAACAAGGAATCCTCTTTCCCCGGAGAAATGCTACGGACACTCGAGTGCTACGTAGTATTCCCTCTACTCTTTCTTTTTCAGGGATGTGCCTAGGCTAGGCGGCACATTTTTAAGCATCTCCAAGGATATTAAAATGCGGAGAAAATAAGGATTTTGTTAGCCCGTCGTGTGTTCCAAGGATCAATTCTGCTTCTAGGGTAGTCCTTTTTTCTGGTCAATTGTAAATATTGGAATGACGTGGTGTTCCTTTTTAGGTGGAATATATGCAACTTCTTTGCATGGTACTAGCAGTACACGTACTTAAGAGTTTACTAGACAGGTACAAGCTAAAATCGTCGAGGTTTACAGCAGGGCCAACATCGTCGAGGTTAGAGCATCTCCACCCCCCCCCCCCCCCATTCGGTGTCAGGCAAAGCTCTTTTGCCGACCATATGGAGGGTGTCGGCGACGATTGCTGGCGATTGGCGTTTGAGGAACGGTCTGCCTCTGTAAAGATGTCGTAGGTAGCCAGTGTCACCATACTTCCAGCTTCTCCAAAGCTCCCAATACTACCAGCTTCCCACTAGCGGGGGCACCACGTCCCAGGTGTCGGCGAGCAGGTTGCACACAACTAGATGAACGATGCTTCTTCTTCTGCCTCTGCTTCTGTCAATCTCAATATAGTAGGAGGAGGCCATGCTGTGAGGCAAGCGGCACCGCGCGGCCGAGGCGGCCCCCGGCGGCGGTCTCAGGGAAGAAGGAACCTAGGAAAATGTTGTGGGGCTGGAACACATATCCCGACGTCGGGACGAGGAACATCATGGAGATAAGACACTGTTTCGACTTAACCCACACCTTGCAGAGAACTGCATCATGGGCGTCCCTTGCCGGCTGTCGAGTAACTCCGGTGTGGTCGGTGAGTTGTTTGCCGGTGAAAAGAGGCTGCTTTGGCTCCCCAAACGCCGTCTTTCGATGGCGGTGTGATCCCCTCCAATATAGCGTTTGTGACCGCCTTCGCCTTGAGCTCCTTGGACCAGGCCTCCCTCACACGACGGTCGCCCTAGATCACCGCGCGACGCTCAATGTCTAATGGCCACATCGCGTTCATCTAGTTCTATTGTCGCTCCTTCGCACTCTGTGGCTTCTTCACCTTGGATCCATCGACGACAGGGCGAGGATTTTGGAAGTTGTTCGGCTCCATCTTTGCGGCAAGGAGGAGGCGAGGGGGCATCAAGGCAAGATGAGGAAATGGCAATTTTTGGATGGAAAATCTTTCTCACTCGTCGATAGCCCCCCCCCCCCTGGGTTAGGTTTAGCCTAAGGGTTCCAACGGAAGAAAACGTAAAATGAGGATTTTTTTACCCCTTCGTGAACTCTGGTATTCCCTCTGTCACGTTCTTTTTCTAGGAGGAATCGATGCAAGATCTTAGCATGGTACTACCTTGTAGTACACACATTTAAGATATTCAGTAGAGGTATGACATTGTCGAGGTTTACAGCTGGGCTAGCATCGACAAGGTTACCAACTAAAGAACCATGAATATGATCTATATCTACTACAAGTGTAGATATTTTTAAGCTGTTTCATAGTATAGGGCTAAGCGTTGTCGGCCACCAACGCAGAGGTGCACGGAGCAAATTTCCGGAACCAATCTCGTCATGGAAGTGAGTGATGCAACATGAGACCAAACAAAATGAGCTGTGATGTGGACACCCGGGGCCATCGCTGTTGGCCATGGTAAGAAAGGCGCCAAACACACACTCACACCCACACACACACTCTCAAAGCTAGCTATCAAAGCTAGCAGCCAATCTCTACCTCATTTACATTGCCCATCCGTGCTCAAATCCATCTCGCTCACCCAATCGAGAAAAAAAAAAACAGAGAAGAGGAAATGTAGAAAAGAATAGCATCCAGTAATTGATTCAGTTGGTCTTGTACTGGTGATGGTTGATGATCGGTTGCGGGGTTGAGGAAATTAATTAAACCCCTCTTGCTTAACTGATTTCACCGGCTTGTTCAATGGAACACAAACCTCTGCACGGTCGATCGTGGGTCGCCGTGCTATTCTCGATCGCCTCTAGCTAGGTGGGTCTGGCGAGGGAGTGGAACCCGTTCTTCTGCAGCCAGCTGTGGGCTTGCGTTGCGACGTAGGGTGGGAATCGTGATGATGCTGCAGCTGCCGCGGCGGCGACGGCAGCGTTGGACGGTGGCACCGCCGGCAGGTGCGGTTGCGGCGGCGGCGGCCAGCTCGTGCCCGGCGGCGCGCCGTTGCCCCAGCCACCGTAGTGCAGCCTCTGTTGCTGCTGCTGCGGTTGTTGGTGGTGGTACTGATGAGGCAGCCAGTGCCCGCCGCCTCCGCCGCTCGCGCCACCGACCGTCAGCGACAGGCCTCCCGCTGTCCCCGGATCGCCGTTGCTCGCGAACTGCCACACACAGTTTTGCACCAGACAGGTCAGTGTTAAGTCGCGCCTACCAAGAACAGGCTGCTAATTCGAGAAAATTCCCTCGAAAATGGCATGGCGAAAGTACCCACTTGGGGATGCCTGGGGCTGAACGGCAGGTGGGAGGCCTGCAGGACGGGAGGAGGCATCTGGTGATGCGTCAAGTTTTGGTCGAACTGCAGAGTAAATTAAGCAGTGTTAGCTTTCCAACACCTGCTGCTATAAACTAGACAGTTGATGCAGCACAGGTAAGTTGCTGCTGGTGTACCTTGGCCTTGGTGCTCCGCGCCGCCGTCTGCCAGTCGAGCTCGAACGCCATGGGGACGCGCTGGTCGGACCCCGCCGTGCCGTCATCGTCGCCGTCCAGGCTGCCCCGTTTGTTGGAGCCCGCCGAGCTCCCCAGCGACAGGTCCAGGTTCTGCTCGCCGTCGTCGCCCGTCGAAGCAGCTGCATATATGGTGACACACACAGAACATCGTCCGTCCGAGATCAGTGATGAACAGCAGGACGAACACATAATCCTTTCTTCCTGCTAAAGTACTCGTCGGCGCGGTGCGTAATTAAGAGACACCCACTAACTAACTGAACTGAAGTAACTAACCCGTGGGCAGCTCGAACTCCTCTGCATAAGTGCTGGGATCGAAGTTTGTGACGGCGTCCTTGCCGTTGCACTTGATGGCAGCGCGGTCGTAGGACCTGGCCGACAATGTCCAGAGACACGAGACATCAATCAGTTCACCGCCCAACCCCAGCAGCAGAGGTAATAGCAACAATGGTCGCACAGCACAGCACAGCACAGCACGGGGTCCAATAATTAAATTTTCGATTTTTACTACCTGGCGGCTTCCTCCTCAGTATCGAACAGGCCCAAGTAGACGTACCTGCGCGAGTTGTTTCATTAGGGAGTGCAGAGAAGAGATGCCAGTTTGAGGGCAACGACAGGAGCAAGCGAGCAGAACAGAGTTTGAATCCAAGCGATTGGGGGAGGAAGAGAGTGATAATGATACGTACTTCTTGCCGAGGAACTGGCCCATCCTTGCCTCCCATCTGCCGCACTTGTGGAGGGTGACTCCCCTGTACTTGGAGCTGCCGCGCGGGAAGCCGGTGCTCTGGCGCCGGAGCACGTGGACGAACTCCTCCTTGGTCAGATTGCCCATCTGCGACAAGCATGTTAGGAGTCGATTCCACAAACAAGAAACACTCTTAGGGAACGGGAACGATCGCTCTATCACCTGCTTGATGTCCTCGTAGTCCTCGAGGCTGAAATTGATGTCGGCCTCCATGCCGCGGAACTTGATCGCCGCCCGATCGTACGCCCTGCGGTTTTGATACGGTAAAGGAAATTAGAAAAGAAGGGAATTTGGCGGAGCTATGAATAATCCGATTGGTGGAGAAGTGTAAAATCCAATCTTTACCTGGCCGCCGCATGAGCAGTGTCAAATCCTCCTGCAGGTACAAGGCATTGTGAGTTGGAGGAATCAATCAAGAAAAGAATAGACGCCGACGGCCTGCGATTGGCGATTGAGGTCGCCAGGTATGGGCGTATGGACAAGATGGAGAAGAAGAAAACTTACCCAAATAGACCTGCTTGCCACAATCCCTGCATTGCGTAAAAGTGAGGATGTGAGAGAGAGAGAAGAGAACAGAGTAGTGCGCGTGAGAAGAGAGCAGAGTCGAAGAGAGAGAGAGAGAGAAACAGGAGGAATAAGTTTGATAAGATGTTGCTATGAAAGGCAAAAGGAGCAGAGGCATGGAATGCCCAAAACAAGACGAATCCGATACCAAACCCATCCTCTCTCCCTTCTTCTCAGGTAAGGAAAGGGAAGGGGAGGGAAGGAACAGGGGCAACGGAAGTTACCATATGTGCGACTCCCAGCGGCCCGTCCGGCGGTAGAAGGTGACGCCGCGGTACTGCGAGCTGCGGGACCTCGGCCCGCGCCGGCTCTTCTTGTTTGCTGCTGATGCCGCCGCAGCGCCGGGTCCTGTGCCGGCACCGGGGGCTGCCGCAGAAGCGGCGGTCGCGGCGGGCGGGGGAGCGCCGGCGAGGCGGAGCCAGGCCGCACGGCCGTTGCCCGGGGCGGGGTCGCCGGGGACGGCCGGGGGGAAGAACTGGCGGGTGAACATGGGCTCTTCCACGGCGGCGGCGTCGTCGCCGTCGTCGGGTATGTCGACGACCGCGGCGGCGGAGGAGGAGGAGGCGCCGGAGTCGTCGACGGACGGGGAGAGCGGCGGCGCGTCGGCCGCCGGCGAGTCATTGAGATCCCACATGGCTGGCGAGCTGCCGCCTTCCTCCGGTTCTTGCCGTGTCTGTCTGGTGTCTCGGTCGTCCCCCCACCTCTTCTGGCTCCACTGAAGATAACAAGAGAGGGAGGGAAAGAGAGAGGGAAGAGGGAAAGGCAGCAAGAGGCAGCAAGCAGCGTGTTGGCTTGTTGTGGTATGCAAGTACTTTCTCTTTTGCTCCCTCCTTTGAAAAGCCGCTCCTTCTAACCTAGGATAGGAGAGAGCACAAGAGAAGAGAAGACGAGGCAAAAAAGGCAGCGGAGGTCGCTCTCTTCTATGGTGGTGGTGGTGGCGGAAGAGAGGAGGAGGAGGATTATGTTGCGCGCAACGCAACGCAAAAGCTTTCTGCTGCAAACCAGCCGCGGCTTTTCTCGCACACACAGCAGCAGCTCCCTCACTCACTCTGCCTGCCCCGAGGACCATGGAAAAAGATGCAGGCAGAGGCGTGGTTGAGCGCGGTTAAAAAATGGGAGCACGAGGGTGAGTAAACAAAGCACAACACCACATGGCTCATACACGTGATTCCAGTTTTTCTTCTTTTACAACCTTGATTGCAGTTTGTTGCGTTAACGTTAAACCTCAGCTGGTCACCCCACCCTGCCGTCCGTGGTCTCATTCCACGCCTCGATCGGGCCCCTTCCCTCGGCGTCGCAACTTTGCTTCTCGATTTGGGGGCGACACGGAGGAGAGGGCCAGGGTTGTGTGGCTTGTGAGTCTCCGCTTCTTCATTCATGAATCTTTACCATCCTAGTCACGAGTGAATTTTCCAACTTATGCGTGAGAGCATCCCAGCCATTCGACCCCGGGCGAAAATCCAGATTTAACAAACGCTGGATTGGATGTAAAAAGGGTGTGGGGGCAACATTTTCCCAGCCGCACCCCCGGCTTTCGTCCATTAGCGGCGATAGATTCAATATATTGTCTTCCCGCTACACAAAAGAATCGTCAATGTCGGGCGATCGGATCAGCCACATTCCGGCGATCGAAACTAGACGACTACAGGCTCATCGGCGGTCCCGTCTGAAATAACGGCGTCTGCGCCGCATCGGGCGTCTGGCGTGGCATCGTCTGCTGCAGATGTCGAATCGGCGGGAGTAGACGTCACAGCGGAAGACGAAGGAGCCGGCAGTGGCCGGAGGATGTCTTGGCGATGGGCGTCGTACCAAGCCCTCGTCTCCTCGTCCATGTTGGCGTCGTTGCCGCCGATCAGGAACGCCAGTCGGTGTTCCTCTTCTTGCCGCGGTGTTTCCTTGAGCAAGGCAATCCGGACGCCCGGTTGGCGAGCATCGCCTTCCACCGCACGTCGTGCTTGTCGTCCCTCGCGGCATGCGCCCTCGCGTCGGCCCAGCACTTGTCGAAGGACGCCTGCAACCTGTCGGCTGGATGGCCGGCCTTCTTCAGCTCTTTCAGCTTCTTCTGGCCTTGCTCGGGGCGGCCCGCCGACGCGGCAGGGGCTGGATCGTAGGGCTTGTACTTCTCGCCCTTGTTGTTGGCGAGATTCTTGCACACCGTCTTCCACTTGTCGCACTCCGAGATGCGGGCAAACACGTTGACGTACTTGAACATCTGGCCATCGTTGTCTTCCTCGTACAAGTCGAGCGCCCGCCGCATCTGCAAAAACAGGCCGGCAAACAGGCTGGCGATTCAAGATTAAAACCTCGGCGATGTAGGGTCGACGGAGGAGCCACGGCGATGAGTATACCCTTGCTTCAAACTCCTCGCCGCTCACAACATGTTTGTCGATCTCCTCCTGTACGCCGTGTCACTTGCTGCACGCTGCATGGACGATCCCTCAATGGGTGCCCATTATCTTATCGTCGTGTTCCATCACTGTCTTGTTGAAGTATGGATCAACGAGTTTGCGCTCGTCGAACGCCACCTTGACCCGCTGCCAGTACGTGTCGTAGTTCTGATACGCGCTAGTGATGCCGCTCATAGACACCGTCATCCAAGCTTCGGCGACGCACCCCTCTTCTTTGCCCGTCCATTTGATTCGCGGCTCGGCTGGCGGCGAGTTCTTCTTCCCCTTGGACGGTGCCTCCGGGGCTTCGGGCGCTTCCTCTTCGTCGACGTCTTGGTCGACGTACGTCTGCTCATCTTCTTCGTTGACGTATTGGGTACCGCCGTTCTCATCGGCGTGGTGATCGCCAGTCGAGGTTGGACTTGAAGCCGCCTGCGACGCGACGACTTCCGCCGCCCTTGCCTCCTCTTGTGTGAAGCTCGGGCTCGCCGCGGCAGCCATGGAGCCCGACGTGATCATCTCGTGCATCACAGGCTCATTTGGCGACGACATCCCGGGGTTGGAGAAGGGAAGCGGCCCACGTCTCAGGGCAGGCGAGATGCCCTCGTACATCGCACCATCGTACGCTGGCGGTGACAGCGTAAACCCGGCCATGCCGGCGGCGGCATAAGTGTCATGGTACATGGTCGTGGGCGGCGACGCCGGCGAGAAGGAAGGAGATCCGACCATACCTTGGGTAGGCCATGGCCCGGGGAATTGGGCGATGTGCGGGCGGCCGAAGTTGATGGAGATCAGCCTCGCCTGTTCCTCCGCCACCACCCTCTTCGCGTTGCACTTCTTCTCCCTCTCCGCCCGGCCGCGAGTTTCATTCCACCGCCGCTCCTGGTCCGCCGCCCACTCCGCGTTTGACATGCCCGGCGGCCTCTGTCTTGGCGCCCGCGGCTTCCTCGCGGCGCGCCATCGCGACGAGGCTTCTTCGGCGGCATGGTGGTGAAAGGGAAGAGGAGGAGCTGCAAGTGGGGGAGAATGGCGCTCAATTCGGCGGGGAAATGCTTCTATGCGGCGCAATTTGGAGGGAAAACGAAATTAATGGAGAGAACTACCGGTTGTGTCGCCGACAACGCGGGCCCGCTCGACGTTTCCCGCGCTTTTGTTTCGTCCGGAGTCCCCGGCTGGAGATGCTCTGACATCGAAATGACAATGCGCAATTACGGTGTAAAGATAGTTTTTACCATCTACCCTCATATGTCGTGCTAAGTTTTGTCCCACTAAAACGTCTTCAAAGGTTTTTGAACGTGTCGGACATTTTTCCACACACGGTCGCACGCTCCAAAGCCTCACTCCACCCGGCGTGACCTAATACGGTGTTCGATGCCTCGAGTTTGTCGCTACGGGCACGTCGAATAGAGCGAGAAGCTAGGCGAGAAGTGGCGGGCCCGACGCGTCATTGACACACGAACGACGCACAACCGTCGCGTACCTAGCGCCTCTCTACCTAACCCTAACCGCCACCATCTCAAGAGTCGCGGACCATTCAATGGATGTTAGAGGCCAAGGTCAAGGGTAGAGGTTGAGGCCGAGGTCGCGGCCGCGACGGCCGTGCTAGAGTAGCAAGGCATGCACGGTCGTCGTCGCCGTCTTCCCAGTGGGAGTGGGAGTTCGAGTTCATCGTCGTCCTCAATGGCGACCCACTCGGCATCCAGAGGTTGCCAGACAAGTTCGCCGAGTTCATCGCCGGCAACGAGCCGGCTGGGCGGCAGCTGTGGGAGGCTGGCTGCAGCTTCTGCCGGTGGCCGGTGGACGTGATCTTCGACGGGCGCGGAAAAATGTACCTCCACATCGGCTGGGAGAAGTTCACCCGGTTCCACGACCTCCAAGTCGGTTGCGTACTCACATTCTTCTACCAAGGCGTCGAGGTGATGAGCGTGAAGGTGTTCGACGACACATCCTGCCGCAGGCACTACCACGGCGACGACGAACAGGACGACGATTGAACAGGCATAGTGTTCTTTCTTCGCAGCGAAAATGACCACGAAGGTTTCAGTATGTTCTCCCTGCATAGAACCAACAGGGCTATCATTGCCAGCTAGATTTTCCAGTTTGGGTGCCTGAGAGTCTTTTTTGTTGGCAACGAACATACGAAATCTGCGAGGCCAACACTAGTTAGGTTTCCTCATTTTGCAATGTTTTAACTATGCATTAGTTTGTGGAAAATCATGTTCCAAACTATGTATTAGTTTGTGTAAAACCATGTTCTCAATTTTGTGTTAGTTTGTGTAATGTTCCTCCTTTTTATTGAAATGAAAATGCAAAAAAAAAAAAAAAAAAATTTAATGTAAAAACAAGTTTGGGGGCCGCGTTTGGAGGCCGCAGTTGGGCAGCGCTGTTTGGGGGATGCGACTGGGGATGCTATTAGCCATCTCTAGAGGGACGATGCAAACGGATCCTTTGACCTGATGCAAAATATCCGGTATGGTCACAGGGACGCAAGCGTGGCCCAAATTTGTGCCGCGAGTGTGTCTGCACGGACATGTTTCATGACAATATGCCACACCGCCCATGTCGACATTGTGTCTCTACGTGTCACGCCTCCTCCAGTTCAGGATGAGAGCTAGGGTAGTGGAGAGGTCTTGCCCGTGTCGCTCGAGTCCTTGTAGGTCTGTCACGATAGGCGGGGGAGCGCCTGCAAGCCTGGACGCCCTGGACGGCCATTCTGTGTCATTATGACTTGCTATTGATGCACTGTTGGTGCCTCACATATGGACATCACGCAGTCGCTCGAGAGGCTGCGTACGGAATGCATTGACATCTCTTCAAATGAAGAGTCCGAGCAAACGTCGCAACTCATGGTTGTTGCAGCATGCATCCTCCACGAGCACCATGACAAGCAAATGTTAGTGTACCGGGGCTCGATGAATGGCTGCCAGGGCAACATGCCGCGCGACCGAGTCGGCGGCCATGCCCGGCTCTACAAGGACTACTTCCACCTCACCGATCTGATGTGCAAGGAGCACATGTTCCGGCGCCGGTATCGGATGTCAAGAGACCTATTCATGGTCATTCTATGGGGCGTCACAGACTTCGACCTCTACTTCTAATGCAGGCCCGATGCCACAGGTAAGCTAGGATTCATCTCTTACCAGAAATGGTATGCAGTTGTTCGCATGATTTCATATGGAATGCATGGTGATATCTTTGATGAGTGCCTGCGAATGATTGAGAGCACCTACCATGAATCCATGTATCGGTTTTGCTGAGCCGTGAATAGGGTGTTTGGCGAACTGTACTTGAGAGCCCCAACTGTTGAGGATAATATACGGGTGTTGTCGGTCAAAGAGGCCAGAGGGTTCCCGGGCATGATCGGTAGCATCAATTGCATGCATTGGCAGTGGAAGAATTCCTTTTACATGACAGGGCCAGTATAGCGACCATGCCGAGGGATGCACTATTATTCTGGAGGCTGTGGCATTGCAAGATTTGTGTATTTGGCACTCTTTTTTGTCATAGTCGGTCCGCACAATGACACCAATGTGCTCAACTAGTCTCCGATGTTAAACCGGCTTATCGAAGGCACTGATCCTAAGGTGATGTATGAGATCAATGGAAATGTATATGACAAGCCATATTATCTTGTTGGTGGCATTTATCCTGACTGGGCCATACTAGTAAAGACAATTTGTAATCCTCAAACAGAAAAAGATGTGCAGCGGGCATTTGGTGCGCTCCAAGTTCGTTGGCTATTGTTCGTCATCCAACTAGAACATGGTATCTTGAGACCCTCCATGAGGTGATGACTTGTTGTGTGATCCTGCACAAGATGATCGTCGAGACAGAGCGTCCTGATGGAGGCAATGAACACGGATTGGACTTTCAGGATGAGTCGGTCGAGCTATACCCTGGGGCACGTACCTGGGAGGAGTTCCTAAATATGAACATTGAAGTCTATGACAGAAATATTTCCAAATGCCTCCAGAAGGATTTGGCTGACCATCAATGAGAATTGTAGGGCATCAACTTATGGATGATTAGCCAATCTCGTCTACTTTTATTTGTTCACTGTGGAGTGTGCTCTATTTATTTTAATGCTTGATGCATGCAGACTTTCACATTTATATGGTTGTAATAATAAAGTAATTAGAGCCTCTATTTTCGTTGTTTTCTATGGCTAATTTGTTTCATATATTGCACATTTCGGTGCAAACAACCCTAACCAGCCTGGCCGGATAGAATGCGTCGGGCCACTGGGGGCACCCCAAGACGCAAACGGTCAATGATGGCCCGACGACCATTTCCACGTCCACGCGCGGTCACTTTTAGCGTTTGAAATGCTTTGGGCCGCTGGAGATTCCCTTAGGCTGTCATGGACTTGCTCGCGCATGATACTGCTACCCCCTTCCACCTCACATCAGCTGATGTCCGGTGACCAACATCTCAAGCAACGAAGAAACATCTCACCTTGCTACTACGGAATGTTTGGTTGCTCGCAAAAACGTTTCCCATATTAGGCGGTTCTCACGAATTGCACGAACCTTAAAGCAACATCGGGACACGCACGTGACGAACGTCTGAGTCAGCTGTTTCTACTTAAAGAGGAGCTGGCGGCCGTTGGGAGCAAGCGCCGAAAAATCGATTGCGCATTTAGGCACGAAATATGTGGCATCGCCTCCATAGTTAGTCGCCACCATCGGCTTAACAAATCCCTCATCATTTTTCGTCCCAGGCGGCAGCGGAAGAAATTTAGATATGTGGCACCCATTGCTCTGACATCGTAGATCAACAACAGCGGCTTCGTCCCCGAGTCATCTCCAGCAGCGGCCGAGCTCATAGGTCTTCAACACCGTCTTGTCCTCTTCATCTTCGTTACCCTTTCGTCCCCGTCGTCTCCGACCCCGGAAGCTTATCTTCAATCCCCTCCCCCCAACATTAGATATTTAGGTCGTTAATTTTAAGGGATTTCTATTTTCGTGCCCTCGGGTCGTTAGTTGTACTCAGTTTTCCCCAGCCCCTTAGTTTTTCCTCAGTTTTTCCCAAGCCTTTGTCTGAAACCCGCAGAAAGAGCTCAGACGGAAGGAATCCGTTTATTTGAACGTTCGGTGCTGACATGTGGGGCCGCATCGTATGTGGGGCCGCGTCGTGTGGGGTTGGTAGGAAGGGACCATGTGGGACAGCACGAGACCGTGTTTGGTTGTACGTGAGAGCTGGGTTTGTCTCTCTCGGCCCAAATTGGCATTTTTAACAGCACATTTTCCCCTCTTTCTCTCTCTGTCTTTTTCACCAAATTAGTATCAAATCTAGAGAAGCTTCTATTTATGTCTTTCTTCAATTATTTATGCCTTTTGGCCCTCATTTTTCCCCAATATGGCAGCAAATCTAGTAGCAAATCTAGAAGCTATTATATGATAAATTCACAACAGCATAATCAGAAAACTAAGTATAATACATAGGTAAACTGCATACAGCAGCCAAAAGCAGCCAATAACATTGTTAATGTTCACGACAAACTAAGCTGAAAAAAAATACAAGACGCACGCAATGTATGGCCAACAAGAAGATTAGGATACCCCAGGATGAATGAATTTGTTATTCATTCCTTATATATTTCTCCGTCGCTCCAGCCGTGCATTATCCCGAGGAAATATTCATTGAACTCCCGCCGTCTGCAGTGTGCGGCCAATACATCCTCCAAACGGTATGGCCTGTGTTCATTTCTCAGACCGTAGCTTCCTAATCTATGCACATATTGTGGCGACTCATCCCAGGAATTTGTATCATGAAAGTACTCTCTGGTATAACCCAAATCCGCGTAGTAGATGCAGCCAGGTCGAAGAGTCGGGTGCACTCTGGTGTCGACGGAGATACACCGGATATAATGCACGAACAAGGCATGAATGCCAATGTTACCGGATGGAGAGAGCGGCTCTAAGTGTCCACACGGTACACCACGGGCGTGTTTTTCATCAACACAAGCATCACCATCCGATTTCACAAGGTAGAACTTGCCCGTCCAAGTTACGGAAATGAAATTAGTGTCTCCATCTTGACACTGCTCGCGCGCTGCTGCAACTGTACATTGGTGCACACTATTCTTCGGACTCAAAATTGTCCGAAGCTATTCATACAATTCACCATTGAACGGGGTAATGCAACGCATACTATGGTTCTTGATCGAAAATCTTCCTTCTCCCCAACCATGTTCATATATATCCTTAGTTGGAGTGCTCTCATCGACCCAACCAAGTTCCTCCGGGTAATGTCCGCAAGCGAAGACCATAGTCGGGAGTTGATTACAGCGACTGAATCCAGAAAAACAGATGGCATCTGCGCCTCAAACATAGTGTTCGATGTCTTTGTGAGTGGGTTCGAAGCCGTATCTTGTGCGGCGGGTTCTTCTGGGCACGATGACGCCACGGAAAAGCCGACGAGTAGAATCTAAAATATATTGATGAAGATAACATTCAGCACTAAGATTGAAAATAAGAATAGATTAACCCTATAGATATGGAGGAATTTGAACCTTGCACGAACTGCAGATAGATCTATGGTGACGTAGCGGGATGTGCCGAGATGGAGGAAGGTGAACTCAGCGGCGCGTGGAAGGGCGTGGTCTAGCATGATCCATTCGTGCGGGTGCACGTCGAGTTAGGTAAACCTGAGCGCCAATTTCTCTGAGACTTGCCTCATAGCGAGTAGGTGTCCACGTACTCCTCATTCGCCAATAAGCATTCGCCGATCTTGTGAAGTGATCCGTCAGCCGTGAGAGAGGCCTAGTTCACGGAGGCGCCGCGCCTGGATGCGCCGCCCTCGGGCGACGGGCTCGGCGGCGACGGGCTCGGAGCGACGGGCTCGGAGGCGACGGGCTGGAGCGCGGCTCAGGCGACGGGCTCGGGGCGATGGCCGCCGGCGCATTCTTCTTCTCCATCGCCGGCGGGGAGCGCTCGTACGGCGGTTAGGGTTTTGAGAAGTTGATGGGACGTGAGAGGGGTGGTTTCGTGCGTGAGCAAGAATGAGACGTGCGTGTCCGGAGGGAGGGAGACACGCGTCCTAAATGCTACCCGCGTCCTACGCGTCCACTGTGCACGTACGCACCGCGACACGCGTCAACAATGGCACGTCTTCCACTTCGCACCGCAACACGCGTCCTCGAGTCGAACCCTGGAAATTTAGATATACTCGGGGAATACCCTCGAGTCATATACTAGCATTTTTTGTGTGCTCGGTTTTCCCCTTGAGTGCTAATACGGCTAGTGCAATATACTCGGTTTACCCTCAAGTGGCTGGTCAACAGAGAGTCAACAAATGGGATTAACTAGTTAAATGAGTTATTTAATGTGCAAAAAATTCCCAAAAAGAGTGGCACTTACTCATGGAGTCTTTAGCACTAATTGCCACTTCTCAAATCATAGATAAATCATAGATAAATCAAGTTTTACCACCAATTGCCACTTCTCAAATCACCTAGTAGCTATGAAGGTGCATGGTTTTCCACAATAAGCCCTACCCAAAACAGCTTTCCCCAAAACATACTTTGTCTGAATGAGGCCATAATTTTCACACTCATGTATATTTGTATTGCAAATAGTTTGAGGTAGGCCAAGATGGGTTTCATTGTACCAAACACGCATTTTCCATTTTTTAAATCTCATATTTGAATCCCTTAGTCTGTTTACTACTCACTTGCCCTTGGTTTCTTGATACTACTCAGTTTTGCCCTCTCCCTTCACAAATTCTCACAGACGCCCAACATTGCGGCTGATTGGTCTAGCCGATGTCACGCGGATCGTGCCCGACCGTTGATCGTAGGATTTAACGGGCAGGATAACCCCTATCTCTCTCTTTCTCTAGTCGGGGCCACCACCCTCTCTCTCTCTCTATCGCGGTTAGCTTCCACCCTCTATGTATGCTTAAGGGCGGTTACCCAGTACGCTAAAGTTTGGTTTTACGCATTATTTTTCACGAGCTAAATTATAAACTCTTTTAGCCATTATTTTTCACGCAAAAAAAATGATACACCATCACCAATTTGTTGTAGCCATTAATTTTCACGCAAAAAAATGATACACCATCACCAATTTGTTTAGCCATTATTTTTCACGCAAAAAAATGATACACCATCACCAATTTGTTGTATCCATTACTTTTCACGCAAAAATGATACACCATCACCAATTTGTTTAGCCATTACTTTTCACGCAAAAAATGATACACCATCACCAATTTGTTTAGCCATTACTTTTCACGCAAAAAATGATACACCATCACCATTTCTTTTAGCCATTACTTTTCACGCAAAAAATGATACACCATCACCAATTTGTTGTAGCCATTACTTTTCACGCAAAAAAATGATACACCATCACCAATTTGTTTAGCCATTACTTTTCACAAAAAATGATACACCATCACCATTTCTTTTAGCCATTACTTTTCACGCAAAAAATGATACACCATCACCCATTTCTTGTAGCCATTTCACGCAAAAAATGATACACCATCACCCATTTCTTGTAGCCATTTCACGGTAAAATGATAAACTATCACGAATTACCATTTCTTTTAGGCATTACTTTTCACGGTAAAATGATAAACTAAATCACGAAGTTCCATTTCCGTCAAAATAGTCCGCATTACTTTTTTGTTGAGATATATACCCCCACAACGGTCATCTCCTCCTTAAATTATTGTGTAAACCCCCACAATGGGCACCTCCTCCTTAATTTATTGTGTACCCCTACAACGGTCATCTCTCCCTTATAAACACCCACAACGGCCATCCCTTGTGTCAATAGGTTCTGCCTCTCTCTTCTTCGTTCACATACACTTGATCATCCATTGCCATGGCTTCCACGTCTCGGACGCGGACCGGAAGGGGAAGGGAAGGGAAGGGGCGGCGGGGTGGTGGATCATCATCACCACCACCACACCGTCCAACACTTGCCATTGATCATAGAGGAGTTCTTCATCGTCATCTACGAAGACCCTTTGGTCAAGAAGGCGTACGCGTTCACACATATATGATGCATGTGATTAATTATGGGCATGTTCTAAAACCTTTAATTTCAAACGATCGGCGCTCGATCTCTTTGCAGGCACTCCCAAAAAAGTTTGCCGACTATCTTGACGGCCAGGAGCCAGCTAAGGTGTATCTGCGAGCAGCTGACTGCGGTCCTCGTCTCTGGACCGTGGAGGTCCTATTTGACGGACAAGGCCGGATGTATCTCGACAAGGGCTGGGAGAATTTCGCCATCGCACACGGTGTGGATTTCGGCTGCTACGTACACTTCAAATATGAAGGCGATGATGTGCTCACGGTGAAGGTGTTCGACGGAACAATGTGCGGGAAGTACTACTACTCGGACGACGAAGATACGACGATGAAAGTGACGACGACATGCATCCATCCCCTTTAGATAAGGGGATTATGACCAAGAATATATATGTAGCTTCATATGCATCGATTTAGAGATCTACTAGCTATTTTCTATATATTTAGAGATCTAGCTATTTTCTATATATTATGCACAATGTTTAGCATAAGAGTCACTTTAGATTAAGCTACGAAAATAGTCACTGCCATGGGTGAGGCGGCCCCACAGAGCGGCTCTATATTATATTCTCTAAATAAATAGACAACCCCAGCGGTCATTGGCAGGCCCCACAGAGCGGCAATATATGATTTTCTATAAATAAATAAACGACCCAGTCATTGGTGCGGCAGCCCCACGACGGCAAATATGTGTCTTTTCCAGAAAAATAGATATTGTGGTCATTGGGCTGCGGCAGCCCCTCGAGCCGGCAATATATGACTTTTCTGAAAAATAGATGACCCCAGTCAATTCTGCGGCAGCCCTATAAACGACCCATGTGTCGGCACGAGACGGGTCGGAGAGGAGCGCCCTCCGTGCGCCCCCCGTCGGATTAACGATAACGGTGAGGCCTCGACCTGACGGCAACCCCCCGTCAGCGTCGAGGGTTTCAAACTAGAGGGAGGGGTAAACGAGGAAAAACTAACGGGCAGGGGCAGGCACAACTAAGGACCCGAGGGCACGAAAATAGAAATCCCTAATTTTAACTCATGGTCGATTTCACGGTTACTTATGCAACATGAGTTTACTTAGGACGAACAGATGAAGCTTTCCACTGAGAGAGATTCCCTCATAATTGTGATTTGGCATGGATGCTTTTGATCCATCAGAGAGAGGTTCATCGCATTTATATGTTTGAACGTGACAAAGAGAGGATGACAAATCTGAACTACATCTATCAAAAGAAATGATGTAGAAGCTATAAGCATGCTTCCGATGAGAAGAGACCCTTTAACCACCTTGTAAATAGATGTATGGTTAGTGGCTACTTTAAGATATCATGCACACATATGTATCGAATAGCAAGTAGCAAGTGGCAATGTTGCATCAAGTTCTTAAACATAACCAGAGATTTCAAGTGATGAACAACATATGGACGAGATCCACTATCCCGGTACTTCAAGCAAGTCTATACCATGTGTTGGTGCCTTCGTCTCGTCAACCCGATTTTTTATTATCAATGCACTTAGGTCATCAAAGGGACATCGTAGAGAGAACACCACAGAATACCATTCCACCGCCCCAAGTCACATCATCATCTCCACCGAAGTTCTGTCACCGCCATCGATGCCATCGTCCTTAATCATCTCCATCACCATCTTCCCTCTCATCAACTTTGTAATATTGATTCCATAGTGATTGGTGACATTATGAGACTAGTTTCTATTCATCTACTCAAGATTTCCTATACAATATTTATGACTATTGATCTTATCATGTGTGAGTAGTCCTCAAGGGTTGAGGGTTGAGGCCTGCCCTCACAGGAACAAGTGCGTCTATCTTTTTTTATGGGATATTGTGTAGTATGTTAATCAACGCATATTGTTTGTAGTCTTTTGCCTCTATCCTAGGAATTGACAACTACCCAAGCTCTGAAAAATTGCTAAAGGTATTTAGGTGAAAGTGGTAGTAGTTACATGGTTCGACGCTTATGCCGAGGTGTGAGTATGGATATGGGTCGGTAGCATGGTTCCCATTGAGGGATTAACTCTTACAAAATAGATCTTTATGATTTGTGTGTTTGTCTTAATAACCGCGATTCCTTCAATGCATGAAGTTCATGGTTGGATAATTGATCCATTGAGTATGTTGCATGCATCATATGGTTATTAGGATGCATCAACCAAATATGCACTACCATTTTTGTAGTAGTGTTTTTACCTGACATGCTCAAGTCGCGCTGGTAAATTTTATGTTTATCTTCTGAAGTTCGCAATTCTTTTCATTTTAATTCTTCGTTCTCTTTTAAAATTGTGCTTCTCTTTTTTTCAGATCCGACATGAAGATGGCAGGCATAACAAACTCATGGAGGTCTGTGGGCTCGCTGATACGTTACAAAAGTAACATCAAGAGAAGAAACATCATCATTTTTTTTTTGACCGTGGAACCGTAGGGGAAGCCCCTACGGTGTAATTTTTATATTAATATAAGCCAAAAGGCTAACAAAAATTCAGAAGATTACAATCAAGGTGGGAAGAAATGGAAAAGAGACATAGTCTAAATAAAAATGGAAGCTACCCAATCAACCAGAGGTTGAACCAGGCCCGTTTTGACTCCATGCTTATTTTACACCAATTTCTATATGTTTTGTTTACACTTCGTTGCACTTTTATACATTTTCTGGAACTAACCTTTTGCCAAGATGTTGAGCTGCCGATTCCTTTTTATTTGTTGTATTTCAGAAAAGTTGTACATAAAATATTCTCAGAATTGGACGAAACAAAAGCTGAAGTTCCTATTTTACTGTAACAAAGACGGAGTCCAGAGAAGAGACGAAGGGGGGCCATGAGGCGGACACATTAGGCCTGGGCGCGGCCCAACCCCTAGTTGCGCCTAGGGGTGGTGTGGGCCCCTCGGGCACCCACCGACCTCATCCTTCCGCCTATTTATTCACCTGGTCGGGAAAAACCTAAATACCGAACCTCCATGAAAAGTTCCGTTGCGGCCGCCATCACCGACCCTAACTCGGGAGGGTTAAAGCTCTTCCGACACCACACGGAGGGGAGATCATGGGAGGCCTCTGTGCTTCTGCCTCCCGAAGGGTGCGTGAGTAGTTCATCTCTGGACACAGATCCATAGCGGTAGCTACATGGTTGTCTTCTCCACTTTATGCTTCATGTTTAGATCTTGTGAGCTGCCTATCATGATCAAGATCAACTTTATATAATTCTACATGTTGTGTTTGCTAGGATCCGATGAATATTGAATACTATGGTTGAGATTGATTATATACTTGTAATATCTTATTTATGATCTTGCATGCTCTATGTTGCTAGTAGATGCTTTCGCCAAGTATATGCTTGTAACTCCAAGAGGGTGTATATAGGCTCGATAGTGGGTTCATGCCTCTAATAATCTGGAAGAGTGACAATAACTTCTAAGGTTGTAGATGTGTTGTTGTGATGGTTGATACGTCTCCAACGTATCTATAATTTCTTATGTTCCATGCTAGTTTTATGACAATACCTACATGATTTATTCATACTTTATATCATTTTGATGGATTTTCACGTGCTGACTGTAACAGATCTTGGAAGCGCCGAGTTCTGTTTTCTATTTGTTTTTAGTTTCAGAAATCCTACGAAATATTCTCGGAATTGGACGAAACAAAGCCAAAGTCAATATTTTACGGAGGGTTCCAGAACATCGAAGAAGAGTCGGAGGCCGGCCGGCGGGGGCCACCCCATGGGCGGCGCGACCCACCCTCTGGCGCGCCCGGTGTGGGGGCCTCTGGTTCCCCACGTCTTGCCCCTTCACCTATATATTCCTTCGTCTCCGAAAACCCTAAAGCGATCAGTTATATTCACGAAGAGTTCGTAGCTAGCCCCGTAGTAGCGAGCCAAGTTCGGAGGACAGAAGTCTCCCATTCCGATGCACGGGGACGGGGAATTGCCCCGGGAATCCATCTCCATCGACTCCCACGCCGCCCATCTTCATCGCAGTAGCCGGCTCATGATGAGGAGGGGAGTAGTTCTCTACAGAAGTGGAGATACCGTAGCTATGTGGTTCGTCTCTCTCTCCCATGGTGTGATCTTTATGTGATCATGAGCTGTAATCTAGTTGAATATGTAGATGTTACTCTTGTCTATTATGCACTCTGAGGTTACTTTAATATGAACTCAGGAGTTACTCTCACGGTGTGATGGTGATAGTGTGCGCATCGTGTGTGATTCCTTTATGACGTTGGGGAGCTTGTTTACTCCGGGAGGTGCTCTTGTAGCCCTACACAACGAATGGTGTTTGTTATCCAACAAGAGAGTGTTTGGGAGTAGCATTTATTTATTCAATTATGTGATCATTGTTGAGAGTGTCCACTAGTGAAAGTATGATCCCTAGGCCTTGTTTCTAAGCATTGAAACACCGTTTCCAACAAGTTGCTACATGTTCGCTTGCTGCCATTTTTATTTCAGATTGCAATTACTACTTATAATCATCCATATTACTTGTATTTCACTATCTCTTCGCGAACTAGTGCACCTATACATCGACAGTGTATTAGGTGTGTTGGGGATATAAGAACTTCTTGTATCTTAATTGCGGGGTTGCAGGAGAAAATCTCCTTGACACTCTACCTCCTAGGATTCGATAAACCTTGGAGTGATTCATAAGGAAACATACATTCTACAAACCTACGCTCTTGGAGGCCCAACAACATCTGAGGAATAGAAGCGTGCGTAGACATCAAGTTATTTTAAGTAGTTCTTGTAGGGAGGTGAGTAAAGGCTATTCACATCCTCAAGAACTACTAAGGCTGTTCCTAACTTGTTACTGTGTGTGAGTGCTCGAAGCTATTTCCTTTAGATTCTGCAATTATATTGTTGGGGAGATGACCCCCGGTATGCCAAAGGCATGCCAAACCGGATGGTTTGAGCCATTGAGGTACCGGTTTGAGGTTCATTCCGGAGAACGGAGTTAAGTGATTGTTAGAAGTAAATCTGTGCCGAGTATCTAAAGGTAGGCTATACCGGTATCGGCTAGAAGACAGGACCACCGTGGGAGTCTGTATGTACCGTCGGCGGGAGCGGGTCAAAGATTCCCTCGGGAGCTAGAGGACAAGCATGACCTAAGCAATACGAAGCCATGACGTAAAAGACGAAGGTGACGCCCAAAGCAACCGGAGGACATCAGTCTCACGATTAAAGAAGATACAGGCGTCACCTATGATTAAAGTAGCTTTGTAAAGTAGCTTTGTAAAATAGTTTGTCTGTTCAAAGGTGCCATTAGGGTTTCTTCCCATGTAAGCCACCCTCTCCCCTATAAGGAGAGGGGGCGGCCCTCCTTACGCACGCACGATACGTTGGTAACCATGTGGTTCATGGAATAGAAGATCTAGACCGGAGTTCATCCTTGTGTCTCTCTTCTTCTACCTCTGGCCTTGGCCAAGTTCTTGAGAAAAGCATCCGGAAGTTCATCCCACTGATCCAAAACCCTCCCCCGGATCCTCTAGCGTCCAACTCGGCCCCAACTTAAGTCATCCCATGGCATCTGTCACATTCACCACGACGGCAGTTAGGCTTACGTAGGGCGTTTGAGGCGCTTCTTGGAGTTCATATTCGGGGCGGAGCCTCTCGATGCTCCCTTGAGGCGAGCGTACGGTGTCCGCGCTCGTCAAAATGTCACTGTGGACCATCAACGACAGCGCGGGGCTCAGCCGCCAGCGAGCGTAAGTTCCCAAACCGGCCCGCATCATCGGTCGGCGTGCCTCCCATCGGCACCGTCCTGTGCGCCGATGCCTCTCGCCGGTCTTGGTGGCACCGGATCGCCAAGGTGGCTATGTGCTGGCGCGCCGCGCGAGCGTGGAGGTCATGATGGGTGGCGTGGCCGCGCCGGCAGAGTGTTAACGGAGGAAGGCGGCCCCAACGTGCGGCATCGACCCCGCCCGGCCAGAAGCCACCCGGCCCCCGGAGCGCGGCGCGAGAAGGCGTTGCGGGAGCATCATCGACACCACAGACGCCACTCCAAGCGGCGATGAGCGTGCTGGGGCGCCCATCGCGCGGAACATCGATCGACGGCCCCAGCGCATTTGGAGGAGACACGCAGGCGCTACCGCGCAAACATCCTCCGAGCGCGGCGTGGTGGAACCTAACCCTACGTGAAATTGCAACGCGCCCATGGCTTTGCTTCGATTAGCGCTCATGCGCTAGGATCTTAGGAAAAACCGGCTTAAGGCTCGCAATCTAGATCGGGATTTGCGTAGGAAATTCATGCGGCAAAAGTATCCCTCTTGCATACGTGAGCATCGTAGAAACCTAAGTACGATCGTCCGGATAAAACTATAAAATTTGTTAAAGCCGCTATGAATGTGTATTTCGCTATCCGGCGAGGCCTCGCTTAAACGGCTTGGGATGAGTTAGAGAAGCGCCATACCATACGGGCACAAAATGATGAGCTTGCTAGGATGAACAAAGCAGCGCAGAGTCAAAATCGATCCGGTCAACAAAAGTTGCCGGAAGCAAGTCTCAGGGGCGGAGCTCTTTGATCATAGGCTATCAAAGAAGGAAAAAGAAAGAAATGAATGCACGCAGCAGATGACCGTGTATGATCCAGTTCTTAGGAAAACAAAAAGCTAGGGCACATGATGCGGAGAAAAAGCTATGGAGAGCAGTGTGACTATGCATGGCTATACGCGGAATGGTTATGCGGAAACAATCATGCGTGGAAACGTGACAGACAAAGTATCGAAATTTTAAGACAGCATCTGGCCAAAGAAGAAATACGACCACCAAGATGCGCGAGGCAAAGGCCCCTTGGAACCGAATATGATGAAGCCGATTCCGGAATGGAAAGAGTCGGAGCCTACCGGAACCCTTTGGGGCGCGTGTGGGGGAAAGATGTATCAGACGGGATCTGCGAGCCACGAAATTTGGACGAGTGCATCTTTCCGGGAATAATCGAATACGAGGGCCCTCCTGACCCAAAGTGCTGATCCGTGAATCATGGGAGAATAGCCACCGGTGTGAATTTCCAATTGCCCCAGAGACAACACAAAAACATACGATGGCACGGCTAAGTAGGAAGATTGGGTGGCGGACTATGTCACAGCTGTTTATGTAGCAGGTGGCGGAGTAAATCGGCGTTGGGCGGTAAGAATCATGCGGAGTCCTACCTAGTGAAGACTGCCGTATACGCTTAACAACTAGCAGGCGGGAAGCGTAAGCGGATGGTTGGACTTTGGGAAGCAGCACAGCCCAGGCAACTTCGAGCGGCCGCAAGGGCCTAGCAGCGGTCGCCTTGTGCCGACGCGTGCAGAGTGAAGCAGAGCTAGGGACTATCTCACCGGGTGGAACTCAGCAGAGAAACACATGTGAAGGAGTGATTGAAGCACAAGCGATTGCTTGGTTCAGTCAGGGATGCCGGAGAGGATCACCACTGTGGCAAAGGCTGCAGAGAAACATGCCAAGCACATTGGCCGAAATGATGCGAGTGGCGGAAAACTATGCGTTGGGAGACCCACTACAGCCGGCTGTGCAAGCCGAACCGGCGCAGTCAAACCAACCCCGACAAGATCAACACCGGGATAACCGGCACAACAAAAGAAGGGAAGATTTTCTGGATCGAAGGTACGGTCGGCAACAAGTAGCCGCGGTACAGGAAAATTCTGGCCCTAGCGGAAACCAGAGGCATAAAACCGGATCGCAGCCATGGGCGGGTCCTAAGAAGAAATGGGTTCAAAAAGAAGGATGGGGACAGAAAAAAGATTGGCAAGAGCACATGAGATACACCATGGAAGCGGCTATGGACATGTCGTGCAAGCTGCACACCCCACACCCATCGAAGCCGGCGAACCACTTAACGAAAGATTGTTCCTGGATCAAGCACTTGATGCTGAGAGGAGCGGCAAAAGATGCGCAAGCAGATGGATGTTCCACAGTACTGCCGCCCTCGCACGACATGCTACACCAGCACCCATTACCACCACCACCACCGCTTACCGGAGCCAATACCATACCGGTACAACAATACCAGCAAGTTAACCGGGTGGAGGAAAATCATGATCAACCACCACGGCCGGCACCTTTGGGCCGGAATGTTTACGAGGACCCACATTTGTGCTGTGTTGTATTTGTCACTGAGCCAACCGACAGGCAAAGTGTGCATCGCCGCTCCATGGAAGTAAGCAGCCGTGTGCGGCGGTTCCCAGAAGTACATGTTGTGGTCGGATCAGGAAATCACCTGGTCATCCAAGGATCACCCCAAGATCATGCCGAATCCGGTGGATAGGCTCTTGTTGTGGACCCAATCATGCGAGGGCCGGAAACTCGAGTCAAGTTCAGCAAAGTCAGCGATGAACCAATGGAAGCGACATAAACATCATGTACAAACATACGATGCACACGCTGAGGATAACGGAAAACATGCTCGGCCAACTGCACCACTTTCCATGGAATGGATTAGGGATTGTCACGTATATAGGTAGGAAAAGTCCGGGTGGATGTGTCTTTTTGGAGGACGTGACAATTGCGGGTGGAAAACATTCTGTTTGAGGTGGTGGACCTGAACAGTCCCTACCATGCAACGCTAGGGAGGCCAACGTGGCGACTTTCATGGCCTCAACTCTCCCGGCTTACCTCAAGATGAAGATCTGGGCACCTCGTGGACCCTTGTTGTGGTGGGGAACTACAAAGTCTCAATGGAAACAACGTCTGCCGGATCAAACCTAGCGGAATCGCTGGTGATCATGGAGGAAAAAAGAAGGATGCAAGCATGATTGCGTTAGCTCGATCCTCACGGTTGAGCTTAGCGGCAATGGTGGAAACTTGGGCCTGCCGGCATTCAAGCCGACGAATGAAACAAAGGACATTGTGTTGGAGCTTACCCGGAGTGCACCGTTCGTATCGGTGCGGACTGAATCAAGCATAGGAAAGCGCACTTTCGTCGACTTCCTCAGTGAGAAATCGGAATATCTTTGCACAGTCTCGATGACTTGGTAGGTGTTCAGAGGGAGGGCTGAGCACTCTCTAAACGTCAGGAAGGATGCCAAGCCGGTGCGACAACCTTTGCGCCGATTCCTTTGAAGATAGGAGGAAAATCATCGGAGAAGAAGTGACAAAACTGTTGGTTGACGGTTTCATCGTGGAGTCCACGCATCTTGGCTGGCCAATCCGGTAATGGTCGAAAAGAAGAAAGATGAGAACCTGGAAACTTGCCAAGGTGTGGCGCATGTGCATCGACTACACCAACCTCAACAAGGCTTGCCCGAGAGACCCTCTACCCCGGGATCGATCAAGTGATTGATTCTCCTTGCTAGGTGTGAGTTGTTGTCTTTCATGATGCTTATTAGGTTTCCACCAAATTCCCTGAAAAAGGAAGATCAAATAAAAACTACTCATTACCCCGCACGAGGCTTATTGCTATGTCACTATGCCTTTCGGTTTACGCAACGCTGGTGCAACGTACCAGCGCTGTATGCAAAAATGCTTGTTTGATCAAATTGGAAAGAATGTGCAAGTCTATGTAGACGATATCGTGATAAAAACCAAGGTAAAAGATACCTTAATTTTTTCTATCAAGCAAACATTTGATAGATCTGTGTTCCGGATGAAGCTTAATCCGGCAAAATGTACCTTCGGTGTCCCTGCAGCTACTTGGTTTCCTTGTGTCAAGCCGGGGCATTAGTGAATCCCGTTAAAAATCGGGCAATAGAAAGAATGACTGTCCCGCGGGAACTAAAGGATGTGCAAAAGATTCACCGGAAGCTTGGCGTCGTAAGCCGGTTCATAGCGGAGTTGGGAGAAAAGGCTTTGCAGCTCTGTGCCTTAATGAAAAATCCGATACTTTCGTCTGGACCCCATGAGGCGGGACATGTGATTTTAAAAGATAAACGATGCTAGCCACTGCACCAATATTGGCTTCGCCGCTGGAAAGAGAGCCCATGTTGTTGTACATAGCGGCCTAACCGGGTTGTAAGTGTTGTGGTGGTGGTAGAAAGGAGGGAAGAAGAGAAAAAATAGTGCAGAGCAAGCATATTATAAATGGCAGTGCTCTCTCTTAAACAAACTATCTACAAGACATTCACGGCAGTCAGCACACCCAGCGCCTTGGCTCAAACCTTTATTTTGAGCATATAAAGTGGAGTGACTTATTCAAAATAATATAGGCAATAAAGAATACAGTCAGCTCAGGAACCTGCAATCGGTAATTCATTGTCACCGATAAATGTTGACATACTAGTAGAAGTGCTATAATCTAAAGCTTTGGCTGACTTCCCTGGTTTGATGGCGAAATGCAGGCTGTGCAGATCAAGCAGATGTTGGAAGATGCATTTTGACGGATCCAAGCTCAAAGAGGTCTGGGTGCCGGTGTGGTACTCACCTCGCCAAAAGGAGATCATCTCCGATATGTTTTGCAAGTACATTTCAGAGCATCAAACAACGTCGCTGAGTGAGGCTCTAATCCATGGGCTCAAGGTCGCAAAAAAGAAATCGGTGCGCATAGGATCATTTATACGGCGATTCGAGATCTTGTGGTGCGACGGTGTTAGGAGATTAGGATGCAAAAGATGCCAACATGGCCTCATGCCGCTTCATAAAAAATTGTGGCTTCTTTGAAGGGTGTGAGTTTCACCATGTGCCGCGAGCTGAAAATGATGCCGCGATACCTTATCCAAGCTAGGTTCATCCAGGCAAGAGATTCCTCCCGGAATAGCCTTGGCGCACTTGGAGTTCCATCAATCAAGCCAAGTCCGGAGTCGAAAAATTTTCGTACCGGAATCACACGTGGTGCCGATGGACATTGACGAAGAAACCAGGGGACTGTTCCGGCACACTCGGGGGCTGCTCCGGCAAACTCGGGGGCTGTAGGTAGCTCGGGGCTGCGATGCCCATCTGGAAGAAGCAATGCTTGTGGACGACATGGACATAGACATGCCGGTGTTGTGGTTAGAGAAGCACCATCTTGGGTTAAACCTATTAAGGAATTCCTGATCAACGGCACCTTGCCGGTTGACGAAACTGAGTCAAGGAGAATCCAGCGGAGAGCTAAAGCATACACCTTCATTAATGGCGAGGTGTACAAGAGAAGTGTTACCGGTGTCCTTCAAAGGTGTGTGGAACCGGAAGAGATGCTCAAGGAGATTCACCAAGGAGAGTGTGGGCACCACGCCTCGTCAAGGGCGCTGGTGGCAAAAGTATTCCGGCATGGGTTCTACTGGCCCACTGCTTTGGAAAATGCTGAGGATTTGGTAAGAAGGTGCAATGGTTGCCAGAGGTACGCCAAGCAAAATCATACCCCAGCTTCCGGCTTAAAAACCATACCGTTACATGGCCATTTGTTGTTTGGTGCCTGGACATGGTTGGACCGTTCAAAACCGCAAGGGGAAACATGACCCACATCTTGGTGATGGTGGATAAATTCACCAAATGGCTGGAAGTGAAGCCTATCGCAAAGTGTGATGGTCACACAGCGGTGAAGTTCCTAAAAGATGTCATTCTCCGGTATGGATATCCGCATAGCATCATAACTGACAATGGCTCAAACTTTGCCCAAGGAGAGTTCAAGCGGTTCTGTGAGAACAACAATATCCGGCTAGATCTATGCTCAGTGGCACACCCACAAGGCAATGGCCAAGTTGAAAGAACCAATGCACTGGTGCTTTCAGGCATAAAACCAAGGCTCATTGAACCACTCGAAAAGACACCGGGCTGTTGGCTCGGAGTAGACTACGTCCGATCTTGTGGAACGCAGAACGACTCCAAAGTTGGTCTACAGGATACACTCCATTCTTCATGGTTTATGGAGCCGAGAAGCGGTCATACCAGCCGACATTCTCCATGACTCACCAAGGGTGCAACTCTATACCGAAAAAGAGGTAAAAGAGGCCCGAGAAAAACGATGTGGACTTCTTTGGAAGAAGCAAGGAGAAACGCATTAGCAAGAACAGCCATCTGTAAAACCTCGAGAAGCTATCACGGCGGAAGGTTAACGAAAGTTTTAGGAAGGAGATTTGGTGCTACGCCTAGTGCAGCGCCCTGAAGGCCGGCAAGCTTTCACCTCCTTGGGAGGGGCCATTCATTGTAAGCAGAACTGCACAATGATGCCTACTACTTGATTGACCGCACAGGAATGGAAAGAAGGAAAGGTGGACAGATCCGGAATGAGACCAAGCGTCCTTGGAACATAGCATTGTTGCGCCCTTTCTACTCATGAAGTTGTGCTGTAAGAAGTTCCTTTTTTGTACCTTATGCTATGAATAAAAGACTCCGGCACCTCGAATGTTTCTCGGGGACTACCCCTACCGAAGTTGCATGCAATATGTTTATTTTTTCATTTTACCGGTTGCTTGTTGAACATTTTTTCTTTCCGGTTTAGTAACGTGCTAAACCTACGGAATCTTCGACTCTGCTCTGTCCATAACTTGGCTTCATGGCGAGCAAGATAAACCGGTAGGAATTAAACACGTGAACCACGAAAAGAGGAAGTGGGAACAGACAATGGGAAAGTTTAGCAACCGGTTTTGCAGTTTTTGTGAAAAATTTCGAATCTTACCTAAGTTCAAGGAAGTGTTCGCTTGGCAAAAGAACTTTGTAACTCATACGCCAAAACACCGAAAAGAGGTAGGCAGAGGCAAAGGGAAAGAACCAAGTGTGCATCAAATTGGATACGGAAATGATTCCGGAATCTTCACAGTGCAAGATAAAGCAAACGACAAAGGCAACACGCTAAGTTAACCAACCAACATAACTTAATAAGTTACCGGTATCCAAGATACCGGCATAAAGTTGTACCACAACCAAAATGATAAGTTTTATCTTACATCATAAACCCCGGCATACCGGGGTAGAATTTAACGAGCTTTGTTCTCAAGTAAGCAGGGGCAGATAGACTTTTTTCAGCAAGTGTTTAAACAACGGGGGCTTCAGGGGGAGCAGCATTGGCCTCTGGAGCTTCTGGGGGCGCGTCGCCAGCTTCCGGGAGCGCATCTCCGGCACCTTCATCTTCCTCTTCTTCCTCATATTGACCAGGAGTAGTCTGACACTGAAGAAGGAGGGGATGAAAGTGCGAGCAACGTGCCTAGACCAAGCCGATAAGTGCCCGATCCTGCAACCAACGGTAAGGATCGGATCCGCTCTCGATAAGGCGTTTTCAGCCTTGCGCTGATACGTCTCAGACGTATCGATAATTTCTTATGTTCATGCCACATTATTGATGATATCTACATGTTTTATGCATACTTTGCACATCATATTTATGCGTTTTCCGCGGAACTAACCTATTGACGAGATGCCCAAGAGCCAGTCCTGTTTTCTGTTGTTTTGGTTTCAGAAATCCTAATGAAATATTCTCGGGAGTGGACGAAATCAACGCCCAAGGTCTTATTTTTCCACGAAGCTCGGAAGTCGAAGGAAAGCAGTGGGGCCACGGGGTGGGGACACAGTGGGGCGGCGCGGCCCAAGCCCGGGCCGCGCCGGCCTGGTGTGTGGCCCCACCGGGACTCCCCGACCTTGCCCTTCCGCCTATTTAAAGCCTCCGTCACGAAAACCCTGACAAGTTCGACGAAACCAGAGAAGAAAACCTTCCGAGCCGCCGCCATGCGCGAAGCCAAGATCACAGAGGACGGGAGTCTGTTCCGGCACGCCGCCGGGACGGGAAGTGCCCCCGGAAGAGGCTTCTCCATCGACACCACAGCCATCTTCATCAACGCTGACTGCTGTCTCCCATGAGGAGGAGTAGTTCTCCATCGAGGCTGGGTTGTACCGGTGGCTATGTGGTTAATCTCTCTCCTATGTACTTCAATACAATAATCTCTTGAGCTCTTACATGATTGAGATTCATGTGTTGATGCTTGTAATCTAGATGTCATTATGCTAGTCAAGTGGGTTTTACTTATGTGATCTCCGGAGACTCCTTGTCCCACGTGTGTAAAGGTGACAGTGTGTGCACCGTGTGGGTCTCTTAGGCTATATTTCACAGAATACTTATTAACTGTTATGAATGGCATAGTGAAGTGCTTATTTATATCTCTTTATGATTGCAATGTGTTTTGTATCACAATTTATCTATGTGCTACTCTAGTGATGTTGTTAAAGTAGTTTATTCCTCCTGCACGGTGTAATGGTGACAATGTGTGCATCGTGTAGTACTTGGCGTAGGCTATGATTGTGATCTCTTGTAGATTATGAAGTTAACTATTATGATAGTGATGTGATCTATTCCTCCTTTCGTAGTGTAGAAGGTGACAGTGTGCATGCTATGTTAGTACTTGGTTTGGTTATGTTGATGTCATGCACTCTAAGGTTATTTAAATATGAACATTGAATACTGTGGGCTTGTTAACTCCGGCATTGAGTTGCTCTTACACGATTAGTGGTGTTCATCATCCAACAAGAGGTGTAGAGTCTAGCATCTATCTATTTATTATAGTATGTGATCAATGTTGAGAGTGTCCACTAGTGAAAGTAGCAATCCCTAGGCCTTGTTCTAAATCACTATATTTCTTGTTCTTGTTTCTTGCATTTTATACTTTACTGCAATATTACTACCATCAACTGCACGCTTGACAAGCACTTTTACAGGCAGTTACCTCTTTAACTCTATACTGGTTAAATCTAAAGCTATTTGTTATCTGTTGGCCATTCGTGCACCTATACATCGACAAGTGTATTAGGTGTGTTGGGGACACAGAACTTCTTGCTTTGTGGTTGCGGGGTTGCATGAGAGGATATCTTTGACCTCTTCCTCACGATTCGATAAACCTTGGGTGATCCATGATACTTCTTTCTTCATTCTACAAACCTCTGCTCTTGGAGGCCCAACCTTGTCTACAAAGAACAGAAGCACCCAGTGAACATCAAGCACTTACCGTGAATTCTTAGAAGTGGAGGAAAGATAAACGGCACACACACACGGATCCGACAGGCGCACTTTTACGCGCCGTTGCGGGGGGAAAGGTAAAAGGCACTCATACTTCGGTCCCAGGTAACTAAGTACTTTTGTTGCCGTTGTGTGTGTGTGCTCGAAGCTGTTTCCTTTAGATCCTGCAATTGCATCTTTTTGTCTCTTGTTTTACACTAGTAGGCTTAATGGAAGACAACAACAAAATGAGAGATCTTTATGAACTTTATCTTGAATTAGGACATGATGTGTTTGAAGAGAAGAAAATTAAAAAACCCATGGAACTTATGCATGCTAATGGGAATGTTATTAGTATGAATGCTTTGAACACCATTGTTGCTAATGCTATGGAAGAATTTAAGCTTGGGGAGGTCGGTTTTGATGAAAATGATCTCTTTAGCCCTTCGGGTATTGAGGAGAAAGTTTATGTTGATTATGATATGCCTCCTATTTATGATGATTATAATGATAGTGGTCTTTTGGTGCCGCCTACTATGGAGGATAAGTTTAATTATGATTATAATATGCCTCCTATATTTGATGATGAGAATAATAATGATAGCTACTTTGTTGAATTTGCTCCCACTACTACTAATAAAATTGATTATGCTTATGTGGAGAGTAATGATACTTATATGCATGTGAATAGGAATGTTTTATGTGATACTTATATTATTGAGTTTATTCATGATGCCTCTGAAAATTATTATGAGAGAGGAAAATATGGTTGTAGAAATTTTCATGTTACTAAAACACCTCTCTACATGCTGAAATTTTTGAAGTTACACTTGTTTTATCTTCCTATGCTTGTTACTTTGCTCTTCATGAACTTGTTTATTTACAAGATTCCTATGCATAGGAAGCATGTTAGACTTAAATGTGTTTAGATTTGCTTTTTGATGCTCTCTTTTGCTTCAACTCTATTTCTTGAGTGCATCATTGAAATTCTTGCAGGCCCATCTTAATGGTATAAAAAAGCACTTCTTGGGAGATAACCCATGTTTTTATTTTGCTACAGTACTTTTGTTTTATATTTGAGTCTTGGAAGTTGTTACTACAGTAGCAACCTCTCCTTATCTTTATTTTATTGCATTTTTGTGCCAAGTAAAGTCTTTGATAGGAAGGTTCATACTAGATTTGGATTTCTGCGCAGAAACAGATTTCTGTCTGTCACAAATCTGGGCAGAATTCTCTGTAGGTAACTCAGAAAAATCTACCAATTTTCTGATCCTGAGATATGTACGCAACTTTCATTCAATTTGGGCATTTTCATATGAGCACAAGTCCGGTGCCACTTTAAAATTCGTCTTTTCTGAGACATTACATTTTTGTCAGTTACGCCTTTTATTTCGCATTGCCTCTTTTGGCGTGTTGGATGGATTTCTTTGTTCCATTAACTGCGGTAGCTTTGGGCAATGTCCAGAATGTTAAGAATGATTGTGTCACCTCGGAGGACATGTGAATTTTTGATTATGCACTAACCCTCTAATGAGTTTGTTTCGAGTTTGGTGTGGAGGAAGTTTTCAAGGGTCAAGAGGAGGATGATATACTATGATCAAGAAGAGTGAAAGTCTAAGCTTGGGGATGCACCCGTGGTTCATCTGCATATTTCAAGAAGACTCCAGCGTCTAAGCTTGGGGATGCCCAAGGCATCCTTCTTCATCGACAACTTATGATTTCTTCTCTTGAAACTATATTTTATTCGGTCACATCTTATGTACTTTGGTTGTCTATTTGTTTTTGTTTATGTTTGAATAAATTCATGCTTGTGTGGGAGAGAGACACGCTCCAGTTCGTATGAACACATGTGTTCTTAGCTTTTAATGTTCATGGCGAAGGTTGAAAGCTCCGTTAATTGTTATATGGTTGGAGACAAGAGAAAATGCTACATGTGGTAATTGGTATAATGTCTTGAATAATTTGATACTTGGCTTATTTGTTGTGCTCATATAGATCATGTTTAAGCTCTTGCATCATGTACTTTGCACCTATTAATGAAGAAATACATAGAGCTTGCTAAAATTTGGTTTGCATAATTGGTCTCTCTAAGGTCTAGATAATTTCTAGTAAGAGGTTGAACAACAAGGAAGACGGTGTAGAGTCTTATAATGTTTACAATATGTCTTTTATGCAAATTTTGCTGCACCGGTTCATCCTTGTGTTTGTTTCAAATAACCTTGCTAGCCTAAACCTTGTATCGAGAGGGAACACTTCTCATGCATCCAAAATCCTTGAGCCAACCACCATGCCATTTTTGTCCACCATATCTACCTACTACATGGTATTTCTCCGCCATTCCAAAGTAAATTGCTTGAGTGCTACCTTTAAAATTTCTATTCTTTACCTTTGTAATATATAGCTCATGGGACAAATAGCTTAAAAACTATTGTGGTATTGAATATGTACTTATGCACTTTATCTCTTATTAAGTTGTTTGTTGTGCGATAACCATGTTCACTGGGGACGCCATCAACTACTCTTTGTTGAATATCATGTGAGTTGCTATGCATGTTAGTCTTGTCCGAAGTAAGGGCGGTTTTCACAATCAAATGGTTTGAGTATGCATGTTTGTTAGAAGAACATTGGGCCGCTAACTAAAGCCATGAATCATGGTAGGAAGTTTCGGTTTGGACATAAAACCTCAATCTCTTATGAGAATATTAAGTATTGTTGAATACTTAAGCATTAAAAGAGGAGTCCATTATCGTCTATGTTGTCTCGGTATGGGTGTCTAAGTTGAAGAATGATCTGCGAGAAATCGATGCGAACTTTTTCTCCTTAGACCCTTATGCAGGCGGCATGGTACCTTTGTGACACTTAGTTGAAACATATGTTATGCGATGATAATCCGTGTTATCTCAAGCTAATTAGGACAAGGTACGGGCACTACTAGTATACTATGCATGAGGCTTGCAACTTGTAAAGATATAATTTACATGATACATATACTTTATTACTACCGTTGACAAAATTGTTTCATGTTTTCAAAATAAAGCTCTAGCACAAATATAGCAATCGATGCTTTCCTCTTTGAGACCTTTCTTTTACTTTTATGTTGGTCAGTTCACCTATTTCTCTCACCTCAAGAAGCAAACACTTGTGTAAGCTGTGCATTGATTCCTACATGTACATATTGCACTTGTTATATTACTTTACATTGACAATATCCACAGATGTACATGTTATAAGTTGAAAGCAACCGCTGAAACTTAGTCTTCCTTTTTATGTTGCTTCAATGCCTCTACTTTGAATTGTTGCTTTACGAGGCTAATAACATGCAAGTCTTATTGATGCTTGTCTTGAAGTACTATTCATGAAAAGTCTTTGCTTTATGATTCATTTGTTTACTCATGTCATTACCATTGTTTGATGGCATGTCACTTAAGAAATTATCATTGTTATCGTTTACCTACTCGAGATTATCTTTGTTATCATTTACCTGCTCGGGATGAGCAGAACTAAGCAGGGATGCGTACGTCTCAGACGTATCGATAATATCTTATGTTCAATGCCACATTATTGATGATATCTACATGTTTTATGCATACTTTATGTCATATTTATGCGTTTTCAGGAACTAACCTATTGACGAGATGCCGAAGGACCATCTATTTTCTGTTGTTTTTGGTTTCAGAAATCTATTAAGGAAATATTCTCGAATTGAATGAAATCAACGCCCGGGGTCCTATTTTTCCACGAAGCTTCCGAAAGACCGAAGGGGGAAAGGAAGTGGGGCCATGAGGTGGGGACACGGTAGGCGGCGCGGCCCAAGCCCTGGCCGCGCCGGCCCAGTGTGTGGGCCCACCAGGACTCCACCGACCTTGCCCTTCCGCCTGCTTAAAGCCTCCATCGCGAGAAACCCTATCAGGATTCGACGAAACCCGAGGAAAACCTTCGGGCGCCGCCATCGCATGACAAGATACGGGGACCGAGTCTCATTCGACACTTGGCGAGACGAGGAAGTGCCCCGGAAGGCTTCCTCCATCAAACACCACATGCATCTTCATCAACGCTGTCTCCCATGAGAGGGAGTAGTTCTCCATCAGAGGCTAAGAACATCTTAGGTAGCTATGTGGTTAATCTCTCTCCTATATTGCTTCAATACAATAATCTCATGATGCCTTACATGATTGAGATTCATATGATGATCTTGTAATCTAGATGTCATTATGCTAGTCAGGTGTTTACTTATGTGATCTCAGGAGACTCCTTGTCCCACGTGTGTAGAGTGACAGTGTGTGCACAGTGTGGGTCTCTTAGGCTATATTTCCACGGAATACTTATTCATTATAGATGGCATAGTACAGTGGCAACATATCTATGCTATGATTGCAATGTGTTTGTATCACAATTTATCTGTGTGCTACTCTAGTGATGTTATTAAAGTAGTTTATTCCTCCTGCACTGTGTAATGGTGACAGTGTGTGCGTCGTGTAGTACTTGGCGTAGGCTATGATTGTGATCTCTTGTAGATTATGAAGTTAACTATTGCTATGATAGTATTGATGTGATCTATTCCTCCTTTCGTAGCGTGAAGGTGACAGTGTGCATGCTATGTTAGTACTTGGTTTGGTTATGTTGATCTGTCATGCACTCTAAGGTTATTTAAATATGAACATTGAATCTTGTGGAGCTTGTTAACTCCGGCATTGAGGGTTCGTGTAATCCTACACAGTTAGTGGTGTTCATCATCCAACAAGAGGGTGTAGAGTCTAGCATCTATCTATTTATTACTGTTATGTGATCAATGTTGAGAGTGTACACTAGTGAAAGTATGATCCACTGAGCCTTGTTCATATATCTTGCTATCACTTCTTGTTTCTTGTTTTTCTTGCATTTATCTTTGCTTTTATAATCTTCTACCATCAATGCACTTCGACAAGCACTTTTACGAGGCGGCAGATTACTCTTTGCTCATATACATTCATACCATGTATTTCACTATCTCTTCCGAACTAGTGCACCTATACATCCGACAAGTGTATTAGGTGTGTTGGGGATATCACAAGAGACTTCTTCTTTGTGGTTGCGGGGTTGCATGAGAGGGATATCTTTGACCTCTTCCTCCCTGAGTTCGATAAACGTTGGTGATCCACTTAGGGGAAACTTGCTGCTGTGTTCTACAAACCTGCTCTTGGAGGCCCAACACGCTCTACAAGAATAGAAGCACCCGTAGACATCCTGCGCCTTGAAAGAGCATCCAAGTCAAATCGGAGTACCGGGAGCACGCAGCCAGCCGCGACGCGGTATCGGCACTCGGCACGCGCGGTGAACCTTTGCCACTCCAGTTCTCCTTCGAGCACCCTTCAAGCGGTCGGAGGTGAGCCGTTAGGCTGCCCGTGCACGCTCTCTTCGAGGACCTTGAAGAGATGGATCGCCAAGTCAGGCAGATCCGCGAGGTTCCGGTCCACCGCGCGCATGTGGGTGATCCGGGCAGAAAGTGCAACCAGGTGATCATAAGGATCCCAAGCCGCATCCAGATTCCGGAATTGCTGCGCAACCCGGCGCTCAGCCACCTTTTTCTGCGCATGGGCTGGGAGTCCGGAAAGAGCCCTACGAAGCAAAGAAAGAGGATAAGGACATGCTACCGGAAAATATAAGCTTGTAAGCGAAAGCCGGAAAAGAAAAGAAGAAACACTTACGGAGAGCGAGGGCATCGGTTCGCGTGACCAGCTCATCGTACTCCTTCTGCTCCGCGGTTAAGCGGGCGACCTGGTCTTCGGCAGCCTTCCGGAACTTGCCCATTTCCTCCAGCTCTGCCCTCAGCACCGCAGTGGAGTTGGCGGAATCATCCACAACCTCCGCCAGCCTGGCCTCGGCTGCTGCCTTGGCACCCTTCAGCTCTTGCTCATGCCGGACCGCGGCCTGGATAGCCTGGTCCTTGAGCTCCCTGGAGATAGTCTTCTGGGCGTCCAGGGCCTTCTGGTGATCCCGGATGAGCTGCTCCTTTTCAGCTGGAATCAGGAAAAAGAAGTTTGAACAAAAATCTAACCGGTAAAGCACGGAAAGACAATGCAACCGGAGAAAGAACAGTACCTTGGAGATTGCCAACCTGGGTCTTGAGGGCCTCAAGGGAGGCCTCCGGAATGGCTGTTAGGGAAAAGTTCATAAGTACTAAGAAGCAAATCTTTGCATAAGAAAGAAGCCGGGTGCCCAAAGGAAACAAACCTTGGCAGTGGCTGTGGGCCTCGGCAAGGTCCCGGTGCTCCCAAAGAAGCTCCTCGAAGAGCTGCTTCCGGGCATCCGCGGTGCTCTGTCAAAAATGGAGTAACTATGAGAAAGCTGCCGGTTTCGAAAAATTTGAAGAAAGTTTCGTGCTCAGAGCTGCGCTCTAAACCCAAAACTCGGGGACTGGAAGATATGAGTAAATCCGGAAAGAACAAAACCGGCATCAACAGAAAAGTTACAACAAAGTTGGTGAAACTTACCACCACATTGCTGGTGGCGTCGTGCCACGCATTGTCGAACTCCTTCACTGCGCGCTTGAGTCGCATGAAGTGTTCTTCGGTGCTCCGGGGGCCGGCCGGGTCGATGGCAGGAAGCCGGTCCTTGCCCAGGCCGCGCGTAGCTGCGGACACATCCGCCTGATTCCACTTCTCAGCGTAATCAAGCAGGTGCCCCAGCTCCTTGCCCTCGCGCTTCAGCTCCGTAATCCGGCCAAGGAGGCCGGTAGCTCTCTCTCCAGCCACGACAGCGGTGGGGCCGGCGTGCAGCACCAAGGACTGCGGGCCGGAAGCCGTGCCCTTCCCCTTGAAGGGCTCAGACACGCGAAGCTTGGCGCCTTCTGGCGGCGGCGTTGGCTTGGCCGCAGAGGGTCCTTGGGCTGGCGGCGGCATCGGCGCGTCCCTGGTGGGCTTGGCGGTAGGAGCTTCCGGCGGCGGTGTTGGCGTGGCCCCAGTTGGCTCAGGAACAGGAGCTTCTGGCGGCGTAGAGCTTGCCGGCGCGGAAGAGTCCGGCACGGCCTTGGAGGGGGAAGAGCATGAGCTCTTCTTCTTCTTCTTCTTCTTCTTCTTCTTCTTCTTCTTCTTCTTCTTCTTCTTCTTCTTCTTCTTCTTTTTCCTTTGCGCTTACTTGCTACCGATGATTTCGCCCTGAAGGAAGCGGCGCCGACTATCGACACCACTGTCGCCATCTTGATGGAGAAAAGGACAAGATCCTCCTCCGCGCGGTGATCAGAAGTTGTAGGGGCCGCGCGCCCCGCACTTGGAGTGCCTCCCAAAGGGGAGGCAGAAGGGCTGCCGGTACCTAGGTGTACCGGGCTTGAACGAGGAGGGGACGAGGTCCTGGCCGTTCCCTCGGAGCTCCCCGGCATCGTACCGGTAGCGCCCTTGGAGAGCGTGAGCGCAGGGCTAAAAAGAAAGAAAGAAAAGATAAGAAAAAGCAACCGGAAGGAAAAGTTTGTGAAACCAAGCGAGTAGAAAAACAAAAAACTCAGCCGGCCTTTTTGGGACGCTTGGCGGGCGGAGCTTCGCCAGAACCGGCTTCAGAGGCCGGAGCTTTGCGGACTTTGGAGGTTGCGCTGGTACCGGCACCTTCAGCCGGGCCCTTGTCCTTCCGCCCTTTTGAGGCCAGAGCGTCCAGAAACTCCTGGCCAACCTCGGCCGCCAGGGGAGTCGCGTGCTCATGGACCTGTGGTTGGGGGCCAGTTGAGGAAGCATCTACAGAGGGAGAATAACAGTAAAGCATGAGAGACCGGAAAAGAAGGCTACCTCAAGCACAGTGAGATCATCACTGGGCAGGCCTCGGGCGAGAAATGTGCAGGGCGCGGGTGTGGGTGCGGCCCATCTTGAGATCGGTCCAAGGAATATGAGGTCGGGGGTCACTGCTGTCTGAGGCCGCTTCCGGTGGGGCCTCGCTTATCCGACTGGAATGCGAGGAGACGCGCAGCACCGAAATGAAACGAAACAACGATTAGCCACAACACAGCATTTGGGTACAACAACTTGCCGGGTTGCGCAATTTCTTGCTAACCGGTTGGAGGGTTGGTGGAGCTAAGAGGCACAAAGCCCCAGTCCCAGTCATCCGGCATGTCCGTTTGGCAGATTTGCCTAGCTTTGAGGACTACATCTGCTTTACTTAGGGGGAGGCCGGTGATCTTGGTGGGATCGCCGGGACCGTACATCTCGCTCATCTTATGAGCCCGGCGCTTAAGGGGAAGCACCCGGCGTGAGATGAAAGCGAGAATGATGTCGTCAGAGCAGATGTTGGTCTCCCTCATCAGCTTCTCCATGAAGCGTACGACCCGGTTCGTCTCGATGTGATTCGTCCCAGGGAAGTAGCCCCAGTTGACCTTGGTGGGTGGCGCCGGGTTGAAAGCCGGCAGGTTGATGAGATCCGCGGCGCCGTCGTTCTTCACGTAAAAGAACGTCGTTTGCCATAACCGGCAAGACGCCGGGAGCATGAGAACTTGAAAAAAGGGCTCCCTTGGCGGGAGCCGATGATGCGGGGACCCGCATTGTGCAGAGGTTTGGGCTTGGAATCTCCTTACCATTTGGATGGAGTTGATTCTAAGAAAGAAGCGAGCAAAGGTCTCGCGAGTGGGGTCGATGTATGCCTCCATGAAGGTAGCATAACAAGAAAGATGAAAACGGCATTGCCGGGAAGGTGGTGAGGGTGCAGACGTGAAATCAGAACTGGCGAAAGAAGTCGGAGGCTGGAAGGCCGAAGCCACGCTCAAAGTGAGCAAGAAAGACCACGAACTCACTAGGGATTGATGCGGTTCGATCTCATCGCGGGGGAACGGCCGGGATGTCCCTCCCATTGTCCTTCTAGACCCCGCGGAGCAGTCAATCTCGTGTTGTGCGTCGGACCCCTCGAGCTCCGCGTGTGATGCGGATAGATCTTTTAGGAGGCTTGGCTGGAAGCTTCCTTCGGCCTCTTGATCGTTGCGGCGTCGGTTTCCCATCAGGGCAGATGGGGTTAGCCCGTCGGAAGTTCTACTCTCTTGGTTACTGGAGGACGAAGCGGAGAGAGACTCCTCTCTAGACATATGGATCTGAGAAACGCCGGTATCTACTCGAAAAACAGTTTTCCCAAGAACTACCCTCGCGTGAAGATCTACGAGTAAGAAGAAAAGCAAAAGAAAAGAGGAAGTAAATATTCTACCGGCCCAAGATCTGAAAGGCAAAGAAAAGAAGGGTAAATGCGAATCGAGCCTGACCTGGGGCGGCGGAGACGCTCAAGGAGAAGGTCGCCGGAGCAGCGGTGAGCTCGCGAGGGCCGACGGAGGCTGGCGACGGCGAAGGGTGAAAGCCGCCGATGAAAGCTCGAAGCAGCGGCGGCGAAGAAGCGCCGGTAGATCTCTCCGCGGCGAAGATCTTCGGCGCAGCGAGAGCGACGGCGCGAGTTCGTCGGATGCAGGGTTCTGGCGGCGACCGGCGGCGATGAGGTTGCAGGAGGCGAAGAGCTCGAAGTACTCTGGAAATGGGGGCAAGTGCGAAGAAGAGGATGGAGTGGAACCGCTCCGCCCTTATATAGGAGAAGGAGTTAGTGGGCCGAAAACCGTCGGGCCGCGGCGGTTCATCTCGTGGGCGCCATGTGGCGCGAAGATACACGCGTAAAAATTAAGAGGCCACGGGGTCGCCGCACGGATCGGAATGGCGGGAAGGATCGATGTGGCACATTTAATCTTTAGTAGAAGCGACGAAGTGACCAACGACAACGGCGCGTCGGGCACGGTGCGCATGTCCCTGACGGGCGCTGTACGAGAAATGCTAAACCGCCGAGGAGGAGTTAATATCGATACGGAGAAAACACACGGAGACACTTCGCGAGAAGGAAAATGTGAGTATGACGCAGAATCTGGGAAAATGGAAGATAACGAAAGAGGCTAAGGCAAAGAGGCGGCATCTTCGAACGAGGGAACGGAAGGATCAAACCGGTATATGAGAGATAGAAACCTGGCACCAACCCGTCGGATAAAATCCACGGTTATAAACCGGGGACTAATGTTGGGGGATGACCCCCGGTAAGGCATGCCAAACCGGATGGTTTGAGCCATTGAGGTACCGGTTTGAGGTTCATTCCGGAGAACGGAGTTAAGCGATTGGCTAAGTAAATCTGTACCGGTATCCCCAAAGGTAGGTATACCGGTATGGGCTAAGAAGACACCGGACCACCGGTAAGAAGTGCACTGTAGCACGTCGGCAGGACTGGTCAAAGATTCCCTCAGGAGCTAGAGGACAAGCTAGACAAGTGGCTTTAAACGGCCATGACGTAAAAAACGAAGGTGACGCCCAAAGAAGCCGGAGGACATCATCTCCACGATTAAAGAAGATACGGCGTCACCTATGATTAAAGTAGCTTTGTAAAGTAGCTTTGTAAAGTAGTTTGTCTGTTCAAAGATGCCATTAGGGTTTCTCTCTGAAAGCCACCCTCTCCCCTATATAAGGAGAGGGGCAGCCCTCTATACGGGCGCGAGACGCATGTATGTACGAAGATACCTCTTGTAACCCTGTGGTTCATTAAGACCAGAGAGAAGATCTAGAACGGAGTTCATCCTTGTGTCTCTCTTCTTCTACCTCTGCATAGTAGATTCCCCGAGCTTTGGGAAGTTCATCCTCGATCCAAAACCCTCCCACAGATCCTCTAGCGTCCAACTCGGCCCCAACTTAAGCCATCCCATGGCATCTGTCTATTCACCACGACGACATATATCTTTTTGTTTCTTGTTTTTATTTCACTAGTTAGGCTTAATGGAAAACAACAAAAATATTAGAGATCTTTATAGTATTTATCTTGAGTTAGGACATGAGGTGTTTTAAGAGAAAATTAAAAAACCTATGGAACTTTATATGCATGCTAATGGCAATGTTATTAGTATGAATGCTTTGAACATATTATTGCTTTGCTAATGCTATGGAAATTCTAGCTTGGGAAGGTTTCCCTTGAAGAGCATGATATTTTTAGTCCCCCAAGCATGGAGAAGAAAATTTACTTTGATGATACTTTACATCCACTATATGATGATTACAATGATGACTATCGTATTTTCTGAGTCCACCTACTATTGAGGAGAAAATTAATTATGATTACATTATGCCTCCTATATGATGATTATGGTGATAATAATGAATGATAACTATCTTATTGAATTTGCTCCACTACAATTAATAGTAATGACTATGCTTATGTGGAAGTAATAATTTTATGCATGTAGCTCATGATAAAGAATGTTTCATGTGATAGTTATATTGTTGAGTTTGTTCATGAGTACTACCGAAAATCTTTATGAGAGAGGACAATATGGTTTGTAGGGATTTTTTCATGTTACTAAAACACCTCTCTTTTTCTTAAAATCTTGAAGTTGCGCTTGTCTTGTTCCTATGCTTATTGCATTATGCTTACATGACTTGTTTATTTACAAGATTCCTTTTCATAGGAAGTGGGTTAGACTTAAAAGTGTTTCTTATTTGCTTTTGATGCTCTCTTTTTACTTCAACTCTTATTTCTTGCGAGAGCATCATTAAAATCTGAGCCCATCTTAATGGCTCTAAAGAAAGCACTTCTTGGGAAATAACCCATGTTTTTATTTTGCTACTATTTTGTTGTGTCTTGGAAGTTGTTACTACTGTAGCAACCTGTCCTTATCATGTTTATTTCATTTTTGTGCCAAGTAAAGTCTTTGATGAAAGTTGATACTAGATTTGGATTTCTGGCAGGAGCAGTTTTTAGTATCCACAATTTGAGTTGATCTCGTGAAACTCGTAAAATCCGAAAATATTCGTAAGTAATCCTCGGATATGTACGCAACTTTCGTTCAACTGGATTTCCATCTGAGCATGTTAAGTGCCTCGAAAAATTCGTCTTCTGGTGTGCATTTGGCAGATTCTGTATTTCGCATTGCCTCTTTTATTGTGTTTGAGTGGATTTCTTTCCTCCATTAAATTTCAGTAGCCTTGGGTGCAATGTCCAGAAGTGTTGAATGATTGTGTCCTTACTTGAACATGTGAATTTTGGTCTGCCTCACTCTCTAATAGTCTTCACTTGGTGATTTGGTGTGAAAGGAAGTTTTCAGGGATCATCAGGAGGGCATATGACCGCCTGCAACGGGCGGGAAAAACACCGGGGAGAAAGGAGCTCAGCGGGGCTGAAATCTGCGGAAATTCCCCACTCCGGAAGAAGTAAGTAGCCATGCGTCAGTCATCGAGCTGGACTTCATTGGGATCATCATCTGTCATCATTATCTCCACATGAGAGCACCATCATCTCCACACTTTACCTGTCTCATTGTAGCATCTGGGGTTGATCTGATTGTTGCATAGGAAACTCTCCGTTATTGATGCTCTTGTTATTGATGCTATTGAGTGAAACCATTGAACCAGGGTTTATTATTCAGATTATTATTCATCATCATATCACCTACGATCATGTTCCATATGATGTCTTGCGAGTAAGTTCATTTAGTTCTTGGGGACATGGGTGAAGTCAAATGTTAGTATTGAACTATGTTGAGTAATATTTAATGGTTTGATATTTAAGTTGTGGTGTTATTCTTCTAGTGGTGTCATGTGTACGTCGATACATGATACTTCACCTTTAAGGGCCTAGGGAATGCATCTTGTATTCGTTGCCAATTGTGGGGTTGTGGATGTGACAACTGAACCTATAGATCATCTCTTGTGCGCTTCTATTCTTGTAGACGGTGTTGGGCCTCCAAGAGCAGAGTTTGTAGAACAGCATTAAGTTTCCCTTAAGTGAATCACCCAGGTTTTATCGAACTCGGGGGTAAATTCGAGAGATATCCTCTCCAAGCATGTGCAATTAAGACACAGGAAATCTGTAGCCCCAACACACCTAATACACTTGTCGAGATGTATAGGTGCACTAGTTGGCGAAGAGAAATACTAGTAATATGGATGATTATAAGTAGCAATTGCAATCTGAAATAAAAATGGCAGCAATCAAACATGTAGCAGAACTGTTGGAAACGATGTTTCAATACTTAGAAACAAGGCCTAGGGATCATACTTTCACTAGTGGACACTCTCAACAATGATCACATAATAAATAAATAACTTCTACTCACTTGTGCTACTCCTCAAACACTCTCTTGTTGGATAACAAACACCATTCATTGTGTAGGGCTACAAGAGCACCTCAGTGCGGGGTAAACAAGCTCCACAACTTCTTAGGAATCACACACAATGCTTTCTTGTCCCAGTCACACCGTGGGAGTGAATCCGGGTTCATATTGAAGTAGCCTCTAGAGTGCATAATAGACCGTTGCAATTTAGACCAGGTACTAACATAGCATACACTACTGTCACCATTACACTATGACGGGGGAATAGATCACATCAATACTATCATAGTAATAGTTAACTTCATAATCAACAAGAGATTACAATCATAACCTACGCCAAGTACTACATGATGCACCTCTTCATCAACTTTACATCATGGAGGAGGAATAGACTAATTTAATAACATCACTAGAGTAGCTACATGGATTAATAGTGATGCCACACCAGCTCATGATGCATAGAACACCATGGGAGAGAGAGATGAACCACATAGCTAGGGTAGAGCCCTCAGCCTCGGGAGAACTTCTCCCTCTCGTCATGGGAGACAACAACGGCGATGAAGATGGCGGTGGTGTCGATGGAGATGACTCCGGGGGCAATTCCGCGTCCCGGCGGCGGAACAGAGACTTATGTCCCCGAAACTTGTCTTCAATGGCGGGCGGCTAGGGAACTCTTCGTGGAATATGATTGGATGATTTAGGGTTTTAACGATGGGGAGAATATGAGGCGGAAGGCTGGCCTCGGGAGGAGCCAGGGTGGCCTCCCCCCACACGGTGGCGCGGCGAGGGGCTGGGCCCACGCTATGGTTGGGCCCCTGGCTGGCCGCCTATGACTCTCCTTCGATGTTGGAACCCTCAAGTGGAAAATAGGAAGTTTGGCTTTTGTTTCGTCCAATTTGAGAATATTTCATGTAAGATTTACCGAAACCAAAAACACCCGAGCTTGAGGAGTGACTTGAGCATCTTGTTAATAGGTTAGATTCTGGAAAATGCATCAAAATGATGTAAAGTGTATGTAAAACATGTGAGTATTGTCATAAAACTAGCATGGAACATAAGAAATTATAGATACGTTTGAGACGTATCAAGCATCCCCAAGCTTAGTTCTGCCCGTCCCGAGCAGGTAAAACGATAACAATCTGAAGTGAGATGCTAATATCATAATCTTGATGAATACTATTGTAAAGCATATGAGATGAATGAAGTGATTCAAAGCAGTGGTAAAGATAATGACTAAACAACTAAATCATATAGCAAAGACTTTTCATGAATAGTACTTTCCAAGACAAGCATCAATAAGTCTTGCATAAGAGTTAACTCATAAAGCAATAGATTCTTAATAGAAGGTTTTGAAGCAACACAAGGGAAGATTTAAATTTCAGCAGTTGCTTTCAACTTTCAACATGTATATCTCATGGATAATTGTCAATACAAAGTAATATGATGAGTGCAAATAAGCAAGTATGTAGAATCAATACCACAGGTGTTTGCTTCTAGAATGAAGAAGTAGGTAAATACATTTCAGCATAAATAGTAAAAAGAAGGCGCAGGAGGGAGCGGGGGATTACTCATGTGCACAGAGCTTTTTATTTTGAAAACATGGAAACAATTTTGTCAACGATATTAATGTTCATATGTGTTATGCATAAAACCTCTTATAAGTTGCAAGCCTCATGCATCGAATACCAATAGTGCCCGCACCTTGTCCTAATTAGCTCGGACTTCCATGGATTATCATTGCATTATATATGTTTCAACCAAGTGTCACAAAGGGGTACCTCTATGCCACCTGTACAAAGGTCCAAGGAGATAGATCGCATTTGATTTCTCAATTTTGATAAATCTCAACTTGAGGACATCCATACCGGGACAACATAGAAAACAAATAATGGACTCCTCTTTTATGCTTTAAGCATTCAACAACAGATAATATTCTCATAAGAGATTTGAGGATTAATGTCCAAACTGAAACTTCCACCATGATACATGGCTTTGGTTGTGACCCAATGTTCTTCTCTAACAATATGCATACTCAAACCATTTAATCACGAGAAATCTCCACTTGAGACAAGACGAACATGCATAGCAACTCACTGATATTCAACAAAGGTGTAACGGGTTGATGGCGTCCCCGAAACATGGTTACGCTCAACAAGCAACTTATAAGAATTAAGATATAAGCGACATATTCATTACCACAATAGTTTTTAGGCTACTTTCCCATGAGCTATGTATTGCAAAGACAAGGAATGAAATTTTTAAAGGTAGCACGCAAGCAATTACTTTGGAATGACATAAAAATACCACACATAGGTAGTTATGGTGGACACAAATGGCATAGGTTTTGGCTCAAGGTTTTGGATGCGAGAAGCATTCCCTCTCGGTACAAAAGGCTTTGGCTAGCAAGTTTGTTTGAAGCAAACACAAGTGTCGGTACAACAAAACTTACATAGAACATATTGCAAGCATTATAAGACTACATTCTTGCTTGTTGTTCAAACACTTTACCGAGAAAATATCTAGACTTTAGAGCGAGACAATCATGCAAACCAAATTTCAACAAGCCTCTACGGTAGTTCTCCACTAATAGGTTTAAACACATGATGCAAGAGCTTAAACATGATCTACTTGAGCTCAAAACAATTGCCAAGTATCAAATTATTCAAGATAATATACCAATTACCACATGAAGCATTTCTGTTTCCAACCAAATAGCAATATATGAAGCGACTTTCAACTTAGCCATGAAAGTAAAACGAAGAACACAAGTGTTCAAATGAAAAAGCGAAGCGTGTCTCTCTCCCACACAAGGAATGCTAGGATCCGATTTTATTCAAACATAAACTAAAATAAAAACAAACAGACGCTCCAAGTAAAGAACATAAGATGTGACGGAATGAAAAATATAGCTTCACTAGAGGTGACCTGATAAGTTGTTGATGAAGGGGATGCCTTGGCATCCCAAGCTTAGATACTTGAGTCTTCTTGAAATATGTAGGGATGAACCACGGGGCATCCCCAAGCTTAGACTTTTCACTCTTCATGATCTTATCATATCATCCTCCTCTCTTGATCCTTGAAAACTTCCTCCCACACAAAACTCAAAACAATCTCATTAAAGTTAATGCATAATCAAAAATTCACATATTCGACAAGGAAACAATCATTCCCAACACTTCTGGACATTACCCAAGACTACTGAAAGTTAATGGAACAAGAAATCCACTCAACAGTAAAAGAGGCAATGCAAAATAAAGAGCCAAAATCATCAAAAGCAGGAACAGTCGTGAAACGAATTTTGAGACCTTGCGGTCTCGGATGAAAAAGCTCAAATTGAACGAAAGTTGCGTACATATCTTAGGATCACGCATGGGGGAATTTTTCAGCTTTTACGAGTTCTACAGAGAGATCAACTCAAATTCGTAACAGCTAAAAATCGTTTCTGCGTTGAAATCCAAATCTAGTATCAACTTTCCTATCAAAGACTTTACTTGGCACAAAAACAAAATAAACATGATAAGGAGATGTTGCTACAGTAGTAACAACTTCCAAGACACAACAAAACATTAGCAAAATAAAAACATGGGTTATCTCCCAAGGGGAGTGCTTTCTTTATAGCCATTAAGATGGGCTCGGTAATTTTAATGATGCTCTCGCAAGAAATAAGAGTTGAAGCAAAGGAGAGCATAAAGAAATAAAAACAATTTTAAGTCTAACCCTTCCTATGAAAAGGAATCTTGTAAGGGAACAAATACTGAAAGCACAAAGCAACAAGCATAGAAAGGCAACACAAGCCCAACTTCTCAACGAAGAGGAAACTTAATATTATTAAGATGCATATAACCATGTTTCCCTCTCTCTCAATAACTTTCGGTAGCATCATGAACAAACTCAACAATATAACTATCACAAACAACATTCTTGTTCACATGCAAAAAAGTATCATTACTCTCCACATAAGCAAAATCAAATTGCATTAATAATTGGATAAAACATCTAATATCATTATACTTATCATAAATTATGGTGCTATCAGTATAATCATAATAAACATTATCCTCCATAGTGGCACTAAAATACCACTATCATTATAATCATCATAAATGGGAGCCAAAGTATCATCAAAGAAAATTTCTCAACTTGGGGGACCTAAAAATATCACAACCGACTTCCCCAAGCTTAAATTCTTCCATAGCATTAGCAATAATAGTATTCAAAGGTTCATGCTAATAACATTGCTACAACTATTTTGCAAACAAGGTTCCATGGGTTTTTTAGTTCTCTCTTCAAACACATCATGTCCTAATTCAATATAAAGTTCATAAAGATCTCTAATTTTGTTGTTGTTTTCCATTAAGCCTAACTAGTGAAAATAAAAACAAGAAACAAAGATATAATTGCATGATCTAAAGGAAATAGCTTCGAGCACTCACACAGCAGCAACGGTGCTAGGAAATAGCTTAGTAGTTGGGAGGTGAATACCTTTTACCTTACCTCCCAGACGACGGCGCTAGAAGAAAATAGCTTGAGTATCTCGCACGCTTATATTCTTGTAGGCAGTGTTGGGCCTCCAGGCAGAGGTTTGTAGAACGGCCGGCAAGTTTCCCTTAAGTGAATCACCCAAGGTTTATCGAACTCGGGGAGGTAGAGAGCTCAGAGATATCCCTCTCAAGCAACTGGGAATTAAGATACAAGAAGTCTCATGTCCCCAACACACCTAATACACTTGTCGGATGTATAGGTGCACTAGTTGGCGAAGGAAGATAGTGAAATACAAGTAATATGGATGATTATAAGTAGCAATTGCAATCTGAAATAAAAATGGCAGCAATCAAACATGTAGCAGAACTTGTTGGAAACGGTGTTTCAATGATTAGAAACAAGGCCTAGGGATCATACTTTCACTAGTGGACACTCTCAACAATGATCACATAATAAATAAATAACTTCTACTCACTTGTGCTACTCTCAAACACTCTCTTGTTGGATAACAAACACCATTCATTGTGTAGGGCTCCAAAAGCACACCTCAAGCCGATAAACAAGCTCACAACTTCATAAAAGGAATCACACAAGCCGGAGTAAACAAGCTCCACAACATCCGGGGTTCATATTAAAGTAACCTCTAGAGTGCATAATAGACCGTTGCAATTTAGACCAAGTACTAACATAGCATACACACTGTCAACAATAGCTATGAAAGGGAGAATAGATCACATCAATACTATCATTGTAATAGTTAACTTCATAATCTACAAGAGATTACAATCATAACCTACGCCAAGTACTACATAATATACTGTCAACTTTACATCATGGAGGAGGAATAGACTACTTTAATAACATCACTAGAGTAGCACATAGATTAATAGTGATACAAAGCTCATGATCTCATAAAGATCACACCATGGGAGAGAGATGAACCACATAGCTACCGGTAGAGCCCTTTACTTAGCCTCGGGGAGGAAGCCTCCTCTCATCATGGGAGAGCGACAACGGCGATGAAGATGGCGGTGGTGTCGATGGAGATGTCTCCGGGGGCAATTCCCCGTCGGCGGCGTCTTGGAAACGGTCTGTCCCCGAAACTTGTCTTCGCTATGGCGGCGGCTACGGAACTCTTCGTGGAATATGGGGTTGGATGATTTAGGGTTTTCACGACGGGGGGGAGAATATATGGCGGAAGCGGCCTCGGAGGAGCAGGGGGCGCGCTCCCCACTGAGGTGGCGCGGCCGGTGCAGACCCCGCGCCCCTATGGTGTGGGCCCCCTGGCGGCCGCCTCCGAATCTCCTTCGATGTTCTCCGTGGAAAATAGGAAGTTTGGCTTTTGTTTCGTCCAATTAGAATATTTCATGTGTAAGATTCACAGAAGCAGCAATGACGAGGCGGCGCTTCGGCATCTTTCATGGGTTGAAGTCTTCGGAAAATGCATCAAAATGATGTAAAGTGTATGTAAAACATGTGAGTATTGTCATAAAACTAGCATGGAACATAAGAAATTATAGATACGTTTGAGACGTATCACCCCCATTGGTATATCGATGTATGAGGGATAGCAGGATCTCAGAGTTTAAGGCTGTGGTTAGATTTATCTTAATTACTTTCTTGTATTTGCGGATGCTTGAAAGGGGTTTAATCACAAGTATGTATTAGTCCTAGGAAGGGCGGTGCATTAGCATAGGTTCACCCACACAACACTTATCAAAACAATGAAGATTAATCAACTATATGAAGCGAAAGCACTAGACTAAATTCCCGTGTGTCCTCAAGAACGTTTGGTCATCATAAGTAAACAAATGGCTTGTCCTTTGTGCTAAAAAGAATTGGGCCACTCACTAATTATTATTACGCATTTTTATTTACTTGTTTTTTATTTATACGCTATATCAAAACTCTGAAAACTTGTCTGGCGACTTATTCTGATGGGCTCATTCATCGAAACTACTTGTCAACACCTTCTGCTCCTCGTTGGGTTCGACACTCTTATTTATCGAAATTACTACGATACAACCCCTATACTTGTGGGTCATCAAGACTATTTTCTGGCGCCGTTGCCGGGGATGCTTGATACGTCACCAACGTATCTATAATTTCTTATGTTCCATGCTAGATTTATGACAATACCTACATGATTTATTCATACTTTATATCATTTTGATGCAGTTTCCGGTACTAACCTATTAACAAGATCTCGAAGTGTCAGTTCCCTGTTTTCTGCCATTTTTGGTTTCAGAAATCCTACGAAATATTCTTGGAATTGGAGGAAACAAAAGCCCACGATCTTTTATTTTCCACGGAGGGTTCGAACATCGAAGAAGAGTCGGAGACGGGCAGGGGGCCACCCCATAGGGCGGCGCGACCCACCTCACAGCGCCCGGTGTGGGAAAGCCACCCACGGCTCCCCGGCCTTTCTTACCTTCGCTTATATATTCCTTGAGTGCTCCGAAACCCTAAAGCGATCGGTTATATTCCACGAAGGTTAGTAGCCGCCGCCATCGCGACCAAGTTCGGGGGGACATAAGTCTGTTCGACACGCCGGAACGGGGAGTACCCCGGAATCCATACTCCATCGACTCCATCGCCATCTTCATCGCCGCTGCTGCAGCTCCCATGATGAGGAGGGAGTAGTTCTCCCGGTGAGAGCTCTACCGGTAGCTATGTGGTTCTCTCCTCTCCATGGTCTGATCTTTATGTGATCATGAGCTTTGTAATCTAGTTGAATATGTAGATGTTACTCTTGTCTATTATGCACTCTAGAGGTTGCTTTAATATGAACTCCGGAGTCACTCTCCACGGTGTGATGGTGACAGTGTGCGCATCGTGTGTATTCCTTTATGACGTTGTGGAGCTTGTTTACTCCGGCTTGAGGTGTGCTTTTGCAGCCCTACACACTGAATGGTGTTTGTTATCCAACAAGAGAGTGTTTGAGAGTAGCATTTATTTATTCAATTATGTGATCATTGTTGAGAGTGTCCACTAGTGAAAGTATGATCCCTAGGCCTTGTTTCTAAGCATTGAAACACCGTTTCCAACAGGTTCTGCTATGTTTGCTTGCTGCCATTTTTTATTTCAGATTGCAATTACTACTTATAATCATCCATATTACTTGCTTATTTCACTATCTCTTCGCCGAACTGGTGCACCTATACATCGACAAGTGTATTAGGTGTGTTGAGAACACAAGAGACTTCTTGTATCTTAATTGCGGGGTTGCTTGAGAGGGATATCCTTGACCTCTACCTCACGAGTTCGATAAACCTTGGGTGATTCACTTAAGGGAAACTTCTGCCTGCCATTCTACAAACCTCTGCTCTTGGAGGCCCAACACTGTCTACAGGAATAGAAGCGTGCGTAGACATCAATGGTGTGCAGTTGTACACCGTTGGGGAACCCCAGAGGAAGGTGTGATGAGCACAGCAGCAAGTTTTCTCTCGATGAAATTTTAATCGACCAGTAGGAGAAATGTGTGACTTCTGAAGGTGTTGCTAGCTAACTATTGGCAGTGCACACTAGGGTTATGTTGACAATGAATGGATCCTCTCTTTCTCCCTCGACTCCCCTTATATAGGAGGGCAGAGGGTTTCGTGATGTACAAGTTACAAACATCGGGATATTCTTTGAGTTCGTCCCGTAATAGTTACAAGTCACTATTCCTAATATAACTCTATCTTTCCAAACCGACACTTAATTGGGCTTCCGGGCTTCATATTCTTCAAGTTATGGGCCTTCAGTAAACCCCGAGTACCTTTTTTGGCAGGCCCTTTGGGGATGCCTATGTCACCGGCGTCAGCAACAACGTGGAACCTGCACACAACACAACCAAAATACTTTGCCGCAACTTACATTGAGGTTGTCAATCTAACCGATTTCGCTGAACACAAATGAGTAAACCGTATAGTGTGGAAAGAGATGTTTCATTGCAGTGGAATTAAAAGAGAACTTTGCTTGCAGTAAGTAAACAGAGCATGATGATTTTATCAGTGTAAAAGAAAGGATCGGGGTTCACAGTTCACTAGAGGCGTCTCTCCATAAAAAGAAATAACATGTTGGATGAACAAATTACAGCCGGCAATTGACAGAATAAAGTTCATACATGACAAGATGATTATTATGAGATTCGTTTGGGCATTGCAACATAATACATAGACTGTAATCCAACAGCGTCTATGACTAATAATCCACCTTCCGGTTGTCCATCCGAACCCCTTCTAGTATTAAGTTGCAAGCAACAGTTATTGCATTAAGCAATGTGTAAAGTAAACAATAGAATTACCCTTGGATAAAATATTGTTGTTTTTCAACCTAGTAGCAACAGGACATCTACAATCTTAGAAATTATTGTCACTCTTCCAGAAAACTAGAGGCATGAACCTACTATCAAGCATAAATACCCCATCTTGGAGTCACAAGCATCTACTTGGTCAGAGTATCTACTAACAACGAAGGCATGCAAGATGACAAATAACATATGACAAGAATATATAATCGATCTCAACATAGTACACAATATTCATCGGATCGGTAAACACAACATGTAGCATTACATAAAGATGATCTCTGGATCTGTGGGCTGGCTCTGCAATACATGAAGCACAAAGTGGAGAAGACAAACATCTAGCTATCTGCTATGGACCCATAGTCCGAGGAAACTTCTCACGCATCACTTCGGAGGTGGGCATGGCAATGTAGATGCGTCGACGATGTTCCCTCCAGGCAGTCTTGGGAAGAGCTTGAGCCACTCCCTAGATGGGTTGCAATGGCATCTGCGATGGAACTTTCGTGAATGGGGGCTCGAGTCTTCGAAGTTTTTTTACGAGATCGTGAATAAATAGGCGAGAGGGCGATATCGGTAGCCACCTGGGTGGACGCGCATGCCTTGGCGCGGGCCCAGGCCTGGCCGCGCCAAGGGGGTGGCTTCGTTAATAGGTTAGTGCCGGAAAATGTTTAATAATGCTGTAAAGTATGTCAGCGAGCCCATGGCCATGCACAGGGTGGTGTGGGCCCTCGGGCACCCACAGACCTCGCCCTTCCGCCTATTTATTCCCCGTATCGGGAAAAGTCATCAAACAGAGCCTCCATCCACGAGATCGTCGCGTCCACCATCGCCGACACTGCGCTCGGGAGGGTTCGAAGCTCTTTCGACACCCTGCCGGAGGGAGATCATCACGGAGGCCTCTACATCGCCATGCCCGCCTCAGAAGTGTGCGTGGGTAGTTCATCTCTGGACTACGGGTCCACCATGATAGCTAGATGGTTGTCGTCTCCACTTTATGCTTCATGTTTAGATCTTGTGAGCTGCCTATCATGATCAAGATCATCTTTACGTAATGCTACATATTGTGTTTGCTAGGATTCAATGAATATTGAATACTATGGTTGAGATCGATTATATACTTGTCATATGTTATTTATGATCTTTCATGCTCTCCGTTGCTAGTAGATGCTTTAGCCAAGTATATGCTTGTAAATCCAAGAGGGAGTATTTATGCTCGATAGTGGGTTCATGCCTCTAGTTATCTAGAAGAGTGACAATAACTTCTAAGGTTGTAGATGTGGTGTTGCTACTAGGGAGAAAGCAACAATGATTTGTCTAAGGATAATTCTATTGTTTACTTTACACACATTGCTGAATGCGATAATCTGTTGCTTGCTACTTAATACTGAAAGGGGTGTGGACGCTAACCGGAAGGTGGATTATTAGTCATAGACCCAGTCGGATTACGATCTATGTATCACGTTGTAATTCCCAAATGAATCTCATAGTAATTATCTTGTCATGTATGGTCTTTATTCTTTCAATTCCAGTTGTAATTTGTTCACCCAACATGTTATTTATCTTTATGGAGAGACACCTCTAGTAAACTGTTGACCCCGGTCCTTTCTTTTATACTGATAAAATCATCTATGCAAACACCTGTTATGTTTACTTATCGCAAACATTGTTCTCTTTAATTCCAGTTGCAAACAAACTTCTCTTTCCACACTATACGGTTAATCCCTTTGTTTCAACAAAACCGGTGAGATTGACAACCTCATTGTAAGTTGAGGGGCAAGTATTTTGGTTGTGTTGTGTACGAGTTCCACGTTGTTCTTGACCACAGTGATCATGCTGCCAAAAGCTAGCAACACCTTCGGAAATCATTTCTTTCTCCCACTGATCGATGTAACTCTGGTTTTTTACTGAGAGAAAACTGCTACTGTGCTCATCATACCTTCATCTTGGGGTTCCCCAACAGTGTGCAACCGCACAACATCACTCGCCGACGAGGTTATCAACATATGGAGGTTGAGAATGCCGTCAAAACCACCTCACGGAGGAAACCACGTGGGTCGTCGGCGAGGTCATCATCGTTTGGCTAGTTGTCGATGCAAAACAACAACTTGGATTCTTTTTCTTAAATAGTGTTAGTTAGGTAGTTAGAATTCCTTCTCAATCAATTTTCATTTGACCTATCTTAATGGGATGTAATAAAATAAAATTATTTATGTTAATGATATGGAAATTACGATTTTAATGGAATTGACAAACTAATTTCCAACAATAATTGTCGTTTGACTTTTGTGCCGGCCAAAGGTCCACGAAAGACCGTAAAAATAATGCGGTGCAACTTACCTATACACAGAACTAAGTATTGCGTCTATTAATGTGCCGATGTGTTTCAGTGTTCGTGCCATGTATGAGAGGGCACAACACACGGAATATACTGCGAAAAAGTGTTCGGTTTGTTCTATCCACAACGTAGTTACCTTGGCGGCATTTATTTGCTGCCTCGGCATGAGTGTGGTGATTAGGCGCGTGCCTAGCGTTTATAACCGCTTGGACCTCTTCATGTTTTTTTGTAGTGGACCTTTCCACAATTGTCCACTAGGGGCATTCTTTCGCATCATCCTTGTCATCCTTGATGAGGGTTTTCGCCTCCCTTGAAGTGAGCTTGAGGTGGCCTATCATCGTTGCGAGCACTCACAACCATGGGATCTGCTTCTTTTTTAATGCCGCGGTCTTCAGTGAATTCCTCTAACTCGAATTTGATCAAATCATCGTACCACTACAACCCACTTTACGTCGTCAAGGGTGTGTAGTAAACAAGGTTTACCCCTTGATCATCCCAAAAGAGCATGACAACCGAGGTTAGAGAGAGGCGTAGAAGGGGAGATCCAAAGAGAGAGTGGACCACACACAAAGTGAGGACTTGAATTCAGCTAGTTCTATCTTAGAAGAGAAGGTTGGGAGATCTCGTTGAATCATCGCGGAATCAAAACTCGATGTGTTGCAGAGAAAGGTTCTTGGGGCACCAACCAATCCACAAAGACCTAGAATAGCCTATTGCTAGAGCGGAAGCGAAACCCTAGGAAAACTAGCAACCTTTTTCGATCGGGACTGCCCGAATTGGGCTAGACAAATCCGAGATTCTTGGGGTATGGACGAACTCGTGTTGTTGTTGGACTCCCGGTTGGAGCTGGAAGATGACATGTGGGCCCTAGGACTCAGGGACCGATTGGGAAAAAAGATCGGAGCCGTCAAATTTAAAGGGGATGGGATGGTCGAGATGAGGAGTTCCATATAAGCGCGGTACTGGGTTCCATTTTCCTGACCTGTCAAGCTATCAAGAGGAGGACGGCCTTAATTTCCGATCCATTCCAGGTACAGTGTTTCTGATTTCAAGATATCAGGTTCCCGTCGACGTCGGACAGCGATACGTACGTACGCGCGAAAGGAGAACGCCTTATCGTCGTCTCTAGGAGATATCGAAAATGGCCGCTGATATTCCTCCACTATCGCTCACCTGTCGATGGCTCGACGCCTCGCTCCGACAGGTGGTTCCGCCCGTCAGCGACTAATGATCTTTATCGAGACCACCAAATAATATGCTCCTGGGTTTGGTTCATGCGGACCATACCAAACTGATGATCGCCTTCGTGGTACTCGCCGTCGGCGTCTCCATAGTCCGTGGTTGGGTTTCGGATGGAATTCCAAGGTGGAGATTGGAGAGGTCGTGGTCGTACGTACGAGCCCTCCAACGTTAGGGCATCTCCAGCGGCGCGACGTTTAAGCGGCCGCTGCGATCCGTTCGTCGTGGCACGGTTGAAAAGCGACCGCGCGTCCGTTTGCGTCGGGGGTGGCTCCAGCGGCACGACGCATTTTTTTAGGACGAATCATTTTTTTGAACTGAAACATAATTTACAAAAACTGAAACATAACTTACATACTTGAAAACATAAAAAAAAAACCTAAAGCATCTACTGAAATTACATTTATGCGTGGCCGTCTTCTTTCCTGCGTCATTGTCGGCTTGGGCGACCTCCGGAGTATGTCCAGCGGCCGGTTGCCATCCTCGGGGAGCGTACGCGGCGCGCGATCGCGGTGCTCGAGGTTGAGGAGGCGGCGGCGGCGGCGGTGGAGCGCGCCCGGGAGGACCCTGGCGTGGGGCGGATGAGGGCCAGAGCCATAAGGGCGTGGCGGCGGTGGGGGCGCCAAGGGCGTGGCGGCGGTGGAGGGAGCGCCGCCCGAGTCCGGGAGCGCACAATGAAGGGCTTCATCCGCGAACGAGCAGCCAGCTTATAGCGTGGTGGTGTACGCGGGAACAGCAGCCATTTGCACTGCGGGCGCGTCGTACTCGGGAGACGAGGCCGAGCAGCCATCTCGTCGTCCGTCATATTGTCGGGGGCTCGAAGTTAGGCCCTCCGCCATGGCTGCTGCCGTGCGTGGAGAACGAGGCCGACGTAGTCTCGGCGTCGTCCTTCGCTCCTCGCTATGGTGCGCGCGGCGCCTCGGTGTGGTGGGTGGTCGTGGGTCGTGACGGCGTGAGCTTCATCCGTCGTCGTCCTCGTCCTCGCGGTCGTTGTCTTGCGGTACTCACATCCTTGTCAGCGCCCTAGCGGCAATGGCCGGCAGTGCGGGGAGCCGAAGGATAATCACATCGCCCCGTAGGCTTGACCACAACGTCTCACGCATCGTCTCGAGTGGGCCAGTGCGTACGCCATTGCTCGGAGTCGATGGCGTCTGCCAGGATCGACGCGAGTCCGCCGGCGGAATACCGCCTCCCTCGCCGCGGATCTCCTTAGTCGCTCGAGCTCGCGGCGCGGTACTGGGTTCCATTTTCCTGACCTGTCAAGCTATCAAGAGGAGGACGGCCTTAATTTCCGTTCCATTCAGGGTACAGTGTTTCTGATTTCAAGATATCAGGTTCCCGTCGACGTCGGACAGCGATACGTACGTACGCGCGAAAGGAGAACACCTTATCGTCGTCTCTAGGAGATATCGAAAATGGCCGATGATATTCCTCCACTAGCGCCTCACCTGTCGGGCGCTCGACGGCTCGACGCCCAGCTCCGACAGGTGGTTCCGCCCGTAAGCGACTAATGATCTTTGTCGAGACCACCAAAAAATAAGTTCCTGGGTTTGCTTCATGCGGACCATACCAAACTGATGATCGCCTTCGTAGTACTCGCCGTCGGCGCCTCCATAGTCCGTGGTTGGGTTTCGGATGGAATTCCAAGGTGGAGATTGGAGAGGTCGTGGTCGTACGTACGAGCCCTCCAACGTTAGAAAAAGGTCAGGCAGTCGCCGTTGATGGTACTAGACGGCGAAGCCGGAATCCATCCGCCCAATGGATGGCCGCAGCCGGAGGCCCGGGGCGTGACCCTCTCTCGCACGGCTCGTTGTCATCCTCGAAAGCGGAAAGCGACGACCGGCCTCCCTCTCTGGCTGGCTGATTGTCTTCTTCCTCCGTCCTGGCGCCATCCATCGATCCCGTCCCGCGCACAGTTAATGGCGACTTGATCGAGCGGGGCAATTCTGGTGCGCCGTGTTGGATCGTCTCCTTCCTTTTTCGGAACTTTGGGATCCAAGCGAAGTGCCGCACACGCCTGTTCATTTTGATTGTTCGCCGCGTGATTTTGCTGACATTTTGGAGGTGACTGACATGGACTGATATAATTACCACGCATTTTCGATCACTTTGCCGCGGAAGAATCAATCAGGTTCAAGCCCCCTTTTGCTCCAGCTGAAACTTTGGCAAAGTTGCCGCGGAAATAATCAATCAGTCATGCCTGGCCGGGGCCAGTGCGCGCGTACGTAGTACACTGCCTTGAGAGGAGAGTTGAGGCTTTGAAGGGAGCCAATGGCCATGGAGATGTTGACCGGTCTCCGGTGAGCTTGTGCGATCTTTCTACAGAACCCTGTTTCCATTGGCCGCGCGACGGTCGATCCATCGAGTTTGCATGTTGACGCCGTGCAGCAGGCTGCGATCGACGAAAGATATTTCGTGTACGAATATTCTCCTAGCCAAAGATAAAAGGCTACAACATGATATGATAGGCCTAATGCTTACGAACAGGACTGGGGCAACAGTGATCGATTGTGACCTTTCCGTTGTTGACCAAGAGCTACAAAGTAAAGTACGTGCCGTAGCTAGGGCAGAATGAGGGTAATTTCACTTAGCAAATATGTGTGTGTCCTTCTTTTTCCTCCTCCCTTGCCTCTTTTTTGGAAAATATGTGTGTTCTATAGATGATTCTCGAGTACTACCTAACTAGTGATGAAAAAGGTCATGTTAGTTAATCAAATTTACTAGGGAAAAGTACATGCCATAGCTAGCTAGGGCAAAATGATGGTGATTTCACTTTGCAAATACTGTAATGTCTCCGTCCTTCTCTCCCTTTTTGGGCACAGACCGTAAATGCTTCTCATGGGCAGGAGAAATTCTCGGGCGAGTGCAATCGCCTTCTGTAGAATTTCTGTGGTGGCGTCGAAGGGGGTCCTTTCTAGCAAGCGTATACATGCTCAACCGAAAACCGACTCAAATGAAGAGTGCAGAGAAACTCACCAATAATTCTAAATTTACTATTGCCTAGGCCGGCGAAGATAGGTGTGTCTTTGGGGGACTCTCCTACTCAGGTTTTACCATCCGTGTTAAAAACGGAGGAAATAGATTTGAATCAAACTTTGGTCATGCTTATGAGTAACATAAAAAATTGAAAAAGGAGGGAGGTTTCTACGAGTAGTTTGGTTATTGACAAGGCTAAAGGGTCATGCTTGGATCTAGATGAAGAGGAGTTAAAAGACTCCCAAGATCATGAGGATCTTAATCTCCCGTTATCAAAGCTGTTTCGTAAGCGGTGTCACAAAAGAAAAGATACAAAGGTTACCACAATAAGATGTAGTGTCATGTTTAACAAAATAATCCTGAGATTATGAAAGCTAGTTTCTGAAATAGTGGAGGTTTTAGGGATCAAGCTAAGCATGTTGTGGTCCATGAAACAATTTGGGAACACAAACTAGTTGCACTTCTTGAAACGGATAGGGATACTACTCCACACCTTTCTTAAGGAATCAGTTAGGGGCTTGACTTTGTTTATTACTTCCTCCATCCTGGTTCATAGGGCTTGCGTGTATTTCTAGATTGTAAATTTTATCAAGATAATACAAGATATATACTGCAAAATATATATTATTAGAAAGCTTAGATGTTCTACTTTCTAGTGATATAACTTTTGTATTGTATAATTGATATTATGTTGACTAAAGTAATGATCTAGAAATACGCGCAAGTCCTATGAACTGGGATGGAGGTAGTACTATTTTCCGCCACAAGGAAGATCCATCGATACTCTAGTAGGTCTGAACGCAAAAAAGTTACAAGTCAAAAATGTTACATCCGGTGAAAGGTGTGCCAAAAATGCAACGATGATTCACTACCTATCCTAGTAGGGGTGATTTTAACATTATTATTAGATAAAAAGAGAAAATTTATGATAACTTAAGGCTAGATGGGCGTTTATTTTTAACGCAATCATGGAAAGTTTGAAGGTTGAAGAACTAGCTCTATAGACAATTTACATGGCAAAATCCCAGCGAAATACAACATACAACTAGGAGACATGGAAGACATGCCTTTGAAAATGAATTTTCCGCATAGGTAACATGGAAGACATATGGCTAGGAGACACGGCTTTGTCTCACCAATATATGTCGATATACAACATACAACAACATAAAAGATATCGGTTGCCTATGTGATGGCTCAAGTCCCATTAAATATAACTTTTTGGAGATTTTTAACCGAAATTAATGGACAAGATGGTTTCATCGAGCTCAAAGGTTGATTGATGTGAAGCTCTCACAACATGATGTGTTTGTATGGAAACTAACTACATCGGGCTCTTTTTGGTCAAGCCCATGTATCTAGAATACATGAATTACCATATGGTGCTTCTTAGAAAATATATTTGGAAAATAAAAGTAACACTTACAATTAAGATTTTATTGGTACTTATATCACAAGGTGTTACTAACCAAGGATAACTTAACAAAACAAAATTGGCAAGAAAGTAAAAAAAGTTTCTTTTGTGATCAGGACAACACAATTCAACATCTTTGTATTATATGTCCGCTAGCAAAGATTGTTTGGCGAATTGTACACATGTCTTTCAACATAACACCCCTAAACAATGTCACACTATTTTTGTTTTTTTGGAATTAGTTGAGGGGAGTCTTGAAAAAAAAGATAAAGCTCGAACCCAAGTTGGAGTGCTTTATTATGGGGCTATTGGAATAGAAGAAACGACTATATGTTTAGCAGTGAAAAATCTTGTTCTTTTATGCAGGTAGTACCACTGGCTACTCATTGGAGCCGCATGTGGATCTACCTATAGCCAATTGAGAAATGAGAGGATTTAGATATAGCATGTAACCGGGTGGAGACGGTTGCTCGGGATATATACAGTCGGTGCAATTGATGCTTCGATCTTTGGATACCATGTTGATGCACAATCAATCTATGTTGTCCTTTTGATTTTAGTTGACTGATACATAAGGTCCCCTTTTGTAATAGTTAAGTCATAATAAAGTAATAAATGGTTGCATTGCATCAGTGAAGCCTGGTCTTGGTCCCCCATTTAGAACAAGCTTATCCTAGACGATGAAAATGATCAGGTTGAACTTACTAGGGAAAAGTTACTACTACCACCACAACACAATGTCACAATATCTAGTTCATGAGTTACTCCACCTGGTTCCGGACGGCGGACGGACGGAGAGTCCTGTGCACGATTTACTGACCGATCTGCGGCGATGCGCATGGTAGCCGAGATTGATATCCTCTGGTTCTTGGCCATGGGCAACAGTGGCATGCATCCGCGGGGGGTGGAAAAGCCATGCTAGTAACACACACGAATAAGGAAACCATAGCCTTGCGCCTATGCATGCATGCACGTTGGATCATGCGAGCGTAGCAGCTAGCTGGTCCAGCCATGATCCATGGGAACTTGGGAGGGGCGATATATACAGCGACGCTCCAACTACGAGTCCGTAGCCAGGTCCAGCCACTGCCGGCTAGCTAGCTTTGCCCTCCCCTACCCAACCCTAGATGCTGTGCCTTTTGCCCTATCTTCTTCAAAATTATGACGCTTGCTCGCTCGCCCCACATGTACTACGTACGTACGTGCACCACAGCATGCACCACTAGCTAGCTAGTTACCACAATGCCTCGACCGATCCGACTCCATCTCTAGTTAAACCGTAGGTACGTCCTTGCCAAGTTAATCTCACGGTGAACTATCGAGTTTCCGAGCAGTATACAGCCCGCGAACTGCGACATATTTGGGGGCTTAGGGCCTCCTTGGATTGTAGATTTTCATAGGAACTTTGGAGGATGTGAATCCTAAGAAATTTCTCCTATGGAATGTCTTTCACTGGTAGAAAAACAGCCTTTCGGGAAGCCCCATTAGTCGCGAAGCTATAGGAACCGCGACTAATGGTCTTTAGCTCATGATTCGGGTGGCGAACGCGACAAAACGGAGCCGAGCCTGGTGGCAATTTGAGGGGGCTTTAGTCGCGGTTGTGAGGCCAGCAGCGACTAAAAGGTGCTAGGAGGCCTTTAGTCGCGGTTGGCAACTGCCATTCCCCTATATATACCCATCCAGCAGCCAACACTTAGCCATTTGGAGCCATTCTCTTCACAAACTTCACAAGTGAGTGTTAGGTTTGCTTTTGGTTCCTCTTATGCACATAAGGTGTTTGATGAAATGCCCAAGAGCATGAAACAAACATGATATGAAGTGTTGGAGCCACACTTGAGCTTTCTCATTTATTTTTTCCTCTTCGATCGCGGTTAGCAACTTGAATTTGATGTGTCATTGATAAAATATGCATATGTGTGTAGTTCATTGTTTAATTTATATTGTTTGTAGCTAGTTAGTTTAACAAATGCATGATGGTTAATTATATATTTTATATTATATATGCGGATGAATCGGCAATGGATGTACGGTAACCGACTCTCCGTGAGTTACGGTACGGGTTCTGAAAGGTTTCTCGTGAGTGATAAATGACAGGGTTTGCACACGTCCATGTGATAACTGTAGAATCGAAAGTTACTCTTCCTCAAGGGTGTTACATGCCTTCTGCTGATGGCACGATTTCATGCCAAGCTGCTCAATGGACAATATGGAAAGGGTATAATGAGACAAGGGTTGAATTTCATCGTGATGAACAGCTATCTATCATTGGTGTGAATACTTTCATGGTGTCTTTTACCGAAGATGAAGGAGGTGAAGGAAGGTGAAGAAGAGGCACCCGTGATGATCCCGTTGATGATCTTGGTCGGACCATTGCGGATGCACGGAGACGCCTGCGAAACAGAAAAAGAGAGGGAGAATTTGGATCGCATGTTAGAGGATCACGAAAAGGCGCTATACCCCGGATGCGATGATGGTCAGAAAAAGCTGGGTACCACGCTTGAATTGTTCCCGAAATGGAAGGCACGAGCAGTGTAGTGACTCGGCATTTGAAAACTGTGAAAATGTTGAAGAATATGTTTCAAAAGAATAACGTGCCCGCCAGTACGTGCGAAGCAAAGAAGGTTGTCTGCCTCTAGGTTTAGAGGTTCCGAAGATACATGCATGCATCACTAGTGCATCCTCTACCGCGGTGAATCCGAGAATTTGAATGAATGCCGGTATACCTTTGCGACTAGATTACCTAGATGGGCGATGACCACAGTGACGATGTTGAGGTCGAGGAAACCCGGGAAGGAGAGGAGTTCCATGAGTGATGTGGTATGCTCTATAATACCACGGTTGAAACGTCGGTCGGGAACAAAGAGCATGCCAAGTTGTTGCGATGGCACAAAGAGGACCGTAAGTCGGACGGGAAGTTGAGACACCCCGCAGATGGAACGCAATGGAGAAAGATCGACAGCGAGTTCAAAGATTTTGCAGCTGACGCAAGGAACATAAGATTTGGTCTAAGTACGGATGGCATGAATCCTTTTGGCGAACAGAGCTCCACCATAGCACCTGGGCCGTGACTCTATGCATCTACAACCTTCCTCCTTGGTTGTGCATGAAGCGGAAGTTCATTATGATGCCAGTGCTCATCCAAGGTCCGAAGCAACCCGGCAACGACATCGATGTGTACCTAAGGCCATTAGTTGATGAACTTCTACAGTTTGGGGCAGACCTGGTGTCCGTGTGTGGGATGAGCACAAAGAAGAGGAATTTGACCTACGAGCGTTGCTTTTCGTAACCATCAACGATTGTCCTGCTCTTAGTAACCTTTCGGGACTGTCAAATAAGGGATACAATGCATACACGCACTGCTTACATGAGACTGAAAGTGTACATTTGCCAAATTGTAAGAAGAACGTGTACCTTGGGCATCGTCGATTTCTTCCGAAAAATCATCACGTAAGAAAGAGAGAAAAGAAAACAAAAAGACAGATCCAGAAGCCGAAACTGCTGTGAGTTTCCTAACTGATGCGAGGTATTTGATATGGTCAAGGATTTGAAAGTCATCTTTGGAAAGGGTCTTGGCGGACAATCAATTCCGAAGGGAGCTGACGGGCACACACCCATGTGGAAGAAGAAATCTATATTCTGGGAGCTAGAATATTGGAAAGTCCTAGAAGTCCGCTCTGCAGTCGACGTGATGCACGTTACGAAGAATATTTGCGTGAACATCCTAAGCTTCTTGGGCGTGTATGGGAAGTCAAATGATACAAAGGAAGCCCGGCAGGACCAGCAAAGTTTGAAAGACCCTGATGACCAGGCATCCGGAATGGTTTCAAGGTCGTGCCAGCTACGCTCCGACCAAAGAAGAGAAGGTCATCTTTTTTGAATGCCTGAGCAGTATGAAGGTCCCGTCTGGATTCTCGTCCAATATAAAGGGAATAATAAACATGGCGGAGAAAAGTTCCAAAACCTGAAGTCTCCCGACTGCCACGTGATTATGACGCAATTGCTTGGAATTGCTTTGAGGGGCTCTACTTAGGAAAATATTCGAGTAGCCATTGTGACGAAGCTATGTGCATTCCTCAATGCAATCTCGCAGAAGGTAATCAATCCAGAGAAGTTCTACCACGGTTATAGAACGATGTGATCCAATGTCTTATCAGTTTCGAGTTGGTGTTCATGTCCTTCTTCAATATTATAGCGCACCTCCTGGTTCACCTGGTCGATGATTTCCATTCTCGGTCCTGTATTTCTACACAATATGTTCCCCTTCGAGAGAGGTTCATGGGAATATTAAAGAAATATGTTCGTAACCGTGCTAGGCCGGAAGGAAGCATCGCCAAGCAAGGGCTATGGAAATGAAGAGGTAATTGAGTTTTGTGTTGACTTTGTTCGACCTTAAGCCGATTGGTCTTCCTCGATCGCGGCACGAGGAGACTAAGTGGAAAAGGCACGATCGGAAGGAAATCAATGATATGTATGGACGGCCATTCTCTGACCCGAAGCACACCACACGGTCTGACCAATTCAAACGGTGACTCAGTACTTTGAAGACACAAGAATATTTCACATCGGACAACCACTGGAGGCTTTGAATCCTGGATTAGGAAGGCCCACATGGAGACTGTCGGCAGGTTGAGAAAACATTTAATGAATGATGATCATGTTGTAGATCAGTGTACATGTTGACGGAACACCATCTTCGACTATAACGACTTTCCAAGGATACGAGATAAATGAATACATTTTATACGATCGCCCAAGATAAAAAGAGCACCAACCAAAGCAGTGGTGTCCGCTTTGATGCAGCACCCGAGAATGGGCAAAAGGTCACATATTATGGTTACATAAGAGGAGATATGGGAACTTGACTATGGACCCTCCTTTAGGGTCCCTTTGTTCGGTGCAAATGGTTCAAGCTAACGGAGGTGGGGTAAAGGTGGACCGGCAAAACGGAATGACAATGGTGGATTTCAGCAATCTTGATTACCTTGACGAACCATTCGTCCTGGCGAAAGATGTCGCTCAAGTTTTCTATGTGAAGGACATGAGTAGCAAGCCGAGGAAACGGAAAAAGAAAACGATCATTACATCATGCGATGATCCAAGCGCCACATTGTTCTTTCGGGAAAAAGAAACATCGTGGGAGTGGAGGACAAGACGAGACATGTTAGAAGATTATAATATGTTTTGTGAAATTCCGCCCTTCAAAGTGAACACTGGCCCAAGCATTAAGTTAAATGATGAGGATGCTCCATGGATACGGCACAATCGTAAGCAAGCAGGGACACAAGGAAAGAAATGATGTGTAATAATTTATTGTACCAAACTTTGTTGAATGGATCATGTGAATTATATTACCCGTGATGTGTTTGGTGTCCATTTCGAATGATTCAATTGACTCGAGATAGCAATGATGATACATAAAATTTGGAGTGATTCAGTCATACTCCTGCATACATTTGGGTGACTAAGTCATACTCCACGCATACATGAAATTTGGAGTGACTAATTCATACTCCTGCATACGGGAAATTTGGAGTGACTAAGTCATACTCATGCCTAGGCGTATAGTATGATTTAGTCATACTCCTGCCTACGCGTATAATATGCATACTCGTAATCTTCATAGCCGCCGCCGTTATACTCTGGTAATCGTCGCCTTCTAAGTTGCCAGCGTCGTCGTCTTTCGTCGTCATCGTTGTCGTCGGGCGGCGCTCGTGGCTGAAGCGAGGTAGCGCAGGCGGGGGACATCGCCGGCCGTGATGTAGTCCATGACGCTCTGCGGAGTCCGGCCGCCACCATAGGCGACGGCCGGCCTCGTGGAAGTTTCCGGCGGGAGCCGTCCTCCTCATACAGCGACGCCCTCTCACGCCGGTCAGTGACGTACAGTATGCGGTTATCGGGATGCAGGCGGGGATTCATCCGCGCACTGGGCGTGAGGTCGAGTAGTAGTGGTTCGTGATGGCCGCCGGCGCGCGGTACACGAGGACGGGAGGGACCGGCTCACGCAGCCCGGCGCTCGGCTCCCGGTAGCCAGAGACGCGTTAACCGGTGAGCAGGGTGATTCGAGCGCAAAGCTCTCCCTGTTTAGTGGAGGTTAGAGTGGGTGCGGTGGAAGCCATGGGAGAGTGATGAGAGATTGTAGAGATGTGATAATCCTGGAAGCCGGACTACCTATATGTAGTGACAAATGGCGGGAAAAATGGAAGCGGGAAGACAGGAGGCGGAAGAAAGAGGCCGGAAGAAAGTGGCGGGAAGAAAGAGGCGGAAGAAAGAGGCGGGAAGAGAGAGGCGGGAAGAAAGTGGCGGGAAGAAAGTGGCGGGAAGAAAGTGGCGGGAAGAATTTTTCTGATTTTTTTGATATATTATTTGTATTTTAAGAATTTGAATTGAATTAGTTTTATTTTTTGATTTTTTGATATATTATTTGTATTTTTAAGAATTTGAATTGAATTAGTTTTATTTTTTCTGATTTTTTGGATATATTATTTGTATTTTTAAGAATTTGAATTGAATTAGTTTTATTTTCTGATTTTTTGATATATTATTTGTATTTTTAAGAATTTGAATTGAATTAGTTTTATTTTTCTAATTTTTTTTGATATATTATTTGTATTTTTAACATTTTGAATTGAATTAGTTTTATTTTTCTGAATTTTTTGATATATTATTTGTATTTTTACCATTTTGAATTGAATTAGTTTTATTTTTCTGTATTTATTGATATATTATATGTATTATATGATTATCAAAAAAGAAAAGTATTTTCAAAAAAGACCTTTAGTCGCGGTTGGCTGACAGCAACGACTAAGGCTCACTAACGCCGAAATTAAAAACCCGGCCCGAAAAACCCTATAATCCCGCGGTTGGGGTCGTGGCCGCGACTAAAGAAGCTGTCCCTATAAATTCTAATGCGCGCGAACGACGCCGAGTGGGTCTTCTCCGCGGCAAAAACCCCTGTGACCGCAGCGCCCATCGCCGCCCTTGTCGCCGCGCCCTCATCGTCGCCCTCGTCGTCGTCGCAGCACTCGTCGTCGCCCTTGTCGGACGTCGTCGCGCCCTCGTCGTCGCCCACGCCGTGCGTCGCTCGCAACCTTAGCTCCGCCGTGCGCCGCCGCCGCGCGCACCTTCGCCTCGAGTCGTCGCCGCGCCCCGCCGTGTCTCGCCAAATGCCGACCGGTACTTGCCCCGCCGCCGCCCAGCCACTCTAGCAGCGCCGCGCCGCGGTGCCGCCGTCGTCCAGGAGCCCGCCGGCTTGAGAGAAGGGGGCCGGGGCGACCAACGTGAGAGAGAGAGAGGAGAATCGAGAGAGAGAAGGGGCAGGCGCGCCGGCAGATTTTTGTTTTTCTTTTTTAGTTTTTTCTTGTAAAATTTCACTAAAATTTCACTTAAAAAGGAACTAATTAAAATTTGACTTAAAATTTGAGACTTAAAAAACTAAAAGAAGACTTAAAATTTGACTTAAAAAGGAACTAATTAAAATTTGACTTAAAATTTGAGACTTAAAAAACTAAAAGAAGACTTAAAATTTGAGACTTAAATTTTGAGACTTAAAAAACTAAAAGAAGACTTAAAATTTGAGACTTAAAAATTTGAGACTTAAAATTTGAGACTTAAAATTTGAGACTGTAATTGAGACTTATAATTTCCCCACCGGCGCCACACAGACAGGGGGAGAGGGAGGCCGGCGGCCGGCCGGGGGCGCGCGCCACACACGCACACATGCAATAGCTAGGGCGGCGCCCGCCGGCGCCCCGGCCCCTCCAATCTCTCCCGGCGCACACACGCGCTCTTCCGCGACACCCTCTCCCACCCCTTCCAGCTCGCCGGCCCCCTCCTTTTGGCACCGCCCTTTCGCCACCATCCACCTTCACCGTCCCAGCAAGAACGCCGCCAAGTTTATCAGCCAATGCGGAGCCGTGGACAGCGTCCTCGATCACCCGTCCGGAGTGGAATGAGCCAAAGAGCCACGTCTTGGTTTCCACTTTTGTCTATAAGAGAACAAAAAAAGATTGCTTCAACAAGCTTATGGAACATTTCGTTCTACCTCTGGAATACCGCAGATACGATGAGGAGGGTAACAAGATTGCGGAAAACAAGAGGAGAGGTGCAAGCTAGTCAAACGGTTCGCTCTTTCTAAGATGTCCAACGCATTAGGAAATACAAGCAAAATCTAGCCAATCTTTGTCAAGCAAGGCAAGACTCCGGATTTCAAAGGACGATATGAGAAAGCGCAACATGATTGGCGAGAATTTGTGAAGCAAAAGAATCGGAGCAGTTCCTTGAAATATCGAAAAAAAATAAGGATAATACGGCCAGAAGGAGATACAATCGCCAGTGGGGCCGGAGGAGTGCAGCTTTTGGCGGCCTAGGTGGGAAGATGGAGAGCAGGGCGGGGACGAGGAATCCGTCCCGAGGTATGGAGGATGGGACCCAAGGGCCAAAAGGTGGGGGGTACGGGCATGGGGGATCGGTAGACCCACAGGGAAGTGTGTTTATCAGGGCAAAATAATTAAACCCACCCAAAAGCTTATTGAGGCAATGAGGGATGCTCAAAAGGGGAGGATCAAGTTCAACAGAGAGAACGACGCCCTGACAAAAGCCCTCGGGAATCCTGAACACGGAGGACGTGTACGAGGCATGGGGCACATTCCGTGGGGAGTGGGGTTCCCAGACGATGACCCGTACGATTCTGAGAAGCCGTAAAGAGAAAGATGGGTCGGGGGAAACGAGATGTTGTGGCGCGGTTGGCATCGGAAATGGATGTCATGAAGAAAACCGTGAGTGTACTAGTAGCCGGAAGAGATGCAGCTCGGGCGCAACATGAAGATCATCCATTGGATCTCGGAAGCCAGGCAGCGGAGAAGCGGCGTGGCTTCCACGGAGGCGTCGGGCACCGGTGCACCGACGATCGAAGTGCGCAGGAGCCTGCGGTGGTCGGGGAGTCTTGCCATAGGAGCCTCCCTCGCTACCCGTGGACGATATAAAGGAGATGAAAGCATGTCATCTGTGTATCTATCGGGAACATGTCACGAAGGTAGCCATCGGCGTGCTTTAGGAGCACTCCGCACAACAACCCCATTCAAGATGGCTATGCTCGTGTCCACGGTGGAGGACATAGTCCAGGGTTTGAGGACCCGGACATTGACATTGCTACACCTGAAGGGGCGACAGAGACTTGGAGATGTCAAGCGCCGGTTCATTCTATAGCGAAGAAGTTTATCAAGTTTCCGGGCGAGGCGCCAAAGTCCACCCCCTACGGTGGTGGTGGTGGCGCGGTGGCGGTGGTGGTGGTGGTGCTTTGCCTACACCTCCTTCAAGGGGCGACGCGCCCCAGGCTACCTGAGGCGGGTAGCGGCCCGCCGCCCCCTAGTCCGTAGGCCGGATAACGAAACCTTGCCCCGATCCACTCGGCGAAGAAGCGAGAAGCGGCAGTCTGGATTATTGCTTTGGACCCTTACGTACCTAAGAAAACAAAGGTACCGGAGCCATCAATGAAGCCTCTCCCCACGAGGCACAGGGAATGTAGTGCAGAGGAAGTAGGCGGGCGCGGTGGCGATTTAGAAATGGAAGGCGGCGCAGAAGAAAAACAGGAGGCTGAGCCCCAAGCCCGGTATTTTCGATGAGCAAAGAAGTGGGCTAAGTCATTTTTGAACACACCGTCCCAAGCCGCAAAGTCTGGCATTGCACGTGAGCTTGTGGTAAGCACTCGCGTTCAAAGAGGAACCAGAGTTGGCGGAGAAGCGAGGAGAAAAGCCTTGGAGGAGGCCGAGAAAAAAATAGAAAGGGGGACAAGTTGCCCAGCTCAGGGAACAAAGTAAACAATCGATCGCCCCGCTCAGTGCAAACCACGGTCGGATGCCCCAGATATCATAGGCAGTGCTGTGACCTCATGGACAGTGTGCTGAGTGCCGAAGGAACAGCGGCCACCTTAGGTATCACTCTTCGTGCATTGTTACCTTGATGAGGCGCCAATGAAGGACGTAGTATTTACATATGTGAAGGATGGTCCTCTCGTTGAGCCTGAGAAAGAGGATCTACCTCGACAAATGAAAGGTCTGCTAAATTGGTACAAGGGTTACATAAAACTTAAAAACGCCAAAGACTATTTTTATGCGGAAGTTAGATATGAGCATCACTTCAAGCATTACTATAATAACAATTCATCGGAGTGAATTGTTCCGAATTTGTTCAATCTGCGCGACCTCGACAAATCTATCATCGGTTGCTACGTTCTGTAAGTGATTTATTAATTTCTACCCCATCTCGTTCATTGTGCACTATATATTGTCCTAACTATCTTGTTGTGTACGCTATTATGCAGAATGAAGAAGCGGAAAATGCGAATAAGGAACATCCATGATGTTGGGTTCATTGACCCACACATCGTTAATTCATATGTGTTAGAACACCACCCCGCCGACGTGGAGGAAGACCTGTGGCGGTTTCTTAGAAAACAGGAACTCAAAAGTGATATTCTATTTCCTTACCATTTTGGGTGAGTGTTTCTGTCTTGAGCACATTCTCTTTTGTTTACTCCATGCATGATATGTGGCTAATCGATGAGTTATGCATGACTGTGCATGTATCGTGTCCGCAGGTTCCACTGGATTCGATGGTAATTCAATTTCACACCTCCACAGTTCTCGTCCACGACTCTCTGAATATGGATGCGGCGATTTGGGCCGACATGAGAAAAATGATGCAAAAGTAATTATTTTCATTCATTTGCGCTCTATATCGATCGGCCTATTTCGTTCATTTCCTAATATCAAGTAACTAATTAATAACTCTCTTGTTCATTTAATTCTCTTTGCCTCGTAGGGTTTGGAGACGGTTCGTAGATCAAAAGGTCGGTGAATTCAAAAAAGAGCTACAATTTAGAAGGGCAGTGCCTGGGACTGGGGATATTCAGCCACCGGGGACCAATCTATGTGGATACTATGTTTGTGAGAGGATCCGGAGATACACCAATGAGCGGGACCAGTCGGATGAGACCAACATCAAGAGGAATAACCTCCGGAAGACGCTTAGTCCAGAAGCTCGCTTCCGACCACTTCAAGAGGAACTAGCTGGATGGTTCGCGAGGGAAGTCATCGATCCTAGAGGAGAACACTACGTAGAGGACGTAGAACTTCATATGCACTAAATTATGGATGGAAACTTGTTCAAAATTGTATATGGTCATCCGATATTGAATATATATTGTATATTCCTCTTGAATTCTTTTTGGTTCTAATTTCAAATTTGTTTGAAATTGTACATTCATATGCATGTATATATGTAGTACCGTAGAATATGTGAAACTCCTTCAAAATTAAAACCCAAAAGAAATAAAACAATACAAATTAAAAAGAAACCGGGTTTGGGGGGGGGGAACCTAAACTGCGGAGGCCTTTAGTGGCGGTTGGCCGGAAGAACCGCGACTAGGTCCTCCGCCCTGGCGCTCGTTGCCGCCCACGTGGACGGGCCTTTAATCGCGGTTCGTAAGGAACCGCGACTAAAGGGGCTTTAGTCGCGCATAATTGGTCGCGGTTGCGCAACCGCGACTAATGGCAGTTGCGAACCGCGACCAATGGCCGTTTTTCTACCAGTGTTTAAACATAGAATTAACTCTACCAAATGCGTCCACCATCATGCATGTATCCATCACCACACGCGTCCGACACCAAGACCCCGCCACTGAGACTCCTCACAGCCTATGCGGTAGATGTAAAACTGCTCCACCGCCCGCGAACTACAACATATTTGGGAGCTTAGGGCCTCTTTGGATTGTAGATTTTTTATAGGAATTTTGGAGGATTTTAATCCTAACAAATTTTACCTATGGAATGTGTTTAAACATAGCATTCAATACTCTACCAAATTTCTATGGAATCCATTCTTGTGCCCATGTTCCATAGTAATTTCAACACCGAAGTGCCGCCATTATCCATTCCGTGAGACCCAAATATAGGCTTTCCCCCAGAACAATTGGGCGGGAGGCAGGAGATTTGCATCGACGTAGCCTTCACCAAGGGAACAACTCCCGCGGGCACCGCCATCGTCGGCCCTGACCGCATCGGAGCCTCGTCTAGCGGATCCACCACGAAGAGGTCTAGGGAACGAAGGTCACTGGAAAACCACGTCACGAGAGGATGACCGAACCACCCGATGGATATGCGCCCCTCATATCGCTGGGTTCAAACACACGTGCTCCAGGCCCAAGGTAGCCAAGCCGCAGGGGAGGTAGCCGCATCCACGTCGTCCCATCAACGCTATACTTCCTGGGGTGGAACCGCCACACGAGACTTGCCTCGGCACCACCGTCCGCTGCCAGTCCGGTGGCATCATCTGGTCGGAGGCATGGAGGCGGGGCAAGTGGAAGGGGGTGGTGACTGCAAGCAGCTGTTGAGATCCCCGGTGCCGCCCTACATATCTCAACATGATTAAGTTCGAAAAAAAAGGAATGCCAACAGGAGCTCAAACCTCATTTTATTCTTCCTTTATTTAGTTCAATGCACTTACACTATATCTCTCTCTACTCTCTCATTAACCCTATGAAATCCATGTGCTTGATTCATACTCCCTCCGTCCTCAAATAAGTGGACATCTCTAAACTTGTCCACAAAAGAGTGTACTCCTATCTTCCCAATGCACTTTAATTGCTTCTCTCTCATCGCATGGAAATCAAACCCAATAATGTTAAGCACATATTCTTCTTGTTTTCTACATGCACTTAGTTTATTGGAGGTGAAAGAATTAAAGAGGAGAGATGCATGTTTTTAATGTATTTTTTACTCCACTTCATAATTGTCTTGAAAACTTACATGTATACTTATTTATGGACGGAGGGAGTACGCACCATCCCAAAGACACACATCTCAATCATGTGTTTTTCTTATTCATACACGTTTCTGAATTCCTGCGGTCCAAAGAAGCCTCTAGTGCCAAATCTTGATAAGACGGTTGACGTCTAGATATCATCTGGCCGGAAATATATCTCGTTTTCTTTGGCAGCTACTGTAGCTACGCCAGCGGGCCGGCCAGACGATGTGATGCGATCCGGCCGACGTGTGCCTCGACAGCGAAGCAGGGACACATCAAATCACGGTTAGGCTCCTCTTGCTATCCACTATAGTAGTGTCTCGGACGGTTTCCAAGTCGCCTCCTAATCGAATCCTCCATAAGCAAGAAAGCGTAACTTTACCTACCGACGGCCAATGGGACACCAACACGAGTCGCTTAGAGAACAATAATCTGGGTCACGTCAGAGAATACAATATGCAGCATGCTATTATTGGCAGCACAGACGTAGCATTGGAGGTCGTGATGGTCCACTCGGCTGGCGTTTCGGGCAAGTTGGAGGGAGGAGTTTGTTAAATCGGAGAGCCAATTCGGGGCCTCGTGGCCGCCTGCTTGCCCACAAGAGCAGTTCGACCAGTACGTACGTTGGATGAACAAAAATATCATTCATCTTTCTTTCTTTCAGTGGAGGTAGCATGCACGCACCCAGTCCTGGTCAGTGAGCTACTAGATGCTAATTATTGAGGAGCCTGCCTGTTGTTGATGCGTGTCAGAGCAAAAGGAGGGAATCGATGGATGGATGGATGGATGGATCGAGGCATCGATTATTGATGATGGCAGCGCCAAGGAAAGGACTTTATTTTACACCCAGATGTTCCCTCGAAAGTGGGAGGGATCGGAGCGCGTAGGCGTAGGCGTAGCGCATGCACGTTTGGAACCTGACTGAAGGGGCCAACGAAATTGCAACAGGGCTTGTGAAAGTCAAGTCATACGTGCTCCGTAACACTTACGTTAGGCGACCAGGACCAGCTCCACGGCCAAGAGAGAAAAAAAACTACTGCGATGCAACGGTATCCAACTTTGTTACGCCTAGTTTTCGATAAAGAGATTTCATCCTCCGCAACAATATATTGGTCTAACGGTATTACGAATGCGTACAGCTAAACAAAGTATTATACAAAACAGAAAAGTCCTCTATCCTCTATAACAACCCATTGCTCTAGCGGTATTACGAAAGCGCACATCTAAAAAAAAAGAAACAAAATTATAAAACAAAAAATTCCTGCTATAGTGATCTATATCTTGAAACAGTTGTACTAACACCACTACACTAGTGGAGAATGGATCTTTTATCGCGGGCCACTAGGGGCTTTTGTCTCGGGTTTGCGCCCGGGACAAGGGGTGCGGGACAAAAGGGGCTGATGCGTGTAGTTGACACGTCCGTTGGGAAACCCCAAGAGGAAGGTGTGATGCGCACAGTAGCAAATTTCCCTCAGTAAATACCAAGGTTTAATCGAACCAGTAGGAGTCAAGAAGCACGTTGAAGGTTGATGGTGGCGGAATGTAGTGCGGCGCAACACCGGGGATTGGCGCCAACGTGGAACTGCACAACACAGCCAAAGAACTTTGCCCCAACGTGTAGTTGTCAATCTCCCAGCTTGCGTAAACAAAAGATTAACGTATTATGTGGAAGATGATTGTTTACGAAAAACGATGAAATAATTGCGGTAGATTGTATTTCGGATGTAAAGAATAGACCGGGGTCCACGGTTCACTAGCGGTGTCTCTCCCATAAGATAAATAGCATGTTGGGTGAGCAAATTACAGGTTGGGCAATTGACAAATAAAGAAGGCATAACAATGCACATACATATATCATGATGAGTACTATGAAATTTAATCGGGCATTACGACAAAGTACATAGACCGCCATCCAGATGCATCTATGCCTAAAAAGTCCACTTTCAGGTTATCATCCGAACCCCTTCCAGTATTAAGTTGCAAACAAGACAATTGCATTAAGTATGGTGCGTAATGTAATCAACACAAATATCCTTAGACAAAGCATCGATGTTTTATCCCTAGTAACAGCACATCCACAACCTTAAAATTTTCTGTCACATCCCCAGTTTAATGGAGGCATGAACTCACTATCGAGCATAAATACTCCCTCTTGGAGTCACAAGTATCAACTTGGCCACAGCCTCTACTAGCAACGGAGAGCATGCAAGAACATAAACAACTCATATATGATAGATTGATAATCAACTTGACATAGTATTCAATATCCATCGGATCCCAACAAACACAACATGTAGGATTACAAAGAAACGATCTTGATCATGATAGGCAGCTCACAAGATCGAGCATGATAGCACAATTAGGAGAAGACGACCATCTAGCTACTGCTATGGACCCATGGTCCGGGGGTGAACTTCTCACACATCAATCGGAGCGATCATGGCGATGAAGAGTCCTCAGGGAGATGATTCCCCTCTCCGGCCGGGTGCGGGCGATCTCTGAATCCCCGAGATGGGATTGGCGGCGGCGTCTCTGCGGAAGGTTTTCAGTATCGTGGTTCTCGGTACTGGGGTTTTCACGACGGAGGCTTTAAGTAGGCGGAAGGGCGGGTCGGGAGGAGTCACGGGGCCCCCACACGCTGGGGCGCGCCGCCTAGTGTGGCGGCGCCCCGTGGCCCCTTCCTCTCCGGTCTTCTGGAAGCTTCGTGCAAAAATAGGACCATGGGCGTTGATTTCGTCCAATTAGAATATTTCCTTACTAGGATTTACGAAACCAAAAACAGCAATGGCTCTTCGGCATCTCGTCAATAGGTTAGTGCCGGAAAATGCGTAATAACGACATATAATGTGTATAAAACATGTGAGTATCATCATAAAGTAGCATGGAACATAAGAAATTATAGATACGTTTGAGACGTATCAAGCATCCCCAAGCTTAGTTCCTACTCGCCTCGAGTAGGTAAACGATAACAAGGATAATTTCGAAGTGACATGCTATCATAATCTTGATCAATACTATTGTAAAGCACATGTGATGAATGCAAGCGATTCGAAGCAATGATGAAGATAATGAGTAAACAAATGAATCATATAGCAAAGACTTTTCATGAATAATACTTTCAAGACAAGCATCAATAAGACTTGCATAACAGTTAACTCATAAGCAATAAATTCTTAGTAGAAAGCTTTGAAACAACACAAGGAAGATATAAGTTTCAGAGCGATTGCTTTCAACTTCAACATGTATATCTCATGGATAATTATCAACACAAAGTAATATAACAAGTGCAATAGGTAAACATGTAAGAATCAATGCACACAGTTTACACAAGTGTTTGCTTCTAAGATAGAGAGAATAGGCAAACTAACTCAACAATAAAGTAGAAGAAAGGCTCTTCGCAGAGGGAAGCATGGATTACTATTTTTGTGCTAGAGCTTTCATTTTGAAAACAAGAAACAATTTTGTCAACGGTAGTAATAAATCATATGAGTTATGTATAAGATATCTTATAAGTTGCAAGCCTCATGCATAGTATACTAATAGTGCCGCACCTTGTCCTAATTAGCTTGGATTATACGGATTATCATTGCATAACATATGTTTCAACCAAGTGTCACAAAAGGAGTACCTCTATGCCGCTGTACAAGGGTCTAAGGAGAAGGTTCACATTGGATTTCTCGCTTTTGATCATTCTCAACTTAGACACCCATACCGGGACAACATAGACAACGGATAATGGACTCCTCTTTTAATGCTTAAGCATTCAACAACGAATAATATTCTCATAAGAGATTGAGGTTTTATGTCCAACTGAAACTTCCACCATGATTCATGGCTTTAGTTAGCGGCCCAATGTTCTTCTCTAACAATATGCATACTCAAACCATTTGATCATGAAAATCGCCCTTACTTGGACAAGACAGACATGCATAGCAACTCACATGATATTCAACAAAGGTAAAGTTGATGGCGTCCCCGGAAACATGGTTACCGCTCAACAAGCAACTTATTAAGAAATAAGACACATAAGTACATATTCTTCACCACAATAGTTTTTAAGGCTATTTTTCCCATGAGCTATGTATTGTAAAGGCAAAGAATGGAATTTTAAAGGTAGCACTCAAGTAATGTACTTTGGAATGGCGGGAAAATACCATGTGGTAGGTAGGTATGGTGGACACAAATGGCATAGGTGTTGGCTCAAGGATTTGGATGCACGAGAAGAATCCCTCTCAATACAAGGCTAGGCTAGCAAGGTTGTTTGAAGCAAACTCAAGCATGAAATGGTGCAGCAAGACTCACATATAAACATATTGTAAGCATTATAAGACTTTACATCGTCTCCTTGTTGTTCAAACACCTCAACCAGAAAATATCTAGATTTAGAGAGACCAATCATGCAAACCAAATTTTAACAAGCTCTATGTAGTTCTTCATTAATAGGTGCAAAGTACATGATGCAAGAGCTTAAACATGATCTATATGAGCACAACAATTGCCAAGTATCACATTATTCAAGACATTATACCATTTACCACATGCGGCATTTCCGTTTCCAACCATATATCAATGAATGAAATAGTCCAACTTTCGCAATGAACATTAAAGATAAAGCTAAGAACACATGTGTTCATATGAAACAGCGGAGCGTGTCTCTCTCCCAAACAAAGAATGCTAGGATCCGATTTTATTCAAACAAAAACAAAACAAAACGAGACGCTCCAAGTAAAGCACATAAGATGTGACTAAATAAAAATATAGTTTCACTAGGAACCTGGTAATGTTGTCGATGAAGGAGGGGACTGCCGGGCATCCCCAAGTTTAAACACAGCTTAGGTCTTCTTAAAATATGCGAGGGATGAACCAGAGGGGCATCCCCAAGCTTAGACTTTTCACTCTTCTTGATCATATTGTATCATCCTCCTCTCTTGATCCTTGAAAACTTCCTCCACACAAACTCGAAACAAACTCATTAGAGGTTAGTGCATAATTCATATATTCAGAGGTGACATAATCATTCTTAATACTTCTGGACATTGCACAAAGCTGCCGAAAGTTAATGGAACAAAGAAATCCATCAAACATAGCAAAACGGGCAATGCGAAATAAAAAGCGAGAATCTGTCAAAGCAGGCAGTAGTAAAGGCAATTTTAAATGGCACCAGGACTTGCTCGAGATGAAAATTCTCAAATTGAATGAAAGTTGCATACATATCGAGGATCACGCACGTAAATTTGCAGATTTTAGAGGTTACCTACGAGAATTCTGCCCAGTTAAAATGACAAGAAATGTGTTTTTGCGGTAATCCAAATCTAGTATTGACTTTACTATCAAAGACTTTACTTGGCACAACAATGCAATAAAATAAAGATAAGGAGAGGTTTCTACAGTAGTAACAACTTCCAAGACTCAAATATAAAACAAAGAGTGCTGTAGTAAAATAAACACATGGATTATCTCCCAGAAGTTCTTTCTTTATAACCATTAAGATGGGCTCAGTAATTTCAATGATGCACTCCCAAGAAATAAGAGTTGAAGCAAAAGAGAGCATCAAAAAGCAAATTCAAAACACATTTAAGTCTAACCCACTTCCTATGAAAAGGAATCTTGTAAATAAACAAATTCATGAAGCATAATGCAACAAGCATAGGAAGGCAACACAAGCGCAACTTCAAGATTCTCAACATAAGAGGGAAACTTAATATTATTAAGATGCATATAACCATGTTTCCCTCTCTCATAATGATTTTCATTAGCATCATGAACAAACTCAACAATATAACTATCAAATGAAACATTCTTATCATGAGCTATATGCATAAAATTATTACTCTCCAGATAAGCATAATCAATTTTATTAGTTGTAGTGGGAGCAAATTCAACAAAGTAGCTATCATTATTATTCTCATCAAGTGTAGGAGGCATAGTATAATCATAATAAAATTTATTCTCCATAGTAGGTGGCACCAAAAGACCATTATCATTATAATCATCATAAATAGGAGGCAAAGTATCATCAAAGAAAATTTTCTCCTCAATGGGGGGACTAAAAAGATCATTTTCATCAAAACTATCCCCAAGCTTAGAATTTTCCATAGCATTAGCAACAATGGTGTTCAAAGCATTCATACTAATAATATTGCCATTAGCATGCATATAAAGTTCCATGGGTTTTTAATTCTCTCTTCAAACACATCATGTGTCCTAACTCAAGATAAATACTATAAAGATCTCTAATATTTTTGTTGTTTTCCATTAAGCCTAACTAGTGAAATCACTCAACTTAGTGTTTTCAGGAGTATTCATTTTAGCAATAGTAAATAAAGCAAACTAGATAAAGTAAATGCAAGTAACTAATTTTTTTGTGTTTTTAATATGGAGAACAAGACAGTAAATAAAGTAAAACTAGCAACTAATTTTTGTGTTTTTGTTTTAGTGCAGCAAACAAAGTAGTAAATAAAATAAAGCAAGACAAAAACAAAGTAAAGAGATTGGAAGTGGAGACTCCTTGCAGCGTGTCTTGATCTCCCCAACGGCGCCAGAAATTTGCTTGATGCGTGTAGTTGACACGTGGTTGGGAACCCCAAGAGGAAGGTGTGATGCGCACAGCAGTTTCCCTCGATGAAACCAAGGTTTAATCGAACCAGTAGGATCAAAGCACGTTGAAGGTTGATGGTGGCGGAATGTAGTGCGGCGCAACACCAGAGATTCCGGCGCCTGCACAACACAACCAAAGAACTTTGCCCCAACGTACGGCGAGGTTGTCAATCTCCGGCTTGCGTAACAAAGGTTAACCGTATTGTGTGGAAGATGATTGTTTCGAGAAAACAGTAAAGAACAATTGCGGTAGATTGTATTTCAGATGTAAAGAATGGACCGGGGTCCCACAGTTCACTAGCGGTGTCTCTCCCATAAGATAAATAGCATGTTGGGTGAGCAAATTAGGTTGGGCAATTGACAAATAAAGAAGGCATAACAATGCACATACATATATCATGATGAGTACTATGAGATTTAATCGGGGCATTACGACAAAGTACATAGACCGCCAGTATGCATCTATGCCTAAAAGTCCACCTTCGGGTTATCATCCGAACCCCTTAGGTATTAAGTTGCAAGCAACAGACAATTGCATTAAGTATGGTGCGTAATGTAATCAACACAAATATCCTTAGACAAAGCATCGATGTTTTATCCCTAGTAAACGGCACATCCACAACCTTAGAACTTTGAAACGTCCCAGATTTAATGGAGGCATGAACCCACTATAGAGCATAAATACTCCCTCTTGGAGTCACAAGTATCAACTTGGCCTCACTAGCAGCGGAGAGCATGCAAGAACATAAACAACTCATATATGATAGATTGATAATCAACTTGACATAGTATTCAATATCCATCGGATCCCAACAAACACAACATGTAGGATTACGAAGAACGATCTTGATCATGATAGGCCTCACAAGATCGAGCATGATAGCACAATTAGAAGACGACCATCTAGCTACTGCTATGGACCCATGGTCCAGGGGGTGAACTACTCACACATCAATCCGGAGCGATCATGGCGATGAAGAGTCCTCAGGAGATGATTCCCCTCTCAGGCAGGGTGCCGGACGCGATCTATCCCCAGAGATGGGATTGGCGGCGGCGGCTCTCGGAAGATTTTCCGTATCGTGGTTCTCGGTACGGGGTTTCGTGACGGAGGCTTTAAGTAGGCGGAAGGGCGGAGTCGGAAGTCACGGGGCCCCACACGCTAGGGCCGCGCGGGCCCCCTCTAGGCCGCGCCGCCTGGTGTGGCGGCGCCCGTGGCCTCGTCTCCCTCGGTCTTACGGAAGCTTCGTGCAAAAATAGGACTGGGCGTTGATTTCGTCCAATTAAAGAATATTTCCTTACTAGGATTTCTGAAACCAAAAGCAGACAAACAGCGGCTCTTCGGCATCTCGTCAATAGGTTAGTGCCGGAAAATGCGTAATAACGACATATAATGTGTATAAAACATGTGAGTATCATCATAAAGTAGCATGGAACATAAGAAATTATAGATACGTTTGAGACGTATCAGGGGCCGCCAGCAGGGACATAAAGTCCACCACGGGTTTGCAAGCTGGACAACTATAGATTATTTTTTGAAAGTGTTTTTCAACTTTTTTTCTAGGGTAGGGTTTAGTGTTTTTCAATTTATTTTGTCTTTTCTTTTTGAATCTAATTTCTTTTGTCACATTTACTTATTCAAATTGTTTAACTCGTTAGACTCTTAATTGAACAATTTTAACACTAATTACACATAATCTTTAGTCAAATTCAAGTCTTGGTCACACTTCCCGGTCACTCACCCACCTAACTACTCAGCTTTCCTGCTGTGTTCCCGCGAAGCTGATTGTACCTTGTTGTCAATACTACCATATGAATCTTATTAACTCTTATACCATTGTGTCACTTTTCTGTATTTTTTGAAAACAAAACAAAAACAATTATTTAAGTAATAAATAATAGATAAGATAATAATATTAAATTCTAATGAAAGTAAAATAAGTAATAAAACTATTTTATTAAATAATATATCCATTATTCATATAATATGGCATAGTTAATACTCCCTCCGTCCTAGTTTGTAAGTCACAATTTTTGAATATCTTGGCCCAAGGTACTAGCTGATTACGTATCTTTGAATCTGTAAATCGCATTTGGACAAATAATATGTCCATTATTATTAGAAAAATGTGAGGAATTTAAATATGAACTAATTTATTTTTTATTCATTTTCATTATTATTATTAAATAATATATCCATTATTCATATAATATGGCATATATAATATATTTGAATCTGTAAATCATATTTGGACAAATAGTATGTCCATTATTATTAGAAAAATGTGAGGAATTTAAATATGAACTAATTTATTTTTATTCATTTTTATTACTATTATTAAATAATATATCCATTATTCATATAATATGGCATAGTCAATATCTTTGAATCTATAAATCATATTTGGACAAATAATATGTCCATTATTATTAGAAAAATCTGAGGAATTTAAATATGAACTAATTTTTTATTCATTTTTTATTACTATTATTAAATAATATATCTATTATTCATATAATATGGCATAGTTAATATCTTTGAATCTGTAAATCATATTTGCAACTTCCTAAGTCGATCATTCTTGTTTTGAGGAATTTGAATAACGGTATAATAGAAAGATTTAATATATTGATCGCGACGATTCATATGTCCCGAAGGCAGCGACAAGGCCTCACCCCTTTGTCCCGGTTTGGGGCTCAACGGACGAGGCCTTAAAGAACGCGACAAAAGGCCCCGTACCTTCCCGGTGATTTTGAGGCAACGTGGCCGGCCTATTTGTCCGGCTCAGTGGCGGGACAAAAGGCCTGGACGGAAGGTCAATTTTCTACTAGTGCTAAGACAACATCAGAAATCCAGCTCGTCAAAAACGACATCCACCATGGACTCCACCTTCCCTCTTGGTTGGCTGGTTAGGGTTGGTGGAGTCCATCCGGGACTCCACCTTCCATAGTGATTTACTCCAGAAGGTTCTAGAACATTCTAGAGCCTTCCATAAATGCATCGGATCATTTCCAAACTTGGAAAGTGACTTTCTATATATGAATCTAATTCCCGGACCATTCGGGACTCCTCGTGATGTCTGGATCCCATCCGAGACTCAGAACAACATTCGAACTCCATTCTATATTCCATATCTACTTAAAACGACATCAAACCTTAAGGGGTATCCAGCAGATCCTCCTAGGGTGTTGCCCGATCTTTCAACGAGAACCCGGATAGTAGATACTCTCAACGCGCGGAACGCAATCGAAGTAGGGATAAATCCAGAAAGCAACGTGATGGAGATCACCACGCCTCAAGACCAAAGCACGACAATCCGATGAACACAAGAACCTCGCAGCAACGATAATAGATAAACAGCGGCGTGTCCCAGAGGGATGCTTCACCAAGCACACACGCGATAGCATCTAATTTTAACTCAAACTAGTTCTAACCCTAAACCCTAGCCGCACCCACCCTTATATGAGGGGGTGGGCCAGCCCTAGTGGGCCTCTTTACCTTGGTTTGGACAGGCCCAAACCAAACTGACTCAATTCAATAAAAACCCTAATTGGTCCACATATGACCATAGACATAAAATACGATAAATAAGATAACTAGCTAGGTGGAGTCCTGAAATTGGGCTTCACCTCGGCCTTCATGCCCGTATCATCCTCCCCCCTTCAAGAAGCGTTGTCCCCAACGCGTGAGGGTCTTCTGGAAAAGGTGACGTGATATGAACATCACACGTCCGCGCCGTCCTCAAGTCTTGCTTGCCTTCCACACCACATCCTCCCTCGCGGCTTGCTTGACTTGATACAACACTTGGCGCCTCCTTTCTTCTCCACATGAACTTGGACTTCGGCGCCAATACCTTCTTCTTCGAGGTCTTGATGGAACCCTGTGTTGCTGAATATGAACTTTCTTTGTGCAACCCTAGAAATGTAATTCCGGGCCACATAGTTGTCTCACACAACCATCATTGCCTCTGCATCCGCGATGTCGCGGCTGGACTGCAGCACTCCTAGCACGATACTGCCCCACTTGTCTCCACGACGCGCTCGCCTCCCACTCCTCCCACGCGCATCTGCGCCATATGCACTGAAACACTATCAGCACAAACATCATCAGTCTGTATACTGGCATCAACACAAACTGGAACTGTAGCACATGCTGCAACATCCACATCAACAACAAGTGTAGCTTCATCCGGCTTGTCACCAACAAGAACTGGCTTGTCATCTACATGCATGGCTGAAACATCACCAACATCAATGCTCGGAACATCATGCACCTCATGCTGCACTTTAGGCTTGTGCAACTTCTCCTTACGCACCACTAACTCCACATCGGACTTGATATGATCATCACCCATAGGCTTCAAAGTCCGATGTTTGCCACCATGCATAAAATAATATGTATTTTCTCTCCCAGCATGTGTCACATTACGATCATACTGCCAAGGACGCCCAAGTAACAATCCACACACCTCCAATGGCAACACATCGCACTCTATCTCATCAACATAATCATCAATTGTAAATGGCACACACACCTTATGAGTAATCTTCAGCATACCACAACTATTCAACCACTCAAGACGTTTAGGTTCAGGAAGACGCCATGTAGACAACCCCAATGCTGCCACCATCGCCTTGCTTATGCCATTAGTACAGCTACCACCATCAATCATCAACTTGCAAGCCTTGCCCTTTATAATGCACTGAGTCTGAAACAAACTCCACCGTTGACCCTTGTCAACTGTCTTGTAAGCATCATCTTGTACCTTCTTGAGTTGCATATTCGGCCCACTCAATGGTACATCCTCCTCCATAGTCACAGTAGTGCCCATGGAATCAGAGCCAGGTTCCTTCTCCTCTGAAGATATCACCTCACCCTTAGTGACTGTCGGTACTGGACCAACCTCCTGAATAGGAACTATGCACTTGCCAACTTCCTCTATTGCATGCACAACTCCGGACGGCTGCTCACTTGCCTCCATATATGGTAACACGAAACCATCACGAAGAAAAGTTTTGAAGTCCTTCCAAGTGCCAGCAAATTCTCCTCTGTCAACCGCATCACACCACCAATGGTCTAATTCCTCGTCCACATGCCGGTGAGCAAGAACATATGCATCATACCCACTAAACTTCCCATTGTATATGCGACATCGATTGAAACCTAATTCCATGTGCTTTTCCCAATCTTCATACTCCTGAACTGTCGCCAAATGGTGTAAATACCAATGAAGCTTGGATGCCTGACGTTGTACTCCCTTCATGATGTCAAGATAATCATTGAAAACAACACTGGATTTCTTCCCAAGAGAACATCGCAAGCCCAAAACATCGCCTGGAAACGAATCCGTCGCGAAAGACTGCTGAACCGCCGGTCTGGGAGCTGGTTGCGCCGGCCTGGAAACTGGACGGTCCTGCCAGGGAGCCGGTTGGGTCGGGCCTGAGACCGGCCGGTCCGGCCTAGCAGCCGTTTTGACAGGGCCTGAGGCCGGTTGGTCCGGCCTAGCATCCGGTTGGACCGGGCCTGACAGCGGGCGGATGGGCGGAGCTCGCAGTAGCGCCCGTGGAACTGATCCGGTTGGCACCAGCCCGGGGTCCGGTTTTGGCCAGGTTGGTCGGCCCGGAGCCCGGTCTGACTGGGTCTGGCACCGGCCCGGCCGGTCCTGGGACCGGATTTGGTCGCGAATTGCCTTCTTCTTCCCGATCCCAAACACCAAATTTCGCGATTTTGACACCTGGAACAGCCATGGATGATAGGCAAACTGCACCACAACAACACCAAACTTCCTCCAACTAACCTCCTTCAACCTAGAGCCAAACTCCTCCGATGCAAACCGATCCGATGAGATCGATCAAAAAAACCTTGCCGTGAGCAACCCATAAATCTGATACCACATGATAAGGGGTGGCCCGATCTTCTCGTTGAGCGATGGTAGATGGTGGATGATAACTCGCGAGATGCCCTCGAACTCTCCGGCTGTTCCCCCGCTGCCAGTGCAACAGATCTTCAACCCTATGGATATTCGCAACACCACACGCTTGCGCACGTAGCCGCCGACCATCTTCTAATCCCCAATGGAACAGCAGATGACACAAACTTTCAGTAGCATAAAACTCCAGATCGAATTGAATTGGAGAGTATAATTTCAGAGGAATGCGTATAGCAGTTCAACTAAATATATTTTTATCTAAAACATAGTTTATTGAACCTGAAGTAGGGGATAAATTTAGCAAGCAACGTGATGGAGATCACCACGTCTCAAGACCAAAGCACGACAATCCCTGATGAAGACAAGAACCTCTGCAACAACGATAATAGATAAACGGCGGCGCCGTCCCCGGAGGGATGCTTCACCAAGCACACACGCGATAGCATCTAATTTTTAACTCAAACTAGTTCTAACCCTAAACCTAGCCGCACCCACCCTTATATGAGGGGGTGGCCGGCCAGCCCCTAGTGGGCCTCTTTACCTTGGTTTGGACAGGCCCAAACCAAACTGACTCAATTCAATAAAAACCCTAATTGGTCCACATATGACCATAGACATAAAATACGATAAATAAGA